>JAVJGJ010000061.1:6112823-6133366 GCA_035590215.1 Microhierax caerulescens
AGGGATTTCTGTCACATTAACACCTCATAAGCTCTCCAGATGCTTTCACTCACTCAAAGCTGCCAATGCTCTGGTGGCTCAAAAAATTGCCATCGCATGGGTCCAGCTCGAGCCCCCAGAGAGCACTTGGGAGCAGCTCCGTCGTGGGGCTGGGACAACCACAGGCTCCCTCCTGGCTATTGTGTTATTCCAGCTGTTCCTCTGTGACTATCTCACTCGCAGACAGCTGTGACGGCTCTTGGGAGCAAAGCCCACACAGGAGACTTCATGTGGTCCAAGCTTCATCGCCAAAAGTCACACTGGGGTCCCAGGAGTCACCACGTCAGCAAAATCCCCCAAGTGCTCTGCTCACCCTGCCTGCCCATCTATAACAGTGGACGTTCACGTAAGGCCGGGCAGGACAAGGCTGAAGGCACCAAAGTCAGACTTTAAGGAAAGCCAAGCATCCGTCAGCTAGTGTTTGGAGAGGTGGAAGAAGGGAGAAGAGGACTGAAGGCCCAGAAAGCACAGACACATGTGATGTCAGGAACACAGGCATCAAACGACTGAGGGTCTTGCAGGGACTTGCCCTGCAGCCCCCAAGGAGCAGCATGTTTTAAGTTGACATGCCTAGATGTTTATTCAGCGACCAGCCTTTCCACGTGACCTTTCTACCCCATTTCTTTCCATCTTCTATTTATAAATTACAGCCCAAACAGCAGCATTCGGGCCAGCTGATTCACCAGCTCCTTGCTCTCTGGAGTGCATTGGCAGCGATTTCATTAGAAACACGCTGGCCTTCCTACAAAGCAAAGCTCCCACCGCCCACTGACTTTGTCCACCGCTGTCTTCCAAGATCCATCTTCCCTTCTTTTCCTCTCCACAACCTAAAAACTGAACCTGGACTTTTTCCATCCCAGGCAGGCTGTGAACTCATCCTAGGGAGCTCATACAACACCCCAGGTAGGGCAAACGGCTCCTGCTGGGTGTTTTGTCCTGCAGCTTTCGCCATGCTCCTCTCGGCACTTACTAGAGCACAAGGAACCCTCCACGTTGGAGACAAGTCAGGGACAAACCCCTACGCTGCTGTACGATACCCCTGCACCTCCTGGTTGGGACGGGTGAGCCTGTGCACGCTGGATGCCAGCTCTGGGCTCAGTGACAGCTAACAGCAGCCACAGGCGCAGGCAGCACCCAACGCCTCTGCGAGGACACAACCCCCATCCCTGAGCCCTGCTCTGCTCACGGATGCAGTTTATGGTTCAGCCCCTGCAAAGCCCCCTCAGCGTAACCAAAGGGGCATCAAACTGCGGTGTGTGGGGGGGGAGGGAACAGGGATCTGTCCCAGCCAGGCACTGGTGTCACTGGTCCTTGTCCCAAAGTGGTCAGTGCCTGCCACAGCAAAGCAGCTCCCGGCAAGGCAGGGTGTCCTCCTGCTCCACAGATGGGACCACGTGCTCCACAGCTGCTGCACGGCTCAGCAGAGGGGACCAGCCACTGGGCCCGGCAGATGGCAGGAGTTAAGGCAGACCCCGAATGACCAAGGTACAGGAAGATACCTGGAGCAGCAGGTCCCCCTCAGGAAACAGCTCCCTGTCGACCTGCGGGTCCGTCCGACTGTTCCCTCCTGGGCCCCTGGG
The DNA here is from genome assembly GCA_035590215.1 of Microhierax caerulescens. NCBI lineage: Eukaryota > Metazoa > Chordata > Aves > Falconiformes > Falconidae > Microhierax > Microhierax caerulescens. The sequence continues at coordinate 6,114,443 of JAVJGJ010000061.1, forward strand.
CTGATCCAGCATGCGGTCACCAGTGTCTGTAGCTGTGGCTGCGAGTGAGAGGGCAAGAAATCAGAGTGGAATGGGCAAGCTGGGAGCCTCTCCCTCCTCCTCCTCCCCACCCCAGGGCTGCTCATGCACAGCTGCACCGTGCTACCCAGCGCACATGGACCCAGCTCAGAGCAAGATAAGACCAGTAGGAACTTTATAGAGCCGTGCCCAGCTTGCCCAACGCTTCCTCCAAGAGATGATTACCCCTGCTTGGTCCCATTTCTGGGAAACCTTGCTTCTGCCAAGGTCTGTGACAGAGATGCAAAGGATAGAGGGGAGGGCAGTGCTTCTGGGCTGCCCAGGCTAGGAAACACTACACAGCACAGCAAGAAGCCTTCAGGTTAGAGCCTGGTAGAGCTGAAGTTGGCTTTGAGCCACCCCAGTGCACCATCATCTGCTTTCCCACCCTTCAGGGCTGACAAAAGACAGTGGCAAACCCTCCCAAACCATCTGAGATGCCAAAGCACCCATATTTTTTCCCCCTTCCACCTTTGGCTGCTCAGAAGCAGAACAGGGGGTTGGTGGCCATGGCTTTACCAGTGAGACACCTGAGCAACTCTCAGCTCTCAGGACTTGCTGCCATGACCCCCCAGGTCGATTCACCTGCTGCCTCACGCTTCCTCACTAGATGTCTTCAAAGCAATACCCATGGGTGCAGCCAATGTGAAGCCTCCTGCCCTGGCTGCAGGACCTCGAGCATCACGGGACACACAGAAAACCAGTTGTTCAGGGAACAGGAACGAGGACGGTGGCTCCCAGGGACTTCCCCAGGCTGGGGAATTATATTGCAGAACTCAATACAAACTGAGCTTTCAACAAAAGAACAATTTTCAGGGCATGTTTTTGTGCCAACTCAACCATAAAACCACAGGAGAACCTTAAAGCGCCCCCCACACAGGAACCACCCCAACCCTGCCACCACCATCAGCTCCTGCAGTGCCCCGGGGTCAGGCAGAGCTTGCACTCCCTGCATCCAGCCACATCGCAGCAAAGCATCGCTGCCTGCCCCACCTGAGCCCGGGGTTTCTGATGGTGCTGCGTGACCCTGGCAATGGTAATAGGTCTTCTGAATTTGGGGGAGAGGTAGGAAATGTGGACAACCCTCAAACCATCCCAAGTCTGACCACACATTTAAACTTCACCATGATTGAAGCTCTCACCTCATCACTGAAAGGTTTTAAAGGTTTGGTTTGGTTTTTTTGGGTTTTTTTTTTCCCCCAGTAGCACCAAGTTCAAAGCCAAAACAATTCCAAACCTAAAAAAAGTTTAATCTGAAACTGCTAATATGAGACCTTTTGCTTTTCATCATACCATCAATATGCAAAAGCATTTTCCCTGACAGATCTGCATTTTTGTATTTAACAGTTTGAGATCAACATCTCACTCTGATCCATTTACCTGTGGAACCCGAGTGACAACAAGCACCCACCCAGGCAGGCTTCCAGCAGCCAGGCCCACCGTTAACGATAATTAGCTGAAGGTCTTGCATAAGGTGCCACAAAGGAGCCACACTCAAGCAGTCACACAGGTTTGAGCAGAAGTGGAGAGGACGCTGCGAGCTCATGAAGCAGAATTAGCCTTGGTCTCCATCGCTGACAGAAGTGGGCAACTTCAGCCTCCCCCAGGCCTTGAGTGCTCCTTGGTGATGCTCAGGCAGCAGTTGCATCTTCTGCCCTTTCCACCCTGCACCCGTGCTCGCTGGAGGAAAGCCCAGCTGGTGGGCAAGCTGCCAGGGGACATGCCTCATTGCCCCTCACATAAGCTCACATTCCTGTTTCTGCATGGGGCAAACCTCTGCATAGACGCTTCCCAAACCAGCAAGAGGTGGATCAGCCAGACAAGGGGATGCGAGGCCCCTAGGAGAGGTGAGGTTCAATGCCAGGAAAGCAGTCACTGTGCTCAGTTTACTCATCAGTCAAGGAAAGGCACGTCCCCAGGAGTTTCAAAAGGCAGGTCTGAGGCAGTCACCAAGCAAAAAGCCTCACACGACTGCCAAGCAAGCCCCAAAGAAAAACATCCAAAGCCCATCTGGACCATTTGATGCTCCATGGGTATGGCTTCAATTTGCACATGATGGAGCAGAATAGTTTCAAAATGAAACATCGATTCTTTTTTTAAATTTGAATTCTTTTGAAGGGCTGACTCTTCTCTGAAGCATTGAAATAAGGCAAGCTGGCAGGGAAATTCAAAAAGGAACCAAGTTCTTCCAAAACAGAGCTCCAAAAGAGCAGAAAGCATTTTGGGGGGATGCACATCCCAAGAGCACATGGTCTCCATCTCTCTCCCAGTATCCACCAGCAGCACCTGTAGGGAGAGCTGCAACGATTTGGATTCTAGAAGCCCCCAGCAGCACTCCACAACATGAAACACCCATTTGCTCATTTTGTGTTTTCCAGCAGAATTCTTTCTTCCAATTCCCCCATCAAGCTTAGTACAACTTAGCAAGGGGCTTTTAATCTCCCACCAGAGATGCTCACTTCCCCTCCTCTCAAACACAGAGTGGTCCATTTCTGCACAGCTGAGCTAGACAATCCTGCAGAACCTTTCTCTCATGGGACACGCTATGTACTCTGGAGTAGTCTGTATGTACTCCAGGTACTCTCTCTCATGGGACACAGAGTACTCAGAGGGTAGGAAACCCAAGGAAATGGTGTCTGCCATCTGCTTTGCCACCAAGTATCGCTGCACTGGGGTTGCAAGATCCTAACTGCGGGGCATGGATTGTAACTGGTGCTCCTCAGTATGGGTGGTGCTGGGCAGCTGGTGTTCACATCCAGCCCAGTCCTCACCACCCACAGCCAGAGGCCAGGGAGATGCTGAGGCCAGCGCTTGAGGCAAAATACATGGTTCTCCCAACAAAATAATCCAGGAATGCGTCACATGAGCTCCCCTTACTTCCATCATCAATTCAACACCTGTGGCCTGGTCTTGTTTTTGCAGAGGGCTTCTCTGCTTTGAGACAGCCACCCTGTTGGGGATGGACAGTGGTGGAGTGAGCATCCAGCAGACAGGCAGGGCTGAGGCTACTCTCAAAAGCCACAGCCATTCCTCAGCGGTCTAGATGATCCAAAGACCTCCCGTACCCATTTTCAGGTGGTGACCCTCTTCATGTTCAAAAATGTCATGACTGGATGACCTCCCTCCTCAACCAACAAGCGGGGAGCAAAGTGTCCCTGTGGCTCTCCCCCTCCAAACAGGTCTCTGAACTCATCCTTGGTCAAACTGCCAAGAACCACGGGGGTCAGGAGCAATCCCAAGAGATGCCTGAGCACATACAGATAGAGAAATCCAGGCCCACGTAACCACCATGGGGTACAGAGGCTATTCCCAGACACTTTTTGACTTGGAAAGGAAAAAAAGAGAATAATTTTAATCCAAGTGCAGAAAACCCCCCACCCCATCTGCAAAATGGGTAACCTCATGGGAGGGAGGATCACTCCTGAAACATCCCCCATTCGCTTGAGACAAGTTACTAGCCTCTGGGGCATTTTACCAGTACATAAATCCATGCTTGCCAGAAACAACTCGCAGGATGATACCCTATGACAGGCAATGTTGGCTCCATCTCCCAGTGACACAGCGTGATGGCTTGTAGCCTCCTTCCCCTCCCACAGCTCCCCAATGCAGCTGGGTGAAGGCAATGCAGAGAGCATCTCTGGGATGTGCTGCAACTCCAGAGCGGAGCTTGTGGCAAGGACAGGCTGGAGCCAGTGCTACCAGGAGCAGGGAAGACAGAGCCAGGGCTCTCCACCTCAGCAGATGTGATGGGGAGATGCCACCCCTGGAATCCCACCGAGCACCCTGGATCCCTCAGCACGAAGAAGTCACATCTCCAAGGGGCTGATGGCTAAGATGCACTGAAAATGATTGATGGCAGGAAGAAGAGGAGATCCCAATCCACTGCAAGGCAGGAAAAAGCAGGTGGCAAGCCACGTTAAAAGCTGGCTAATTCACCCCCTGCTTAACATACTCATTGTAATGGACCATTCCATGCTGAGACTCCCTTCCACATGAAGCAGCTGAGACCATGACATTAATGGGATTAAAAGAAACAGGTCCAACATGTGTATGAGCTATAATATACCCACAGTAAAAGAAACAGATACAAGGATGACGCATGTTTGCTGTTTGTGCCCAGCTTTTTCAGTCTCCTGCTGCGCATCTTTGGGAATCAGTGCAAGACCGAAAAGACCACAACAAAAGTGATCTGCAGTTACAAGACAAATTCTAGGCATTTGCTGAAGCAATTTGGTGATCGTTTGTGATGTGTAATGTTTAAGACAGGAGGGGGAAATCCAGCTCTGTCCTGAAGTCCTACACCAACCAGAGCACTGGAGGAAGCTTCCTGCTGCTGGTGTGATCCCCAAAGACTGGAAGGCTTTCATTCAAAAGGAAGCCAGGGGAGATGTCAGCCAGAATCAGTAACATTTTCAGTATTAATGAATCAGGACGTGTCCTGTATATCCCCAAGAGCAACCCCTTTGGGTTGGCTTTCTTGCCTCTGCGAGGTTTCTAACCCCTGCAATGTGGAGGAAAGACCTCAAGCATGAGAAAGAAAGAGGAACAAAGCAATCTAACCTCCTTACTTTTTGCTCATCACATTCATGAAGAAAATCACAGCAATGCACCCACGGAGGCCAACACATCCCTTGACTCTAGCATAGTTTTGTCACTAAGAAAAAGTTACTGGTTAAAAATCCTGGAGTCAGCTACTGCTTTCATGGCCTGAGTTATGCCGGTGGAGATGACAGACTTCACCCATGGCAAGCATTTCTCTTCCAACAGAAGCCAGAGATGCCTGGCATCAAGTAACCAGGAGCCCCCAGCTATTCCAGCAACAAGCCATGCACAACTCTTTTCCTCCTGGACTCGATCCCAAACCCCATCAAATTAGCACCAACCTTTGCCTCAGCTGTTTAACAAAGGCATCAGGCCAAGCAGAGCGGGCTCATGCCATCCAAGCAAAACAGGCAAGTGCCAAAACCACGGATTATAAACCTATTAGAAGAAGTCACCCCGCATTTTTCCAAGGAGCAAAGAAATGCCCAGGGGAGGGCTGGCAGCCCTGAAGCACACGCCAACCTCTCCAACCTGCTCCTGCTGCTGCCAACACTTCCTCACAGTCCTGCAGGATCTTGCCCCGGGAGGGATTTAAGTTTGACTCCTTTCACTGCATCAGTTACCTCGGGTCCAGGCTCCTGCAGCTCTGGCCCATCGTAACAGCAAACAATGAGATGAATAAAAAAAAAGCTAATTTCATGCTGACTGCAGTGAGGTTACTCAGAGAAACCTGGTGCCAATTGTCCCACAGCGGAGCACTGCAGGGGTGCACAGCAGCAGAGGTGGGAAGGAGCCTGGCCAGATCCACTACAAAACCTCCTGCTCCAGCAGGGTCAGCCGGAGCAGGCTTCCCAGGACCACGAGCAGTCCCTGGCACAGGCAGCAGACTGGGATCTTGGATCTAACCTTCCTAACTGCACCAGTGCAGGGATGGTGAATGTCTGAGACTGCTGGTGGGAAGCACAGACCTTGGAGGATTCATCCTGCTCTCCTCCATGGGCAGGTGACTGGAGACCCACCAGGATTTCAGCCCCTGTGGTGGCAGGACCATGCCACCCAGCACATCCTCGTGGGATCCATCTCTGCTCTGGCACCTGCTGGTGTTCAAATGCCAGTCTGAAAACGGCAGGTCTAGGCCTCGCTGTGGAGCTAAGGGGATGTCATCGTGGCTGAAAGGTGGCAGCCAGGATCACTCGGACCTGGCAAAGATGAGCTCTAGTCTAGCACGGACCAAGCAGAAGATCCCCTCGTGGCTGTCGGGAGAGCCTTAGGTGCCCAGGGAAAAGGCTGCATCATGCAAGACCTTCCCTAGGTTCATCCTAAATATGTTGCAACCAAGACATGGGTGCAGTCCAAAAATACATCCACACATATAAATGCCAGTGGCAACACTGCCTGCTCTTCATAGCCTGTGACCTGCCACCTCTGGTGCACCAGCATGAAGAACAGTTCCTGAAGCTGGTCCCACCTGGGCAGCTCCTACGTGCAGACTTAACCACTTCTCTCCACCAAGCCAAAACACCCGATAACCTCGTAGGCAAGACCTCCAGGTCTCCAGCTGTGCTCGCACCGTGCGGAGTGAAGCCTGCAAAGGAGACAGGCTTGCCGTGCCAGTTGGGTCACAGCTCCTGCAGGACGCTCTCCCTTATGCCTGGGCAGCAGCCCAGATGGGGTGTTTGGTGGAGGTTTGGCAGGAGATGAAACGGAACAAGGAGACATGTGTGGACCACACATTCTCAAACACACACACATGGAAAATGCTGTCTCCTGCCCCAGGCTGAGCCTGGGCTGAGCATGGGCCAGGGGGTTACAGGCAAGTACCCCACTATTTGCCATTTGTTCTGCACTGTTAGTCACCTCAAGCTTTGCCAACCTCCACAGCATGGTCCTGTGCCAGGAGAGGGTTTTCCACTGGTTCTCTCTATTGTGGACCTCACCACCTGTGTGATCTTAACCTAGGAAGGGGGCATGGCAGCACGTACCCTAAGAACATCCTTCTCCACCTTGCAGAGCATTTTAAGCCCTGTTTTCTTGCTGCTGTCCCCCTGGGCAGAGCCACATCTGCAAACCCCAGCATCTGCTTTTGTTACGCAAACCCTAGGAAATGAACCCCAGCACAGATCTCCAGCTAGCTGGAGGTTTTCCAAGCACTCAGCACTAAATAAATCCATTCAAGCTTTCATGAGATCTCACTGTTTGCAGCAAGTGGAGCTCCTGTCACACCACACAGAGCCCAGAGCATCATGGCAGCCAGCAACATTGCTAACATCAACTCAAACTTTCCTCCTTTGGGCAGTTATTGTCAAGGAGACAGGGATCAGCAAAATCACTTCAGATTTATCTGGGAGACCATCAGATATACGTCCAAGTGGCAACCACTGCAAATTGGTTTGCAGACAGAAGCTCAGTGCAGTGTGATGGTGAGGTTCAGCCATTTTTTTAATGCAAGTGACAAAACCTGTAAGTGCCCTTAAGGCAGGGTTTGATAGCACCAGAGTTGTCATTGCTATCTACCAGCACTCAATCTGGATCTGATGAGCCAAGCTTGGAAGAGACCAAGCCCTGAAACTCCACCTTGCCATGTTTTACCCATTTAACCTCCTGCAAGATTGAAACTTTGCTGATGCTCAGAGCAGGCTCTGACCCTGGGAGCACGGAGGTACTTCATCTAGTTGAGGAGAAGAGCAAACACCTGCTTGGGTCCCCATCTGAGGTATAGCCAACTGCACAGGGCAAGCTGTTCCCCTAGGTGGGCGTCAGCCACAAGCAGGTGACAAAAGCACGTTGCAAAGCCAAGGAAGGGGGAAATCCGGACTTCTGGGTCTATTCCTCCTCCCGACTACGGGGAAGAATCAGACCCAGGGGCCATAGCCACCACCATCCTGCTGGCACTCGGCACACATCATCCGAAGACTACCACGGCTTGAGACACACGTCTGCCACACGCCAAGCCTGAGAGTGCTGCCTTCAGCTTCACCAGCAGTGCTTTGTGCTACTCCTAGGAGAGCAGGGAGACCAATTCTGCCAACTTGTGTACTGTAGAAGAGCTTAGCTAAAATATAATGAGATTTTAGCAATCAATCTCAAAGTCCAGTCCCACCCGAGCCCAGGGGAAGGAGCTGTTCAGGAGCTGACATTCACGGCCAGCCCAGATGATTTCCCTGAACACCTAACTCCAAACTCACATGCCAAATTTCCATTTGTTGCAATTTATTTTTTTTTTAATTTGCACAGGGAAGACTGTGATACCAGGCAGAAGAGAGCTGTGCAACATCTGCAGCACTTGCACCAGGAGCAGGCAAGTTACAGCAGATGTGCATATGCCCCAAACAAGCCTGTGGATGCATGGAGCTTCAAGAACTTTCCTCTCAATGTCTGAAGCTTGTCATTTCCAGCAAATCAGAAGTTTTTCTCATTTTTCATTAAAGCACAGACAGAAGAGAGAAAACACTTAAAAGCAAAGCAGATTTAAAGATGATCCAGTGAGTCATTACCCTGCAATAGCATCTCCTGGCTTCCAAACAGCCCTACACTCCAGAACCACGTTCAAATCCCAAAAGCTCTTTCAACTTGCAAAAAATAAATCCTTGTGATCTTCCAGCTGTGATCCTGCTGCCTGCTTATCCAACTGCAGATCCCAAGTATAAATCATGATAACTGTGATCCTCCCCAGGTGGGAGAGGGGAGGATGCAGAAGCTCCTCCTTTGCTGACCTTGACCCTTATTTTGGCCATCCCCCTTGCTGTGCCCACCAGCCAGGTCTTCCTCACACCCCAAGGAAGGTGATGGTGAGCTAAAAAGCAGCAACACAGGGATATCCAGGAGGAGATATTTGAGTTTCACATGAGGCAAGCACAAGAAAGCCTGAGCTTTGGGAACCAATTTGCTGGAAAGTTTGGCCATCAATTTCTTTTCTGCTTTGAGTTTGTTGATGAGGCTGGGCAAACAGCAGCAGGAAGGGGGACCCTGGCCAGTGCACCCCCTGCTCAGCACCAGCCCACTGAGCAGGGCAGCCAGCCAGCCCTCCAGCATGGGACCCAGGTGACCTGGGTCTGATGCCACCCAGATAACATGAGACAATTCCCTTTCCTCAGTATCCGCCATGTAAGCAGGCGCTGATGCCAGCATCCGAACCCACCGTGGGTTGCCTTCTACTCTGTCCCACCCATGACACTGCCCCAGATCCTGATGCCTGACTTCCCAAACCCCAATAAACAGGTCTGCTCCCAAGTCAGAGGCACAGAGTACTCACCTATCAGAAAGACCAGAGAGGATGGAGAAGGTTGGAGACACCTTCCTTACATTTCTCCTCATCTAAGCAGCCAGGCAAGTTGCAGACAACACAGGGAAGCTCAGTTCTACAGCTGAAGGGAACACGAAAAAATGCAGCACAAGAAAACAAGGAGCCTCAGGACACCACCCTGAGCCAAACTGCAATTCCCTTTCTGAAAAGAGAGATTGGACACTGGATAGAAACCCAAGCTTGCAAGACAGATTTAGAGACCACAACACAGCCAGCACAGAGCATGGTTTCCTGAAGGACAACAGATTCAGTTGTATGGTGCTGCAAAACTCACCTCCAGGTCATCACAAATCCCATTTGCTTTGTCCCTCAGATAAAGCAACCTTACAAAAGTCACCATGCAAACATTTACAGTAGGGACAAAAATCCACGCAAACCCAGCTCTAAATCCAACATGCAAAATATGATCTTGGGCTTGTTCCCTCAAAGCAAGGGCTATGCTCGGACTGAGATGCAAACACCAGGAGCTGGTCATTTTTTCCATGAAGAGCAGTCAACCGCAAAGATAACATAAGATCTGAAGAAGGTCAGAAAAGCTGTAAAGCTTGTCAGAAAACACTAACCATCCTTTCTGAGCCTTCAGTCCCTCCACAGAACTTGATGCCATTTCTCTCCTGCTCAGAGGAGGTCCTAGAAAACATTTCTAAACCAGATCCTTCTACACCATGTTGTGCTTTCTGGTGGCATCTGCGTGGCAGATGATTTATACTGGTTTGGGCCAGCATCACAGGTGCCACATGCATTTTTATGAGCCTACCGGTTACTGCAGTCCTGCCTGCTGGTGTCAGAGGGAAGGGCTCCAGGAAACCATGAAACTCCCAGGAAATTATCAGCAAAACCTTCATGCTGGACTAATGCAGCCCTCAGAAGCTGTCCAAGGAATGCTGTGTCCTGGTTTTTCTGCTTTAGGTGGGTGGGGAGCAGGTCCAGCTGGTTCAGGAGGCCAAAAATGGACAACACTGCAGCTCTGACCAAGGGCTGCAGTGGGACAAGCTCAGCCTGCATGCAAATCTGGCATGGTCACAACAAGCTTCGGGACACCAGCCCAAAGCCTGGCCAGCTCAAATGCCACTGAAGTTTCCCTGATAACTCCAGCAGGTGTTCCACGCTCTTCAGGACAGTGTAGTTCTCTCCATCTGGAGAAGGAAGTGTGTGGATCCTTCCACCGCCCTGAGAAGCAGCCAGCCAAATACCTGCCACCTCTACACGGTCTTCCTGTGATGGTTTCCAAACCAGCAAAAGCTGTATGAGGGGCAGCAGGATAAAATAGCAGCCGATGCAGGCATGCCAGGGAGGACCAGAGAATTATTCAGAAGCAGCAGCATCCATCTCATCTCTTACCAGTCTTTCCCCAAACATTTGAAAACAAAATAAGAAAAGCTAAGAAACCCGCCATCAGCAACAAAAAGCCAAACCCAGTTTGGTTTGTCTGTGCCCCCAGAAGCACAAGCACGCATCAGGCAGTACGGGAGACTTAGAGCAGGGAGGCAAGAGCTAGCAGAAGGACACCAAATGGTGGGCAGCAGCTAATTCCTCCTGCCTTTCTCAATAACCGCTCTATCTCCTGCCCCAAAGACTTGAATACCTGCTCCAAAGACATGAAGCTAAGAGGAGGTAGAGCCTTGGATGGGCTTGAGGCACATGCTGCATTCCTTGCAAAAACCATTCTAGCAGTACATGGGATTTTTACTTTTAACCTGTGACACAGCCTGAGCAGGCATACGTCCAGGGTCACCCGCCGGCATCCACCTCCCTGCCAGGCTGGTTATAACCACACACTTCGGCTCCACATGGACTCTGTGAACTCTTTGCCTAGGAGAAAGGGCAAGGCCTGGACCCAATAGAAATGCTTGAAGAAACAAACTCTCTATCAATACAGCATCAGTTAAAGCTGCCTGGACACAGGCAACGGGCTTGGGCTGCTGATGGAGAGAGGTCAAGCAAGCAGAGGCCAGGGATGCTCACGAGGTGATGCCACGCTCTCCTGCTGCAGGAGAGGAGCCTGCACAAAGCAAAAGGCAGACAACAGCAAAATTGAGTGTGAAAGCACGGCACCGGGGCTTTCACCAGCTCCCCCCAAAACGCCTGACGTGATACACCATGAGCAGGCTGCCGTGTCTTGCGGATGACGTGGGTCTTCATCAGGCAAGGCTCAAACCAAAGTCGACCTTGACGAATCAGTGGGATGATGCAAAGTCAAACAAGATGAACTTCAGGGCAGACACAAGCAAAGCAAGGGGAGGGAGCTGGAAATCACAGGCGCAGTGGCCAAATGGGAGTAATTGGCCTGGCAGAGCAGGTCTCCAAGGAGGGGCAAGGCTGCCACCGGACGTGAGCCCATTCAATGATGACTGCTCTTCCAAAGCAGCTCTCACACTGGGAAGCACATGCTGAGCACATGCAGCGGGAACCGCTCCTGCTTGGAAGCAGGGGACCCAGCTGGAGAGCTTGGCAGACACGTCTCCTCCTGGGGACCAGTATCCCCAGCTGGAGAAGAACCTGGGAGAGCTCCAAGGGACTGGGCATGGGGCAAAAGCTAAAGGAGCCAAGTTTATTCAGTCAGGGGGTGAGGGGGGAGAAGACACAATAGGAGCCTCTAGGTACAGAAAGATGCTGATGGCTTCCTGCCCTCCACATGCTCTGCCTTCACCAGTCCATCACCCATTCCACCAAGCCCAAGGCACCGGAGGTGAAACACATCCTTGTCCGTACACCTTGACCCCCGCCACGCCATGCCATGCACAAACACCAGTCCATGCCTCCCCCAGATGCAAGAGTCACCCCAGCCCTTGAGTACTGCTCCACGGCATTTTAGCAACTGTTTTTGTAAGTAGATTATGAAAGCAAACCCTGGCAGCCTTTCAGGCTTTATTTGCACTGCAGCCTGCAGTTCAAGTCCTGCTGGCAGGCAGGGGAGTGCGGTGACTCACAGGCACACAGTGATCACCCCCCCAGCCAGGCTCTGCAGCCCCATTTTCCCTCTCAGCCCAGCACATGCTGGGTGTCACAGAGTCTGGCCATATCGGTAAGGATGTCCGACTGCTGCCTTGTTTTGAGTCTCAATGGAGAAAGCAATGCAGGTTAATGCTGTATCAGCACCGCCTTGGACAGAAGAACCTGTCATATTCCCCAAACATCCCATCTTGCTAGCACTGCCTTCTTTCTCAGCTACCCACCCTACACCTCAGACAGGCAGGGAGTGAATCCTGTTTTCCAGGTTTGACCCCCAAAAAGCAGGTGATGGAGGAAGAGACACTCAGCAAGGCCCACTCTCAGTCCAGCCTTGCCTTTGAGGAGCACAACGCCATCCAAAGCGCATCCGATGCTGTGCATGCAGGAATCGCCTCTCTTGTGCAAAGGCAGCCAGCACAAGACATTTTCCCCTCCACGGCAAGGTGCCTCTTCATGCTTCCATCATGTCCTTTGGGGTCCTGCGCCCAGGAAGGACCTTCTGGGTCACAGTCTTTCTGTCCCAGCCAGAGTCAGCCAGCACAGCCTTCAGCAGCTGGCACCTCCAAAGATGTGCCAGAGGTGCTCAGGGAAGAGCTACCACCACAAGAGAGGCCAGGCCAGCTCCTGGGGTCAAACAGACGGCATCTCCAGGGCAAGGATGAGGGTTCACCACACTCACAGCTACACTGGGTGGTCTGCCAGCCACCAAGTCCTTTGCAGAGGCAACATACTGTTGTGATGCTGCAACATTGCCCCAGGGATGGGAGTTGGAGGAGCAGGAAGGAGCTCCTCTGGTTCCCACCTGAGAAATCAGCTCTGCCAGAGAGAGCTCACCAGTGCAACCCCATGTGCGAGCTACAGCTTCAGGAGTAGGAGCTGAACCATCTGCAGCTCCTGGGCCTGGGAGAAGCTCTTCAGTGGGGTATAGTGTGAGCACATCAGCACAAAACTTGCCTGAGCTATGGCTCAGGTGAGAGGGTGGCAAGCAGGTCTGTGCAGCCAAGATAGCTCAGCTGGCCTCTTCTTTGTAGTATTTTTCTTGCTTAAAGATGGCACCATATCTGGTGATGTGTAATGTGTACAAGGCCCCCTGCTCCTCAAACCCAAGGTCTGTAGAACAACCCTGGAGCCCCAGCACAAGTGTTTTCACCAGCAGTATCTATCTCAGACACATCAACATCTGCTGAAAAAGCAGAGGGCAATCACTGCTTTGAGCTGTGAGCAGGAGGTAGGAGCCACATGCACATGATGGAAAAACAGCCCCAAAAGCCCCTGGAGCCAAGAGCAGAAGCAAAGTAGCACCGATGCCCAGCCACAATCGCTTGCCCACTGTGGTTGCTGCCCTGTACCCGGGTCTCTGCAGCATCAGGGCTGCAGAGAGGAAAACACAAGATCTGTTTTCCAGGCGTATCAGCTCAACCCTCCATCCTGCAAAAATGAACTGGGGTCCCTGGGTATAAGGCATCACAATCAATCTCATAGAAACGCTCATTAGGAGAAGTATAGTAGACCTACCACAGCTGAGCCCAGCAGTGCCAGGGTGACAAGCGCCGCAGTAAACCGCCACCATGTGAGATGCCCCCCTCCAAAGAAGGGGAGAAAAAATGAGCTAACAAGGTGCCAAACCAAACAGGGGCCTTGGGAACAGCCTTGTTTAACCTGCCAGCCTCAACAAGCAGAGCAGCCCTGTACAACACCTCCTACCCTCGCCTGCCCAGCAGAGACAGCAGCCCACAGATCACAGAGATTTTCAAGCTAATTTAGTTATAAACCACAGTTCCAGTTAGATGAGGGAAATGCTGCTGTTCAGCCAGACACACTGCGTTACCTATTGCTCCCTTCTTCACCATGGGCTGGTGGGAGTAGGATGCAGGAGGGGTTTTGGACATCAAGGAGGGTTAGTATGGCTGCTAATGAGAAGCAGATGGAAAAACTTTGCAAGAGGTCTCAGCTGCTGGGCAGGCACCCAAGCTGCTCCCCTCCACCCACAGTGCCATTTCTCTGCCAGACACCCCCTCCAAAAGTGATGGGGCCAGGGTCTTCTGCCCTCAACAGCCCCACAAACTCACACTCGCCTGCCTGCTCTCCACCTCTGCCACTCAGTTTCCACAGCTGATCCAGGTGGTCTCACTTCCACAAGGGTGTTGCTTTTCTGAGACACCCAACTGACTGAAGATGATGAGACTCAGGCGTGCAGCATCCAAACCTGAAGGTGATTCCTTCCAGAGGGGACATGGATAAAATGTATGTCATGGCAGCAAAAGAAGACCCGAGGGGTAGATGTCCCATGAGCATAGCACCTCTCAGCAACCATTGTCAACTCCTCCACATTTCTGAAGATGTGGTGCGTTCCTCCCCATTTTTCCAGGGCATTGTCAATCCAGTACCTCAGCTGGATTCAGTGCAACACTGATGCATTAACATACAAAGGTCTGGTACCATAACTCATCATCATCCTACCTTCAGGAGACACAATTTTCCATCCCAAAGCAAGGATGGCTTGGGGTGGGATGTGAGCTGAGCAGTGGGGATTGACCCCACGGGCTTTTTTATCCCTCGCAACACGGACACTCACCCATCAAGTAGCTCTTTGCCTTCAGGTATCCAACAGTCAGCCGTAGGATGGAGAGTTTATCAAGCCTGGTGCGCACATCTTCAGGGAAGGGCAGCAAACCCGTCAGCTTGTTCAGCTCCTGGTTGAGCCGGTCTCGATGCCGCTTGGAGGGGTTGGACTTCACACCCTCAGGGGGGGGTGGTTTGGGGCTGGAAGAGGCAAAAAAGAGTTTAATCAAACAGGGCCTGTCTGACAGGTTCTTTCCAAATCCAGCGTTGACTTTTGTGCAATCACAACAGTAAAACATCAGGGGGCCAAGGTAAGGCCATGGGGCAGCAAGAGCAAGCTCCAGCAAGCCCACAAAGCAATGGCAGGAGGAGACACAGCCATCCCAGCTGGCCCCAGGCAGCATCCCAGTGCAGCCCCAGGCATGATGTTCTCCAGCTGGAGTGTGGGGTGATCCTCAGAGGGGCACCTTAACGTGCAGCCTGGTTGAGACAGCTCAGCTGGATACTACAGCCTTGTTCCTGCCGCTGAGCCCTGGCAGGGAAAGGGACACTGAGAGCAGAGACCTACACACCATCGGAGCATCTCTTGGAGGTCTGGTTAGACTTTTCTACCCACACTCTGCTCTCTCCACCCTTTCTCCTCTTCTCCCTCATCCCATACCCTTCTCAAACAGCACATCTCTCCCTGGCCATGCTCCATGTGCTCACACCAGGTCCTCACCACAGAAAGCACTTACCTTGAATTGCTCAGGAGATTCACATCAGCTGTTCCACCTGCCCAGGACTGAGCAGCTTTCAGCCAGGCCATGGCAACGAGCACATTAAATAGCAAGAATGGAAAGCCCGAAGGTGCAAAAAAGATATTTTTTATTTTTATTTGAATTTATTTCAATTAGCTTCTTCTAAGTTTCCTCTGACTGCTCAGAGTTTGGATCCATTGCCTGAATTACGAATATTATGAAGAGGAGCACATGTGAAAGTTAATGACAGGACAAAGATACTCCACCGGGTGGTTTCAGGCACTGCACTTACAAAACAGCCTTTTTTTTTAAAAAAAAAAAAAAAAGTAGATTTATAGAATTTTTTTTTCTTCCAATATGCTGATTTCTCATCCTTTCAGGTGAGCATTTCCATCCTAATTTCCAACCTGAAACCAAACTTAGGCTCTGGGACCAACCCTCAGTCTGCAGGAGCAGGGTCCACAAGAGCAGCTCTTGTCTGTCTGAAGCTGACACGGGGACCCGTCTCTATCAGCTGCAGTTATTTCACACGCTACAGTGGTAAGAGGTTAGTTAGCAACTTTAATGAGTCCTGGATGCCACCTTGTCTCCTTTGGTTTTTAATGCCAATTTGAATTTTCTAGCTTGAAGAAAACCCCTTCAGACCTGCCCCCCCCACATGCAACTCATGCTGTTTTGATGTAATTTGTCTAACCACAAACTCCCTTTCTGCAGGCATCCTTGCTCAACGGAGTAGCTTTGGATAACAGGATCTGCCAGTATTTAGCAGCAATTTAAGCTTTCCCTTCTACTATCGCTCTCGAATCTTGTCTGGCAGGGCTGCTCACATGTGTGACATGAGAGGAAATAAGCATTAAATGAAAGGCAGCGAGGTGCCTGCGGAATGTTCATTGCACAGAGCTACAAAGGGGTCTTCCAAGCATGAATGGCAAATTGTAGAATTTCTCCAGAAAAGCTCAGTCATGCTGTTTTGTAACATCAGCGTCAGAAGGGATATACCCTGTTTCTCAAAGAGGATGGGCACAACTCATCACCAAACCTGCCCATACAAGCCAGGCAAAACACACTGGCACCAGTGCTTTTATGTACTCGGTGTGGCTTCAACACTTTTGAAATCACAGTCACTCATCAGGAAGGAAAAAAGTTAAATAGTTTTACTTTTATATGACTCTGTCTCCAATTAGAAAAAAAAAAAAAAAGGAGAGGCAAAGAAAGTTATTCTGAGTTTACTCAGACATCCTTTACAGAAAAGTCCTCTGCCCACTCACTATCCAAATCTAGCGCACAAACAGCCAGGAAGAACTAAAAATGAGACTGGACACGAGCAAGGAGTGCTGCTCTGTATGGCAGTGGGTAAAACAAAGAGGTGTAATGGGGTCCCTTGGAAATTTTGACCAAGCACTGAATATGCTCTGGCTGAGACACCTGGGGTGACACAGCCAGCAGCGAAGTGCCATAAGGCTAAAGGAGGACACCCCAACATCTCTTGTTCCAGCATGTCCCCAGTTGCAGCACACAGGGTGCTTCAGGGCCACCCTTGAAAGGGGTGATGATGAAGAGGAAAGATGAAGAGGAAAATGGCTTCGGTGATGCTGGGTGGCTCTGTTGGCAGGCTGTTCCCACAGGCGTACTGTTGTACCCTGTGCTCAGAAACTCCTGGGGCTGGAGGCTTCACAGGTTTTCATCCTCATGGATGCCACAGCAAAACAGCTTCCAGGTGCTCATCGCTAACAAATCTGTTCACACCCTGCCCCACAGTTATGAAGCTCCCAGGAGCTCCATGCAAGCCAGCAGGTAGGGCCAGGAGAACTGCCAGCCCCTATCGTGCACACTTGAGGTACTGACGAACACAACCACATTATTAGCCACCAGAGAATCTGCACAGGTGAGCACTGCAGGAAACGCATCCCACTGCTCACAGAAACAGTGAAGCTTGGTCTAGTTGTTTAAAACCTGTTTAAATTCCCTGCCTTTGGGACTGCCTCCATCCTCACTGCCCAGCTGCCCCCTCTTCGCAGGGCAAAGCACTGTGCACGGTGCAAAGGCTGTCCCTGGGGTGCTGCTACCCGAGCACAACGCACCGAGCCCCGGCATTCAACGAAGCAACTAAACACCTACACGAGCAAGGAAAAGGCATCTGTAGGAGGTCTGAGCCCCCATTCTGTTTGCAGGAGCCCTAACGTGGCACATTATGAAATGGGTACGGTGCAAAGCTCCGCACGGCCGTGCCATGGAGTCCACCGTGAAGCTGCTGAGAAAAACTGCTGAGAAAAGCTGCTGACCCTGCTTAGACGGGCCAGCGCGGAGCTGCAGGGAAAGCTCAGCTCCCAGCGGGGCAAAGGCTGTGCCGCTGCTGCAGTGTTGTTTTTCCCCAGCTGCCCTTTGAACGGGGCACCCAGCAGGAAGTTTATCACTTTTGCAAGTTGGCAAGTACCAAGTGATACTATTAACAACAGCTGAAGTTGCCTGAGCTAATATACCGTCTCCTAATTTTTATTCATTTTTTAATAAGTAAAAAGCCCTGGATAAACTATAAAGGGGCCAGAGAGCTCCCTAACCTCATCCTTCCCTCCCAGCCTGGCTGGCTGTACATCCCGCTGCCCTCTGCCCTGCTCCCCCTGCCCTCTCCCAGCAGGACCCTGCCACAAGAAGTGCTCGGTCACAGAGGAAAATCGTCTCTTCCGATTCCCAAGGCTGGCCCTGCGGTGCCAGGGCTTGAGGTCCCTCCTGCTCCAAAAAGACATCTTCTCCCACACCCTGAACCACACAAATCCAGCCCAAACTCTCAGTCTGGCCACAGCAGCCTCACCACGGGGCTGGAATCACTACTCCGAGGGGAGCAGGAGAAAGGTTTGAAGCACAACAACCACCCTTTGCGTTTTCACACTTTTTTAAGGCTCCCTAATAAACACTTAGGAGAGGCTCCAGCTCACCTTTTCACCATAGATTTACAACACTGATGCTCCTTCCTTCATCCCAAGCTTGGGCTCAGCTTAACATCTCACCTTCCATTTGTAACGTTGATGGTCCCTCCTTCATTCCTAGGCTTGGGCTCAGCTCATCCACCTCCCAGAGCTAAACACCCCCTTATCTCCCGCACACCTGGGAGCCTGAGGTACAAACAGGCTGATGCAGCTCCAGAGCCAGTATGGGGGAGGCATGGGGGTCCCACAGCCAGGCAACTCCAGCAACACATCGGGGGTGGGGTGGGGGTTATTATGTAGCAGCTATTGAACAGCATGCTAATTAATTATTGAGGAACAGCTATCTTTTGGTGAATAGTAGTTGCTGCGCATTTGATTTACACTGGCCCTGCAACTCAAACTGGAGGAGAGTTGAGCATCTCAATGGGCATCTCAAACTCCCCAGCGAGCCGCCCCCCCGCCCCCAGCAACACGGGGGATGAAGGACAAACACCATCGGGATTTTTATTTTTTCACCAGCATGCCAGAGCCTACAAAGCATTAGCTCCAATTAACCCTAATTAAAACAGAGCAGCCCAAGCATGCTGTTCCCCTATCCCTTTCGCTTCTCCAGCGCTCCCATCAAAGCAGCTTACCGCAGCTCCCCAGTTTCCCCCGCCTGCCAAGCTGCCGCCCCCGGGTGGTACCGGGGGAAAGACCCTCCCCGAAGCACGCCCCCCGCGCCCACCTCTTCGGTACCGGCTTCTTCCTCTTCCTCCCGGCGTACATGCCGCCGGCAGCGCCGAGCACCGGGCGGGGGGGGGGGGGGGCGGGGGCGGGGTTGGAGGAGGATGCCGGCGGGGCG
>JAVJGJ010000061.1:6139693-6155591 GCA_035590215.1 Microhierax caerulescens
GGCGCCGTCCCCTCAGCGCCGCCATGGCCTGGGGGGGGGCCACGCTGGGCCCGGCCGCGGCCGCCGCCTCCCGGGGCCGCCTGGGGAGCTCCGTCGTACCGGCGGTGAGCGGGGCCGGGGAAGGGGGAGGGCCCTGCGCCCAGCCGCGTTCCCTCGGCTGCGGCGGCCGCCCCTCGGCGCGGCCGGGCGGGCTCACCTTGGGGTGCCGGGGCCGCTGCGGCCTGTGCTGCTGGCGCCCTCTCCCCGCCCTTCAGCAGCGGGGCTGGGCTCCCGGGCCGGCCTCTGCTCGCTGCCACTGGCGTTCCTGTGCTCCTGGGAGCGCTGGGGGCGGCCCTAGGGCAGGGGGATGCGGGGCTGCCGCATAGGAGGGGACATTCCCGGTGGGCCAGTGCAGGGGCGTTGGAGAGGAGGTGAGATTTAAGGTAAAGGCACGAGTGTGCCTTTAAGTCACCTGAGGCCTGAGCGTGGTGACCCAGTGACCTTCACCTTGGGAATGTGGTCTTTGGCGGTGCAAGCAGAAGAATATTAAACAAAAATAAAATCTCATATGTGTGAGGCCACTACGTTGCTCAGAAGGCTTTTTCGATTTTCACCAGGGTAGCTTTGCTGAACGGGGCTCAGTAAGGTGCTGCCTTCAGCTTTATGAGCCAGGTGGTTATTTCTTTCCACCTTTGTCCAGATACTGTCTTGTGCAGAAATGAAGCTGGAACTCGCCAGAGAGTCTGGGAGGAAGTTCTGAGGGTCTGGGGGAGGGCTTAATGTTAATATCTACCCCAAAACAAGCAAGCAAACAAACAAAAGTATGAGCACAAGTTTACTGTTTGATCTCCCTTGGGAATGCAGGGCACATCATGTCTCTGGCCTTCAGTAAATCTGAGAAGTTTCTGTCATTGTGTAGGTTCAGAGTGGAGTTCTGGCAGAGCAGTTCCATTTCAAGTTTTAAAGGCACTGAAAGTTGTTTTATGGTTTCTGTCTTCTCAGCCTTGCTTTTTCATGAAGAGCTTCTCAGCCTAAATATTGCTTCAGTTGTGAAGCTGAAATGGCAGCACTATACTGTATGAAAATTCCTTGTATTAGATGTGCGAGTATGTATCCTCATGTACATGCAGAAGGTCTGAAAAAGCTGCATGTTGAGCATGCTGAGTTCAGCTGAGAAAACTAAAAATTTAATTTTGGTGTGGTTTTTTTTCAGGCAAGAATTCATATCAGCCCCAAGCGGAATTTGGAGTATGGTTGGCTGGCTTATATCTTGGGAGACAGAGCTACAAAAAAGTTCACTGAATACAGCAAAATCTTTACAGTGGAGGGAAACTTATCTTCTGGGAAGGGCAAGCTTGCAAAACTAGTAGCAGAAAAACTAGGTATCTCTTATTTTATCTGTTTCTCTAATAGTTAATAGAATTTATCATTATGGTTGTCATTCTTGTGTAAAGAAAGTTAGTTCACCAATAAACTCTTGATTTATTACTTAGGCAGTGCCACAGTTCATGTGGAGGGCTTATTGGTAAGGGGAGAATAAAATGTTGGTGAGGCTTGAGATGAGGGTGGGATATTTGTCAGATCTGTGGGATGCTTGTGTAGGTATGATGTGTTGTGAAAAAAATTCAGTTCTATTGAAGTCATTTTGCTTACTGAGCTCCTGCCTCTGGTGGAGTCACTGAGCACCTTGAGAGGTAGGATTTTCTGCATGGGTGTATACCAGAGCATCAAGGTGATTAGAGGACTGGTGGCAAAAAGATTCGGTGTAGAGTGATAGCTCAGCTCACACTGGGGAGGAAAAAGGTGGCAGTACTTCAGATTAGGGTTTGTCTGCCCTGTCCTCTGTGATGTGATTGACCCAAGGTTTTTGTGCTGTTTTCAAGAGTTGTTCAATGTACAGCTATATATTTAAATGAGCTGCATAGATTTTTACTGTAAAGGGACAAAACTTACATATTGATTGGTGCTCTGTTGTGGGTTTCTTTTTCAGGGATGAAATATTTCCCAGAAGCAGATATCCATTACCTAGACAGAATCACAGGAGATGGAACACTGCTGCATGAGAAATTTAATGGCTTCTGTAACCTAGAGAGGTTTTACAATGATCCGAAATGCCCTGATGGACACTCTTATCGACTGCAGGCTTGGCTGTTTGGTAATCGTGTTTTACAGTATGCTGATGCATTGGAGCATCTGCTGAGCACAGGTTAGATTTCACAGTGAATAAATTTCATTTCTGAATTAATGTCTAACTGTAAGTTGCAAGTAAGCTGTGTAAGTGCTTTGCTAATACCTGCATTTTAAAGTGGAAGGCTCTCGTATGGTTAAGCTTTTTACATTTTTTCTCCCTTAGTGAGTACATGTTAGTAGCCCATTTGGAAAAATACTTTGCATGTTTTCTTTTGGAACAGTATCTTACATAATTTCTAGCAAAGGAAATACGTACCCATTACCAATTTAATTAGTTTTCATTTGGCAAATCCTGATTATTCTCAAAAAAGGCATTTTAAACATACCAAGATAGCTTTGTGTTGTATGGCCTTTTAAAAACTCTTCCTAGACTTAGTTCCCAATGGTGTCTTTTGTTCAATGTTTTATTTCATTAAATACTGTTGTGTGGTGGTGGTGTTACAATCTGAGTGTCTTCTGTTAAGAGAAGATTTCCTATACCAACACTGATTTACCTGTTGCTTGTGCTTTAGTAAGTGTTTTCCAAAAAAGATGAAAAGATGTGGTTACCAGAAAGTTTGACACATGTAAGTGTACTCTGTAAAAGCAGTAGTACTTAGCTACTGTAGTAATAGGCACAGTAGGAGAATATGTGGGTGAGACAGGCATGTTCAGCATACGTATCCAGTATATTTTAGTGAGCCAAAAGCTTCCTCTTTGGTTTTATTTAAATTTTCTAGAAAAGCATTCAGAAAATTGACTGTAAGAGAAGTACTGTCTGTAATTTTAAATGTAGCTGCCAGCAGTCTCTTTGAGCCTTGCTGACTGGAACTTCCTTTCAATTGCAGGACAAGGTGTGGTGATGGAGCGCTCTCCCTACAGCGACTTTGTGTTTCTGGATGCAATGTTTAAACAAGGCTATATCCACAAGCGATGTAAGTTACTTGCATGCCAAAGGAAGTTATTTTGCTGTAATCCATCAGAAGTGTGGTAGTCTAGTTTTTAAAAAAGAAACAAAAAAGCCTGCTTGGAAGATGGTGTCCTTTAAATACTTGGAGTTCTTCATAAGGTGCTTAGCACCTTGCTGTTCCGTGCATCAAGGACCAACCTCCAGCCATGAGACTTCCAGGTTTTCTTTGAGGCTTTGGTTCTGCTGATATGTTAAAGAACATGTATTCTGTGTATTGCTTGTGTCCTGTCAGCCAGAGACTCCTGTAGTTCCCTGAACATGCGGTGAGGATGCTGATGAAGACTAGAGGTCCTTTGGGCAGACCATGATCTTGCAGTATTAGGTGGGAGGTAAATAATGGGTCAACAGGGTTTGTCCTACTTGCCTTAAAGAGCCTGGCCTGTTCCGAATGTCAGAGAAGACAAATACTGCTCTTGTCTTCAAGAAAGGCAAGGAGGAGGGTCCAGGGAGCTACAGGCCAGTCAGCCTCAGCTTGATCTGATAGAGCAAATCCTCCTGGAAGCCATATCCAAACATATGAAGATGTGAAGGTGATGGATAATAGTTGTCATAGTTTTATGAAAAGGAAATCACACTTAAACAGCTGCTAGTCAGCTCCTCATAGAAGGCTAGCTCGGTGGATGAGCAGAGAGCAGTGGCTACTGTTTATATTAAGCAAGGCTTTCAGTGCTGTCTCTTATAACCTCATCACTGAAAAACTGATGAAGTATGGATTAGTTATGCAGGCAGTGAATTGAAAAGTGGCTGAACTGCTGGGCTCAAAGGGTTGTGATCAACAGTGTGAAGTCCAGCTGGAGGCCAAGAACTAGTGTGTCCCAAGGGACGAGGATGTTGCTCTCATCAAATCTGGAGTATTGTGCCCAGTTCTGGGTTACCAGTTGAAAAAAACATGTAAACTTACTGGAGGGAGTCTAGCAAAGAGCCCTGAAGGTCATTAGGAAACTAGAGCATCCAATGCATGAGGAGAGATTGAGAGAACTGGGTTTTTTTTGGCCTGGAGAAGAGAAGGCAAGGCTCAGGGTGGTGTATAAATTCCTGATGGTGTTTATGTCTAAAGATATTTGGTGGGGGAAAAGTACTGGGTGGATCCAGTCTCTCCTCAGTGGCAGTTAGTGAGAGGACAAAAGGCAAAGGGCACAAATGGAAATACAAGAAGTTCAATTTATAAGGAAAAAAAACCGTTTTCTACTGTGAAGGTAGTGAAACCCTAGAGCAGATTGCCTGGGGAGGCTGTGGGATCTCTGTCCTGGGGATACTCAGAACACTCAAACACAGTCCTGAGCCACTTGCTCTAGTTAACCCCACTCTGAGCAGAGTGGCTGAACGACATGATCTGTGGATGTTCCTTCCAACCTGGGTGTGATTCTGTGGTTTGGGGTTATGGGTGGTGCAGTGCAGTGTTACTGTGCTGGTGCTTTGTGGACAGATATATGTGGAGTCTCCGTCCCTTGGCTAGGAATGGAGCAGTTGTGAGATACATAGGAGACCAGCCACAGCCAAAATGTGCAAACTTACAGCTGAGGAAAGGTTTGAAAGTATGTAGAAAATAACTGTAAAGCCCAGTCATCAGCTGACCCTTTAGCAAATTGCTGTTGAAATTCTTGTTTCTGCCTGTTTTTAGCAAATCTGGCATTTTGACGACTTGTCAGGTGAAGATAATTGTTCCCCTGGCTGCTTCATACTTCTGCAGTCTTGTTTGATTTAGCTTAGATTTAGGAGGTGTATATTTTATGTTTTTTAACACCTGCTGTAAGTTGCAACTTCTTGCTGAATGTGTTTGAGAGCTGGTTGTAATGAACTGTCTTACTGCTCTGTGGTGGTGAGGTAAACAAAGCCCAGCGACCCACAATTTCTATTTAATATAGAATGCTAGTAATAAGTAATGGATTGCTGGAATCCTTACACAGCATACGTCTTGATTAGAGGTACTGCTGACTTACTGTGGTGCCAAGCACAGTGGGCTTTAAATTTGTCACAAACTGTTTGAATTTGAAAGCCTGGCACTACATTTCTAGCTAAGCCAATGAGCCTTATTGAGGAAAGCTTGCACTAGAGCTAGGCTTAATGGAGCCTGTGCTATTTGTGCCATTTAAATTTGAATTGATGCTTCCCCTGAACCTGTGTGGCTTCCTAATCACCAACTATTACCCACAAAATGCTTTAGGTTATTGATGTGGTAGAACTGCAGACCTGACCAACTCCTCTCAGATATATTTTTCTGTATGGGAAGGTGACGTCCTCCAAAGGGCAGCCTGGTGGTTGTGTTTTTGGAGAGATCTGCTGTCGCTCAAGTGGAGCACAGAGCTACTGAGTAAGTGGTGCAGAGTATGACTCCAGTACGGGTGAAGAGGGACATTGCTGGATTGGTGGTGTCTTAAAATACTTGGTTTTCCTCAGCATGATTTCTTGTAGGCATTGGAGGGCAAGGCAGATGCCTGTCTCATCCTTGGGTTTTCCCCCTTGTAGAAAATAGAGTATAAGTTCTTGCGAAGTCTTCTTGAAACGTGTGACCCTTTGCTAAAGCGGTATCTTGAAACAGCTCTTCTGCAGGTGGTGAGGCTTCTTTAATGTGGCATTTTAGAGCCACCGAGGGCACATGCATTTTCAGTTCTCTTCTAGTAATCAGTAATGACCTCTGGGACTTTAATTGTGTTTGTTCACCTTTACTACACTGTCATCTTTGTGGGAGGTTGAGGCCATTTATTTTGTGTATGAGGCTGTGGCAGAAGGCAGCCCCAGCCAGTGGTCACCTCAGGTGACCTAAGTGCTGCAGTCTCTCCCTGATGTTTTGAGAGGCTGTCTCTAAACGATAGCGGGAAAACCCCAAGTTTCTCTAAATTTGTTAGAAATAAACTCCCCCTTTGATAATAGCTGATGTTAGATTCTTGTGACAGTGCATGTAGCTTCTTAGTTTAAGTGTTTTACTTTCTGTTTCTGGAAGATTGTTTATTCTAAAAACTTCTTGAATCCTGTTTGAGGAAAACCCTACCCTAAACTTGTATCGGCCAGGAAGAGGAGACTACAAATACAAAGGTGGAGAATGTGGTTTAATTGCAAATAGAATGTGCTTAGCAAGTACAGGAAAAACCACTCAGGAAATGATTTGGTTTATTACCAGGCAGATTATAATCATGCTGTTCCTATTGCACTTGTCCTTGTTTGTGAAGTGCGTATGTGTTCAGCTGGGCTGCCTTTAGCTCTCCAGTGTATTTGGTTCATTTTTTTTTATACAGGTCTTGATCACTACAAGGAGATCAAAGAGAACAGCATTTGTGAATTCCTGCCGCCTCACTTGGTCATTTATATAGATGTACCTGTCCCAGAGGTGCAGAAGAGGATTCAAGATAAAGGCGAGGTAATTTTATGTCTTGCTGCTATTGCTCTCTGTTAATGTCTGTTGTAATCAAACCTTTATGCATGAGTCCTGTGGGCTGTGCTGCAGAATTCTGGTTCTGAAAAGCTTCTTATCGTCTTAGGTATAAGAACTGTGTGTTGGTGATGACTGTGTGGGTATTCTGGTATGTTTTCTCTAAAAAATGCAAAAATCAACTTTTTGACTTGCAGCAATATGTTGTCGTTTCTATACTGAGAAGTGCTATAAAATTCACCAGCTCTTAAAAACCAGCCTCTGTAGCTGCCAGGTCAGGAGTCATATCCAGGTAGTAAATATACTCTTAAGATTATCTGTACTT
This sequence comes from Microhierax caerulescens, assembly GCA_035590215.1. Lineage (NCBI taxonomy): Eukaryota > Metazoa > Chordata > Aves > Falconiformes > Falconidae > Microhierax > Microhierax caerulescens. The sequence goes on from JAVJGJ010000061.1 coordinate 6,146,504, forward strand.
ATTGGAAGACCCAGCTGTGGTCCCTGTCTCCAGCTTCCCCAGCTGACTGCTTTTTCAGACCTGTGTTGACATTATGTGGGTCACTTGTGATCAGCAAGTTCAGTTAACTATCTGAAATTAAGGAAATTACTGTTTGGTGCTTTTGTATTAACACAGTGAAACCAGTTTTAAACTGAGCACCAATTGTGTTTAGGTATTCCATGAAATACAAAATCCAGGGTGTTTTCTGGCTATTCTAATGTAAAGTTGATAAGAAATGCAGTTGCTTCTTGTCACTAGTGCAACTTCAGTCTAGTCTGAGGTCATGGTATGTGACTCTTACCTGTTGTTGATCTTTAACAGTTGTGGAACATTCTCACTTTTGCTCTCAGAACCCTTTGAGGGTGGCATAGTTTCTCTCCAAGATGTCTTTTTTTAAAGTCATGGTATTGGATGGAGATGACTGGTAAAACGAAAATAAAATAAACTTAGTTCTGTAGCACTGTCTTCAAATTACCTCTCATTATATCAGCGTATTAGGTGGCTGGCTTGTTGAAATAGTTTTGGATCGGAAAAGCTGTAGGGTGCTTTTTGGTAATGACTAATCTAAAGGTTTTCAGTCTGGATTTTTGCATCCTTCTACTGTGATACTTGGACATGTGCTTGTAAGTGGTCTCAGATGTGTTATGAGGATTAAATGATGTTTACCTTGTACCTTGTTCAAAGGCTATGGAAAATTTAGTCGAGTGAAGTATTTAACTATGGAAAACCTGATAGATCAATAAAGAAAAGCTTTCTTGTAGAAAATTGTCAGGTCTCTTAAATGCTGGTGATGCCCATTTCTCTAGAAGTGTGTGTATGTTACTGTGCTAGGGTGACCTAGTAGCATTTCATTTTGTGGTTTCCTGCTCATTTAAGAGGGAGCTTGATGATTGCCAAAGGGAAGTGGCTTCAAAGCCGTAAATGGAAGGCTGCCCTTGCTGCTTTGTGATCTGCATGGCCTGAGTTGCTTAGTCTGCTGGTTGAATGGCTCTGCCCTTCTGCCCTCCAGCAGTTTGGGCCATGACTGAATGTGTCTCTGCACTTTAATGAACAAGATACTCTTGTGTTGGAAAACCATAGCTTTTTTCTTTTGGCAACTTCAGTGACAGAATTAGAAACTTTTTAATGTGTCGTGGGAATTTGAGTTCTTTTTCTCTTGTGCACATAAAGGTCGGTGTCATTTTTGAGACCTTTAGGCAGAAATTGCTGGTGTAACTTGTAACTTTTTGGGTCAGTGGCACTACTGAACATTGTAGTGCTTGTTTTGGGGATGGGATTTTTGGGAATTCTGCCACCTTGGCAGATGGAGTGTTTGATGTCCAGTGTGCTGTTGTTGCAGGGCACTGGAAAAAGAAAAGCCCTCGAGTAGGCCCAACAAGCAGAGACACAGATCCTTCCAACATAACAAACATCTTGAATGAGCATTTCAAGCAGGAAATGTATTTTAATTTTAGGATTGAACTGAAGGAGCATATGGGAGATTAGAGAAATTCCTGGCATTTTGCAAATGTGGCATTAAAGTACGCTGTGAGGAAGGTGAACTGTTTTAACAGTAGGTATGATAACCACTGGAATTTTAAGGAAAGATTTTGGAGTGGATGGTTGCCCATGCACTTGTCTTAAATGACAGATGGGTGCACGTTGGCCCTCTCATCGAAAAGGCAGTCTCAGACAATCTTCTTTTTTCTGGATGTTAATATAAAACTTCCTTGAATGTGCAGGTAGCTGAAATTGATTGGTCCTTGGAAAGCTGATCTTTTTGAGGCTGTTGATGTATGGTTCTCTTAGTTTATGTGAACTCGGGGCAAATGAGGTGGTTCTTGTAACAAACTGAAATAAATTGGAAGAAACTTTTTTGCTTTTAGATTTTCTGTTGAACCTGACTTTCCCTTTCTTTCTAGATTCACAAGCTTATCAAAAGAATCTTACTGACATGGCTAATCATTAAAACCATGGCCATAATAGTGCAAGGCAAAACAATGATTAACACAGACTGACTTGTTCCTTGGGGTACTCTAGGTATTTATTGCTGTGTAAAAAATTCTAAACACTCCAAATGTCTTAGTTCTTCGAATTTTCATTGATGTGTATGCGGTTCCTTTGGGTGTTTCATTGTTAATACAAGAATGAGCTCTTGGCAGATATTGTGGCAGTGCCTTCTGTTTAGGCTGGAATCTGTACTGGTGGGAAAAGAAAGAAAAGTAGTTTCACATCATTGTTTTCTGTTTGTGTTTTAGCCATATGTGAAAAAGGTGTCTCCTTTGTATCTCCAGAACATTGAGGATGCTTACAAGAAAACCTTCTTACCAGAGATCAGGTTAGCAAACCAAAATGTTTCGTCTAAGTCTGAATAAAAATGTATGCAAATCGTAACATCTCTGACAATCTAATAAAATAAAATTGTGTTGTGAGAAATTGTTCTTGTGCTATGTGGTACGGTATTATGTCCTAATGAGGGGGTATTGCATTCGTGGTATAATGACTGTGTGTAATTGTGTGGCAGTATTGCAGTGCTGGAAGATCAAAAATGAAGTCCTTTTGGGTGTGAGCTTTGTAAAGCTGTGTTTTTTGACTCTGAATAGATTTAGAGTGGGGGAAGTGTAGAATAGTAAATTCATTTGATTTCATTGACCTACGTTATATGTTGCAAAACTAATGAGCCCTGATGTGCAGTGTGGTTTGTTTTTTGTTTTTTTTTTTATCATCCTGCTGTCAAGCATTGTGGCTTTGCTGTAGTGGAGTCAGGTACAAGGAAGTATAAATGTTTCCATAGTTAAGAGCTCTTCAGGGGCAAAACCAGGAATCTGGTCAGTTTGCATTGTGGAAACAAGTTCTGTCTCCCTTTCTGATGGTATGTTGTATGTGGTTGTCATAAATACCTTTGCTTCTCTTTGTGGAGCGATGTCCAAAATGCTGTAGCTATAGATGTGGTTTTGTGTTTGCACGAACTGAGGAGAGCGTGATGCAATATAAGGTTTTCTCAGGCCTTTTTGGAGAGTTTGGAATTTTTCTCTCCTAAAAATTCCTTTCAGTCATCATAGCTTTGGCTAGCTTCTTGACAGTGGTATGATGGGAGAGGTGAAAGGCTTTCAGGTAAGGGACTGTTCCCTTTTGTAGTTATTTCTTTGCCTCACGAGGCATATACCTGATACTCTTACACATTTGAAAAGGATTTGGTGGGTTTGTTGGTGCTGGTAAATAAAGACTGCACTGCTACTTGCTCTGAGAGTTTAAAGGTACTTGTCTTTGGGTCTATCTGGGAAGCAAGGATGTGTGCACTGTAAACTTGAGATGAGACTATTATAGTTTGCCAGCTATCCAAATTCTTATAGAAGAGCTCTATCCAAAATGAATTTGTCTGAAAAATCTAGAAATACATGAATGTAAACTAGTCTTGGTCCCTCAAACAGCTTTCTGGAAGGGAAACAAAGGTCACAGAGCCAGACCTACCTTACATCAAAACGATCAGTAATTGTGCAAGGTTCAGTGTATGCATGGAGCTGATTGAGTTGCATTTAAATCACAGTAGGCCTTCAGGTATATTGCAGCCTGCTTGTTTCACCTTGCTTTCTTGCTCCGTCTCCCAGGGTAAATCAGTGTAATTGCGCTGTCAGCAATTGAACTGGATAGCTTCATATTGAGCTTGTCATTCATACAAGGCAGAAGTTGTTGGTGTGATGTATGGTCAGCTGCTTCCCAGTGCATCCCCCACAGCTCTTGGAAGGGAATGAAGGGGGCTAAGGATGGAGAGGGAGGGTGGGAGGCCTTGGGACTGTCATCTCCCTGAGGGTAGAACTGTTTTGAATTCACTGGTGAGGAGAAAAATGCTGCTTGTTCTTTGGATCAAACTGAGCTCCAGAAATATACCGTGGTGTTTAGTGAGGCTAAATCCTAGACCTGGTCCTGCTGTGATTTCAACTCTTTCCCCTTTGTCTGTACATGGTCAGTACGCTTACCAAGCAAACACCCTCTGGTTGTCATCCTCATCAGCAGATGGGCTTACAATAGCTTGTCAGGTCAATCTTTGTGCTCGGGTCTGAAGAAGGATGTCTCTTTCCCCTTGATGTGGGGGAGTTCTGAATGTGTGAAACTTTAGCTTTGTGCATCTCTGGACCTTGCTGATGGCTTGTATATTGGATAAATGTACAGAAGCTTCACCTGCTGGCTTGCAGAGTGATGCAGTGAAGAATATTCATGCCTGGTTCCTAGTCTGTAGGCAGACTTAAGTATTTGATTCCCCAACTCTAGAGGATGACCAAAATCTGGGTCAAACAGGCTAGAAAGAGTTATTATAGACTGTTGAACAAACTCCTGCATGCTTTCTATGTTCAAGCCTATGTTTGCTTGTTCAAGCTTATGTTTACTTGTTCTCTTGCTTTTCTTGAAATGCAGCAGGAAAACAGTTTAGTTTGTCACTTAGCAAAATTCCTGTTACCTTTTTCCATTTATTTGGAGCAGCTTGATGCTGCTTGAAATAGTGTGTTTTATAGTGGATATCTGGCTGTCTTCAAATTGGTGCTTCCTTTCTAGTCCAGCATGTTTATGAATGTCTTTTAATGTTTCTTTTGGTAGTTTTGTATTTGGTAATTTTAGTATTTGTGAGCTCGGTGCTGTAGCAAGTAGTACCTCATGATTTTGAGCAAATAGCTTTTGTGTTTAGATTTTTCTTTTCCTGGTCCAAAGCCCTAAGATTGCTAATGTTCTCTTTCATATCCAGTACTGCTTCCACTGAGCAGCTGTTTTCTCTTAATGAAAGCCCTAATAATCTGCAGAGTATCAAGTGATTTGATCTGCATTGTTAATGCAATTGCCAGTATAAGACACTGGTGAAGTCTGACCTTGCCCTTCGATTACTGACAGTTGATATTGAAGATGTGGGTTATGCGTGCTATGCTGTCAAGCAGCTCCCTTTAAAAAGAGGTCATTTATTTTCTCTCTGTGACTGAAGAGTTGTGGGAGGCATTCTGTTTTGCTCTCAAGTTGAGAACAAACTCTTTAAGTAATTCCCCTATTAAGAGCAACAGTTGAATAGCTGCCTAGGAGTCTGTAGGAATAAAGGCATTTTATAAATGAATTTTTATACTGGAGCTGTTTTCACTGACCAGTGTTAATGTAGACCGGGAACTAGTTTGGACTGCTGCAGTTAAGTTGTTTTGATAACGTGACTACTTAAAGTAACTTAGATTGCCAGCCTTAATCCTGATTAAACTTGGAAGTGGTTGTCCTAAGCAAAAAGTCTGCAGATTCTTCTCCATCCTCTTCTGCTTTGCTGTGTTTGTTATATGTTTGTTTGATGTACTGTGCACATTGGGCATCCATTTTATTTCCTCTTTTAAGTTTTTGTTCACTGAAGGAAAGGCCTTCCAGGGCAGCTGGAGGAGGTTTGGCAATGACTGTTACTCAGGGCAGCTGTCATATGTAGTAGTGAAACATGTTCGTATGGGAACTCCTATTGTGGCCCTGCTGTGCAAGTGACTTTTTCTGTGAAGGCTGGTGTATGAATAAGAAAACAATCTTGTAACCAGGAAGCTATTACCTGTCTTAAATGTTTTTATACTTACAGATCCTGCTGTCTGCCTTTGTATTGGTTCAGTTAGCTCAGTCTTACTAAATAATGGTGGATGAAGGTATTCTTCTCTTAGAAATGACCCACAGGTGTTAAAGTATTTCTGAAAAGGAAGGTTTGATGAAGTTTTTGGTTAGGCTGGTTGAGAATTTCACTTGGCTTCAAATAGATTGGGCAGTTGTAATTGGGGCATGTATCTGTATTAGTGAAATGGAAAAAATTATTAGTAGGAATTTTTATTTTGTTTCTTTTTGAACTGAAACTATGTAGATACCACAGGCCCTTTGCCCTTTAAAAACAGTTTTCACCAAGAAAGAAGCAACTTACAGGTCTAAGAGGAATTCTGTTGCAAGAACTCCATAAGCATTCAAAAAATTGTGATTATTCTGGTTCCGTTTTTGCCTTTTAACTTCATTTCTGCTTCATTTAGGAATAGGGGAAAAGATGGGTAAAGCAGTTGTCAGGGAAATTAAATTTTTTTTTGTCTTTGCAGTGAGACCACTGAAGTCCTGCAATACACAGCAACTGAGGCAGAGGATGTGGAGAAGGTAAGAGTTTGTTGCCTGTGTTAATTTTTTTCTTTTAAGATTATAAGAATGAAATGTAAAGAGAACATGTTGTCCTGGATAACAAACTTGTTATCCATTTGATACGTTTAGTGTTTGTTGCTATGACAAAGATCTGGGCTGGGCCTGTACTAGAATATTTTGATGAGTAAATGTCATTTTGTCAGGAGAGGGGAAATCTCACCTGCCATCCTTTTTGCCAAGATGCCTGGCTGAGTAAGCAAAACCTCCTATAAACCACATGATTATCACTATCATTTTTTAGTGTCTTTTGTCTAATGTAACTTTATGCTGGGTGTTTCCTGATTTGGTTTGTTTTTCCAAGCAAATCCTGTGAAGGAGGTGAAAACAGAGTATCCTGAGGTCTTGCTGGGCTGTGCAGTGTTTGGCTGTTCAGTCAGCATCCCCCTTTGAAGTGGCTGGTGGGATGTGCTAGGCTCTTCATAGCTCAGTTTGGGAACTGATGATATTAACCAAGAGGTGAGTCACCCCCAGCATTCAGCTGAGGCTTTGTCTACCACTTTGTCTACTACTTTGTCTAAGTTCTGTCTTTGTTGGCTTTGTCATTGCAGCTTCCTGTGATCCAGGCTGGTACATAGGTTCCTATGTGATAAAATAGCTGTTTTCTAAAAGTGCATCGTTATTTGGTTGTAGCGAAGAGCTGAATAAACAGAGCTGTTATAAGCTTTGTAACCTGGGCTTATTCCTCTGTATGAGCTAGCATGCGGTATCTAAACTGTATTTTTTTTTTCCTCCAAATATTTTTGCCAGACATGTTAGTCCTGGACCAAGCCAGATAAATTGCCTTCTCATTGCTAGAGATAAGCCATCTCTTATGTGATAACATTAACCTCAGATCACTGCTTCTTCCCACTCAACTGTGTCATTCTTTTGGAGTAGGTATAATATATTTGCCTTATTTCAACAAATCTTCTTGCTCATGGAGGGTTACTAGTAGCATAACAAGCTTTTTGCTTCCCCATTGTTAACTTTTCTCTGTAGCTGCTGTCCCCTGCTGGAAAGAGCAGTGAGGCTTTTGTAATTCTGGACAGGTTTGTAGTGGGTGCATTTCAGTTCTAGGGATGAAAGTTATGTGGCGAGGCCCTCAAAGCTCACTTGAATTCTAAAGTAGCAGTAAGGATCTCAGCTGCACACATTAACTGAAAAATACTTTTTCAGATAGGTCTTGCTGATTTTAGTATGTTCATTCTCTGTGTTTCTTGTTTGAAAGCTCTGATAATCCTTCTAGAGTCCACTTAATGCTCTCCTTTCCTCTGTTAGAGGGGAAAAGAAATATGAGACTGGTTATATTGCTTTCTGCTTTTAGGAAGTAGATCCAGAGCTTTACACAGCAGTATGTAATTAATTCCTGATTCAGCTGGGAAGAGAGAAGTGGCAGGGTGATTACTTTGAGATGGAAAACTTAGTAGTTTGGTGAAGGGGAGAAGTTTGGGAAAGCATAACGGGGTTTCCCAAATCAGATGCAAAAGGAAAGCAACATTCATTTTGGTATATCTGCACTCATCCACCCACCTGCACTACATATGACACTCAGCAAGTAGCAGGCTATCTTACTGGAGGGCTTTGCATGGAGTTCTATGGGGGCACTTCCATCTTGCTTTGAGACGTGCCCTAGAGTCTTGCTTAGCTCAGTTTCCAAGTCAGTGCTTCACTAAAGATTGTTAAGCCCAACCTTGGCATTCATAGCAAGGGAGTTTTCTGACTGCTTACTGCTTTTGTGAAGCTCTCAAAAAAAAAAAAAACAAACCACCACCCCCCCCCCCCCCCCAAAAAAAAAAAAACCCAAACCAAAAAAACCCAAACAAAAACAAAACCCAAACCAAACCAAAAAAAACCCAGCATATTCAAACATTTTTAAGTGTTGCACAAGGCAGCCCATCACTGCTGTGCTCACTTGCTGATGGACTGGGTTTGACAGGGATCAAGTTAATTTTCTTTGCGACAGTGTATATGGTGCTGTGCCTTGGATCTGACCAGCACAGTGTTGATAATGCACCAGTATTTTAGCTATTGCTGAGCAGCACTTGTGCAGTGTCAAGGCTGTCTCTGTTTCTCACTCTGCCCCTGGCAGTTAGGCTGGGGGTATGCAGAGGTTTGGGAGGGGATGCAGCCAGGGTGCTTGACCTGGGCTGACCAAAGGGATATTCCACATCGTGTAATGCTGAGAGCAGTCTTGGGAGCAAGGGGCTGGAAAAATCTCCTGGATCTTTGAGCTTGGTTCCTGCTGTAGGGGTTTGTAATGAATCTGTTTCAGTTGAAGTCTGCAGTAAACTTTCTTCTTTTAAGCCTAACTTTTTCAGAGGAACAAAGTGTAGATTTTTAGCTAGCTTTGTACGTTAAAATAACCTGCAACTAATATCCTCATGTTCCAATGCAAAAATCCTTCTGAAGCACAAGACATTGATAAGGGCTTTCCTGGTCCTAAAATTAGACACGTTAGCTGCATTGCTGTGTGTTTCTAGGCCTTTTAGTTCCCTTTGTGAAAATATGGTTGTGCACCATGCTTTGGGTCCTGCCCTGTTGTGGCTGGATTTCTGGATGCTCGTGCACTTGATAATAGAGGTTATCATTATTAACCAGTAGATTTGTGAGGCAGTTTGAATTTATACCCGCTAAAAGGGCTAGTGCCTTTGGTGTGACTGCAGATAAATAGAAGTTCTTTGTGAAATCACACTTGAAGGAGGCAAGTGCTTGCATTTGGAGTACTGCAAAATTTCTAAGACCTCTGGAAATAAAGTGGGTTTGGAAGCTTCAAAAAAACCCCAAACAAACCAAAGGCCTTTCCCTTTGTTATGGGATTCACTGTATTTATGCAGTTACCTGCGACATTTGCCAGCTGATGATTCTGACATGAATCCTTCTGTATCATTTTCAGGAAGGGAAAAAATGACTGAGGAGGGTAAGCTTTCACCTT
>JAVJGJ010000061.1:6155598-6172328 GCA_035590215.1 Microhierax caerulescens
GTTAGTCCTCAAATGACCAAATAGCTCTTGAATCTTTGAGGTTTCAGTCTTTGCAAGTAACCCTGTGAGAGTGCAGCCTCGTTGTTCTCATGTGCGTAAAAAAAGCTATAGTATTATTTTAGTGCTAGCAGGGTGGGGGTGCCCTTGCTTCTGTAGTAGCTAATGCATGTATCAGCTGGAAGGCACTCCTTGTTCAAGTTCATACCCTAGCAGCCACCATGAAGATTCAGCTTTGCAGTGGAAAGCTTCCTGGATGGCAAGAAGGATCAGCATCCAGGAATAATATTCTCTGTTGTGTTTGCAGATGTGTTTTTGAGGGACAAAAATAATGAAGCAAGAAGAAGCTGAATTGAACAAAAAATTGAGGTCAGGGTGTGAATGCTAATACTGAGTAATTCTAGTTTTTTCCAGGTAACATAAAAGAAAGGATAAGATTTGAGAACCATGGTGTTTCAGGAAGGGTAGCCGCAGATGTTTGGTAGAAGAAGTAAGAGGAAGTTGGGATGAGGTTGGTGTTTGTTTGTTCTCTCCCCTTCCTTCTCTCTGAGTGTGTCTTGAAGTGGTCAGAATAAAGCAGTTTGTTTCTTCTTTTTTTTTGTGTGTGTGTGTGTAGTAAAACCAATTGCTAGGGATTTAATTTTAATCCTTTAAATCAGGATTTAAAGTCAGCTAAAGCTCTTATTGCTCAAGTAGAGAGTCTACCAAGCTCAGCAATCTTGTGTCATTACTCTACATAGGGTCATCAGTATGCACTGATGTAGTTCTTAATTTGTTTGGACAAATCTGGACTAGAGGAAGGATTATTATTTTGAAGTCAAAGTACAAGATGGTATCATTTTCATTGTTAGATGTTAGCTATAGCAATTGGTGCTCTTTCCACTCCAGAAAATAAAGTTGTTTTTTCCCCCTTCTGTTCAGATTCAGTTTATCTTTGGAATGAAATTGTTGAAATTTGGAAATAAGGGTTGGCAGGAGAGATTTGGCTCTGTCTTGTAGGATGTTTTATTTACACAGCTGTATCCTGTTGATAGCAATGTTTAACTGTTAGCTAGCTTCAATCTACAGATTATTTGCTACGTGATTTGGAAGCTTAATTTTTTTATGACCTTATAGTTTAATGGCTTTTGATTTGCTCATAGCAGACATATACAACTTAGAAGTTACTTCTGTTTCTGAAGCATGTTTTAAATAGATCAGTTGGGGGTTTTTATTGTAATCAACGTTGGTTGTAGTGGCTGAAACAAACTTCATTAGGGTTTTTCAGACTGCTTTTACAGGAGGATAAAACTGGAGGTAAAAACTTAGTTATATATTTATTTAAATTTTTTAGAAGCCCTGGGTATTAAAAAAAAGAGGTGGATGTAGAAAAGAACTGAAACTGAACTGAAATTGTTTCTATTCCTCTGTGTTTGTGGCTGGTGTTTTGTGTTTCTGTATCAGTTTTACTTGGCATCACCAGCTTGCCTGAGCTGGAGAATGTGGAGAAGACAGGGGGCTGCTGACAGAGCATCTCTGTGCTCTGTCCTTTGCCAGTACAAAAGTGAAATGCTCCAGAGCCAGCCTGCAGGAATTTTTCAGTTGTAGGTGCTATATGTCAGCTGAACTCCTTCCTCCAAGTTCCTCCAACTCTGTAGGGTTGTAGCCTGCATTGCTGCTTCCATCTCTTGCTTAAAGAAACAACCTGTGAAGGAGGAGTGTGGGGAGAAGTCATCTGAGAGAGCGGCCTGTTGAGGTTTGTTGGTGGTATCCCCCATACACAAGAACAGTGTCACCTTCTGCCTGCCACCCCCCAGCTCTTCCAGTAACAGCACTCACTGGATCACTGTGAAACGAGCTTAGAGTTTGTAAGACGCTCATATTGGCTTAGTTGCAAAGATTATGGAGAGGGGTCTCATTATTGAAACCGTTTTTTCTAAATCCTGCTATGCTCTGCAGTATATTAAGATCTGATCTCTCCTGTACGTTATTACAAGTTGTGCTGTGATCGGGTTTAAATCATTCATTTGCTGCTAATTCCCAGGGGGTACCAGGGCATTCCTTATAAATTAAGCTGTTCTAGTCTGGTCAGGAGGCTGATACTATTGTTAATGGGCTGCTGGGAGAAATATATTCTGATGTGATAATAAGAGTGTGCAAAACTAATTTGGATACAGATTTCTTTTTCCCCACAACGTATTCTGAGCCCTATTGTTAACAACTCTATTATTAGTCCTGTCATCAGCCATAGTGGTGAATTTCCAAAGCTTTGCTGTGGAGTAGAGAAGTAATTGCTTTTGCATAGCTAATGGGAAGTATGGTGGAGGTTCAGCTTTTAAATTAAATAATTAAAATAAATAATGAATATTTGAACTAGCTTACCATATACATTCTTTCTCTTTACATCATTGGATGCTTATCTTGGGAAGTTATGTTACAACAGTCTGGTAGGAAGAAGGGGTTTCTAAATACAATTTTGAAAACTCTTTTTAAATGTTATGGTGTATTTTTTTGTAGTGTTTTTTGAAGATGGAAATATTTTTCCATCAACAGGTGGTTTTGTCATTGGCTTTTTTCTTTGTGCAAAGTAGGTTTCATATGATCTCAGCTATAGTATCTGACTTGCCAACTTTGCCTCTTTGTAAGACATTGGAAATGGTGAAGAAATCTAAACATGCTTGAAGCTTTAAATATGCTTTGGTGATGTCATGTCAACCATATTTTTTAAGTCTATCAGCAAAATTAGTTTTAAAGAAATACAAATGCCTTAAGGAAAAATGATCACGCAGTCATAGTCTCTTAACATAAAAAATAATACTGGTAATAGAGTAGACATTTATAATTGAAACTACTTTGTAATAGCACTTTGTTAGTGCCTTGTAAGTGGTAATAGGTGGGATTTAGCATTTCCTGTGACTGCAGGGAATAATTATAGTGGATTTAATGTATGGTAAAGAATAGATGCATTTTTCATTTGTTATTTGATCACTCATTTTATTACTGGCATCTGCTTATTTGTCAATGGATCAACAATGTGTCATCAGGATTTTGGTCTTGACCTCATGGCTTTATCCTTTCCTTCTGGAAAAGGCCTCTGAAAAGTAGTGTTTAGACCTGTAACAGTGAACTCCTTCTCACGTTGTTTCAAGCTACTACCTGCACCTTATCATGCACCTTAAGTGAATCCTTCTGACACTAGTTCAGGTTTCCTTCAGATCCAGTCAGTCGTGTGTGATAACCTCAGGCTTGCGTTAAGCAATTACCCAGTGGAGCAGCAAAGATCTGTTTTCTGGTGGAGTAAGGCTTTAAATGAAGCTCAACTATGGAATTGATAAGTCTGGGGATGCTGAAGGAATGATTTGCTGAGCTGGTGTTACTTGATGAATGGTTCTGGGTGCTGAGCTGTGAGTTTTACCTTTCTTTTCTGCTTGGGGTGCATGCATGCATGGGTAGGTCCTGATGACCGATGAAATCGTGAGGCTTTGGACTTCTGTCAGTATGGCTACTTCAAGTGTGTTGGAGTTTTCCAGCCTGAAACATACCTCGGTTTCTGTGAAGTGAACCACACACAGCAACACTGAGAGGGAACTGCCACAATTGCTCCTCAACCTGTCTCAGTATGCCACTGAGCCGTGATGGTGTGTGTTTGCAACAAAAGGGGGTTAAATTTAGACTTACTTCCATTTCCTCCTCATTCTGCCTTAGAGGTGGGGTTGTACCTTCCTTGTTTCCTTTCAGCCCCAACGGCAGGTTGAGGAAGAATGTCTTGGATCAGGTAAGAATTTGGAAGTAAGGCACCTCTCAGCTGGTTTATTCCCTGCCGTCCTCTGCTCACCAAGGCTGAAAGCACCAGGAACTTTAGAGCTGCCCCCACAGTCTGCTCAGTGCTTATGGCAGGGCCATGATCTCCAGAAATATGACTGGGAGATATGTTTGTGTTGTTAATACAGCTTTAGCAGTGAAGGCTTTTTGCTGGGTGACTTGTTTAATAATATTTTTTGATTATTTAATTCATTTGGGGGGTATGTTCATTGATTTTGGATCTTTTGATTGGACCACCAATTAGTGCGATTTTTATTTTCCAATTCCAGGTAATCGAAGACATTGAGTACCTGAAGTTTGACAAGGGGCCATGGCTGGAGCAGGATGATGTCTCTTTCCATCATTTGAGGCTTTAGTAAGTGTGATGTCTTCCAGTAACTGAACATTACATAGCATAAGGTCTCGGGGAAAATGGTTAAGGCCTTCAGTTTTTAAGGGTATGTTTATATTTGCACTCTGTCTTGTTTGTTCTTTGTCAGAAGTCAGTGATAGCAGGCTTTTGTAATACTGGTGCTTGGCACCGTAACATGGTGTGGCATATTGCTGCTGCTGTTAATTGATTAGACAAGAGACTCCAGACGAATAGATCCCATTCCATTAATAAAGCAGAAGAACTCTCCAGGCATTTCCTAAGTGCTGTGACCTGTGGCCCCTAGGAAGGTCTTTTTTTGTGAGCACTTCTGTTCCTGGGTGATCACAGAAAAGCATTTCATTTTAAAACAGAGCATTTAGGGGCTGGTATGGTGGTTTCTCTCCTGCCCTGGGCAGCCTAACATCCTTCAACAAAGCCTTGTTGATAGAGCAACCTTGTAGCAAGTTTTATATGTGGTGCTGTTTAGATTGGCTGTGTTGAGAGTGTTTTTTCTAAAACTAGACTACTTTCTTATGCTTTCTGCTTTTAAATATCTTTCCAGCAGTCAAGCAGCTGGTTGAAAATAGAGGGGAAATTTTGCCCCTGTTTCCCCAGTAAATAATCCTAAATAGAAGCTTTAATCCTAACTCACAGAATGAAGTATTGTATTTCTGTTGTTCATTCTCCATAGTAACAACGGGGATTGTAAAGTACAGAAGTTTAAGGGTGGGGTTTTGTGTTCTTTTTTTGTTGTGTGTGTGTTTTTTTGTTTGTTTGTTGAAGATCCTTGTCTATGTAGTTGAATGTGAAGAGAAACTCAGTGGAAAGTGCCTTGCTGGAATAGAATCAAATTTGGTTTGTAATAATTCTTTACAAGTACTCCATGATTATCTGTCCTCCAATTCAGCTGTGGAATTGATTGGTGAGGCTGCATATGTCCCCAGAGTAATGCTGAAATAAGAGGTGGCCCTCCAGACTCCAAAATCTGTTGAAGCAAACCACTGATGACTAAAGAAGTGAGATCAGACCTAAACATTTATCCATGTGTTACAGATGAAACATCAGGAGTGCTAGTCTGAAGCCAAGTTGATGAACAAAATATTCTCTGGGTAACCCTGTGTAGAGAATATATCTACATTTGTAAGGCTTTTAATAGAGGAAACCTTGCACTGAAGTGATACAGGCTTCCCATTTTGCCAGACTTCATCTTTAGACTGAATGGGGCAGGTAGCAAGTACAGTATAGTTACTACAGTTTAGAAATAAAATCGAAGAATTGTTCTTTTCATACTAATTTCTGGTTATCTCTCAGGTTAAGAGAAACATGGGGACTTCTAAAATTTAATATCTGTCTCTGAATTTTTGAGATTGTGACAGGCATTGGAGTAGTAAGTTAAACTGTTTTGCAGGCTTCTGATATTCTTTGCTGCCTTTTCTGTGCTGTTCCTTCAAATGCCTCCTAAAATTAGAGATAATGTTCCTTTTCTATGGCCCATCTATCCAGGGGTGAAGGTAGATCACAGAAGAGCAGTGTTGGGTGGTGTCCAAGAGAAACAAGTCATGATTCAGAGCCCTTTAATTATCTAAGAAGAGGTTTCTTCATGTAGTAATTGAAGGATAGCATTTGGTGACTTAGACCTTGCAAAACTGTCAGAATCAGATTTCCTTTGAAAGAGAAAATGCAGTTAAGTTGTTTGTTTTTCCTATAGCTTCACACTAGTACAGGTATTAAAGGATTATTAATGGCAGAGTGTAGGAAGGAGGTAAAGGAAAGCATGCAGTTAGAGCAGTGTATTAAGGTATTGTATGAAAATTCTACTTTGTAGCTGTAGAAGGTAATAAATTGTATTGTTAAGGACTGAATTGTTCATTGAACCCTGGGGGAGGGTGTCTCCTGCGCAAGGCTTTTGTCATTATAGATAATAAGAAATTATTTCTTCTGTGGCAGCGTGTGGCTGTTCTAAGATCTTACAAAGCAAGAAACCACTAATTTAAATGTTCTTATGCTTTGAGTTTTGCTGGTTCCCTTTTCCTTCAGAACAGCATTGTCTGTAGCATTTATAACAGGTAGCATTTGTATTCAGACACCTGATGAATGTGCTTGGTGTTTGCTATGAATCTTTGTGAAGCTGGGATATTAGGGCATTGATCAAATGTGTAGCAACAGATCCCGTGCCAATTTTGTGCTTGTGCCTTGCTCAGCTGAATGAGAAAATAGCGGGTAACATATCGGGCAGTCTGGGAAGAGCACCTTTGTAATTTTTTATAAAAATGTGTCAATTTGGACATATCTCTTCTCACGTTAACTCCAGTAGTGCAGGACAGACATGAGTCTTGTGTCACAGCTTGCACAAACGTCGCTCATGAAAACGTCAGGCCTGGTGCCAGAAGACAAATGTGTGAGGACCGAAGAAACGCTGCAGGGAGCCTGCTGTGTGTCTTCAGTGTTGGAATTGCATCCTGCAGCATCAAATGCCAAACTTGGGTGCTAGTTCATGGACTTTAAAGCTGGTGCTTTCCTCACTTTTCCAGTGTCCAAGTAGAAAAGAGCTTGTGGTACCCAGCGTTCTGCAGATTTGCAGATGTCCCATGTCTGTGTTATTTTTTTCCTTTCAAAAAGATTAATTTTTAGCACGTTCCTGGTGGGCTGCCTGTTCCATATGCTGGCACGTGCTGCCCTCTTGTGGGTATTTCTGGAACGCTGCAGCAGGTATTTGGTTTTCCATCTGCAATTGCTTCCTCCCCTGATCTCCCAGCGTTTTGCACAGCCCACTCATTCTGACTTGGGCTATTTCAGATCTGATGCTGTCAGAGGGGCAGCATGCTCTGACCACCTGCTGCAGCAGGAGGCAGGATGCTGTGATCGTAATCCCACTCTGGTGCTGGCTGGGCTGTTGGCAGCTTTACCTCTTCCACCTTTGGCTTGTACTGGTGCGTCTGGAGGAAGAGGATCAATGGGCAGGGCTGAGGATAACTTTTTTTCATTGCACATATATAGGGTCTAATGCATGCAAAACCCAGCAGGGCCTCTGACTACTTTGGTAATGCAAATAAGTAAGCTAATCAACCCAGTGAGCCGCACCCATGTAAAATCAGTTGCATAATGATACCTTTTATCTCCCTGCCTTGGCCTTGAGTACTCTCTCCCTTGCCCTAATAGAGTAGTGTGGTTGTGGGACTGAGGTGTGTCTTGGTAAAAGGTTAGGAAGGTACACGTTTCTGTATATAAGGTGGAGGGATCTCGCAGAGGATGCCTTTCACAACTTTCCTTCCTTTCCAAGTGTGGAATCCAACAGAAACCATTCTGCTGGCTTTTTGAAATCTCTCAAGGAGTTCCTCTGTTGCCACTGTATTGTCTCAAGCACATTTTTATCTGTGCCCTTCCCAGTGAAATTGTGTGTCTGTCTGCACACCTTGCAAAATAAGTAATGTTTTGGAATGTTTGGAATAGTTTGTGTAACCTTGCCTGTGTTACTTTACCAGCTGGTGGGGGAAGCTTACTGCATTTGACTTGTTTCATCAGACAAGTCCACAGTTAAACCTGTTATATATCCACAGCTTCTTCAGAATTTGCTAGAGCAGAACATATTTTGTATGGACAAACTTCAGCTTTTTTCAGCCACCACTAATTCCGTTTAAAAAAAGATAGGTATTGGCATTTGTTTTATCTTGATGAAAAGGGGATCTATTTCCATTTGGAAACAATCTAGCCATGAAATAGTTTGCTACTCATCTATTTGATGTTGTTCATTAATAACTACTAGTGTGCCACAAACCCTGTGTAGTAAATCCTTCAGGATTGTATTTGGTGGGACACCAGACATACATTTTGAGGTTGTTACTGAAGGACCTTGTATGTGCAGTAACTAGTAACTTCTAAGTTCCCTTAATGTTTGTTTAGTTTCTTGGACCTATTGCTAACCTCAGAGCTTGGCTCCTATTTCCTTTCTGTACATTTTGTTTTGGCTAAATGAAATGTTACAAGGAGGCATGGGAGTGAATGAGGGAGGGTGACCCTTTAGCTCTGTTTCACTATATAATTGAGCGTAGCAAAGGGAAGAAGGGTCCGTGTTTGAATGTCTGTCTTGTCTGATTTCATATAGCAGGACTGGGTGTGCTTGCAAGAGGTGTTTTGGGTGGACTTGTTTTTGAAACTTCTTGTCATGGAGGCTCCAAAAATCTCATAAACCATTCATTATAAAACTTCTGGCACAATTAAAACCTGCTTCCTTTAGCACCTTACTTCTCTCTTGCTTCAGTTGAAATGGTTCTTTGTACTTTCTCTTTACAGTGTCTTTTTATAGATTTGAAGAGCTGTTTTACACCTCACCTTCTCCTGCAGATGTGCTTTTCTTAGAAAGCTTTTTTTTTTCTTTTTTTGCTGTTCGCGGTGAGTGTTTGTTGTTCACCAAGGGAGCGGCCATGGTTCACCTTGGGCATGGCATACTTGTTCTGCCTAACTAAATGGTGGAGTCTGAGCTGGTTTGGCAGGAGGAGGTCTGTACATCATTGCCCTGCCTTTACAAAGTCCTGGAGAAAATGGGCAAGGGCAAAATGACAAGCAAGGAGAGACATGGGGGGGACACAGTCTGTGGCTGTCATATATACTTGCTGAATGAGCACAGGAGCAGAGGAGGTCAGTATGGTGAGAGCTGGATGCAGGAACCATCTCTCCTATCCAGCTCTGTGTGCTTGTGGCTTGAGTCAGGAGCGTTTCTCCTTTTCTCTGCTCTCACAAGCAGGGGCAAAGTTGTGAGCTAT
Source organism: Microhierax caerulescens (assembly GCA_035590215.1). Classification (NCBI taxonomy): domain Eukaryota; kingdom Metazoa; phylum Chordata; class Aves; order Falconiformes; family Falconidae; genus Microhierax; species Microhierax caerulescens. Next base: position 6,164,509 of record JAVJGJ010000061.1, read on the forward strand.
CATGTGCTCACTGGCTCACTTGCATGTGTTGTACCGTACCCATGGAAGGCAGGGAAGCTGACTGCAGCAGGGGTTGAGGAGCCCTGGTAATATGGGTGTGAGTGGCAGAGGAATTGAATGTACTTTCTCACTTGGATTCAAACACAGTAACTGGTTGGCAAGAAGCTGGTTTCAAGGTGTGCGAGAAAAATGTTCTGTTCTTCAGTGGGATCCACCTGCTATTTCTCAAGTTACTTTCATGAATAAGCACAGAATTTAACTTGATATGCTTTTGTGTTGTTGGCTCTAAGGCTGTTTAGACCAGTGACTGCTTTCAGGTAGGAAGTGTGGTTTTCTAATGCTGTGTATTGTCACTTCAATTTTTGTGACAATGCCAACATCAGTTGCTGAGAAATCATGGCTCAGGTTATGCAAACTGAGCTTTTTGTTTCGTTGACTAGTTGGGGTTTTTTTCCAAACTGTCTTACTTCCCTTCCCTTCCCTTGTACTTTTAGCAAATACGTTCATGAGACTTTCTAATGTTCATTGTGGTAGGCAGTCTTGGGACTTTGTTTTATACATAGGTGGGACAAAAAGCGAAGTTACTTGTGTCATCAGTTTTCTGCGGGTCCCTGAAAAATTTCTGTATCCTTGCTGTAAGCTGCCTGTAAGGGAAACAGGACATCCTCCTCTGGAAAACAGGCAGGAATGTGTTAGTCCTGATTCCTCAGTACGTGCTCGTGCATGTTGTGCTGGACATAGTGTGTGAAGTAGGTGTGCAGTAGGTTCTTTTGGAAAAGAGATGAGCTGCTCATTGATGTAGTATACTTACAAGTATGATTCCTGTGTAGCAATGGGAAGCACCTTAGTTCATAGAATTATGGACAGCTGCAACAATGGTGAGCTAAAATCTGATATTCCTACAGTATTAGGACCATGTGGTCACTTACATGCTCTCAGTTAAGTTTGAAATGTGACATAATCTTATGGGTAGGTAAAGCATGCTCTGCAAAGCTATGCTACTGTGTGGTGAGAGCTGCTTCAAGAAAATACGGTTAAGAGCCAGAAAATAATAAATAGTGATAATTTTGTGCTGGGGAGAGAGAAAGCTAAGGAAACATAAAAGCTGCCTTTAAATGCTTCCTGCTGAGCAGTGAATTAGTTCTGGCAAGCGACTGTGGTTTTGTGGTTAGACATTGTTGTGGCAGGTGTCTTTGGGTGGTGCTCTTAGTTAGTATTCAAAGTTATTTCTTAAGGTCGGAGCAGAGCTGAACCTGGAGAAGCCATCTTTTGGTAGCATTAGGTTTGCATTTTTTTTGTTGTACAGTGGTTTCTTTGGAGGCAGTGGTTGTGAGAGCAAAGAATTTTTAAGGACAGTAGGTTTTCCATCTTGGTCATTAAAATAAATTGCACCTCTACACAATTTATTATATATAACTAAAATAAATTGTCCTCTACAATTGCCACTTGGTTGAAATTTCATGAAGGAGTGGATTAACTGTAGACTGGTTGACTACTAGACTCTGTGTGTGTCAAGTTATACTTCGTATATTGCGTGGACAAATGCTATCTGATTTCTCCTACAGACTTGGAAGGTCCAAAACATCTGCTGCTACTTGGCAGAGAGCAGACTCCCCATTTCTGTGGGAAGAAGGGACGGAGATGTGTTTATTCACAGATAGATGAGTGGATCTTTCACAGCCTGTGCTGTTAAGTCTGAGCTCAGTAAAGTCTTTAAACATTGCCTGCACGCGGTCCTTTTCAATCAAAACTCTTAGCTTGCTGTCTTGACCGCTGCTTGTCTCTGCTCTTTGCACAATGAAAATAGAGATTAAAGCTCATGGCATCGGTACTAGTGTGGTTACAGGAGCCCGTACCTGAGGGGCTGCTTTCTGCAGGGGTCTGTTTGTTTTAGTTCAAGGCTAATTAGCAGCAGAACCCTGAGAGAGGAGACTTTGGAGGTGCAAGGGTGTGCTTCCTGAAGTATGCTGGGATTCAGAAATAAAACTGGTTGCGTTGTCAGATCACAGTTTTGGGCAAGCTCTTCCATCTCAACTTGGTTATTCCAAGCTATCCTGGAGTGGGAAGGCTGGGAGTGGCCCACAGGAGGGCTGGTGCTAACATGTCATGAAGAGTGCTTTTGCTGTGTTGGTGAGGAGGCAAAGGAGGGCTCATTTTCCTGGCTTCCAGCATGTGCAATAAACATTTAATGTATGTGTAGATAGGTAATGTAGTAGTTTATAGGAAGTATCTTTGGTGTTCATTCTGGTCTTGTAAAAGGACATTTATCCATACCTCCTCCCATCTCAGCTTCTTCTAGATTATTGTATTTCCTTACTAATTTGTCGGTAGTAGGACAATTTACAGTGTGCGTGTCAGGATACGTTAGCAGAGTAGTTTACTTGTTGAAGCTGTTCAGTGCTGTGAGGTAAGGTCCAAGGTTTGTGATTTAAGGGGGAAAAAATTTGCTTAAAAACTAAGAACTTTGCTTTGCTCAGGGCATATGCTTTATGTGTATGTAAATATTTGTAAAGAAATGTAGTTCACTGGGAACAACACAATTTGAAGAGTTTCAAGTGTTCAATTTAGAATTTGATCGCTGTTGACTGCAGATTGATGTATTTTTCTCCAAATATGTATAGGTGGCACTGTGGGTCTATGTATAATACCAGTAGGCAGAAGGTGGCTTTCTAGCAGTTTCTCAGACATTTTAAATTTGGGGTGTTTGAAAGTGCTGTCACTGTGCAGCATGGACTTTTGGTGGATCCTGATACCTGTTGTTGCAGCTGCTGCAGCAGGCTTACCCCGGTTACTCCCAGGCAGGATGCTAGAGGCACTACCTGCTCCCGAACCCCTGTGATTACCTTGGTGTCAATCCATTCAGGATGGCAGTTTGAGGAAGAGCACCACCTCACTTTAATCCTTTTTGAGGGTTCATTTGTGAAAAATAATTGAGCAGTAGGCAATTAAATGAAGTTGATACAGCAAGATAGTGTGTGGGATTCAATAAAACCACTGGTTTAACCTTGCTAATATAGGAAAGCAAAAACCTAGAGGGGCCTTTTGGAGAAGGCTCCCAGAAATTACAGAGCATCCCCAGGGATTAAACACCTGGGAAGGGGAATAGAGAAGCAGGGAGAAGTTGGAGCAGAAGCAAACTGGAGGCAAGGGTGTGAGGAAAGCACACAGTAGCTGTGTGAGGGAAAGGACTAGGATTCACTGCAACCAGAAAATAGCCTAAACCCGTGGAAGTATTATTTAACAGAAAAGTGGTTCTTTAATTTGGCCGAACTCAGAGTTGATGCTGTTGCCATTGGTGCAGGATGCAGACTAACGGCTCCTTTTTCTTTCTTTTCTTTGTTTTCTTTCTTTCTTTCCCCTCAGTGTTCAGGACAAAAGCGGAGTGCTGGATCCTGTAGCCATCCCTCACTTCATTCCAGAAGTCACAATTGGAGGCACCGAATATGATAAAATCTATCATGAGTATCGATCGGTAAGTAACACTGGAAGGCGAGCAGTGATACGATAGCCAGGCAACCGCCCTGCCAAGGTGTAAGTACCTTCATAACTGTCCTGTGCACAGCCTGGGTGTCAGTCTCATGTACAGGGGTACAACTTAAGTTCTGGATTTTGTGCAGATCCCCACCTGTTTTTTTGAAGTCTAGCTTCCCCACAAGAGGAATAATGAAGCAAATGGTTTGTTTCGTAAGCTGATTTTCTTTTTTGATCTTTAGATGAGGACTAAAGGATAAGTGGTTTTCATTTGTTTTTGTTTCTCCTACCCCGATTAGTCTCTGACCTCTGAAATCTACAATCATCCTTTGAGTCAAACAAGAAAATTGGAAACCCATGGCGACTTCTATAAAGGAGACCGCTTATAAAATGCTGAGGGAGGGGGTGTTTTTTTCTAGAGTAGGCTGAGGAGATATGAATGTTACATTGCTTCTCAAAACTGTTGTTGCTTTAAATAGTGTGTTTCTGTACGTAGGCACACATCCAAAGCCTGTTGTGGCCCAGCGCTCTCTTACACCTCATGCAGGCTCCCACACAATGTTTTAATTAGCTGCTTGCCTTTCTGGTTCTAGAGACAACGGCTTCCAATTGACTTAGCACTTTGCCCTATTGCGTATTGTTATTTAGCTGGCATGGGGTCCTCTCACACCATGCAGTGTTTTTCTAGGGCCCAGGTACTGGAAATTCTTATTAGAGAAATTCTGGAACTGATGACAGCTAATACTGATTGGATGAACTGATGTTGCAGGTGGTGGTATGTTTTCAGGTTGGGTTGAAATCTTCTCTGCCGCTGTGTTTGTGGCTTTTTCTTCCTCGAGCAATTACTGAAGACGAAGGAAGATCTATATAAATTGTTGTGAACCATGATTTGCATAGCCAAAACACTATCATTTTTCTGTTCCTGTTAGTATACAGTCTCTTACTGAAATTAAAATGTAACATACAGGTTGCGGACTTGTTTGGAAACTGAACTACCAGTGTATTCTTCTGGAATAGTCGGTTCAGAAGTCCCTGTGGATATTCAACATAATTTGTTCCTCCTTAGCTAAGTAGTGGAGAGGCTCCTGGGTTCATGCTATTTCCAGCTTGTAAAAAGGGGCTAAAGACTAAAGCAGTAGAAAGCATGTCTGTACTACTTGAGGTTGTCTAATGGGTTTGAAAACTCCCCGGTCCACCTGAGAAGTTGCTGTCAGAATTTTGTGCTTCTTGGTATAACATTTTTATGTCCAACACTTCAAGCTCAGACTAAGGATTTTTGGAGTCCTTCATTCCAAGAGATGTCTGTGCATGTGCAGCACATATTTCAGAAGGATCTGCTGCATGACTTGTCGCCAGCATGCAACATCCATCTGTACTGACAGTGCCTTTCTTCCCGAAGATGATAGGGTTTTTTGGCTGAAGTGTCACTTTGCAGTGGAGCTGGGAATTACTGAGGCTGCCTGACACACAGCTAGATGTGACCTCGGTGCTGCGTGCTGAGAACCAGGGGTAATACTTCTGAAAGCCTTTTTTTCTCGAGCTGTACAACAGCACATTCCTCTTTGTGCTGGCAAGAAACCGTGAATGCCCTGGCTCATCAAATAGCTGGCTTACAGGGAAAAATTGTGACTTGCCTTGCAGATGTAACGAAGGAATGCTCAGGAGCAGAAATATGAATACCTGGGAAGGAAAGCTGTGCTCTTGGATTGCTCTGCTCAATCCTAGTTATTTGACAGCAGAAGCTGAGCACTGTCAGTGCAAAAAAATATTGCCAAAATACAATCTCCCTTCTGCAGGCATGCTTTTAGGCCCCGAATTGGGAAAGTACTGTGGAAAGTGATAACGTCCTTTGGAATAAGGAGGAGTTGTACATTTCATGAAGCAGTCTGTTAAATTTAGGCAATACTAACTACTCTTTTTTTTTTTTTTTTTTCTTTTTTTTTTCTTCTCTTCTGAAAGCTTAGACACTTGTAATCCTTCAGGGATGGAGTTGGGGGTGGTCTATAGGGGTGGTGCACAATGCAAAATGTTTTCCCCCTGCTTGTAAGCTACTGCAAGGGGAAGCACAAAGCCAACCCCACCCACTGTTTTATGTTCTAAGAATTGAATTCTTTTAAACTTTGGAGATCTGTGTTTTTCCGTCCAACTTTGTTTCGCAAATGAAGGTGTGGATTTCTTTGAATATAAGCCTTGTCTTGCAGAGGTAATGCAGCATGAGACCAACCAGTGCAGGCAGAAAAAGCAGATGAACTTGTAGACATACAAATCTTGGCTATGAAGTTGCTGGGTCTAATGAGAGGGAGTCGTCAGCCCTTGCCTTGCCCATGCCTATGCAGGGATGGTTACAGCTGTGCTACCACTTTTGCATTTGAAGACAGATAAAGATTTTAGGCTCACATGACTTGTAAGTAAAGACTTAATTATGGTATAATTACAGAACTTTAACTTTTCCTTGTGGGAAATGCACGCTTTTAAAGTTAGTGTAATGATGTTTACCACATAAATACAATGATTTGCGTAGGGGATTTTTTTCCTCAGCAATCCTATAACAAGTCATAAATCCTTGATCATACCAATAGGCAGCTAACTGCTGTGCTTTTCAGAGTTGCATGCACACAATTCATGCTGCTTAATAATGGTGGGTTTTGGGGATTCGCAAATTCCAGGCAGAAGCTGGTTTTTGTTCAAAATATTCATTAGTCAGAAGCAACTGAGGAGGAGGAAACTCTTTGGAGTCCAAGACTTTGGTATGTGTGCCTTTCTGCAAAATAATGAGGTAGCTGCATACAGCTCTGAATACTAGAAACTTGCTTTTTTATGTATATCCTCTAAATTTGTTCTGTAAGCATACTGCTTACATGTGAGGAGGTGGCTTTCTGCAGCCTTCTCTTACCATAAAGTCATCTGGCAAGGTTCAGCTGTTCTGTTCAGGCATTCATAAACTTCTAAAGATGCTTTTCTGGCAAGGGAAAAGTAACCTTTTAGTCAGGTTCTGTAGATCACAGAGATAAGCATGTTCATTCTTAAGTGAGGCAACATTATTTTAGGAACTGTCAGACTAGTAAAGACTTGACTACTCTTTTTTTTTTTTTTTTCCTTTTTTTTTTTTTAACAACTGCTGTATCTATCTGCTTTCTTCCAACTGCGCACAATCCCCATGGGTAATGCTCCAAACTCCATGTGCGCCCTGCGAAGCTGGAGCACTTAGGCAGATGTGTTTGCAGAGAAGACGAAAACAAATGGTTCTGTTTAATGGAATCAGTGTACTTAAATAATGTACTTATGTACTTCACACTCCCGAATGCTGTTGGCAAGTCCTGCTGAATCTCCTAGGGGTGGTGAGAAAAGGCTTCTTTTATGTGCATGCTCTTTTCTGTATACATAAAAGTGCAGCTGTCTAAGATTCATATTCAAGTCATCACCTACATCTTTACCTCTGAAAACAACACTGGAGAATTTTAAAATGGTCTTTGCCACCTCTCCCTTCACTGCAGAACATAAGGAAATGATCAGCATTTCATTTATACTAACTTTGCTTAAAAGTACAAAAAAATTAGTGGGCTTGCTTATCACAATGTGTACTAGAGCTTGGAGTCCCGTGCTTGCTGGTGTTCACTCAGGCTTTGGAGTGGAGAATTCCTTTGCTAGAACAGGTGAAAGCAAAATGGCTAAAACCTACTTTCCTTTCTCATGTCATCAACCCTAGCAGGAAACTTCTGTGCAAGCCCACTCACCCTGACCCTGGTTCATGTAACCCAGCTCCTGCGTTTGTCCAGTGGCTGGCCCCAATGTCTTTAAAAACAAGTCTAAGGAACAATGAAGGAAAAAAGGACTATTTTTACTAGTGCGTGGCTAAAAACTGTGGCTTGCATCTCGCACCCTAGTATTTGTTTGGGGTTTTTTTCCCCATCCTTTTTCCAGGGGTGGGCAGGTTGTGAATCTGCAGTGGGAGGAATATTCTGTCCTCCTTATAGTTTGCTGTAGTTCTTTAAATATGTGCTGGTATGTGTATTAAAGACAATGACCAAATGCTTGGGCACACAGGTTCTTCTTCAGAGAAGACAGGCCTATGCACTTACAAGTTCCTTTTGTACTAAGGCAAATCTCATATCAAAATGTTGTATCTTTTGTTAGCCTAACTTACACAGTTAGGGAAAAAAGGAAGTCAGGATGCATAGCTTACCCTTGAAGCAGACAGTGGTGATGAATTCTTTGAAGAATTTATTCCACAGTCTTGAACTACCTTCAAAGACTCTTCCTATCCCAATATGACTTCCAGCTCTAGTGAGTGCATGTGCTTGTGTGTAGGGCTTTCTTAGATCAGTTTTAGTTGTCATCTTTCAGTCTGA
>JAVJGJ010000061.1:6172428-6188119 GCA_035590215.1 Microhierax caerulescens
CTTCCAGCTCTAGTGAGTGCATGTGCTTGTGTGTAGGGCTTTCTTAGATCAGTTTTAGTTGTCATCTTTCAGTCTGAAGTGTCCTTTTACTCTTGCATTGAAATGGTGAGCCACATGCTTCCCTTCCTTTCTTTACCCTTTTGTCACTTTTCCTCACTATGCACTGGCTATTTGCTGATCCTGGCACACTTCAGCTTCTATCATCGGTTCCTTTTCTTGATGATTCTCATTATCTTTCTTCAGACTATCTAATTGTGCACCGTCACTTCCTGTGATAAGATAAAACTTTGCACATGTGCCATATTCACCACCTGAGGAAAGCAGAGGCATATTTGGCAGTAGTGATGATTCTGCTGTGTCCATCAGTGTGGCTCCATATTAATCAAGGACAAAAAGAGCGGCTCATTTTTCTGCCTAACATTTAACTCATGGAGTAAGTGAATAAATACGACACTGAAAGGGTAAGAGAAGGCTCTCACTTCGTTTTCCCGCCCTTTTCCCTTGGTGGAAGACTGCTTTTGGAAAATAGGGATGCTGACCCTGTGGCAAGGAAAGCTTGAGCTAGCCAAAGGCTTAATAGCTATTGCTGCAAGGTGTGATCTGGCTCCCATAACTGTCTCTCGCAAGGCCCTTCAGTGTCCTAAGTAAGCAGGAATGTATTTTTCTTTTTCTTTTTTTTTTTTTTTTTTTCATTCCTGGGCTAGTCTTATGCTAGATTGCCAAACTGCATGGGTTGCTGAGGTTAGGTGAATACCGGAGCTGTGGAAAGGGAGTAGCAGCAGCATGTGGCTGGGGTGGCATGGCTGCCTTCCCACAGCAGCTGCATCAGCTCAGCTGCATCTTTGTATCCTGCTCCCCATCCTCCTCCCTTCAACACCAGGACCTGGGAGTGTGTGGCTGGCAGTCCCCTGCAGTCTTGCATAGCACTGAGTGGAGAAGAGGCAACACTTCTTCCCTGGGCTTTTTTATTACCCTCTTATTCGTAAGGATGCAACCTTAGGAAGGGAAATCCTCAAGTGTGCTGTGCTTCCAGTTATATAGGTAGTTGCAGGGAAATAGCTGTAATGCAGTGAGCTTTTGAGCCATGGGAAGGTGAGCAACAGTAGTCGACTCTCAGCTGCACAACTCAAAAGTAAGAGTATTGTAAGAGCATGTGTTTATGATGTGAAGATCATAACTAGCCCGAAAGGAAGAACATAAAGGGAAGACTTTTTGCAGGTTTGATGTGGCCCAAGTTGAATGTTGAACTGCAGCCCTGATGCTTCTTGGTAGCTGGGATTGCAAGGGGCTGAAGATGGCTGCTGGAAAATGGGAGTTTTTGCATCTCCTCTGAGAGTGCAGAGCCCTCCTGGCTTATACACAGATCATAGAATGGTTTGGTTCGGAAGAGACCTTAAAGACCATCTAGATCCACTTTCCCTGCCATGGGCAGGCACACCTTCCACTAGAGCAGGTTGCTCCCAGCCCCATCCAACCTGACCTTGAACACTGCAGAGGTGGGGCACCTACCACCTCTCTGGGCAACCTCTTCCAGTGCCTCACCACCCTCACACTGAAGAATTTCTTCCTTACATCTAATGTAAATTTACCTCCTTCCAGTTTAAAGCCATTCCCCCTTACACTATATGCCCTTGTAGTTAGTCCCTCTCCAGCTCTGGAAGGCTGCTGTAAGGTCTCCATGGAACCTTCTCCCATTTAAAAATCTCTTAAAATGTTCCATTTAAAATTCCCTGAACTACAAAATAAATACTTGAGCTTTCAGGAAGCCAGAGTCTGGATCAAAACCAGAGACAGACTGTGTCAGAATGATGCGCTTAGGTTTGGTGTGATACTGTGTGGCAGGGTCCTCAACATCTTGGCCTTTTGCTGCAGTTTTTCAGTTACAAGAGCTACAGGCTTCTAAAAAAACCCCAAAACCTGAAAAAATACCCCTACACAAAAAAACCCAACCAACCAACCCCAAACCCTTTGTGCTTGTATGGGCAGAGGATGTTACCCATGCATACATATGAAGTACAACTGCTGCTATAAACCTTATCTAAGCCATGAATTGTCTTCCATCCTACTCTTGCCTTTGCAGAAATAGGGAGGTTAGGATATCTTTGTTCTCCCTGTGTTTGTGATTGTTACCATAGCGGCTGTCTTTGATACAATCTTCTGTTTTTTCTCTCCTGCCACTTTTTCTTGGCTTGATGAAGTTTTCATTTTTTTTAGGATCAAGGTCTTCCTTCCTAATTCTTGTTTTAATGGAGGTGTTTGACAGCTGTAATGCGCAGCCCCGTCTACTCTTGAATACAGGAAGGAATGGAAACAGACACACAATAAATTAGCCTTAATTTAAAGTTGTTTTTATTTTATCTCTGCAGAAATATTTTAAGCCCTTTTTAAAGTAACAGGATGTTGCCTAGCTAAATATTGCTGAGACCAGAAGAACCTAAAACCTACAAATGATGAAGTTGTTCCTGAAGGGTACCTAGAAAAGGATGAGAATAGGCATGTGATCTTCTCTTCCTACCTTCCCACTCCTCTTCCACGCTCACCAATCCACAGAGAGACTGTGAAAGCAGCCCTTTTTCTTCTTTAGAAACACGTAGCTTCTATACCCTAGTCCCTTTGACAAATATTGTGGGCAGGGATCCCTGTCCCAGATATGGAGGGGAAGGAACCTGAGAAACCTTGGGACTATCTCAAATCTTGGTCTTGGTAGTTGTGTCTGTTTTGTTTTAGATCATAGACCTTCCTGTCCCAGACACTGGGTACCTATGTAAATCAAAAAGACAGTAAAATCTCACTGGCATTAAAATAATCCATTTCAAACTTGATGTTCTGCCACTGAGCCCTATGAAAGAAAACACTTTATATGGCAGCACATCCTCTCTCAAACACCTCTTGATACTCTACCCATGTAGGAATGTGATCCCAGGGTAAACCTCTATTAAGTAAATAAAAAAACCCAAACCAACCAAGGAAGATAGTTTGGAAGAAAGATCTTTTGTTAGTGATTAAACAAAGTGGAGAAAAGTTGCAGGTGGACTACTCCCACTCAACTCTTCTGCATCTCCTAGGAGACTTTAATTAAAAAAAGACCCCCAACATCCAGAGGACAGTTTCATTGTGATGCCTTAATGTTAAAAATCATGTTTTACATCCAGATACATCAGGAAAAGGTTTTGTTAAATCTGTAAGGAAGGATACTTGTATTTATTTCTCACCCTCCCTGCTTTCCTACAGCTTGTCAGAGGTGACATCTCCATGGGTCTTAAACTGTGAAATAGTGTCGGTTTGAGGTGTTTAACTGTGCTGGTGTGGTGGTACAGGTTTGAGTTGGGCTGGTGTTGGTGTATGATCTTCCTTGTTTCCTGAAGTATTTTTATGCTGCGAAGTGCTTTTGGTCTTTTTAATATAGAACTGGCATTACTAAGACCTGCTGCTACCTTGGGTAATGTAACATAAGAAAAGCTGTTGTAAGAGGCTTTTTTTGCATGTTACCTGTCCAGTTAGAAAAGGCAGCCTATAGTTAGTGTAACACTTTATCTGGCTTAGCTATAGTTACCTGGCTCTTTCCTGTGGTAGGTTTGCACTCTACAGTGGATGACTGGCATTTTTAATGTATTTGCTGAGAAAAACCAAAGTAGTTACTGTTCTGCCACTGTAGCACTGGGGCAAGTAGGCACTGTGGAAAAAAGCTGCAATAAAATGCTTAGCTGTACCCTTTTGCTTGCTTATTCTTGGCTGTCCTGCAAAAGCAAGGCTAGAGATATGTGTTAGATTGTTTATGGTGTTTGTCGTTGTTCACGTTGTAAATCACAAATTCATTTCTACAAATCGGATTCCTGCTTAAGCTCACTTAAGTTGTTTGAAATAAAAAATACTGAGCTTTAAAGAAATATGCTGTGTCCTCTATATGGACACTTCTGTTTCCAAAATTTTTCTCTTGTCTTGTTTTGTCTCTTAATGAATGAATGAAGGTTAGGGTAATGTTCATTGAACATTTTCTGCAAATTGGAATTGTTTTAACCTCAATTCAGTAAAGTGCTTGAGTACTCTTGTTACTTGGACTATAATGAATGTTAACATCATTAGGACTTTTGAGTAAAGAATGGCGGGACTCAAGCTGTACACAAACATTTATTTATGTCAGTCCTTTGGAAACCAAACCATATACACCTTGAATGTGTGTTTAGGGGGTATTAGAAACACCCACACCCCACTTTTTTTATAGATTGCCCTAAAATATAGGAGCCAAACCCTTCCAGAACACAGCCAATGCACGAAGTTACGTATTCCTAGATTTTGCCAGATTTTAGCTGTGTGCCAACAACAAACACTGGTAATAAACTTCTGGAAGTCAGGATTTCTATTGGAAGAAGCAGAAGTCTTTCCTAACAGCAGTGATGGAAGGTGCAATTATTATGCTTGTTATAAACAGCCACTAAACGAAAAGGTTTGGATATTGATAAATGAGCCCATGCATGCAGAGTAATGACTCTGTTTTTAAGTGCTCTTTGATCAGCGCTGCTCAAAACATGCTATTTATAGATCTATTTTGCTGTGAAGCCCAGCCATTAGTAGAAGGCAGAGCAGGAATAGAAGGAAAAAGCGGTAATTCTCCTTGCTTCTGTAATGTTGGAAGGCAGACTCTAAACTGATGGTTGTAGACCTTTTCAGATTGTTAAAACTTTCCAGAGCTCTACCTGTACATGTCTGGTTTGAAATTATTTTGAAGAGCTATGAAATGCAGCCGCAGCATATAGCAAACAGCTGGCTGAAGCTGTTTGTTGCTACTCTGCAGCCTATACCACTTTATAGGGCTTTTCATCATGTTTATAGTTTTGACAGACACTTCTGTGGCAGAGTTCTTAATTTAACTGATGAGATGATCTTGTTTTCATCTTTTTACTAATGTTCTTTTAAAGTTGAGCAGTTTCATTCCTTTGAGCTGGCTCTACCGTTGGGTACAGCTCACTTCATTAGTTTCATGCTCTGTGTGGTGGATTTTATCTCATACTTCTTGAGGTAATCCTTGCTGCCAACTTTAAGTTCTGCACAGTGTAATGCAGCAGACCCAAGACTTGATTCTCCATGTCATCCATTTCCATGGAGTGGAAAAATCTGTAACTTGGCAGTGACCTTGCAGGAGCTTGTGCTTACCTCCTGCCGCAGGGATGCGTGTGAGCTGTTGGGTTTGTTTAGTGGTGCCTCTGGCCCCGTGTCCTCCTTAAGTGCTTCTTCTCTTATAAGCTCTGGAGGGCAGAGACTGAATTCTTGTGTTGCAAAATATGTCTAGATGGCTGCTGTGATAAGAACATAGCTGTTCTTACTTTTTCTGGGGAAGATGGTTCAGCTTTGGTGTGATAGCCAACTGCTTTCCCTGCCACTTGGTGCTGGACAAGCCTGTTGGCTCCACAGGTCTCCTTGTGCTGATGTCAGTGAAGGACCTAAGAGGGTTTGAAGGAATTTATTTGACTCTGTATGCTAGTTCTTTTACTTGCCTGTGGAAATGTGTTGTTAATAGTTAATCATGCATAATGGGATGCACTACGATTATTTTTAGTGTGGCCATTGTCATACGTTTCCTTTGGTCTGAAGTGTGATTTGAAGGTAACGTGTGGACTGTTCCTGTGAGTGCCAGCCACTTGCAAATGATGTGGCCTTGCTGATTTCCATTATAGTTCTGACTGGGAAACTTGTAGTGTGCAAGGCTCTTCCAAGTACTTGCTAGGTTTCCCATTGAGACCCTCTAAACTTTGTCAGCAGGAGCACTGAGCAAGAAGTCCTTTGAGCCATTGTCTTGATTTGATGGCACCTGTATCCTGTACTGGAAGAGGCAGGGAATATTCAGTCCTACTCTGTGTTCTCTTAGCTACTGGCAAGTTCTGTAGAGCTTTGTCCTATCTCCTTCCCATCATCTCTTCTCTAGGCTGGGCAGTCTACCTCTTCTGGCTGCAAAACCAACAGCCTCAGAGCTGGCCGCTTGTTCCCATCCCTGCCCTTGTGCTGCCTAAGCAGATGTGAGCAAAACAGGCTGGGAGCTTCAGCTGGGTGCAGTTTGGAGAACCAGCTTAACCATTTGTTGTCACCAAAAGCAGCACATCCTACCACTTGCCCTGTGTCCCCAGACCTTCCCTGGTGCTCCCACCAGTCTTCCTTGCAGTGGTCTGGTATGCATTTGGCTGACTGAGCTTGCAGAATCACAAAAAACTAACCCAGCCAGGAGGAGTGAATAGCTGCTTCTCACTGGGCAAGGGGGCTGATGGAGCTTGTGGAATGATCCAGCAAAGCTGCAGAGCTGGCTTGGACTGTGCAGCAGAGAGATGAGAGGATGGGTGCTGCAGGACCTCTTCTTGCTGGCATCATGCTTTTCAGTCCATTCAGCCATACTGTGCGGCATCGCTGCAACATTTTTCATTTGGCTGTTTTAATCCGGGCTTATCATGACATTGAGCAAATGCTTGTTCTGGCAGGAGGTGGGCATGCGAAGAGCTGGAGGGGAGGCAGAAGACCACAAGAACAGGGGTGACTTCTGTTCAGTATTTTTCCAAATGCTCAATAAGTGGTAAAAGGTCACCAGCTTCCTTCCCTCTGGGACAGACCTGCCTTATTCCCAGTTGTGCAGCTTTTTTACTGTGGTCACAGCTGTAAAATGTGAGCTTTGAAGAGCTTGTTCCTAGGAAGCTGTCTGTTACTTATACCTGGCACAGATAGTGCACAGAAAATAAATTCACATAATTCTGCTCACTAGGTAATATGGGATTTGTCTACTGTGTCTTCCTCTTCCCTTTTTTTTTTTTTTTTTGATTCTATTTTGAAAGCTTGGCTGTAACATCTCAAAACTCAACTGCCTTTGCCAAGGCCCACTGTGAACGATGGAGTATGGATGAATACTTATTATAAAATTTGCTTTGATGTATTGCATGTCTTTAACCAAAGGCACATGGGGAATTTGTTTTGGACAATGAATTTGAATTCTGTTGGGATTGATATTGTATCTTTTAAAGAGGGCAGATTTACCCAGAAACGAAACTGTAAACTCCTGTATTTTCCCAGAGAGCTCCTGTTGCTTTAATAATCCTAGTTATCTGGGAATCTCTTGAAGTATCAAAGGGCCAATTATGTGCTGCCTGGAGAGGATGAGGGAGAGCTGTTTTTGTGCTAGAATTAATAGATACAGGCTGGTCACAGCAGGTCTGATGTCCTCCCTAGCTTACCACTGTAAATTTGTGGGGCAGAGATAGTAATCGTTTATTTTCATCTCTCATCTCCTCTTTGCTCAGCAGGAGTAACTCTTAACAGGACTGCATGCTTTCTTCTGATATTTAGACAAGACATTAAAGACAACTTTAAATGAAAAACTGATCACAAATGGCTTGTAATGGCTTGTGACAAGGCAGGGTGGGTAATGTTACATGAAGGAGGTAGAGTCTTCTGTTAGCTTGATGTTTTAGGGAAAGAAGTGTCTTGTTTTCTGACCTTCAAATAACCCCCCCCAAACACACACTTCCCCCTCCCTCAAAACAACAGGCTTCATCCTGGATTAAATAGCAGGGTTTGTGGCTTGAGTATATATACCATCGAGAAGGGGTCTTGCCTCTCTCTGCAGAGGCACCTATCTCAAACAGGATACCCTTAGAGCTTTTTGAAAGGAAAAATCATCAGGATAACTGCAGTGCTTAGGGAAGTGGTTTAGTGGTGGACCTGGCAGTCCTGGGTTAACGGTTGGACTTGATGATCTCAAAGGTCTTTTCCAACCTAAAAGATTCTATGATTCTGAGTCAGGGGTCCTGTGTGAAACCAGTGTTTGTGTGGAGATGAGCAGATGATCTGTGGTTAATTATTTGTGAAGGCTGCCAGGGGACAGCTTATTTTTAAAGGAAGAGTTTTATTATAGCATCTTTGCTTGCTTCAGACTTTCTCACAAAATTCATTTGCTTTTTCATAGTGGTTTGCTTTTGGATTCTAGTATCTCAAAGATGGACACTCACTGTGTTCTCTCTGTTTCATTCCTGGATGGAGGAAAGGGAGGTTCTAGAGATAGGCTGCTTTTGGAGCTAAGACCTAACTATCTCCGACATTTGAGATCATGGTCAGAACTTTCCAAAGGGGACTGCTTTAACACCTGACGCACAGAGGTTGAAATGTATCTACATCTTTTTCCTCCTTAGGATCCCTCAGTTCAAGAGGAATTACCAAAGTAGATACTTTATGCACTGATCCCGTTGCTGGCAGGTTTTGTTCCCATGGCTTAGTTATCTAGCGGGTACAGAGCCTGGTTTATGTTTATTCAGGCTGAAACTGCACTAAAAATTTATGTTGCTTTTGCAAAGCAAGTTGTTAGGAGATGATTTTGATGACAGCGTTTTTGGCACGCTTGTGTTGAGTCTTCTGTCACATAAGTGTGCTTTTGCTGACCCAGTGCAGCCTCCTTTGGCTGGAGGAGCACTTTCCTTGCCTGCAGGGAGAGCACGTATGCTCTGTAAGGGGAGTTTGCTATTTTAACCATACTGGCAGACTTTCTCTTCTAGTCCTCTGTGCTGTCTTTGTAATCCCTTAAAATGGCTGCTACTTAAACAGTCTCTTTTCCCAAGTCTCTAAAGCTGAAGGTGGAACAGCTTGGCTGCTGAATTTTTTGTCTGTAACACTACCTGAGTTCATTTGCAATGTGGCTGCACCCAGCAGCAGGCTGAGAGGGCCAGGCTTGGCTTTCCATCCCCAAGCGCAGTCCGCACAGCTGTGCACGTCCTCTTCCTCCTGAACTCTTGTGGAAGGCTCTGCTTGCTGTGGGCCATCTCTTCAGCTGGCTAGATGGACTACCAGGAAAGGGCTTGTGTGCTTCAGTGTCCCATGCCCTTTCACAGACTTGGAGGTAACAGATCGTTGTCTCCAGGCCAAGACACAATTCTTTGAACTCCCAAATGTCAAGGTTCTGTTTAGGCTACTGCTATTCACTTGCATTTGCTCTCATCTCAAGTGATCATTGGCTTTCCCTCCCTGGTGAGGGTGCAGACCCTCCAGCTTTCCTTGTACATCTGATGTGCCCTACTCCCAGTGCTCCAGTCCATCTAGCCTGTCCTTCTGCAATGCATTTCTTGGTTCACTAGGCTTGAACTGCTCCTCGTGTGATCCTCTTGGGCTGGTTGTACAGGTTATACGCTCTTGAGATGCTGCCAGAAGGAAAAGCTTCCTGCTGCAGTCCCCAGCCCTCTGCTGTCTCGTGTACAGTGAGTTGCAACAGACTGTACGGAGAGGTGACGTTGCATGGCAGCACTGTGGTTCCTCGAGCCCTGGTTTGGGAACCATAGTACAGAAAGGTCAGTCAGGATCACCTGTGTGTCTGAGCTGCCGAAGTGGGGGCTGTGCCAGCAACATTAAGGGTCTGTGGAGAAGAGTTGCAGCCTGAAAAGATAAGCAAGGTTCAGAGGCAGCAAGGGAAGGCTGTTGGTTAGGTCCCAGGTACTGGTGAATTTGGATAGGGGGTTCAAGAAACTTCATTCTTTCTAGCGAGTAGTGGTTTCTGGCTTTGCTTATGAAGACAGGCAGATACTGCTTTTGCTTTAATGAAGTTAAGTTCAGCTCTTGAAGGCTAAATATGCAATTTCATTTGAATGGTTTAATTTAATATAATAATTAACTCAGTATTTCATGCATGAAATATTTCGTGTATTTAATAATGTGTGCCTATTTTGGCATGAGATTCTACTGACTGATTCAATTCTACTACATGTTACAGTGAGAGAGGTCTTCTTACTAAAACTGGGAACAAGGGTGTGTAGGGATGAAGTTAGATGAATCCAGGTGTAATATGCTGTTGTGCTGTAGAGTTTATTGCAGGGGTCCTCAAACTTTTTAACCAGGGGGCCGGCGCGCGGATTAAGTGGCAGGCAGTCATCTGTGGCTGCTTGGTTTCCCCCCCAACCCCCAGCAGGGGTGGTGGTGGTGGGGTTCTGTAAATACCAGGGGGGCTGGATTGAGGACCCTGGGGGGCCGTATCCAGCCTGTGGGCCGTAGTTTGAGGACCCCTGGCTTATTGACTAGTTTTTATATATATTATGGTGTAGTGGTTTTTTGTGGGTCCCCCCCTTCAACTGCACCGGTCAACTTTTTCCAAAGGGACTGATTTTTCTTTATTACTATGTTCTAAAAGCGCATTTCATGTTGCACTTCTGCAGATCCACGAGGCACTTTACAAAAATGCTAAAAATTTCTGTGAAGACTGGAAAGAGAAATGTTTCTGACTGAACTTTCTGCTTTCTCTAGCTTCCTGGTCGCCAATTTAGGCAAGGCTACAATGCTGATGTTGGTGACAAGTGGATCTGGCTGAAATGAAAATCTGCTCCCTTTGGAGCCCTAACCGCGATGGACCACAGAACTTGGGTGAAGAAGAAGCAGAGTTCAGTGTGCCTGCTCCACATCAATTGTGTGGCACGAAGAAAATGCTGGTTAAATCATCTTCCAGTTACAGCATACTGAATAGACTCCTAGAAGAGAAATCGCTTTATTCTGGTTTGTTGTTCCCTGATGAATTCAGGGTGCTTTGTCTTTGGATGGCAGATAATCAACGCGTGATAGCAAAGCGATCTGGTACAACAGGGGCAGACTGAAGATCAATGCTGAACTTTCTCTTCTTCAAGACTGTGGCATATTATTATACAGGATTATTGTTGTTTTGCTGAATCAAGAGAAATTAAACCTGTATCCTCCTGGCTCTCACAAAGTTAATTTCTTGCTCTGTCATGCATGGTGTTTTATTAGTTTCATTAGAAGAGCGCACATGCTAAAAACAGTACTTGCATCGTGTTCTGAAAGCCTCTTACTGGACATCAGCATCAAAGCAGGCAAGCATAAAAAAGTTCCTTGAGAGAAGGAGATAAGTGTTGATCTCAAACAGCAAGATATCTGTGCTTGAAAGTATAAAAGAAATTATTCAAAATAATTGCCAGCAGTTGTACTCAAAGCTTCTTCCTTTGAATGGGCGCTGTAGATCAGAATGTTTGTTGTGTATAAAAGGCAAACGTAATTATTATTTTTGCAAGTCTCTGAAAGTCCAAGTTGGAGGTTTTTTAAAGAAATTATTCATTTGGTATTGGTTAGTCACAGAAATGAGGCACCCTGGCATTGGTTCAAGCAATGCTGTCCAGATTTAGTCTGCAGTAATTCTGCATTTCCAGCAAGGGGCTAACTACTTCAATCACCGAGTAAAAGAGCTGCCAGGCATTCCAGTATTCAGGGCAATGCCTTTGAATTAAACAGCCAAGTCTTGCCCATGCCCCTTCCTGTATCAAAACTAGTATGAAAAGACTCCTTTAACAACAGCTTTGGGGTCTGGTTAGATACTGAAATAAATGAGCAATGGGATAGAAATGTTGCTCTTCTCGCTGGTCCCTTAGCTCTTTGTTACCGTGGTTTATGGCTTTATAGAGCTTCTCCTCCAGTCACAAAAGGACTGGCTCTGCTTTGGTGCTGCTGTGCCACCCTGCGCTCATGCAGCTGGTGGCTTCATGATGATGAGCAAGTGCCGGGGTGCGAGGCACTGTGCCTTGGACTTGTGTGAAAATGCAGCACAACTGGTGTAGTCAGTCCTGTGAGGCTGTGCGGGTTTTTTAACTGCTGCAAGATCTTTATGTGTTTTCACCTTCCAGAGGCTGATTATCAGGGCACTGACCTGTGCATGCTGCAGCTCAGCAGCGTGCTTCCTCATCCCGTGGCTCCCCCAGGAAGATGTAGCTTGGTGCTCTTGTGCTGGAGGATCTGCCAGCCCAAGCAGCGGATCTCTTCTCTGCAGTGAGATCCTAAGCAATTAGTGCTAGCTTTTCTTTACCTGTCCAGAGTATCATCTCACAGCAGTGAGTAATGAGCGTGGAGATGAAAAGAATATCTGCTGTGGCTTTAGGTTCCCTTTGGAGTAGTCTAGATCTGTTCTTACAGCTGTTCTCCATCTCAGTGTTGCTGTGTTGTTCAGGTGCTTAAATTCAGTTGGCAATGTGCGTACGGCTTCATGTTGGATCTCCTAGAAAGGCATTTTGTGCTGTGTATAGTGCTGGGGAAGCTGCTGTGTTCAGCTTTGCCAATTGTGGGGCACAGTGGGGTGCGGAGCATTTCTTAAGAGCTTTCCCTACCTGCTCCAGCAGCATGCTGAGAGCTGAGCTGAGCTTTGGATGTAAAGGACTTTAATTCCAGTCAGGAAAAGCAGTGTTGACTTGTATGGCAAGCAGTGTGGTATGACAAAATGCATGTTGAATGTACTTTTTTTTTTTTTTTTTAATCCACGTTTTAACTCTGCTTTAAAAGTAAAGCTGTTTATAAACTAAATCTGTGAAGGAAGTAAGTTTCTCTCCTCTTGCTGTAGGAAGGAGTGTTAGCTGTGTTTTTCTCTTCCCTCCTTCCCACTCCAATACCTCAAAAAAACATCTCTTAGCAAACCAGCTGTAAAGATTTTGGCTTTTGAAGACTATGTTGTGCCAGTTGGATGAATCTATCTCCAGTTCTTTACTAGATTGGAAAAGAGAAAATGGCTCAGGTCCTCTCCACACTTCTGCGTAGGTGTGCATGTGATATCATCTGCAGTCTGTCCTCTTATCCTGAGTTCCCACTGCCTGTGTTAATCCATGGGGAAGTTTGCCTTTTGCCTGTCATGTCCCATGCTTGATTCTGCCTGTTTCACAAAGGCAGAGTCCCTGGGAATGGTGGTGTTTCAGTTAGTGCCATTGGCCACGTTTTATGGGTAGAACCACTGGCTTTCCCGATGGCTGCTGTTGGTCTGTCCCATAGTCCAGCGACTAACTGCCCCTTGGGCTCCCTTTTTGGTTGTACAGGAGGGGTGAAGGGAGAGAGGAGGTGGGTGGGAATGGGTCCCGTCACCAAAACAAAGGCTTGACATGCTGCAGCTTCAGATGAGGTTGCAAAGATTGCCTCAGCCTCAGGAACCTGTGATTTCATGCCAACACCTGTCCCACTCTAAGAACTTGGCTTACCGCATTTCAGATTTGGTCTCTTAACCACCCCCCACCTCTGGCCTTTGCTGTGGTTGTGTAGTGCATGTTTGTTCTTTCCCAATATCTCCATTAATAGCTTCCTTGTCAGCTGGGGGACAGCTGAAACCATCCAGGGTGTGACAAGGTCAGCCTCCTGCTGAAGAAACCTGCGTGTGTCTGAGCCTCCTCGTGCTTTGCACTTCAGCTTGAGGTATTGACCCCTCACCTGCCCCTACCTACCCCCTTGTGCTCCTCAGCAGTGGCGCTTGGCCCAGGGCTACAATTGAGAGAACCGGTGAGTTTCTTCCTGCCTTTCCTCCAAGGTGTAAGTTTTATGTCTTAATAGCAGTGAGGTTTGGATATTAACCATGCTGCTTCAGTTCTGTGAAAGGAAAGAGCCTCTGCTGCCGCGGTGAAAGAGAGGATGCGCGTTGCTGTGCCCCCACCACAGGCAAAGATTGAAATGTGTCCCTTCTGTGGAAGAGCTTGCTGAGCAAGTGCAATTTAGGTGCACAACAAATTCCAGCTGGCTTCGAATGCTGTTTATGAAAAGACTGGGGAAAATGAGTCATTTATGCAAAAGTTAATGGAAGCAACCAGAGCAGAGGGGAGGTGGGATGGCGCACCGTAACCTGACGGGCTGCTCTCCAGAAGTGTTCTTGCTCAGGGTTAGTGTAAGCTGAGCATTTACGGACAACCTCCAAAGCCCTTTGCATTCAAAGAGGTCTTGGAGGAAAAGGAGTTCCAAAGATCAACGAAAAGGATTCACTCTCGTCCATGTGTTCATGCCTTTTGTTGACTAGCATGTGATATTGGGCAAGCTTCTCAGAGGCGTGCGGCCCTGGGAGCTCCCATCCATGTTGGTCAAAACAGAGCCCACCTGACAGCGTTGCTTCCCATGGCTCTGCTTGGCTCGTATGTGGAATGAGCGTTTGGTAAAACGCAGGTTGAAGGATGGGATAGGCATTCCAAATGGCGTTCTCTGCTCTCCTCACAGCTGAAGGGAGGTAGGGTCTAGGTTTCCCTGGCAGAAGGGCGCAGCTCTGCACAAGTCCCAGCCTGTCTTTCTGCAGCACTGGTAGAAGGTGCCATGTGTCAGTCTTGCTGCAGAGATGAGCAAAGCTTTGGCCACCCAGGAGGCTGCTTTGCTCCAGTTCTGATGTGGGTTGGGGATAATCTATCACACTGCAGAATGAAGCTCGTGCTGGAGAGTTTTCCTGGGAAAGGGAGATTATTTCCCCTTGCAGTTGCTCTGTAAGAAGCTCTTAATTTGCGCTGACCCTTTTAACCCTGATAAGAGGGCAGCATTCTTTACATAGCTGCTGCTCAGATAGCGTCATCGTGTGAGCATCGCGGATGGCAGGATGGCATGAAACTTGCAGGTTCTGCTCGGGTTCCCAGCTTTAAGTCTTTATTTGCCAAATACATATTCACAGTGAGATCAAAACAAGCGTGTTGCCTGCTGGTGCTGTGTAATTCTTCTGCAGGTGGTGGAGCCCAGCCTAGCTGCTCATATCTGATGGGACTGCTCCTGATTATTTGATTCTTGCTGGTGTTCTCCACCATCCCAAACAAAAACTGCAGGTACAAATGATACCTAAACTTTACATGCCTGAGAAATGTGCCTTGAGAAGTCTCATTTAGCTTAGTGGGTACTGAGCACCTTCAAAGATAGTCGGGCATTGAAATCTGTGGCAGCCACTGCAGTTCCCTCTGGGAGAGGCAGACACCACACCTCATTCCTCCACCTGCTTGTGGATCAGCAGTTCAGGGAGCTGGCCTGGAGACACAGTCCCAGACAGTGGTGCTGCCTGGGGGCTAAAGGCTGCATTTGCTGGTTGGCGTGCAGGCTGCTACACCGACGAGAGCGTTTCCAGCCCTCGGCGGTGTCTCCGCACAGAAGTGTAAGGCACAGAAACGGGAGTGTGTGGCCAGGGAAGGATTGCTGGTAGAGCCGGCTGGATGTGGGGTCGCAGGCATGCCAAACAGGAGCGTGCTTCTCCCAGCTGTGGGCTAAAAGTTGTGGCAGAGCAAGGCTTTTGGTTTCTCTGGGTTTCTTATCTCGCCGCTGCAGGCACCTTCCTCTCAGCGCTCATGTGGCTCTGGTAGAAAGTGAGAAACCAGCTCCTGGGGCAGATGGGGTTGTACTGCATTGTGGTGCCGGGACAGCACAGCAGTGCCACTCTGCACTTCAAGAAGTGGGATGGAAGCATGATTTATCAGTCCACTGATGTACAGGTTTGCTTTTCTCTGGTTCCTCTTCTTGTTTACAAGAAGGCTGATCCAAACAGATTGCTACTTTGTGTGGAAGCTTAATTCCTTTTTGGGAATCCAGTTCTTAGATGTAAAACTCTTAGAGGTTCTGTTGTATAAACAAAGTTGATGCATGAAAGAAATAATGCACAAAACAGTGCTAAGATAAAGTACGCGTAAGCTGTCCAGCCCTGGCGTGACCAGTGTCAGCCCCCAGGCCTGTGCATGTTTGCTGGTGCCTGCCATCACCTCTGGGTGTTCGGGGAGAGAAGGTTGAGTGTCCTGTGAGAGGTGAGGGTGTTCAGAAGTTGGTGGGAGCCGCCACTGAGCAGGGCAGGATTTGCCATTATGACAGGGACTCCCATTTGCTGCTTTTGGGTTCTGGCTTCTGCCTGCTTACAGGAGAGACCCAAGGCTGAGGGAGGAAGAAAGAAGGGGGAATGTTCAGGGTTATGACATCTGTCTTCCTA
>JAVJGJ010000061.1:6188219-6209204 GCA_035590215.1 Microhierax caerulescens
TTTTTTTTTTTTTCTCAAAAAAAAAAAGCTTTTGTCTTTGTTGGATGCAGGTAAAACTCAGTCTCCTGCTGTCCTCAGTGACTGGCTGAAATGATCCTGGAAGTCAGGCTGGTGTGGGCAGGGGTAGCACCTTCAGTGAGAATGGGAAACCAAAGCCACCATGGGCTCTGGGAAGTCTCATAAATCCCTGCTGACTTCTCCCTAAGGTGCTGCTGCTGTGCATGAGTGAGGAAGAGCTACTGCAGTGTGACAGCAGGAAGGGGGTGAGGCACCAAACTGGAGTGAGGCACTAAACTGGAGTGAGGTGTCAACGCTGAAGCTCTAATTGCTGCTTCCTGATGCCAGTCTGGGTTGTGCTAAGTTGTAAACTGGTGAGACAGACTCACCACCAATCCCCAGGCAGGGCTAGGGAGATGAGCGTGTCCTTCTGGCAGGGCATTCGGCTGAGGTGTTGCTTTCCAGTGACTTTGTCCAGTATATTAATTCAAGAGACAGGATCCTTACTGCTTCCAGCAGTTCTCCATGAAGGATTGTGAAAGGTCATTGCTGTGCTGGGACAGACTGGTGCTGTGCCGCTCTCCAGGTGGTGGAAAGCGATGGGGTTGGAAGACTGTGTGCTCAGGTTTGTGGATATAGCTTCCTTACACGCGTCAGCATGTCTGACAGCTCGCTGACCTGCAAGTACCACTAAGCATCTCTGAGAAGAGTAGCTCCTAAATCCTGTCAGCAGCTTCGGACCCTGCTGGTAGTTCCGTGGATAGCTCTGTATTTTCCCTGTGCAAAGTAAGGCCAGGTTGGTGGGTCTTGAGGCTGCTGCTATGTTCTGGTTCCTTTTGGGCTGCTGAGAACAGGTGAAGCACAGCCCTGGTGTTTCCAGTTGCAGGTCTCTAGTGGTGGAGTTGCAGGTGGAGGGGGTCGGCAGTGGTTTGCAGGTGGGGGTGGCAGGCTCTGCACCCCTGGGCTCCTCCTAATGAGGGGTTTGTACAGTAAGGCTGTTGAAGGAGAGTGCTGTGGGCTCTTCCCAGGAAACATTTTGGTGGCTCTTTGCTTTGAGTCACTGCTGGCTTACTGCATCTCCCAGTGAGGGGCTCGGTGGGATGGCTGCTTCCCAGCCCCCCTGCAGGGCTGGTTTTCTTGGGCTGGGGGAGATGGCAGCAGGTGAAGTGAGTTGCTTGGAGCCACACAGCAAATCTGAGATTGTGGCAGCTGCTGTGCATCAGTCTCTGCCTAACTTGTCCTGTGCTTTCCTGGCACAACCGCTCCCCCCCTTCCTCCTAGCTGTGCTGATTGCCACCCAACGGATTCAACATCCATTGCTGGAGTCCCTGTGGGTCTGGTTTTCCCCTTGGTGTCTGTTTGCATGCAGCCTTTTGGCAAGGAGGCACGTTTAACTGGACAGCATATCCACTTCCTTGAAGAGCTTAATATTAAACATGCTCTGCTGGCAGGAGCTTTTATGAGCCATGAAGGGAAAATGACTTTGATACCCAATAAAGCTTTTGCCTGTGTGCTCAGATCTGGGTTGTGATACTGCTGGGTCACACAAGCGGTTGCCTCACACTGGTGTTCCCTGGCACAGCTCTGAGTACACAAACCTGTTCACATCCTCCCTGTCCTCTTTGATTTGTGCCCCCCTGCACTGTTTTATATCACAGTGCTGGGGTCGTCCTGACCAGAAGATCTCTGCAGGTGCAGGGGAGCTGGGTAAGCATCTCTGCCTCTTGCAGAACCTCTAGGATACTGGTGTTGCTGGTTTCCAGTAAGTTGCACAGGGCTTTCCCAGCACATCCCATTAGGTGGCAATGCAGCCTGTTCCTCTGTGCAGCACTGGAGGATGATGGCAGCGAGCATGGGGGTTCAGCCTGCCTGGGGGGAGTTGGCTTCAGACTGGGGGCTGCAGACTGCAGTGGGTAGGCTGGGGTGGCCAAGGCTCTGAGCACGTAGCAAGGAGAGTTAATTCTGTGCTTTTAACTCTGCTTCAGCTGCTGACACTGAGAATAACCCGGGGATTTCCCATCCTCCTGGCTTTGAGGTGCCCTGTATCATGTGGTGTCTGTGGGGATCCTTGGGCCGGCTCTGTCCCTTGTGTGGGCTACACAGATTCTCTTTGCAAGTGCTTTGGCCTCTGTGTCCCTTTTGCCTTATTCCATGTCATCTCCAAGCAGGGCAACAGGCGAAAGTGCCCAAGTGGCGTCAGGGCAAGAGGGGCACTGAGCATCTTCCCTGGGGTGACTGGTGAGGGGGGCAGCTCCTGTTCATCTGGTTGCCAGCCGTGCACTTGCCTGCTTGACAGACCCTACCCCAGCTCGAGCTTCAGACAGGATGAAGTTTCTGCTCTCCATCCTTCTCAGCAGACTTTCCTGTGCCTGCAGAGGATGGAGACACCTGCAATGCCCTTGGCCAAAGTGCTCAAGCTCTTGCTCAGAAAGCAGGTGAGTAAAGAGCTCATCTGGCCAAGTGCTGCCAGGCATGCCGGACTGCGGCCAGGGGACTTCCCAGGACGGCTGCTGGGCCAGACGGCAGCATTACTCACAGCCTGGGTAGAGCATGGCCTGTGTGAGTTCCCTGTGCATTGGTGGTGAGGAGATACCTGAATTTCAAACGGGAATTGAGATCAAAGCACGGGGCTAGAGGCTGCACGGGTCCCCCAGGGGAAGCATGAGGGACTGGAAGGCACAACATGGGTTGCAGATGCACTGAACGCCCCAGCCACCTCCCAGCTCGGAGGCTGTGCATGATGGGTGCCCCCACGAGCAGCCCCGTGCTCTGTCACCCCTTCTCCTGGGCTCTGGTGCATCCCATTACCTGCCTCTCCCTTGTTTAACCAGGATGTTATCTGGAGATCACCAGATAGGCACTTGGGTCCAGATCTTGGAGAGCAGCATTTCATGTCAGCCTGGCCAAGGAGAGTTAAGTAATACTGAAGTGTGATATTTCATTGCTGTGTAATTAACTTCAGCTGCTTTTGAGCTGAAACAAATTACCCTCAAAGACCATTTTTGTACCGGGGAGAACTTTGAACTGCTTTAGCAGCCCTTTTGTTGTCTGGGAGGGGAGCAGCCCAGCCGGAGCAGGGAGGCTGTTCCTTCTGTCTGTGGCTGCAGCTCTGTGTGTGGTTTTAGATGTGATAGTGTGGCCCAAACCAGCCCCCTTCCCAATGACGGTGGGTGTGCCAGCCTCCAGTGTAAACAAAGACAGAGGTTTTTAGCTGTGACTGTAATTAACCCCTAAAAGGGAGAGCCTGAGGCATGGGAAACTACCGCTGCATCCCAGGAGAGCCTTCAGCTCCACCCTGGATGTCTTCTCCCAGATATATCCTGACGCACCCCGGAGATGTTGGGCTTGCAGGTGGGAAGGACTGGCTGCTGCGGCTGGAGGGGTGCATGCCCCGAGCCGCCTATCGTGGCCCTTGAGACCACCTTGCAGGCTCTGAGTGTGTGCCGCTGTCCCCAGGTCTTCCCAAGCTACTGTGTGCAAGTTAATCCAGGGCTGTGAAACTTTGCCCGGCTTGTTGGGAGAGAAAATGCAGCTAAGCTGCCTTGTCTTGTAATCATGCATGTTAGAAGGCAGCTGGCTGGTTCAGCGAAGACCAGGTGATCAGATTGGCTGGGGGAGCCACGGATGCCCTTTAGAGATTTAGAGATGGGGATAATGAATGGCTCAAAATACAGCAGAACCCCCCCTGCTGCAGCTCTCTAAATACCTTGCAGAAAACACTTAGCGCTTGTTTGCATTTACTTTGCATTTGCATCATTTTATCTCTCACGGGCAGGGACAGCCCAGGGGAATGTGGCACAGGCTGCTGTGACAGCACCTGATGGCTCACAGCCGGGCTGCTGCCGCATTTCCAGGCGGAGGGCCTGCCTGGGCTGATGGTGGCGAGTCCTGCATGGAGGAGCCCTCCCTGTCCTGGAGAAGCTGCTCTGGAAGAGCAGGACTCCAGCAGCTTGCCTGGGGTGCCTCAGCCAGGGGTGGCTCAATTGTCTTCGATAAATTCATGAGATCATAAAAACAGAGGGAGGTGGGAAGCGTTCATGTGAAGCCCTCGTTGCCAGTGGGATGCAAGGCAGACACGTGTAGAACTGGCCTGAGCAGATTAAGCTCGGAGGAGCTGCAGAGGCAGGGAGGGCCCCTGCCTTGGCTAAAAAAAAATCATGCACTGAAAAGATGTGGAGAGCAAGCCTCCCAGCTCTGCAGCTTTATCTGGGGGTGCATTGTACCCCTCTGAGCCTGCCGTGGGAGCTGTGGTGCAGGTCCCACATGCTTGCCGTGTTGCATTGATGCTGTCTCTCTAGCAGCCTCATGGTTTGGCCCCTTTGCCCGTCCCTGGGGGAGCCAGGTCACCCTTGTCTCCCATCAGAGGTTTGCAGTGTGCTCCGTGTCCTCGGGGGTAGGCTGGCTGTCCTCTTGGGTGCCCTCGGGAGAGGAGGAGGGAAGAATTGTGGCTGGTCTGGACCTTTCTGCCCATCCCTATGCCCACCAAGGAGGTGGTCAGAGGAGTTTTAAAAGCTGCTCTGTTAGTTCAGATAAAGAGGGGGGGATGCAAGTCCCTGATTTGGCTACATTAAAGCGTGAGAGGCAGATCTTCCGCACAAACTCCCAGGGAGAAATCCACCAGCCCAGATCCAGTTGTGCGCCCTGGTCCTGCCTCCTTTTTTCTCATGCAGCAGCAAGTGCTTGCTGTGCTGGGGTGGGTCAGTCCCAGCGTGGGTCCCCAGCAGCCCTGTTTACACCTGTGGGTACCAGCTGCAGTGGGGTTTTGGTGCCAGGATGTGGTGTAGGAGGGGGGGTCCCAAGGAGCTTGGTCTATGAGTCACCTGCTCTGCCTGACTTAAAAATAGGGGGAAGTTTTCACCTCCTTTGGTTTCAGTGATGCTCTTGGAGCAGTGCTGGAGCCCAGCCTCATGCCCGGTGCGTGAGGGGCTGCAGAAGGAGGTGTGAAGCAGTGAGTGACATGTGGCCAAGCTGTCATGCACCTGAGTACTCCTCAGTTATCCAATTAACATCCACCGGGGTGAAAGTGTGGTGCAGATGCATCCCACTGGGACAAGGAAACTGGGAGCCAGGCATTGCCTGTAGAGGCCAGGTGAGCTGGCAGTGGTTTTGCTGAGACATTTGCTGTTGTGAACCGGGCACAGCCACGGTGAAGCTGCCCTTCCCAGGGAAGGCATTTGGTTTGCAGCCTGCTGGGACGGCTGCAGAGCCAGCCTTCTAACCTTCAGATAGGCCAAGTGTAGTAAGTTAATGATTAGATTTATCATAAACCAATCTAATGAGAAGCAATGTAGCCAAGCACTTTCCATTCAGTGACGCACATCCAAATCTTAATAGAAGCTGACAGCCTGACCCTGTTACAGTGCTCTGGCCAAATAAAATCATCCTGATAGTTCCCTGGAGAAAGCAGCCATTGCTTTAATATGTCTTCTCAAAACATTTATCTGACCAGCTTTAAAAAAAACAAACAAAAACAAAAAAACAAAACCCCCAACAACAAAACCCAAAACAACAACAAAAAAAACCCCTCTGGAGTGATTCAGAGCAGGTTTACATGACCTCCCCTCGCACTTGCTTCCCCAGATCTTCTGCACTGCAGGGGATCCAAGGTGGTACAGCCGGGGACCACATGGCAGTGCCTGCTGCAGGATGGCTCGACCCGGCGAGGAAAGCTCTGGCAGCATCCCATGTCCTCTCCAAGCTGTGCTCTCGGGGACCCAGAGTCTGCGGCACTGGCACCCGGGGGAAGTGTTAACATACCGTAAGTACTAACAGGGACTCTTCAAAAACTGACGGTATTTGGGGGCTTTTCTTGGCATACTAGTATTTTGCAGGTACCATTTTACTGTACCAGCTCTTCCAGGGCTAAGCCTCTGCTCTAAACCTTTCCCTGCATTCTCCCTCTGCAGTTTAAAAGGGAAACAACACATGCTTTATTATGAATTCTCACTGCAGGTCTCTGTCCCTCTCACCAACTGTGCTTTTATTAAAAAATCTGGGTATGTCTTAGGATCTCGGAAATCATTGCACCTCAAGCAAAAGATCAAACCCTTGATATACAATGGGACTGGGAAGGGGAGTTGGTCTTTCCAAGCCCAAGTTTTATCCTGACTGACTCTGCGTATTTCTATCTTCACGTTTTCACACCTCCTCCAGTGCTGTTTTTGATAAATCAACTACGCTACTGCTGTAGATCCACTTATTCCATTAACTGCAGAAAAGGGAAGGACTGAACCAGGCTGTGACCTTGAGTCACACCTGATGGTGCCATCCAGAGAAGCTGGGACATGGGCTGGAGCTGTAAGTGCCCTTACACCCGGTTTGATTACTGGCTGCAGCTCCTTGGAGGACAGGTGCAGAGGTGAGGAGCCAAGATTTTCCCAGCAGTATGTGGGGATTTCAGGAAAATCATCCAGGAGTGGCTGGAAGGAGCAAGTCCTGATACCCATTTTTGTGGTGGGAATGCTGGTTGCTGTTGTTGCTAGCAAAAGATTTTATTTTTTTTTTTTCTGATTCAGCCAAGGTGCATCAGCTGGTAGCAGGAACCTCAGGGAAAGCTGCAAGAAGTCCTGCACCCCGCATCCAGGCTGTTCCCAGAACCTGTTCCCAGAAAAGGTGGTCTCTCCTTGGGAAATCTTCTTTAGCGTGGTGCTTCATGGGCAAAAGAGCCTGAGTGATTTTTTGGTGCTTGCGTGTGGTTCACTCAGTGGGCTTTTCACATTTGTATGTAGTTTATTTTTTGGTATGAATAATAGAAATACCCAGGGCCAGCTCAGCAGTTGTTTGATCCCACAAATCCCTGCCCTTGGCTACGTCATATGACATTGAGTTCCCCAAGGCGAATTGTGTGAAAAGATGCATTTTTTCATCACTTCTGAATTTACTGTCTCTTCATTTCTGCTGAATGCCCTGTTGTTTGCAGAGCGTGAATACAAGCTCTGTCCCTGGGACCAGGATGGCCCCAACTGCTGTGCACCAGAGGACTTCAAGATGCATTTTCCTGAATGCACTGATTTTCAGAAGAGCCCTCCAAGGCAGGGCAATTACTCTGGCTTTGTGTGACAACCTTGATCCAGGAGATGGCCCAAGAGGAAGATGGAGACAGAGGCACAGAGAAGACTCACTTGGAGGGGGGAGGGAAGCCAGCTAGCTCCAGCAGGAAGAGCTCTGAGCCCCTCTTTGTGTTGCTGGGCTGGTGTTAGCAGTGACCCCGTCCTTCCCCTGCCCTTGTGTGAGTGCAAGTGCTGCAAAAGCGCCTGGGAACCAGTAGCAAGCAGGGGCTGGGGATGATGGGTCCTCAGCCCTTTCGTCCTCTGCATCCCAGGCTGCTCTCTGCCCTTTGTTTTTCATTGTGCTGTATCTGTTCATCCAGTTGGAAGCAGAGCCCTGAAGCGCGGGTGCTCCCTGGGGCACACAGCCTGCTCCACACGTGTCCTGGCCGCATTCTTTGATCAGCTCATGCTTTGGTACATCCCTGGGGACCACAGCGGTCCCTCAGCGACTCCCTGCTGTGGGGATGGCTGCCCCGCCTGAGATGCTCTGTCTTGCTCAAGTGCAGCTCTTGCCACTGCTTGCTTCCTACAGCTTAAACCATGCTGTGATCCTGACGCTGTCTCTGGGCGCTTAGCGAAGGCTGTGGCAATCGCCTGGGAAGCTAAGCGTCCCCCGGCTCAGCAGCCCCCCGTGTTCCCGCCGGGAGGATGCCTGCACAGCTCAGGATGTGCTGGGGAGGCAACGACTGCTCAGTAGAGGGTTTCCAGGAGGAAATCCCTTCCAGAGCCATTGCTGGCTCACCTGAGCAGAAAGGGAAACCTGCCTTCTGGTAAACCAGAAGCAAAGGGCGATTAATTGGAGGAGCAACATATGGCTGATACATTTTCCATCCCTTGGACTTCAGTGGGTACCTGTGCTCCAGTTCAGCCGTGGGGAACAGGTTAGGGCAAGGAAGCTGGGGGGCAAGCCAGGGCTCCGAGATGAGGACCCTCTTGCCCATCCAGGACCTGGTAGTGCCACCCAGGAGCAGCAGTGCTCCCACCAACTCAGCCGGGACTTGCTTCACAAGGACAGCATCCTTCTTGGTAGTCTGTGGCCTTGTCTATGTCACCGCCCCAGATGTGGGGACTGAAGAGTGTCCCCTGAGTGTCACTAGAGGTCACTGCTGGACTGGCTGGGCTGTGGAGCCTGCGTCTCACCTGGAGCTACAGCCAAGCTGAGGAGCAAAGGCAGTCCCAAGGAGCTGGGGCCATGCGGCACAACTGGGCTGCAGCTTTTGCAGGAGCAGATGCTGGCGGAGAGATTGAGCTTGAGAGAGGTCTCCTGCACTGGAGATGCTGAGCAGGGAGGTGATGCTGCTGGACACCTTTGTTGCCTTTGGATTGTGTTCCAGCTCTGCTCTCCTCTCGGTGGAGCTCCAGGAGCCAGACCTGTCGAAACTCATGGCTCAGAACAGAGGAGCAGAGGGCAGGGAGCAGGCACAGCACTGCTCCTCTATCAGCATGGGAGGCGAGGGGCTGGGTAGCTGTCACACGGCTGATCTCCCCTCCTTGCTGAAGGAGCTGGGGAAAGTGCCAAGTGTCCTTCTAAAGGTGGCTTGTTGGGGAGAAGGCAGGCTCTAGTTCATCTTTCTGAGTAAATCCTGGCAAGCAGGGTTGTGCTCCAGGTACTGGGAGCCTGTGTGGGTCTGTTTGCTCAGGAAGGTGGGGGTTTTGTGTATGTAGTTATGTGCTTCTGGGCTGGGTGCGCTTTTTTTTTTTTTTAATATTTATTTATTTATTTTGGTTTTGGGGTTGTTTTCCTTAGAAGCCTCCAGGTAAGACTCTTCAATAGTTTTGATCTTTGAGGATTTGTTTTGTTTGCTTGATTTTTTCTTTTTCATCTTACAGCTCCCTAACGCTTTTTTAATCACAGTAGGGGAATGACATCTTCCTTGTCACAGCTGTAGAGGAAGCTGAAAGCAACCTGTTCCTCCATAGTTCAGGTCATAAGGATCCTGCCAAAACATCAATAATCAATGCCCTTCAGGCACCAGATCTCTGTTGTAGTCGACTTCAGCACCACCCCAACCCTTCCCAAACCAGCCCCTTATTGTCATGCTGGAAGGAGGACAGCACCCACCTGCTGGGGAGTATCCCAGTGACAACTGGGCAAGCCTGAAACAAAAGAAACGCTTGGGGAGGACCTCACAGTGGGTAGGAGTCACCTCATGTACCAGGAGGAGAGTGGATGGAGTGGTCCTCCTTCCTCCCTGTATCCCGTCCCTGCGTGCAGCTTGCTGTGAGCAAGTTGTCTGAAGGAACAGAAATTGCTGCCAGATTTGGAGGTGTTTCTCACCTCTGTGAAAACAAACAGGGCTGATTTGTTTCTTAATTGCTTGTCCACAGGAGCTGCAAAGCTTTGTGTGGGGTGGGAGCTGGGAGTTTTGCTCTGTTTGATTGTATGCTCTTTTGCCCCAGCTTCAAAGATCTCTTTGGTTTTCCATTCCCTTTTATGTCCCATCTCTTGAAGTTGCACTCCTGCATGAAGGCACAAACCCAGGACAGCTGAAGGGTTCCAAATGCAATTATTTTGCAGAGCGTTTCAATAAATTAGCAGCTCATTTCTTTGCCAGACAGCATTTACTTTTCAATTGGCCCATGTCTGTGTAGCCTGCAGTGTGTGCTGGACCTTTAGCCTTTGGGATGTCAGCTTGGGAGGACAGAGCCTGGCATGCTTAGCTGTGATTTGGACCTGGATGGGACGCTGCACAGGTTTTTGCCCAGTAAAACAATGATCTGCAATTTCATCTCAGTTGGAGATTTCAACAGTTTGGGTTTCACAATGTAAAGACGAGCAGTTCCTTCCAGTGAGTTGTCCTGTGAAATGGGAATGCAAAGTACCAGCACCCAGAGCTGCTGCTGGAGAAGAAAGGTTGGCAGAAGCATCTGCAGATATATTTTTTTCTAATAGCCTTTAATTTATTGAGCTGCTTTGGAGTCAGACTCACTTGCTGTGCTCAATATTTATTAGTACTTCACCTGCCTTGAACTGGGAGCTGCAAGCACTTTGAGAAATGATTGCCTTTCCTGGAACAACGTCCCAATATCAGCTAATCAGTAGCCTCAGCATGATTGCCAAAGTACCACTCTTGTAAATCAAGGATGGCAAAGAGAAAAAAACCCAAGCACCAGCAGGACGGGGCTCGCTCTGTGGCAGGATGGCAACCCAAGCACCAATCTCCCTATCGCCATGGGGTTTAGTGTTTAATAAGGGATTGCTCCAGTTATCTGAGCTCTCAGTTTAAATCAGGGCTTTCTCATTGCAATTGCATGCAGTGCTGCTCTACCTCCCCTACTTTATTTGTACTGAGCGGTAGCACTGCCTGTTGGCCTGGATCAGAGACCTGGCAGAGGAGTCAGGCCATGCTTCGTGCAACTGAATATCTGCTTGCAGCTGGCCATTACATGCAGAAAAGGTGACTCCCTGTCTTTGGTAACAGAAGAAGTGCCATTAAGCAGGGTACCTGCTTGCTGTAGGATGCCACAAGTGTCAAATAGCTACACAACTTCAAAAAGCGAGTTGATGCATGTTAGGAAAATTCCGCAGGGGCTGTGAGAAACCAGAGTGCAGGCTCTGGTGTGAGAAGTTCCTGGCCTCCTGCATTGCCAGTGCATGGAGCACAGGCTGGGCTTAGCCACGCGGTGGGTCGCAGGAGAGGAATGCATTAGCATTTTGGAAGTTTTCTACCTTGTGCTGCCAGTGAGCAGGTCTGGGCTTTCTGCAAGAGGGTTTGCTGCAGCTGAAGCATCAATGTGGTGCCTGGGTGTTCACCGAGCCTGTTTGTGTATGTAAGTGCTTTCAGGCTGTTCCAGCCTCTTCTGCTCGCTGCAGACAGGTTCCTCACCCCTGTCCTATCACACCTCGGGCTAAAAGGACTGAGTTGCATGAGGATCAGGTAGCAGTGTCTTCATAGGAAAGAGCCTGGAAACCCCAGCTAAAGATGATCTGCTATCACTGCATGGACAGCAACCCCCGGGCTGGGATCAAGATTTGGGACACTTCACTGGGTGCCTCATAAGTGTGGTTGCAGCTTTCCCTGCAATGTCTCGCATCTTCCAGCAGTGTCCAATAAAGATTTGGCTCTTTCCTCAACCAAGGGAGTCAGCCGTGTCTCTCCTCTTACCCCCGCTGTCTGCTTTTCAGAAAACTGGCTGGAATCGGGAGCTGCACCCTGCTGCTGAACTTGCTGGAGATGCATCACTAGGGATGTCACGGGGAGCTGCAAAGCAGGTAAGCAGTGTGGCTGCGTCCTGTGCTTTCTCTGAAATGCCCAGACTAGAGCAGAAAAGATGGGTAAAGGGCCCTGGTATTTTTGTGTGAAAGTCCCAGGATACAGTAGGGGCTGTGTCTCTGTCTCCCAGAGCAGCACCTTCTCTTTTGCGCAGTTCCAGGCCATGCTCTGTTAGCATCCCACTTCTATGGCTTTTAATTCTTCTGGCCTCGTTTTCTTTTGGTGCCTGGCAATGAGAGCTGGGCGCCAGGCTTTCCTTGGCCTTCCTCGATGGTCCCAGCTGTCCTGTCCTTGCAGGGAGTCTTTCCTCTTCCCTTCTCTACAAGCATTAACTGATTAACGGTCCCCAGGACGGTGTTTGAGCAGAATCCTCCATGCTGAGGTTTACTGCAGCAGCCGCTCCTGTGCGCCTTGTCCATCCTCCAAGGGTGATGAGGTGGGTGCTGCTGCCTGCCTGCACCCAGTGCCAGCAGCATTTTGCCTCCACTGGTCCTGGCTGCCCCCAGCCCTGCCTCCTTCCCTAGGTGTGAGCAGCCTCTGGTAGCGGGGCTTCTGTCACTGCCTGGCTGTCCTGGGCAGCAGACGTTGTCCCTCTGCATCTAGAGCCATAGGTTAATCTCTTTCAGCAAGGAGAAAAAATAATTTAGCAGCTCATCAGCTAGCTAACAGCTTGGGATGCAGATGATGTGAGACCACTCCTAATTAGCTGCTTTCCCATCTTCGTTTGGAGATGGGTAAGGGGGAAATGTGATATTCCCTGAAAATGCCTGTCTGTGGTAGGGAGAGGTGGCATTTTTGCAAAGGCTGTTTGGGGATGCGTCTATATTTAATGTCTAGATGTTGCTATGGAGAAGCTGGATGGAGGCCACCAGGAAATAGCACTGGGGTGAAAAGGGACTGTGGTCCCAAGGAGACATTCCTGTGAGCTCAGGAGGTTTGTGCTGGACCCCCAGGGCTGGGCCCTCCATGCAAGTGCGATGCAGGCTGCTGTCATCTGCCCTGCTGCCCCTCCAGAGAGAAGGGTTGCAGATGGGGGGACTGAACAGAGAGGATGGGCAGGCAGAGGGGCTGCCAGCGGGCCTGAGCACAGCAGCAGCACCCATAGCGAGACCAACACTGATGAGGAGCTGTACCCATGGCTGTCCCCTCTGCTCGGTGAGCTTTTCTTTTTAAAGAAAAAAAAAAAAATCTGTCACTTAACAAAATGTTTCAGGCCTTTTGGGTTTTTCCCTGTGATTAAGTCTAATGAGAAGAGACAGTGGAGGATTTATTAGTATCTGCTTGCT
Source organism: Microhierax caerulescens (assembly GCA_035590215.1). NCBI lineage: Eukaryota > Metazoa > Chordata > Aves > Falconiformes > Falconidae > Microhierax > Microhierax caerulescens. The sequence goes on from JAVJGJ010000061.1 coordinate 6,200,766, forward strand.
GATTTCAGCTTTACCTTTGTTGTGACAGAAGATCTAATGCTGTTATTCCTGAGCAAGGACTTCAAGCAATGTGACCGCAGCCTTAACAGCAGAGCAGCATCCTAACCCTTTCCCTGCTGCCTCGCGAGGTAGGCTGCACCGGTGTGACTAGCAAAGTACGGAGTGGGGGGAAAAATAAAGCAGCAGCAGCAGAAATCAGGCTGGAGGAAAATATTATCTGAACCTTGACAGCATTGCCATGGTAACGGGGGACCTGCCAGCAAATGCTGCAGGCCGGCACTGCGGGCAGCGTGGCACTGCGGGCGGTGTGGCACGCTGTTATCTGGGCTGCAGAGGGCTGGTGGGATGGAGAGGCTGTGATTTCTCCTGGGGAAGCTGGCAGGAGCCTTGGGAAGATGCTCTGGGAGGTGATGGCAGGGTAAGAAGCAGCTCTGGGAAATGACAGTCCCTTGAGCAGAGTCTGGCCTCCTCTGCCTCCCCTCCTGTCCAGCTTCACATCCACGCTGCCGCGCTTGCAAGGAGCCCAAGCCTCGGCCGCAGCCACGGTGCCGCTTCCAGAGCAGCCTTGCAGCGCGACCGCCTTTCTACCCAGCTGCTGCTTGACCGCAAAGGCTGCAATTAGCGAGGTTAGTCATGCTGGTGGGAAGCAGCGATTCCCCTTTGTGCAAAAACACTAAGGCTTGGGCTATGTTTTAATTCCCCTAAGGAGTGAAACCCAGACCTTTGCACATTGCTCGTCCAAACCAAAAAAATCCACTGGCCCGCAGCACCCACAGCATTCAGCCTGGCCAGAGGCATTTGCATCCCTGGCCGAAGCGGCTTCTGATCATCCTGGTCCCCTTCCCCAGCTGCCTGCCTGGAGGCTTTGCTTTAAGGTAGAGATGGGCAGAGGGGGCCCTGTCCCAGGGGGGCCACACAGTGCCCTGCTGATGGCTGTGGCCGGGCTTCAGCTCTGAAGGCAGCTTCAGGCGCCTTCAGCTTGCTCCAGCACCCTGTTGTCTTCCTGGGGGCTAACTGCTCTGTGGTGTAAGAGGGGGACAGCATGAATTGGGTCCCTTGGGGCAGCACCATCAGGATGGGAGCATGTTTGGCTGGAGGTGTCTCTAGCAATGGGGCTGCTACGGGCAGCAGTGTTGGCTAGAAACAGCCTTGCTGCACCCGGTGGGCTGGGGAGCAAGGCTGCGAGCTGCAATTGATTTAATGATGCTGTGCTGTTAATTACCAGCAGCGCATTTGCCCCCAGCCCTGTCATGCTGTAGAGGGAGAAAGCGCCCTTCCAGCCGCTGCCTTCGGTCTCTCGCATGCCTGTGTGGTGGGGGTGCTCGCCTTACAGCCATGTGAGAGGCAACGTAGGAAAGACTAAGTAAAAATAACTCAGGGTAAAAATAGTCCCACGTGTGCTTGCTTTCTATGGGAAATGAGGGGAATTTTGATATTAAGCAAAAAATGAGAGCAAAATTTACCTTCCCAGCTTGCCTTCTGGAAACGGAGGTCCATCTCTGGGCAGTGGAGGTGCACTTTGGTCCCATACAGCCCCTGGAAGATGGGCAGAAGTGGACAATGTCATCTGAAGTGAGTGACTGTCATTGCATGTGGGGAGCTACCCCAGCTGCATCCATGTGCTCTGGGCAACACATCTGGGCTGATGTTTGCAGCATGGAGCTGGGCTGCACAGACTGCTCTGCAGAGAGCCTGTCTGCCCAGCTGGAGCTGGGGCTGGCAGGTCCTGATAGCGGCTGCACCACCAGGTCAGGGGCAAAGGGAGAGGCTCCAGTGGGAGCTGTGCCAGGGAGCCCCTGCAGTGCTCCTGGTCCCTGGTGCACCTGAGGCCGTCCCCACCACTGTGACCACCATGAAAGACAGCTCATGGGCCCTGCCTTGGGTGCAGTTTACTCAAGCTGTGCTGTAGTTCCAGGCAGCTGCAGGCTGAGCTTTGAAATCCAGCAGATGCTGCTCTGTTCTGAATATAGATAGCTACTGCTTGCCCAAGTAGGGCAAGATGGAAAAAACTGCTATTAAGCTAAAAATCTGGGGTGGTTTCTTGGGAATTTCACATAGGAAGGTGCCTAGTCTGGATCAAAGATGCCATGGGGTAAGGACTCCACCTCAACCCGTGCTCATTCAGAAAATACATAAATGCACCTCTCCCCTCTGTGTTGCTTCTCCCCTCTTCTGCAATTTCTCTTAGCTGCTGTAGCCTTCCTCTCTGCTCAGCTAAGCTGTCTTGTGCTTAAGCAATGCTTCTGGGCTGACCTAACTTTTTTGTGCGCAAAAGGAAACATAAGGTTTCATCCTTAATTGTACCAATGGGAAAAGAAAACGTTAATGCTATTATAATGGCAACATAACCCCACCTAGATTTGTACACGGCCCCGGTGCATTGGGAGGTCCGGGCGTCAGAGGCTGGGCTGTGTGAGCCTTCACCCAGGCTTTAGGAGCTGACAGCTGGGGCTGCAGCCACTGCACGAGGCTCATCTCTGCCTACTGACATTAAAAAAATTCAGGCAGAATTCCCATCTGAGATCCACGCAGGCTAGTTGTGCCATGACTGCTAGTTTGTGTTTTGCTTTTCCATGTGTCGTTTCCTAGGTATTTTCATCGTAGCAATCCTCATAGGCCCAGATGGGCTGGGCAGTGAGTTGTGAGGATACCCTGAGTGTCCTCCGTCACAGGCTTTCCCAGTACAAGCTGTAAAGGGGCTCCTCTCACCCTGGGAATGATGCAGATGCCTCCAACTTCTTCATAGGTACTTGGGTCCTATCTCAAGCCCATTTGGTGGACATTAATCAGCTGCATCGAAGCTAGGAGAGCAGCACTGGCCTCAACAAGCCATGGGGTGTAAGATAGCAATGTGTTAAAAGTATAGAAAGCAAAGACTCGGTGGGGAAACAGTGGTTAAACCTGGGGACTGCACCCTTAGGTGGTGAGGTAGAGCCCCAGGCACTAGGATGGGGAAATGCCATGGAAATAGATGGAAATGCTGGGAGAGAGTGGATTTGACTTAAATTAAGCACAGTGAGAACAGAGCCAAACCCAGAAGTGCAGCTGCTGTGCCTTGTCCTACACTGTGTGACTGTGGAAGGAGCCTCACATATGGCTTTGGCTGATTCTGGAGAATCATCCTCCTGATTACTGTACCCACAGCTCTTGAGCAGATCTCTGCCCTGTGCCGAGAGTGGCAGCAGCCCCTTGGGACCAGCACCCCCCCCTGAAAAGGTAAAAAATGAGTGAGACTTTGCTAGAAGACAACCCCCCAGGTGCCCAGAAACCCCCTTCTCCTTCCTGCAAAACACTGGAGCATAGAGCTAAAGCCAGGTGTCACAGTGAGCTGAGGTTTTAAAGACTCTTTTGACATGCTGGTTCCTACAGTGCCAGCCGTCTGGTTTTAGGACAGAGTAACCCCATGGCAACGTTTTGGTGTGCTGGGCTCAGAAAATCAATTCCAGCCAGCAATGGAGAGTGCCAGCCATCCATGGTGAGCCCTTCAAGGGCAGATGTGAGCAAGGGCAGTGCTCCCCGTTCATCAGAAGCGGGATGGAGGGGTAGCTGAGAGCAGGGGAGTGCAGAGGATCCTCCTGGCTTTGTGCATGGGCAAAGCTGACACCTGTGAAGGATGACAGTCTCTTTTTGTCTGGGTATCAAATGACAGGCACTTTTCTCTGCCACCTCTTTGCTCTGTGGAGGGCAATGGTTGAGACTTAAATCTGCACCTTTGCAGATCCCCTGGAAAATTCTCCAGTCTGTTGCACAAAAGAGGGCTAAAAGATTGGCCGAGACACGTCTGTCTGTCTGACTTCTGCTCTTTCGAAGGCCTGATTTAACATCCAGTTGTGTTTGCATTTAACTCTGCAGTCTGGCAGGGCAAGATGGGGCATGGGGCATGGCTGTAGACAGCATATTGGTCCTGGAACAGCTGATTTGGGCTTGTTACTGCAGTAGTGCCTGTGCTGTGATAGCAGAAGGCTGAGGGCTGTGTCTCGGTGGCGTGGCTGGCCATGTCAAGCTGCATTAGATCCAATGGGAGGCACTGGGCCTCTCAGTGTGCAGATACGCACTGTTGTACCAGTCAAGACCAGGCTCCTCATGTAAGCGTAAGGAGCAAGGAACCTGCCGGAGATTTGCCACAGACATTGGAGCTGATGAATGGCAGAAACCAAGCTATCGAATGAAGCTCATCTGCACCCTGTTACAGCACAAACCGAGGCAGCAGTGGCAAGATCAAGAGACAGGCTGATTTATTAGAAGTCAATTTATTACATGCCTTATCTTATCCTCCCAGATCCTCTTCATTTCCTGTGTCCAGAGAGAAAGGAAAGAAAACCAAGGGGAACACGTTAACAGTGCACGACAGCAAAGCAACCCTTTCTGATAGCTTCCATGGGCTAAGTCTGAGCAACCTACTTTTCTAATTAATGGCCTTTGTCTGGATGGGTCCCAGATGAGGTAGTAAGTGTGAAAGCCAAAAGGGACTGCTATTAGATCTGGTCCTTTTGGATGCCGCAGCCTGCAGTATCTCTTCTTGTTACAGGTCATCTTGAACTGGCCTGTGCTGGCACATCCAATAGGGCTGTTTGACAACTATGGGGATATTGTACCGAGACCAGAGATAACCTGGGTTTCCTTCCCTATTTCTTGCTTTTCCTTCTAACTAGCAACCGGCATGGCCTGTAGAAATTAGGGAAGAAACATTACTCAGTTACACTAGCCAGGCTTCTCATGCATGACACACAGAAGTGAAGAGGGGCTGAAGTCATGGTCACCATTCATATGATCCACTTAGGTCTGAGACCTAATGGGAGTTTATTGAACCTTACTGGCATCTGAATTGAAGATTTTCTCTTCAGATCAGTTCTTTATGGGCTTGGTTGCATTTTAGGAGCTCAATAAAAACAACAGTTTAAACTGAAACAGAAGAAAGATGGTCATTACAACACACTCCTTTCCAGGCTGGCACATGTTAGAAATGTTCTTAATTAATAGCATGATGGGAAGAAAAATGAAAGGGAAATGTTCAAGTAAGATTATGGACAGATGTAGAGGAGGAGCCCCATGTAGTAAGATGTCCACAAAGTCTCTCCTACCACACAGCCTCCAAATTGTTCCCAGGAGAGGACTGTGGAGCCAAGGCCTGGCTAGATCAGCCCCCACAGCGATCCAAGCTGCGGCAGGATGGGATACATCAGTCGTGCCAACATGTGAATGTAGGATGAAGCAAGGACAAGAGAGGCAGTCTTGATTTAAATGGAGAGGCTATGTGGTTCTCCTGGTGAATCTGTCAGGCTCACCCGCTTAGTGAAAGGCGCATTTTAGTTTCTGACTAAAACTTTAGCTCTCTTTGACTGGGTGAAACGACATTTTGCAAAAGGAGAAAAGACAAATCATAGCATCTGAGAAGATTCGGTACCTGCATTAGGCAACATTTGGCCAACTGTTGTGAGGTCCTCAGGTTGTGCTTGCTAAAAATGACCACCTAGGTCACTCTGGATGGAGACAAGATCTGGTGAAGTCCAGACAAGTTCATCTACAGCCAGTTAATGCAACATACCTCAGCACACTGACCTCTCTATGCTGTTATGCAAGGCTTTTCAAGGTCTATTAGGACGACCTGCATTTTTAGGCTGGAAAGGTGCTCACCATCTCTGCTTTCTCTTACACATGCAAATGAAGGAGAAATGGGGAAAAGAGCGTTTGAAGCCATCTCATTCCCAGACTTTTATTAGGGCAAGCTTCCTTCTCAATGCAAAACACAGTTTTTTACATGTCGTCTTTGTTTTGTTTGCTTGGAGAGAGCACTGGCACACGCTCCAGGAAATTAGCTCTTAACTAAAAGCATTTATGTAATTGGGGAGGGAGGGGGAGGTGTGTGTGCACTGACTTTGGGGAAGTTCAGTCTACAAAAACAAACCTCGGTAACTACACTTGGTTCTGATTAAGGAAGATAAATCTGTCAGTGAGAGGCTAAATTTACCGAGAGTGTAACCTCTTGCCCCTTGCCCCACCAGTGATGGTCAGGATGCGTTTATTTCTGTTGGGCAAGCTCCAGAAAGCATTGGGAGGTGAAAAATGTGGAATGAAGTGGGGGCGGCAGGAGGCAGAGTGGGGGGAGAGAAGGTCAAGCAACCAATAGCAACGTGATGGGTACAATTTCAGCTCTTTTACTGCTTCCACGCCTGAAATAGGAAAATCCAAGACGTGCATGCTGAAAATGCAGTGCAGGGATTCCCAGCTCCTCATAATAATTGCTATGGGTGGGAATCCTTGCAACTGCAGAGCTGAAAAAGCCATGCTAAAATGCAAAGGGATACATGCCACCAGTGCCATCTCTGTGGTGACCTGTACAGTCAAGATGTAGCTAGCCCTTTGCAGTTGCCTGTCATGAGGCCAAAGCTGGCCTTGGACACAAAAGGTAGTGGCTTGGCACACAAGACTGGTCAGAGAATGTGAAGAGAATAGGAAGGACCAGGCAGCAGCAAATCTGAAGACACAAGATGGTTCTTGCTGTTGGCTGAGTTGTACTCTAGGGCTCTGGGTATGTTAAGGTGGGAGAGAGATGATATTGCAGTGAGAGCTATGACAGCTACTTGCGAAGGATCTCTTCAGTACCGCTTACGCTCATCAGTGTCACCTGCAGGGCCCTTTCTTACAGGGACACAAGAGCTTTTGTCACATGCCGCTGGCCAGAGCAAGCTCCTTTTGGATGTATTAGGTTGCCCACTGCCACCAGATGGTCCTAGCTGTGTGTAGCTTGAGACCCGTGCCAAGGATGCCCGATTTACTGCTGACCTAGCTGTTCCTTTTTGTTTTCGCAACAGTTTGCTCTCTTAAAGCTTTATTTGCATCCTGTAAGGAGCTGCCTTTGGTCACACTTGGTATTGCCTTTTGCAGTCAAAGAGAGGGATGTATTTGGCCCTGCTAGGGAAGAATTTTGCGAGCAGAGATTCCCACCTTCAGTAAGACTGATGAACCACAGCATGGAAACAGCACCTCGCCCTCCAAATCAAGTACACTGTAATATCCCCAGCTCATGTGGAGGAAAGGCTACTGTAGTCACTTTCCCATGGGCTCACAAAGGTGCCCATCTATCTGCACTACCACAATAGCTGTCCTTTTGGTTACCTCTCCAGGAAATGAGCTGGTTACCTCCTGCATAAAAGTAGCTAAGAACCCAGCTTTCTAACAGATCAGTGAGGGACAGAGTAACATTCGTAGCACATGCTTCCCATCCACATGCTGGCCACCACCTTGACCTCTCCAGCAGGGACAGACCTGCTGAGGATCTCTAGTACACCATCACAGATGGCTCATGGACTCCAGTCCATTGTGTGTGGGCACTGGAAAGGACACCATGCATCCAGAACAGTATTTCTCTAGGATGCAAGAGATGCACACGTGGATGAGATTTGGCTAGCTACTCAAATCTATTGCTGTTTTTGATTCATCAGTAAGTCACTGGCATCCATTGGTCATGAACCAGAAGGCAGGCCTGCTTGGTTCTGGTTTTTAGCCCTCTAAAGCAATGCTTCTTCTAGAAGAAGTGCTGGGGGAGGAGAAAAAGCCTGCTCACGTGGTCATTGGCAAACAGAGGTCTCTCACTTCCAAGTTCGCTCTTGGAACTGTTTGAACCCTTCTGAAGCTTGGGGACATCAGAGCTGAGCAAGCCATACTGACACTAAGAGGAAGACTTGGATTTGAAGAAGCTATTATGACTTGCTGAACTGCTACAGAATGTGGCTGAGTTTAATGATGACCATATAGCACTGCAGCATCTAAAAAGTCACCATTTTATAAATTAAGCATGAGAAGCCCAAAGGAGATGTCAGAAAACCAAATAATGAACAGACCAAACAACCAACTGGGGCCAGATGCTCAGTTGGTGTAAAGCGGTGCAGTGCTGTTAGATTTGCTGGAGCCAGGTGGACTTCTGCCAGGTGAGGATTCAGCCCTGGTGTCAGAACATCCCTGTGCTGCCTCGTGGCTTTGGCTCTCTGCAACAGTCTATGCAACCTATACAACAAGGACATATTTTTTTAACACACTCTGCAGCTGCCAAAATAAACCCTGTCTTAGATACAGACCAAAAAGGCATTAACAATATTGGCATGTGCTCTGGCTGCTGCATTTCCTCTGACTATCCCTAGCTGGACCTTGATAAGCTTGATTTCTTTGTCACTTAACTCTACCTCCTCCTTAATGAGATTTCCACTGAAATGAGCCAGGCTGGGTTCCTGGTTGTAGGAGTGCAGGGCAGCTGCACTAGTTCACATCCTTGAAGAATTTAGTCCAGGGAGAGCTGCTCCTATCCATGGCAAGAGGCAGGGACAGGCAGGTTCAGACCCTGCCTGAAAAGAAAGGCCTCTGGGAGCTCAGAAGCTTGCAGAAACACAGGCTGCTCTGACTCACTTGGTAGACCCTGCGCCTGTCCCTTTGAGGCACTTCAAA
>JAVJGJ010000061.1:6209304-6233961 GCA_035590215.1 Microhierax caerulescens
CGGCACTTCAAATGCAAGGAAGAGGCAATATTCATCTCCAGAATGAGATTTTTTCCACCCCAAACCCAAGGGGTGAGGCTTGTGATGACCACCTTATACACCACCACTACCCAAGGAACAAAATTCTTCCCTGGGCTTCATCCAGTGACAGGGTTTGTTGGTGCATGTGTAACAGCCACCCATACCCTTTGCCTAGCCCACATCAGAAAAGAAGGGTGGTGTGTTTCTGTCTCCAACAATAATCATTTATCAATGCTTGGTGTGCAAAAATACACCTGTCACCAGTTTCCCTCTTAGATTTTTCCTTCTGGAATTTCATCATCTCTTTTTGTGTCCCCTGTCAAACTCTTAAAACATACAAGCTTTTACTATCAGTCTTCACATAAGCTGATTTGGGTTTCTTGGTTTAGTTTCTCACACCAAAAAGCCTCTTTTTGGTTCTTCTGATTCTGCTGCTGGAGTTTTTTTAAAATGGGTTTCGGGTAGATGAAGTAAATTCAGCCAATACTCCAGAAAATGTCTTGCATGAAATGACATAGTCAGTTTTCTCTTTCCAGTTGCAGCGTCAGTAACAGATAGACCAACAGGGCCATTCATAGTCTCCATTCTAGAGGACTCTCCTGTTTGTTTTCTCTTTGGTAGTACAGCCTTTACTGATACACAAGAAATGGTTTAGATCTGGGCTACTACATGGAGAGGAGCAATGGATTGTACGTGTTTTCTGCAGTTGTGTTTGTATGGCTTAGTAGAGGAGGGACCTAGAGCTCAGAGGTGTTTTGTTCCCTTGGGACATTGCTTCTGCAGCACGGTGAAGCTCGGAGGTGGTTCTGAAGTGGGTTGCAAAGACCAGATGGCAATTAGAGTTTGGAGAAGGAAAGTTTGTCATGTTTTGGGGGAGGAAGGTCTCGTTTGAAATGTAACAAGGAGGATATCCTGTCCCAGCCATGGGGTATTTTTGCAGAGAGGATCTAACCTGGGGTTTACGTCCTTTAGGTCAGGCTGCTGAGACACAAGGCTGAGCCTGCGTCCTTCTGCCTCTGTATGTTTAGGAAAGGGGGTGTGTGTCTCTTTAAATTAAAAAAAGAGTGAGGACAATATACATGTGCTTCCTTATTTCCCCAGCCTCCCTGGCAAAAACAGTCATATTAACATGTGTGAAAATGATTTACACCCCAGCTTTTATGCTGGCGTCTTCCCCGGGCAAGATGAAGCAGTGCGAAGGGGGGATGTAATTATCCCCTCCACCCTGCAGAATCACTGTTTTACAGTGAAGGTCTCCTAATTCATCGCAGTGAAAAAATAACAGAGAGTTTTTAAAGGATTGTTTAGCAAAGAGGTGGGAGGAAGGTGCTGCGTGGGCTGCTGCCGCGGGCTTGGCACATCGGCCTTGTCTGAGGGGACAAGGGTCTGCGGTGGGATTGCTTCACCCACACACAGCCACGTGAGGTAACCTCAGCCCCGCTGCCTCTCCTGTGGACCCTCTCCCCCGTCCTGAAAGCTGCCAGGGGAAAATCAGCACAAGGGCTGGGGCTCTGCCCTCTGCTCCCACAGGCCAGGGGCTGGTGCCTTGCGGGAGGGAGGGATGAGATGGCGGCGCATCCCTCACTGGGGATCCTGTTTCCTGATTGACCTTGAGGGACGGAAGGAGGTGGCTGTCTGTCTGGATCCTTGTGGTTGTTATCACAGAGGGGTTCTGGGCCTGGTGATGGTGGGCCATGCTGTAGTAGTGGGACAGAGATGTGCGTGTAGCCACCTCAAGGCCAGCGGCCTTCCTTCCCCTGCTTAAGATGGCCGCCGCCTCCAGCAGGGCAAAGGTGCTGCCACCATCCCCGGAGCAGCAAGCAGCCGCAGCTCTGCAACCCCTCACCACAGCTGCCACTGCTGTGATCAAAAAAAATCAACATTCAGACTGTAAAATACTCCAAAACTACCCCCACATAATATTTATTGTGATTATCTAACAATTTTGTAGTTGATGAAGAAAATGTAAGGGCTTAGGAAGAGCTGTAAGTAAAATTCAACTCTTCTGAATGTGTGTGAATGGGTTTTATTAGAACTGGAGGTTTTAAAATATAATTACCACTCTGTTAGAAGGGCCCTGCCTGCAGAGGGGCATCCCATAGCGGGGTGTTGGCAGTGCTGCCAGATGTGTTCTCATGTCCGCTCCCCATGGCTTGTGTGGGCTCTTCAGTGCGACACTTTAGCTGAGCCAAAGCCTCGGGATAAACAGATCAACCTCCTGTTGAAATATTTCGGTTTTCCTTTCTCAGGATTGGCAGGATTGTGTGCGTGGTCAAACAGGTTGTCCTCATTAATTAAAATGGTGCCTGGAGTCGTGGTGGGGTGCAAGAGCCCCCTGGAGTCAGTCTGTGGTGTCCCAAGTGTGAGGAGTAGCCCAGAGCTCCACACCTTTGAAGCCTTGGCCAAGTCATGGGTCCAAGCTGACCATGATGGAGTCCAATAAGGAACAGCATCTCTTCTGGGGCAGCCAATGCTCTGAAATGCTTCCCCTGGGCAGGCCACGGAGGGAGGCTTTAATCCCATCTCTTGTACCAGTGTAGGAAGGAAGCTACGTTGTTTGACCTGCCACCTTCTGCATTTGTGGGGTGGATTGTGTGGTCACCTCCCACAGCACTTAAGCTGGCACTGTTCTCCACCCAGGGCATCCCTTTTATCTTTTCTAGGATGGAAACGCTGACCTGAGTGGAAAGATTTCTGGACTTGCCTGCCTGGCGTACGCTGGATGCAAGAGTGGATGGCCCCATGTAGCTTTGATCAAGCCTAGCTGGTGTCGGGATGGTACATGGTAAGTCCTGTCTGAGTGGAGGGCTGCTGGGAGCACAGCTGCGGCCCAGCTCTCCCACCACCTCAGCTTGCTGGCGCGTTTCCCTGATAAATGAGCTGCTACGTTGGGGAGCAGAGTGGGGAAGAGAAACTATTGCCCAGACCGCACACAACAGCTGTGATCTTGACATGGGCCCCCTCAAGGCAGAGGCACTCTCTCTCCGTGGGGGAGAAGGTCTCGCTTGGTAGGGGATCTGCGGTCTCCTCCCCTAGACCTCAAGTCCCCTAGTGTGTTGGAGGAGAGGGTGCTCCCCTGCTGAGTTTGGCTCCATGATCAGCTGCGGGTCTGTACCCTGTGCTGCCTTTAAGGCTTGCTTGGCCCTGGGATGCTCTCGTTTTGCTGCCATCTGAGTAGCTTTGCCCCTGGCAAAAGGAGGCAAGGGACAGCTTGTGTCCCTAAGGGAAATGTATTGGCCTAACTGGTGGCAGGCATCTGCTGAGAGTAACGGGCAGGTAATTTTCCATGTCCATCTTGGACTGCATATGGTTAAAATTAGGGAAGAAGGAAGACTGGAAAAGAAACAGGCTGTTTCTGCAGGAACAAATGAGTGCATTGAAAGGGAAGGGGAGGGAGGAGAAACTCAGCCCTTTTCCCAGCTCCCTTGCAGACTGAATAAGATGTCCAGTGCCCCAAGTACCAAATGGTCTCAATTTGCTCCTGCGTCAAATAGAGCTGGTTCTCAGTTGGCTGGGGCCTTGGCAGGGCCATGAGGATGTGTTTCATAACAGCAGCTCTTGTCAAGAACAACAACAACAGCAGCATCAAAAACCTGTTGAAACTGTGCTATGCTCAGAACAGAAAACACATGCAAAGAGAAAAAACTCCCTCAATGAAAAAGCCAATGTAATTAGCCCTGACAAGCTCTGCAAACCAGAGGCAGCCAAGTGGTGGAAGAGGTGGGGAGAAATAACCCAATATCGTTTTATAGGCAAATGTAAATGGGTCATTAGCTGTCTTCGAACAAAATGTTCCTTGGTGGGAAAGCAAGGGGACAGCCCTGGCTGTAGTAAATACTGCAGAAAGCCTGGCAGAGCTTCCTGCAAAACTAGCTTTCATGAGATGCTGGATGAAAAGATTACTCTGCTTTCTCCCATTGCAAGGAGAGCTCCTGGGATTCTTGCCTTCAAGCTAGGGTTAGAGTGGCAGAGCACAGGCACTTGGGAGCTCCTGCTCCTGGTTAGGTGAAGGGGGACTGCTCTCTGAGGTGCCTAAGGTCAGCTCTGAGCCTCTTCACATCTCCATCAGTAGAAGTATCAACCCGTTCTAGGGTCTCCTGAACAGATATGACGAACTGCAAGCTGAAGGTCCTCCTGCTTAGGACTTCGCTGCAGTTGTCAGGGGAGTCATACAGAGTCGTCTCCTGATGTTAGAGCTCAGCTGGAGCAATGCAGTAGCGAAAGCAGTTGGTGTAATGCAAGAGCGGTGGTAACAAGAGAAGGACTGCATGCAAACCCAATGCATACTTGTCCAGACTGAATCACAAGCCACCTAAATCAATAGTACCTGATCCTGTCCTGGTGCCTCCTGCCACCCAGCTCTCCGATGGGGGTCCAACAGGAGTGCCATAGCTTCCAGCTACTGTGTCTATAACCTAGCAAGGAGGAACCTTTGGGCTTTTTAGCTGTGACTAAACTCAGTCACTGCTTCTGTCCTCGGCAGGGAGACTGACATTACCTTTCCACATTCCTAATAAATATATCCTAGAATGAGTGGCCCTGGTGAATTTTGCTTTTGCTTGTGTTAAACTTTTCCCTAGTTTCCCTCAGTAACAAAGGCACATACAGAAATAGTTTCCAGAGGGGGAACAACCTGAAGAGTCAGACTGGGTTATTGCAGAGCTAATCAGCCTGTGTGATATGTAACTATCTGGTGAGGCCATATCAAGGCCACTCAAGCCAGCATCTGAAGCCCTGTGTACTCGGAGCAGAGACATGCTTAAGACTGCTGTATCCCTGAGCTTCCAGTTCAGCCTTCAGTTTCCAGCATCAGGATTTTGGGGAATGTCCAGGCCTGGAAGTTTCAATGAGATCCCAGTGTTTAATAGGCATTGTTAGGTCTATTGTCTTCAAGTGGGCCTAATTCTTTTTGAGCCCTCTTATATTCTTGACTCCCACAAAGTCCTGTGGCAATGAATTCTGCTGTTTGTGTGCTGAGAGAAGATGTTTCCTTTTGCAGTGTTAAACTCATTGTGCAATCCTGCTGCTGCAAGTCCGTTAGGCCTTGGACTGTATGGAATAAGGACCAGGATTTGTATCCCTTCATAGTTGTTTTTGGTTGTGACTGCCCTGTACATTTTCTTTCTTCATCCCCTTTCTGTTCATACCTTCTCCAGACTTTCCCTGTGCATGGTGAAGAACAGCATCCTGCTAGTTAGCACTTGGTTGATCACCATTGCAAAGAGCACTTACTTTTTTCACACTTTATTTCTATCATCTCCTCTCTTTTGTGAGGACCTAATTTAGATTATTTTAAGAGCCTTTGAGGGATCTTGTCTAAAGTTATTTTGAAAAGACAACACAACACATTGTACTTCTCCCTGCATCTTCCACTCTGCTTTCTTGCAGTTCCTCCTGTCTAGCTTGGCATAAACTACTTGTAGCACCCAGGATTTCTCCTGAAGCTGTCTTCAGATGTTGCATTTGCCACTTTAGAATTTTTTGATCCAACCTGAACAACACTTCTGATCTTAATGTTTGGGCTCTATCAGAGCTCTTAGGTGAATTACAGCCTGGGCCTGACAACTCATTTTTATTATTCATACGGTTTCAGATAATTCAGGTCTCTCGTGACCTCTTTACAATGAACACAGATTGCTATTAGCTTCTCTGTGCCAGTCTTATTTTCCTGGGTGTGTTTAACAATAAAGTATATCACGTGCAAGTATGTGATGCGAGTGGGTTGTTGAAGCGCAGCTAGCAATAAGAAGTATTTTTCTTAAGCACTGGGTCCTTGCGTTTGTTTGGATTGTTTGTTTCTGGTCTCCCCATGGAAGATCTGAAAGTTCCAATATACTTGTCCCACAAGAAGGGTGAAACAGCTGGAATCAGAAGATCAGTACCTCCTGCCCACTCTCTCTTAATAAAATTTTAATTGACTCATAATAGCCTATATCTTACTCCACAGTATTGTCAACAGCCTGTTTCCAAACATCTGGCTGCATCTCTTACTTTGAGAGAACCCACAGAGTAGGAGGAGGGGAGACCTCCCCTTTGTCATTGTGCAGGAATGCTGATGGATAGTTTTATTCTTATTATAAATTTTAAATAATTCCACTTGCTTATTACAAACAACAGATTAGTTGCAGATACCAAACATGCATTTCTTGGTTTGACAGTGAAGACTGTACCAGTACAAACACCCTTCTGAGCCCAGCCTTGAAAATATGGAACAGTTGAGTTGAAACTTCCCTGCGTACCTGCATTAGCATCGCTTTTGCTATGGGCAGTGATGCACCAGTGATGCAACCTGGATGCTTCCTCACATCTGAAACTTTCTGAGAAATCTCCTGTGCTCCCCAATAGTCACAGAGAGACATTTTACAAACTGATCTTGCCTAAAGTCTCTGCTGGAACTTCCCAAGGACATAACCTGGATGAACACCAGTTTATACCTGAATGTGCAGTAGCCAGACAATGAAACCTTCTTGCAAGGTAAAACCCCCTGATCTTTAGTGGAGCAAGAATTCTTCCCGAGTTTGTACACACTTTAATGATGACTTTGAGGAAACTAAAAAACTGGCCCAGGGGGGTCTCAAGCTGATGCGCTTGAGAGCAGTGGAAACTGAAAGGCACTGCTGACACCACTGAGGTTGTCCATGTCACATGCAGTTTGTGTCCCACCTTAGATGGCTGTTGGGGTTTAGCCCTTCAGAGGGCTGGGAACATCAAGAAGAGGTGGCTCAGAGCAAGCTAGGTTGAGCTCTGCCTCTGGTGTATGCATTCAGGGAAATCTTTGGGTGCAGGTATCCCTGTGATGGAGAGAACCTGCTGCTGATCTCGCTGTCATTAATACAAGGCTGGGTGTTTGTAAAGGGCCTGTGGGAATCAGGGACTTGGATCCAACAGCATTTGAGAGGTATTTGGTGCATAACTCAGTTAATGTCTCCTGGGAATGCCAGGTGAAATTTCTTCTTTATGTGTCCTCAGCAGAAAGAAGATTAATATAGGCACAGAGGTGCAACAGGCTGGGGGGGAAGCGTGTCTCTAGCTGACTGTGGTCGTTGAAACCTTCTTTCACCTGCTTTTCTATCTGAGTCCTTCATGCCCAAAAATCTGATTTTGAACACAGTTTTAGTCCTGCCTCAGATCTTTCTTAATTTCTGGTTTTTTGCCTGGTGCTCGGTTCTGTTGGACAGCAGACTGGGCTATTTGTTCTTCCTGACTGTGTCTCTCTATGAGGGCTTGACTTGAAGATAGTGCTTCATAGGCTTCTCCAGCTTTTAAACTCAAGAAAATTTTCATGGCCTGATTTCCTATGGGCCAGCTCAGTATCCAGGGGACTAGAAGAAATAGCTATGTATTTGCTGTTACGGATGCCAAGAGATGCTTCATTTTCCAAAGCCAGGCCCTAGAAAAAGGGACCCTCAGAGCCATCCCTAGTGCAGGGCATACCCTTTAATTCTTCTCCCCATTTTCAGAAGGGACAAGAGCTGCAGGCTGGTTACAAACAGCTACACTCAGCTTCCCCTACCCAGTTTAAGACATCCAGGGACTGTGATGCTAATTCAAGAGCACTGTGGTCTGGTTTCTGCAGCACTTGCTCTCTGCTCAGCTCCTCCTTCCCACCCCAGTTCCTCAGCCTTCTGTGTGGTTTGCTCCGTAGCTTATCAACTGGATTTCCCACCCCCATCCACTGACAGACAGCAAGGAAAAAAGAAAAAAAAAAGAAAAGAAAAAAGAAAACCAATGAAACATGAATGCTGTTGCAGCCAGGCCTTCTCTGTCAGGCAGGGAGTGTGTCAGAGCTCTGCATAGCCCAGCAGCATGACTACAAGCCCTTCTGTGTCCCTGGCATCTGCTTTCCAGTTGTCCCAGAAACACACTTTTGTCAGAGATTGTTTATTAGCCCCTCCATCTGGAACAAAAGCCGTTTGCTCTGGAGAAGAAGGCAGCAAGCTTCACGCACGCTGTGCACAATGAACACAGGCGGAAGGCCCCATCCCCTCCTGCCCTCCCAGTGATGCTTGGTTTGCTTCTGGGGACAGCAGTTCAGTGGCATGGGTTTGCACAGCTTCAGGCAAAACTTCTTCAATGATGAGTAGTCATGACAGGCCTGGCTGAAATGATAGGTGGTCTGGGTTATTGGAAATACGCATCATAAACTGCATGGATATATTTAAAGTGATGAGCTGCTGCTTTTAAATGGCACTGTTTTTCTTAGATTTCCTTCTTAGTCTCCCATTCCTTTTTCCCTGGAGAATTTTAATGCCTGCAAACAGGTCTCAGTTAGTTGTTTTCATGCTCTGCCTTGGTACAGTGGTACAGTCACTGGTCTCTCTTTATCTTTCCCACCATGTTGCATATTCTCATAGCTCACTGAAGGAGTCTGTTCCTTCCTGTGGTACTGGTGAAATGCTGAACCGTCTATCTCCTTCTTCCAGCCCATGCAGAATGAGGTTCCCCTCCTCTGGGTGAGAGGTTCACTGAAACACCTTTGGATGGTATGCTCAGATTGTGGAATCGGTTTGGGGGGGGATGATTACAATGTGCTAAAGAGACTGTTGGCCAGCTTCTGGATGCTTGCTTTTTTAACCCAACCTTTGTCATTATCTGGAGCTGAGAGTCTGAGTAGGGTTTGTGTGACATACATACTCTAGCTGCTTCATATTGACTGCACCTCGTTCTGAAGACCACTGGGAAAAGTTTGGTTTAATCATTTAACAATGATGTTTGGCTCCAAGTAAGAGCCTGCCCATTCTGATCTCAGGATTAGTCCGTTGATATTTTGCCCTAGCAGGGGAGGTTTCCATAATGCTATCCAGCTGAGCCTGCTCATACCAAGGTATTGGCATGTTGCTCTTTAGGCTATGAACTTCCAGGAATTTGTAGGTGGAAACCTGACTTGCTTGCATTATCAGAGCCTAGTGATGGTGGCGGTGAATACAGAGTATGCTGCTCAAGCTGTGCTCCGCTAGCACAGGAACCTCAAGTTTAATAACAGCTTTGGAGTCAACTGGAGAGCACTTATTGTTCTCGGGGCTTTTTCACGCATATATTACTTCAAGGTTTTCCCCTCTTTTCAGCTTAAGTACTTGGGGATAGAGAACAAGGGAAGCAAGCTGCCAGTGCCTAATGCGTATTTCTTGGAGCAAATGTATTGGTTTATTTTGTTTTGAACAGCTTATTGCAAATGTGGAGCAGCTGTGGATTTTGTGATGACTTCTTTATTTTTTGGAAACATAGGGTCATCTCCCTACTCTTTCATAGCATGCCTGCTATAGAAAAAATTGTAACACTGAAGAATTTCAAAGTAGTTAAGACTCAACCATGTTTTTCACTCCTTGGTCTATGAAAGTCTATTCAAAAGCAGCCTGATGGGAAGGAATCTGGGGTTCCCTCTTGCTCTTCCCTTCTGAGGCTGAAATTAAGGCAGCCTACAGTTCTGTGCATCAGATCCGTAAAGGGATTTAGCTAAATGAGTCCCAGCTCTAAATATAGTCTCCCAGCCTATCTCCAGGATGTTTGGTTTTCCCAGTGTCTCATGCACTGTACAAGGCCTTCAGTTACACTTGAGTGCCCCCAGGATGTCTGATCTGGGCATCTCTACACATCTTCTCTGAGGAACCTGGTCAGAGAGGATTTGAGGACCTGTGTAGAAGTGCGGTGATCTAGGTTTATGAACTCTTCTCCATAAGAGAAGACGGTGGGATTGTTCCTCTTTGGACTATAACACCGTAAGTGAGTGTGTGGTAGGGTCAAGGAGACAGCAGAATTCAAGGAGTAACATGAAGTAGGTAGGGCTCCAGCGCTTTGGAGGGTGGCTGGCAAGGAGGGTTTTTTGCTTGGTTTTACTGGAGGCATTTGCCATGTAGGAGGTATTATTGCTGCTTGGGATGGATGGTAGTGAATATTAATTTTATAACGCATAGTTTACAGAGTAGTTTCTAGTGCCCTGTGAGGCTGAAGATGGCCTGGCATTTCGTTTAGGAGGGTTATCTCAATTAGTCCTGCAAAAAGTGGAGCACTGATTGCTTACTGATGCTGGGCAAACAGCGTGATGGCCTATGGTAACTCCTGGGAGAGGGTGACATGTTCACTCCCTGGTTGTATATTCTCACTGGAGCTGAAAGCGTCCAGCAGGGCTCTTTATTGCTGGGAGAGTGGCAGAGTTCCCCGTGTCTGTGTGCTGGTCTGCCCAAGGAAACCTCGTTTGTTAGCACAGCTCCGTTGCGCGGTGGATGCAGACACCTCATAACAAAGGAGCAGACCCTGAGTATTTTGAGGGAGGAAGAATATAAGCCAATCTGGCACAGTGCTTTCGTAAGCCTGGCAAGTCAACCCTGACAATGTAAACAGCTCTTCAGGGTGAAATGTTGCTTTTCGTTTCAGAAATCTGCTGGCCTAGCTCTCTGCCAAAGCATGGCATGAATGAGGTGCCCTATATTTTCTTGATCTCCTGTTCTGCCCCTCTTCTGCAAAGGGGAGATAACTGCTGGCTTTGCAGGGCTGGCTCGCGGTCTGTGGACCTGGGAGCCTGCAGGCAGAGCTGCCCCGAGCACAGGAGATGCGGGAGCCCTCCCTCAGCCACACAGCACTTCTCAAAGCTGTTTCCCTAAAGAAACTTGAATGGGAGTTGGAGCTCCGGCTGCTGCAATAGCGGTGGAGCCCTGACAGAGCCCTGGACTCATCTGCAAATGCCTCCTGCAAGGATCCTCTGGGGACTTGCGCAAGATCTGCTGGGGAGGAGGGGGACGAGGGCAGTTTGCTTCCCAGGGTTAATGTCAGCCTTCAGAAAACCTCTGCCACCCCCAGCTCTTGTGTGCACACCCGGGCTCTTGGCTCTGAAGTTTGGGAATGCCGGCTTCTAACTTTTGACCTCCCACACAACTCTAATTCCAAGGAACAATGCCCTAAATCTGCTTGCAATGACAGCTCGCTGATTCCTACAGCATGGCTTGTTAAAAGATCTGAATCTACTAATAGGAATTGGCCTGATAAAAGTGACTTTTTTTACCTCCCCACTTAGCAGCTATATGCAGCCCGGGGAATCTAGAAATTAAATTGGCTTTTTTTCAAGCCTTTTCTATGCAACAGAAATGGGACCCCTGCAGTGCAGTGCAGTGTTTCCAATTATATTTTGGGGCATGTTGCTAATTTTTGGCAGACAGAGAGAAACAGGCCAGGCAAATGGCAGGTGGCAGGCTGTTTTCATATTTTACCAGGAGCATGGGGGAAGGGAGAGGGGAGAAGGAGCTGAGCTCTCTGCCAAGAAATGTGACCTCGCGCTAGCGTGAGCAGAACAGTTTTGGCACATGCCGGAGGATGGAGGGCTGGGCAGGGATGGCTGGGCCCGTTTACATCCCCTCCTGCTGGGAACACGCATGCAGGCAAGCAGGACTAAAATAAACACGCTTGGGCAACGGCAGCCTCCAGGTCTGGACTTGGGCACCTCTTGGTTGTGTGTGGCTCCACCAGGACTAATCAGCATCACGGGGCACACTAGGGATGCCGGTGTCATGTGTGGAGTCGTGCTCCACCTCTCTGCTCTTACGTGTCTCTGTCCTCTGCCTTCGCCACATAGTCAGAAAAAAAATTGGCTTTTTTTCATTCATTTATTCATAACAGAGTTAATGGATTCAAGATGGCACTGTCTCCAGAGGGCCTGGATGATTTTTCAAAGCTATTACACAATCTGCATCTATGTGCATACGTATGTGGAGTGTGGGTATTAATAACCAGAAGCCAGTACCCAGGTTCCGCATATATTCCAGTGTGTCTTCTTCCCTTAGGACAGTGGCGTGGTTACATGAATTTTAGGAGTCAGAAACATTGCTATGTTTAAAAAGAGCAGTCAGAGCTGGTCTGTGTTCACACAGACCAGGAGCAGAGTGCCCGCCTTGCCTCAGTGATATGTCAGCCCTGGATGACTCTGGGGCGAAAAAGCGCCGAGACTTAGCACGGAGGCTTCTGAACGCTTAATTTAGAAAACAAATCCAAAAAAAACAAATCGTGAAGGCCATGAAAGAAGGTTTCTGAGATATCTTATTCCAGGTCACACTGAAGTGTTTCTTAGGCTGGGTTTATACTGAAGCTAGGGGGTATGAATTTTGTTAAAATTGCTGCATTTTGTTACACAGCTGTTACTTCACTGGAGAAAACCAGAAGTCTTTCCTTTTGAGAAGAGTGTAAGGAGAGACCGGAGATGGGAAAAGATCTTCCTATAGAGGAAAAACATAGGGGAAGTGGACACGATGTTGCCAAGCATCTTGTTTTGGTGGAATTGCATCTTCTGTAAGGAGCTGGATGTGCTGAAGATTTGTTTCAAGCTGGCTTGCTGCTGTGTGCTTAGATCTATTGTCAGAGGTCTTCAGCTGGTGGAGTGTCATGGTGACAAAAGAGTATTAGCTCTGGCTAACAGAAAGCAAGAGACCGGCTAGAGTGATGTGAGTGTGTCTGGCCATGTTTTCATGTCTACAACAAGAAAAGCATTCTGCAGCTCTTTTGGTGGATGTTTTTGTACTGTTCTTGGAGGTCTACAGGCTTGCAGAGCAGTGATTTCCCAAGGGTGCGTTCACCCTTGCTCCGCCATTGAGTCACATCCTCGCCTAGCCAGTGCTGGTTTACTCTTCCTGGCAGTGGCGGTACCCCAACAAACAAGGTCTCAACAGCTCAACTCCACCCATCACTCTGCCTATTCAGATACTGACATTTTATCCTCAGCCTCCTTCTCCTGCTGCTGTTTTGCCGCAGGGACAAGCCCAGATATTTTTGGCACTATTGCTAATGTTCTTGAAATGTCTTTCAGCTGATAGCAAGCCAGCTAGTTAGGGACTTGCAGGATCCTCAGTGACCTTATTTCAGAAGCAAATTGTCAGGGTTTCAACCTGTTAATTTGCTTTCTTGTAACCTGCCTGAAGGGCCTGGAAACTGGGGCCTGGTCAGCTTAAATCTTGGCAGTTGTTTTCAGGAGGAGGTGCTGCCTGAGGATGGAGGAATATTAGTAATGGATTGTTCCACTGCTAATGGGAGTGCGGTTAATATATTGCAACCCTTATGTTAAACATTTTCTGTTTGCATGTCTGAAATTAGATGACAAGCAATTTTCCATTAGACCTTCTGTACAGTGATGGGCTAAATCTAGCTCTTGGTTTCACTGGTGTCAAGTTCAGAAATGCTCTACTGACTCCACCTGAGGGATGCTAGAGGAGAAGGTTGGTTTGATGCTTTTTTTTAATCTGTCCCCTGTAATCCATTTGCTGTCAGTACTGAGAAGCAGTGTTGTGTTATATGGCCTGGGCATGGTCCTCTGGAAGGAATTCAGTCCCTTTCCATGCTAGCATCTATCCTTAAAGAGCTGAAAAACCTTGTGAAAATCCGTAGCCCGTTTGCTCTGGCTTTGATCAAGCAGATCTTGCATTTTATATGTGCTCCATACTGTGGTAGATCATGCCTGTGACAGTGGCAAATCTTACTTTTCGTGAGACTTCTCACCAGCGGTTGCAGCACTGTATGAGAGTGAACATACTGCACCCCACACCACTGATGCAGTGACTGTCCTTGGTGTCCTGGGCAGGCAGCTAGTCCTTTTGCGCCTGGGCAGCATCGATGTTACGTAAGTAATTCCTGACAGGTCTTTGTGGAGACTCCACACTCCCAAGGCATCTCTCCCAGTGCATTGCTGCTCTTCCCGCTAAAGAATTTTCCTGAGTGTTTAGCCTGGATTTTCTTTGCTGTCATTGCTCAAAGGCGCAGAATGCTTAATGATTACATCTGGATTAACCCTACAGTGCTTACATCTGAATTAGCCCCAAGACAAGGTGCCTTTCACCTGGAAACAGCAGTGAAACATGACAGAAACATGACAGAAGGGGGAAAATGCCAAATGGTCTAGAAAAGGACTTCCAGACCTGTTGAGTCTGGTACATGGAGCCATGTGGTTCCTTAAGGATGGAGTAATCTAACACCGCTCCCACACACATACCTTGAGGTGTTACGTTGGAGTTTGAGGCAACTGTTTCTTGATGTCTTCAACCTGTCGGTGTCGGAATGATTCTGGTGGCCTGAAGAAGTGTTCTCTCAACCCTCCCCTCTGCAGTAATGGAGGGTTTAACGTTATCAGACTTTATTAGCATAATGGAGCACTGGTGAGCCTATTCCATCAGCTGCAGTCCTTACCCACCTATGAGATCCATTTGTGTTTAAGTCTTATCGCTAACCACATATTTACTTTGCTCCGATTCCAGAAATGGTAACCGCTTACTTATAAAGTCTCTTTGATCCTGAGGCAAGGCTCACCGCCACATGCTGCTGAAGGCTTCTCCTTACTTCTCTTAGCTGCGCTGCTGTCGTTGGGAGGGCAGTTCTGTCCCAGCAATGAGGCTTGTTGCATAGAGGTTGCTGGACATGATGAGTCTGCTGGTCTGTCTGGTCCCACTTTCTGTCTCTGACAGACTAGACTTAATAAGAGTGTCCACCCCAGTAAAGCTAGATCCTTATTTCTCATGGAAGTTATTTTAAATCCTGAAAGAAAAATGAAAGAAGTTCAGCGAACACGTAGTTAAACGTGAAGAGTGTTGTTAGCCCCGTGAATGGCCAACACAATTTCAAATGTGCCTTGTGCTGAGATAAATCCTTTGTTTTCCTGCTTCACTTCGACTTGCAGAGATACAGACCTAATGCCTTGTTGCCTTCTACAAGCTGTCTCAGTACGGTCTTTGCTCTTGAGGCCACTGGAATTCACTCAGGACCCTCTAGGCACACTTGGATCTCCAAAAATGTCTGAATTCATTAGCTTGGCTGCCAAACCCCACGATGCCACACACCGTGTCTGCTTCCCAGCATCTTTACTTTGCTTATTTCTTGAGTGAACGTACCTAAATAGCAACACACTTAGCCCGGTGACTGTGACATGACCTGAAGCCTTGTGGCACAGTAAAGATTGTGTTACATTTCCTAGGGAGCTGCTTGTAATATCTGTATAAAATAAAAGCAAGGTGCTTTGAAATTGTTTTTGGAGAAGCAGTATACACTCCCAATTCCTCCACCTAATGAAGAACTTCACAGACCTGTTAGGGTAGGATGGATAGTATCTCTCTCCCGTGTACCCATGACTTGCAAATCTTTAACAGTTTTGCAAAATTAAACGGAAATTGGGTAACTCCCTACAAACAGCCTTTTTTGTTTGTTTGTTTTGGGTTGGGTTTTTTGTTTGTTTTTCAAAGTGTGATTAAAAATCTGAAAACTTCAGCTCTGCTGTCTGTAAATTGTGTGCCTATGTTTACGTTGGCATTTGAACTAGAATCTAGTTGTCTTCATTATGAACCAAAACAAGGTTGGGGGGTAGGGATGGGAATATACCCCTGGAATGATAATAGCTAAGCACTTGCACACTAATAAATTTAGGTGTTAATGTCTTGGGTTTGTGCTGTTTGGTTGCCATAGAGATGGGTGGCCTGAACTAATGGGTTTGTTGTGAGAAGTTCAATACACATTTGCCAAATGTTCTGTTTCTCTAGTTACCTCTCTGCTTTTTCCGATGCCATCGAGTAAATGAGTTTGGAGCCAAAGCCCTCCTTGCCCTTTGGGAGCTGAGAGTAAGGGGCTGCAGGGAGAAAGGATCTCAGAAGACGGGGCTTGCTGCAGGTTCTGCAGAACTCCGAAAATAGATGCAGGAAACATCAGGGAGCAGCACTGTTTACAGTGTAACCCTGTGAGGCTATTTTGGAAACTGGCATATGTATTTATAGCGTATATTCCACGAAAGGCTGCAAATCAATGTCAGTATGAACAGAACAAGCAAGGGGGAGCACTTACCTCGCAAAGCGGCGCAGGTAGAGACTGCGATTTCTCCTCCTGTGCCATAAGGACCTGCAGTATAGATGTTCCTGGGGGTCCACCTGGAAGAAAGCACCCTGGGGCAGATCTGCCTCGCTTGCTGCATGGATTTGGTACACCCTTGATTTGCACTGAATGCTTGTTCTTCCCGCCTGGGGCTCATCCAGGGCTAAAAACAGACCTCTGTGACTTGGGTCCTACCCTGCTGGGATGCTTGTGGTGAGCCGATGCTTCTGAGTTGGATGTTTCCATGTGATGACATCTGAGGTTTAGCAGCAGGCCGTTTGGAGAGCCCTTCTTAATTCTGGGAGTAAATTTATCTAATACTCCAGACAGATCATAGCTTTTTGGATTTGTTTTTAAAGGCCCAAAGAGATTGCTATCCTGTTCTATACATTGCAGGCCAAAGAGTACTAGGAGGATTGACTCCAAGATGTGTGCAAGGGGCATCTGTTTTCCCAGACCTTTACTTCTGCTGGAGGAGGCATATGCACCCATTTAATTCCTGCATGGAGAGTTTCCATTGCTCGGCTTCGCTGACATGCAGAATGTCTCATTAGGAAACCGTGTTTCTGCACAGAACATCCACTGCGAGCATTTTTCTTTTGGTAGACTGAAAAATAAAATAAATAGGTGATTATTGTTTGGAACAATGACTTCCCTGTTCCTGTTTTGTGTTAAATCTCATCTCAGCTTTGTTTACAGAGTAGTATTTTTACTTTAAGGTTGGAGTCTCTCTCTGTCAAATCATCCAGCTGCAAGCAGCCAAAAGAGGCCCTGACTCATTCATCTCTGCTGCAAAGGCAATGGCATTCCAGGGAGTTGTGGAGTGTTTCAGGAGGAGTGTGCACTGGGACTAGCAGCGTGGCATGGGCAAGGCGAAGGAACAGCTGCTGGGCAAGTGGCCTTTCAGAGAAGAGGAAACCAACGAGATGTTGCTTTTGTGGGTGTCTAACACCCATTTGAATGTCCTCTAATACTAACTGGGAGGTTATCTGTCATTAAGGGGGAGAGAAGACCATGCAGCTATGTGTGGTCCTCCTGGGAATTTGGAGTTAGCTTCCGGTTAATGTATCTTTTCACTTAGAAGTCACTGAGAATTCACCGGTGGTGAGGTGTTTTTTTTGTCAGAACCTTCTCACTCACAGTGCCAATGCACACTCTCTCATTTAAAAAGGGAAAAAAAAGCAAAATCCAAAGCTCTGAACAAATTTTTCTTTTGCAAAGCTAAATATTTGGCAGCTGCCAAGCACTAAGCTGAAGAGTTTGTTGCCAAAATATTCTTTTCCAAAGCCTTCTTTTTTAAGTTGGTGCTTGTTTTTTTTTTTTTTTTTTTAAAAAAAAGGGGGTATTTTTTCCCCCTGCATTTTTATGTAGAAAATTATCTGTGTAATTTCTTATGCTATGCTTATCATAGCATGTCTGGAAAGCTTTATCCAAAATGAAAATCTGTCTTGTTTTAAAAGCTATTTCCTTCTATTTGAAAACGATGATTTTTGTCCATATTTGAGGCATGTTTTTTGTGGTGGGGAAGTTTTTCCGTATCTCCTGGCAAAGATCAGTGCACCTTGATAAAAAGGGCAAGTGATTCACGGATTGATGGCAGAGCGATGGGACAGAGTTTTACCCGATCCTGCCCTTTGGCTGCTTTTGGAACATTTTGCTTTGTTCTTCATCTCTGTGGGTGCCTGGGAGCCCTGTGTGCAGTCTCACAGAGAAAGACACACCACTCAAAGCAGTGCCTGAGCCAGCAGCCGCCGCCAGCATCCCCTGTAGGGTGCCCACACTGGCCTCAAGACTTCTCCGTGCCACACCGTGCCAGAGCAGGGAGTCACCGACTTGAACAGCCCAGTTGAATAATCAGTTGAGCATTAACAACGAACAATCTATCAGGGAGTAGGCACTATATCTAAAGAACAAAGAGCAGGTGCGGATGTGGCTGATAGCAAAATAAACTGGGTTGTGTTAACTGCTGCCGGGTGATCTCATGGGCTGTGCAGTTATTGTAGCTGTGGCTGTGGGAAAAGGTTGTGGATAGAGGTGGGGAGTCTAATAACGACAGGGGTCTTTTGAGACAGCTGGGGATGTTGTCAGCCCCAGGGGAACTGGCTGCCTGGTGGCATGCCCATAACCTGGAGGAGTGAGTAGACCCAAGGCCAACACAAACTGAACAGTGCTTTCAGTTTGTAAGAGTGCACATGCGGCACCGGTGCCACTGAGTGACTCAGCTGGCCAGACTTGCAAGGCAGAGGACTTGCAGAAGGACCTTGGGCTGAAAACCTCCTGGAGGCAAATGCTGTGCCAGTGTCCTGTGCCTTGCTGTGGGGAATTGGGACTTGAAGATGGGTTGTGCTGGGCTCAGTCTGTTTCCTTGATGTGCTCAGCTGCCAGGGCAGCTCCCATGGGTGTTTTGCCCAAGCAGTAGCTTTAATATCAGTGGTGTTCCCAGGGTAAAAAAAGGCTGACCAGTTTTGCTAAAGGTGAGAATGGAGTGAAGTATATAAGATGACGATTATGGATGCCAACAAACAGACTGCTGATTCTTGAGGTATATACACGCAGCTTGCTTTCACTTTCCCAGATAATCTTACAGAAATTAAAGAAAAACAATGCTTTTCATCTGAGGATAGCACTAGGATCTTTTTTAATGGGATCTTTGAGACCACTAATTAATTCATTGGTGGCTTGTGAGGAGTGGATGTGATACACTTGTTCCAGGTGCCACGTGAAACTTCTGGTACTGCCTCCTTCGGTTCAGAAACACGTGGTGGCAGCACGTTTGCTGGGACATGGGGGAATCAGAGAGGAGAAGAAATGAGGGAAGGATGGACTTGTCAAGAAACTTGGTTTCGGTTATTCAAGCAAAGTGTAAGGCTGACTGGAAAACAACTGTCCATGCACAAAGCAGAGACTTCACTCTGCACTGGCAGGGTGCAACTGAAGAGACCTGTCCCTGTTCTTTAAAAAGAAGTAGAAATGCAATAAGGCATGACTGGTAGCCTAGGAAGAGAAAACTGAGGTACCTGATGGGCCTGGACTCATGAGAGCATCCTAAAACATGTCAGTCCCTTGAGGTCTCTGTTATAGCAAGAGTGACAGCAAACCAGTAAGTGTCACTCCTTGCAGCGCCGGCTCTAAATGGAACTGTAGACCGAGTGCTTGCTGTGGCTTTCGGAAAGGTGATGACGAGTAGGTTAGAAGTTACCTGCACTTAAAGAAAAACTTTTATATAAATATATAAATAAAATTATGTAAACCAAAACTGCCCAGTCATGCTAAGGCCTTAGCAAACACTTTGCAAAACCTTTGACTTACTTTTGATGGTAGATGAACACCTAATAAACTTAATTAAAGTTTAATTAGTGTAAGTAGGCTAAATGTGGTAGGTCAGCAGGCACAGCATAAGCTAAACTACTGTTAGCAATAGTCATCCTGAGGAAAAAAAAAAAAAAAAAAAGAGAGAGAAAATTGCCTTCTTCAAAACAAATACCTTTAAGGGACTAGTTTAGGCTAGCTGCTTTGTCCCTCAGTGGTGGTTTTCTAAAAAAAAATTTTTCTTTCCCCAGGTGATACTGACCACTTAACAGCAAAGCCTGTTTCCTCACATCAGTGAAAAAAAGACAACAGGTTTTGTCCTTCACGTTTCTGCTGTAGTGTGCTGTGGAATTTTCCCCAAACAGTTTTCTTAAGTCTTGGCATATAACACAGAGAGGTATGTCTCACTGTTTTCTGCTATTCTTTTCTTTCCAGTGAAGTGCTAGATGATGAGTGCTGTGGTTAGACAGCCCAGCTGAGTTTATTAAAGATCTGATAATCATTTATTAAAGGTCTTAAATGAAATCTAGCTGTGCATCACCAGCCTTGCTGGCCATCATTGTTTAGGACATCTTTCACAGCAAAGGATGGTGTTTCCTTGACTTTGAAATGAAATTTGGATTTAATTTGGGTATTTTGGCATGCAGGTGACTGTGTTGACCTATGGTGATCTCTCCTTTTTGTCATAGAACTGTATTGCTCACTGGATGCTGGTGGGCAGCACAACTGAGCCATGGAAGTCTGTTCATACGTCCTTGGCTTGTTCAGCTGCTTTTACATGAAGGTCTGCTCTTGCTGCCCAGGAGAGCTTATGGACAGCAGGATAATGGAAGGAGGCTTGCCCATGTGATAACTTTCGGTCCTGGAGGTAGTATTGTCTCTCGTAATGGGAAAGTTTCTCATTCATCATCAGTGAGAAACTGTGACTCAGCCCAACACCACTGATCCAGAATGTGATCCCCGTTACACGCGCTTTCTTTCAAGTGCTTTTTTTTGGACTGGAGTGTTGGGCTGCCCATTGTATCTTACCAAATTAAGCCTTTGTGCATCAGCATGCACATCACCTGGCTGCTGTTGTTCAGGTCAGCTTCAAATTCAGAGCTGTTGTGCTGCAGGGCACCTCTGCTTGCTGTTGCACCTCCCCTTGGGAGGCCACAGGCTGCCTCTGTGTGGGAATTCTCTAGCTCAGAAGCAGGAGATAGCTGATACCGAGGAAGCAAGATACCAGGGAGACAAATTTGACAGTGTGGTCTGCAGGCTGCCGAGTTCAAGGCCCTGCTCTGAATCAGGTCAATCAGGAATATGTTTTCCTTTCTTGGATCAGGAATTATACTCTGGCCATGAGACCATGTGCTGGTAAGTCACAGCATTTTGCAGTCAGCTCTAGCAAAGATTCAGCTTGTTTCTTATTTTATCTGTCTTGATTTGATCATCCCTAAAAATAATCTGCAATGCAAGATACCGCAGTGCTGAATTCCCCAGCTGAGCAAGTGGAACATGTTGAGAGGGTTTCTTGGATCAAAGTTCTAGGAGAGGAGCCAAAAGCAGAAGTCAGGCTAAAGTTCAGGAGTATCCTTCAGATATAGAAAGTAACCACACACAAAAAGCTGTTGTTCTCATGAGACTTTATTAGGCGCTGGAAGAAGCAGTGCAAGTTTCGGACTCTACTGCAGTGAAGTTGGAGAGAATATGAAATGCCCTCCGGGATCATATAATGTCTGGGAAAATCGAGAGGAGTAGAGTATTTAGGGCAATGGTCTCAGACACAACAAATTAAATCCTCTGCCTCCAAAAGCCATGTGTCAGACACAGGCTAAAAATTCCAGTGACCAAAGCCTGCTCCTGTAACGTGCTAAAGCTTTCTTGTTGAGTCATTATCACTAAGCGCAGGCAGGAACCAGGAGGCCTGCAAAATACATGAGCAAGCTACAAAGGGGGAGAAATATGGGTTTTTTTGGTTTATTAAGGATATTTAGAGAAGTGTTGAATGAAGGGAAATTTTGGTCTTCAGAAGGATGCAAGAAAATGGACGGATGAGGCCCTTGTAAAGTGTTCTTAAGCCTAAGTACAATAAACTCATGTCAGCTGGAGCTACAGCCAAATGTGTACAGTCATATAGCTATTTCTTAGTAATAATGATTGACAAGTAATGGTGGGAAAGTGATGAGCTGATGTCTGGGATGCTGGAAAGGGCTAAAAGGAGAACGCAGTGTGGGAGATGTAGTAGAGCCACTAATGCACAGGCTTCTCCAGGAAGCGTCCTCTAGCAAGTGAAAACATAAACCCTGGTTGACACCAGGCTGTTCCAGATCAAGCAGCAACTGCTGAAGCCAAGCCCTTGTCCTTTAGGATATTGTGGGAGTCTTTCCCTATTTATATCTGTGTCTTGCTGTATCTTGCCATCAGGGCTCATTTGATTTTACTTTTGCAAGCATCAGTTGAAGAGAACATTTATGCTTGTGTCTCCAAGTAGCTGATGAGTGCACTCATATCAGTAATGTCCCACGTGCCTACCACCAGCCTTGCCCCTTAAGAAAGGCCATTACTGCCCCACAGTTTTATCAGAGAGGGACTCTGCTTTGCTCTCCTAATTTTGCTGTACATGACCGTGGATCTGCCTCCTGCTGCTCTGTGGGTAAGGCTGGTCACGCCAGCAGGGTCACTGTGAGTTAGGTGCCATTTGCTTTTAATCAAGCTTGTAAAAACAGTCTTGCCTCTGCTGTCTGGGTCAGGACTATTGTGACTGTACAGCTCAGGTGTCCTAGAGAGTACTGTTGTATTACAATTGCTTTTGCTGCTGAACGTTAGGTCTCTGAGTGCCTGGTAGGAACCACAGCCCAGCTGAGCACAAGAAATCACTTCATGGTATAGGGGATTATCAAGAGATGGAAAACAACTTTCTCACATCTAGAAAGCTGGAGGTACTTCCAGTGGTCCACGCCGAGA
Organism: Microhierax caerulescens; assembly: GCA_035590215.1. Classification (NCBI taxonomy): domain Eukaryota; kingdom Metazoa; phylum Chordata; class Aves; order Falconiformes; family Falconidae; genus Microhierax; species Microhierax caerulescens. The sequence continues at coordinate 6,231,403 of JAVJGJ010000061.1, forward strand.
CACTTGCCCCCATTTCTTACCCAGGCATCACCTACTCTTTCCATTTGGCCAAGGGAATATTGAATTATTTATTTTTTTAAAGATAGAGCAGTTTTGACAACAGGGACGAATACATCCTTGTTGGCAGTGCATCTGGCACATGGCCAAGATGAGACATTTTATGTGAACACAGACTGATGCTCATTTATCACTGCTTATTATTGTCACCTGCCTCAAACCCAGACGTGTGAGTGCTTTTGTTTTTTAATGAGCTGTGCAATGTCCTGATTTCTAAGTGGCTTCTGCCAATCCTTCTTCTGCCCATCATGAAGTGTGGTTTCCCAACAGTACTATCATCTGAAAATGGCCTCCCCAATATCACAGCAGGACACAAGGTCACTTCCTTCTTAATGATGAGCTCAAAAGAGAAGGCAAATCTGGTGTCAGCCTTGCAATTCCATCCTGAGACTTGGCTTGCCTTTGAAACTGGTTGAAAATTCAAAGTGGGTAGCTAAACACAATGGTATGGAAACTGCTGGAAGAACAGTATAATATAAACCAAGACTTTTTATCTAGAAAACAGCACAATGTTGTGACTCTCTTCATTTGTCCTAAGTGCTTTTTTATCAAGTGAAATAAATTTGATATGTATCTTCAAAAGACTTCATTCAGTCCAAACCCTTACAAACAACACTTGTGTTACGCATGAGTTTACTCCCTCCCAGAACATGTGGAAAACATTGCCTGCTCTCTTCTTGTCCTGTGTGTTCTGCTACTCACTGATATCTTTAATGTCTTGATGAAAATTAAAAAGCAGTTTCTTCTTGGAGAGAAGTCCCTGGAGTTCAGAGGGATTGGCCTGAGGACAACCTAATTGAAGAAGGAAAAGAAAATCAGCGATTTTGTTTCTGTGCACCATCACGGACAAGGGCACAGTTAGTGCTGGTGATGGCAGGGGGAGGCCAGTGCTTTCTGGGGGCTTTGGAGCAGTTAACAAGGGAAAATTGTATCACGTTAATTGAAGTTCCCATTGTCAGCCCTGGGGAGCCCACAGAGAGGTGTAAAATGATGCATCCTGCTTGTACTCCTGACTGGGCTGAACCTCTAGCTCGAAACCTGTTTTTGGTCAGGCTAAGCAGGTGTGAGTGAGGTTTTATAAGGTAGCAGATAGTCTAAGTGAAAAGCTTCTTTTCTGAGATGCTTGGCTGGAACCAGCATGTTGCTCTAAGGAGCTTGCAGGGGATGCACAACCTTTGCTTGCAGATGGCAAGTGGTACCCAGGGGCCTTTTGAATGTCCCACATGCAGATGAAGCATGAGTATAAATGTAGCCTGCGCTTGTGCTTTGCATTTTAAGCTGCTACAGATTCCAAACCTCATCTTTACATCTTTAAACTCAGCTGTTTCTGGTCACGGTGGCTGGGATGCCGTGTGATGGAGCACAACACACCTCAGGGGGACAGTGGCAGTCAAAAGAGGTTATAACAAGTTGGGTTGTTTGTCTTTCTGGATGGCAGTGTGATGTGTTTCTGGTTTGAATGCATCTCCTTGTATATCTTGCTTTCTGCCAATTTGATCCTGGCTTTCTGTAGTGCCAAAAGCAAAGACACTTTCATGGTATAGCAGAGTTATTCAGGTTTATGAAGTACTCAGTGCCCTGTGCAGAGTATTTACTTCCCATACATACCTCATACCTATTTTTTACTGTATCACTTAAAAGTTAGTAGTAGCCTTATACTCTTTTATGAGGCCATAATCAGACTCCCAAGTGGATAAATCAGGAAAGCAAAGGAAAACACAGTGCAATTGGTATTATTGTTCTTAAATGAGGGTAAAGGTTGTTGTTCTACAATTGAAGGGCACTTGGTATGAAGGGAAATGATTGTTTTATACTCCAGCAGATCTTAGAAACCTGCTTTGTTGTTAAAAACAGCCATCTGACTGAGTAAACACGGCACTTTCTGAAAGGGCTTAATTGGAAAGTGGGGCTTTTTCCCTGATAAACATTTTACAACTGAAAAAATGCAACTCCAAAGGGCAGCAGACTGTTACTTTGTTCTGCAGCTCATCCCAGAATGTGCCATTTGGGGACATCTTGAACTTCTTCAGGGGTTCTTCTTGAAGCCCTGTTCAAGCCAGAGGTTGAATGGGATTTGTCTTAGTGCCACTTTGCTGCTGCAGGGCTTTGATCCTCTTCTTCAGTCAGCCAATGCTCCTAAGTTGTCACTGGGGCAATGTCAGACCGTTGCCCTACAGAATCATTTAAACCCTCTTGGTGTGGGAGAGCTGCTGAAGACCAAGTTGAGAGCTGGTTTCAGCCAAATATTAAATTCAATAGCAAGCCAGTTCCTTGGAGGACTGGGGCATCTGGCAATGTCTTATGAACCGAATGGAGTAGATGGGCCGCATGGGCATGGCCAAAGGAGACAAGATCCTGTCACAGGTCCCCGGGATGAGACACTCAGGCTCTTCTCAGCAAGTGAGGACATTTGGAAGGGGTGATTTTTGCCCCAACATCCCCAAGCAATGCCCCAGAGGGAGGGTAACTGTTGGGCTATGGATGGAACAACTCCAGCCTGAG
>JAVJGJ010000061.1:6245451-6266272 GCA_035590215.1 Microhierax caerulescens
AAGTAAACTTTTATTCTTCGCGGGAACTGGTATCAAGCAAATCATGCAAAATCACAAAATCCTGTACGAATTAAAACCTTGACCCAGTGCAAAGGATCCCCGTTTCCCTTGGCTCAAATATTGATCCCTACTAGTGCCTCGGCTCAAAAGCGTGCTTCAGTGGGAGAGGGGCTGAAGCAGGCTGCACCAGCCGAGCAGCAATGAAGCTGGCATGCATGGAGCTGGATGTGGCTACTTTTCCTCCTGGCACTGACATGCTGAGGCCCAGCATGACCAAGCCACCGTGGGTCGGGCATGGGGACAGGTTCCAGCCGCCCAGGAAATTGGGCAGGTTGTCAGGTCACCCCCAGCCAGCAGATCTGTTTGGGTAAGGCTGGGTTTTGGTAAGCTTGATACCAGTTCCCGCGAAGAATAAAAGTTTACTTCCATTTCCCAGTGCTCTATAAAAGCAGCTTCCGTTAGCGCAGCCTGTGCTCTCAACTGTGCTGTATATGGCATTTCTATTTTTAGAAACCAGGGTTGCCATGACAACCCAGTGTATTTTTTGTTAAATATAGCAGCTGTTGCAGAGAACTCTTGTCCTTCTGGATGTAAAGGCTGTGTTTTTGCCCTCTGACAGAGCTTAGGGTATTAAATGCAGATGAGAAAGGATGATTAAATAAGTGGAAGCCCAGAAGAAACCATGGATCTGTAATTACACAGAGAGGTTTTGAATGAAGCCGTGTGTGTCTGCTGCTTCAGAAGCAGCCCTTCTGCATTAGAAATGATGTAGGGACAGGGATGCGGAGCTTTTCGGTGTGGGCTGTGGGCTCCATGGGACCACCCATCCCCTCTTTCTCTAGCCAGCTGGGATGCTTGCTTGCCGGCTGCCCAGCCTGCCTGTCTTTTGCCTGTTCTGGTCACTGCCCCTTCCAGGAGACAGGCTGGTCCTGGCTGTGCTCACCAGAACTTGTCCCATCTGGGAGGAGACATGGGGGTGCCAAATAGGTCTTGCTATCAGAGGATCCCTGTGGGAAGGAAGGAGCCTGTTTTGTGAAAAGAAGTTTTATCTCCTTCGCACGCTTAAGGAGCTTGAAGAAGAGAGTTGTGTTGCAGGGTTAGGGTCGAGAGCTGCATCTCCTGTCCTGTGATGGAGACCTCGCTGGAAGAAGTGCCAGTACATGGACACAGGTCCCATCTCCGGTGCTGGCCTAGGGGTGCAGCATAAGAGCACTGCTGAACCACACTGCACCCCAAAGCAGTAATGTGCCCAGGCTTTGGTGTTTGATGGGAAATGAACTGAGTCTGTTTCTTTTTCTAAAAAAAATTCTTTGGCTTTGACACTTCTTTACTGGATCCCTGTATGGTGCAAGCACATCCCCTCAAAGGGCTGTTTTTTATCTCCTGGGAGGAGGGAGGAGAGGGAGTTCTCATTCTGCCAGGTTCATTTTGTGGTTGGCACTTTGCCTTCCTGTTTCAGTAGGAGCTTCCAAATTCAGCGAGCTCGAAGGGGCACTTGCTAGTCTCTGTCAGCCACAGTCACTGCTTGCATTTCCATTTCAGTCCACGTTGTGCCTAGGCGGCTGCAGCAATAGCTCTGTGCACAGGGTGGGGAGCACTATCGCTTGGGCCAAGGGCAATATGTCAGCTGGGAGATGGAGATCTTTTTTTAATTAACTGGTCTTTGCCTCGTTCAATTAAAAAAGAAAGCCAGTGAACAGTAGATACACTGCAGGGCTTAGGGCCTTTGAAAGTTTCTTATAAAAGTGGATGCAACACAAACAAATAAAGAACCAGATTTAAACCAGCTTGATTTTAAAGTATCCAGGGAGGTCACTGTGACCAAGGCTCTGAACAGGAATAACATAGCTCTGGGATTCTTATCTGTTCCCTGAGCTATCATGAGTGGCATCTATTGCTGGGGATGTTATTGCTTTTCTGAATTTAATAGCATAAACGTTGCTTATGCAAGCAGAATGCTGCAGGGGAAGGGGTCTCCTCTTGCACACTGCAGAGCCGCCTCTGTGGACATTGGGGGCTTGAGTTCATGCTGCTGCCTGGTCCCTGCACCCTCCAGGCACTTCACCCCACATTTGGTCTGGCTCTTTCACCAGCTGTGCGAAGGGGATTTTGAGGGGTGAGGGATTTTGAAGAGTCAGGGATTTAGGAGGCAGTAGGATGGAGTCAGATGCCAGCTACTGCCAGTTGTCTGCTGGAGTCTGTCCTGGTCCCTCTGCAGAGCTGGAGCCTGTTCCCACATGTGCTAGAGCATCTTTCTCTAGCTGAGGGCATGAATACTGGGGTCACCCCTAAGGAAGCACTGCCTGTAATGAAGGAAAGAAAGGCTGCCACATCAGATTTGAAGACTTCCTCGCATCCTTCAGGGAACATGTTGTCAGGCATTTCTGGCCCAGAAAGTGCAGCCTGAAGCTGGGAGGGAGGTTTGGGGCAACCATTTTAGATGCTGCTTTGGTTTAAATCCAGCGCAAGGCAAAGGGAGGACTGTGGAGTGGGCACAGTTACAAAAAAAATGACTGCACTATGGCTGGCAGGACCAGGTGTATTTGATGTTCCCTCTCCCCACTCTGGTTTTACTTAGTTGTGTCCCTGAATGTACATCTTTAAATGTGGTGTCAGGCCCCAAGTAACACCAGGCAACTTTGCTGGACCCCAGTCCCAAACCTTTAGGTTGGACCTAAAGGACTTCAAGCAAAAGTCATCTCCCACAAGGTGCTCACTGGAGTGGCCTTGTCTGACAGCCAGGTCAAAGACCACTCGGGGACTGAGGACAAATCTTCTTTGTGGCCTGTCACCACACTTCCCCCAAGGTCAGTTCCCCAGGACTTCCCATCAAAGTGCATCTTCCTGTTGCACTTTTATGGTGCCCTTGGCTTGTGACTAGTCCCTGGTGTAGTGGGGATGGTGCCCTCCCATTCCTCACGTGAAACACTGGTGCCCCTGAGATAGAAGAACTGCTGTCAGGGTGCAGGACAAGCCCAGGGTTGTGGAAAGAGCGGACATGGGTGGTACAGGGGAGAAGTAAGGCCAATGCCATACAACAGGGTCCCAGCAGTGTGAGGAGCTCAGGCAAAGCTGCCAGCCAGCGATACAGGATGTTTTGTCCTCAGAGCCACTTCCCTGTCGCGATACTTCCCGCAGCGTTAGGTATAGTGCTGTGTGCCAGCAGCTAATCCTGCCGGGTTGCTGTGGGGCCAGGTTGCTGGGGTGCAGGTTGCAGGCTCCATCCTTTCTCCTCAGTGGGTGCACATGCTCAGCTGGTCTTGCCCGTGGGGCACCAGTCAACTGACCGGCTCTGTTCTACAGATACACCTTCTGCTGGTGCAAGAGGCAGTGTTTCCCCTAAAATGCGTATTTACTAAAACTTCTGCCTTTACTTATCTGTCCGCTTCCCTGTGTATTCAGCAATTGTCTCGGTGTTTATAATCCCCGCTTTCCCCCCATTGATTTATAAGCTCATTGTAATCTCTCCATTGTGTCGCTTCCCCCTCCAGGCAGCGTGGAGCAGGCAGCAGTCCTGGGCGGTTTTTCCCTTCACCCTGCGTGCTGGCTGGTCCATCCCTCAGCCATTTGCAGTAATTTGTACGAGGAAGGACTATGGCAGCAGCACGCTTCAGCTGCAGACCATTGCCCACAGTATCAAATATTGCTGAAGCTGTGTTTTCTCCCAGTGAGGATGCTCTTGAAGGCAGTGATATTTCCCCAGCAGTGATAGGGGCTGCTGTGAAGGATGAAATGCTTTTCAGCTGCTCAGGAGATGGGTAGGGCTCTCAGCTGTGCCTCTGAAATATAAGCACACCACTCCCTTCTTGGAGTTAGGGAGTTGTTTGTAGCCTTTTATTGAAGTCACTGGCATGTTTGGTTTCTTAATAGTCTTTTGAGGTAGGAAGGAGTTATTTATTATGTCTCTCCTTGATTTCTCATCCTTGGACTGTGGGGCTTGTGGTCCAGGTGGCCATCATGTCTGAAGCTCTGGTGGGAAGGTGTGGCTGCTGGGAGCATGCCTGTGAGTCCCTGCCAGGGAGGAGGGGTGAGTGTCTGCCTCAGCAGCAACCTGTGAAACCCCTTCTTGTGGGCTGTTCTTCTCACCTGCTCTTTCTTACAGATTTGTGCAATGCTTCTCCTGCACTTTCCCTCTGTCTCCCGGTGGAGTTGTCTTTGCACCCTGGTCCTGAGGCAGCTGCAGGTCTATCCAGTCCTGAAGCACTGAACTGTACCCAGCACTGAAGGCTGCAGCCATCCATAAAGCTCATCCCTGAGGCTGAAGAGGGCAGCTTTGAGTGCCCAGTGTACCAAGGAGATGCATGAGCACCTGCTCTGAGCTTGGGGAGAAAGAAGAGGTGCTGAGGGTTACCTTCCCACAAGCACAGAGGTAAGAGGGGACAGGTTTCTCAAAACCTCTAGAAATGTGGCCCAAACTCCTTTGTCATCAGGCCCGTACCTAACTGGGCAGGGTCTTTTGAGCATGTAGGGAGGCTGCTGTTCCTACCTGGCATCCCTGCTGGATGCTGGGACCCCACTGGGCTGGGTGTTGTGTGCCAGCTCTGTGGGTCTTCTTGTCACTGTCCTGTAGCCTGGAAAGGCTCTTCTGGCTTGTACAAAATAAAATGGGGAATCCTTTAGTGAACAAGAGCTACCGTAAGGGCAAGGGTGTACTGGAAGTGTGTGTGTGTTGAGTGTTTTCCACATGAGGGTCTTTTTTTTTTTGGGGGGGGGAGCACAGGAATATCAGAGAGATTCTTGTTTGTTTGTTTTTCCCCTAAAAGCAGACAGTTCTTCTGCTTTCCAAGGTCAAGGCTGTATCAGTACTCGATGTATTTGCCAGGCCAGCCTCAGCAGCCTCTCCAGCAGTAGCATGGGTTTGTGCCATTTGGGGAGGTTCTCTGAGAGGAGTCTCAATGGTAGCGTTCATTTAAGGGGAAAGTCCAAACCTTCTGTGTGACAGAGTTTCTGAGCACTGAGGGAACAGGGAGCAAGTCCTCAGGATGAGGGCACGGTAAGGAGAAGATGGCTCAGTCTCTTGTTCTGATTCCTCAGATGATTCCCTGCCTCTCACAAACCTGCCCTGCACGTTGCTTCTGCCCCATACTGATTTTTCACATGGCATGTGGGGTGTGAACTGGGGGTCCGATGAGGGTGGGAGACCAGCTTGCACCAGGTGTTTTGGGTTTCTTCTGCACCCGCTCCAGGCTGAGCACCTGCAGTGGCTCACACTGCCTGGAGGGGTGACTGAGCACCGAAGTGACAATGACCTGTCTCCCTGGGACATGTGGAAGCACTGCAAGGTCTAAGGTGGCTGCTGAATGCTGAGTTGTTATCCCAGGCTCCGTTGAGCCTGTTACCAAAAACTTGGCCTCAGCAGAGGATGCAGAGGAGAGCATCCTTGCCACAGCAAGAGGGTTGGCTCAGCAAGACCCTTGCAGGCTACCTGCCAGGCTACTGTCTGATTTGCTTCTGGTGAGCAAGAGCATCTTCCCTTGTTTCTGGCATGGGCAAGTGTCTGTAGCCTGTAGCAGCCTCAAGTGGGCTCAGGTTAAGCTCCCCGCTTGAACTACAGGATTTCCAGTTAGTCCTTAGTAAAGGCAAGAAGCTTTCCAAGGAAGAGATTCAGAGAAGTAAGCCTCACAGCCTGGGAGTGAGACCTGGCTGCTTTCAGACCTCTGTCACTGGCTTTATTCCCCTTTCCAATTTGTGAGAAGGCCCACGGAGAAGACCTCCCCGAAAAGCAGGATGAACAATGAGTTACAATCAGCTTTGCCCACAAACTATAAAGCAGCCAAGGTTTCCACCCTACCCATAGGAATGTGAGCTGTTTGAGTAGCATTTGTGTCTGAACTGAAGCCGTGAGGAGGTGAGGAAGTGGCAGGCTGAGTTTGCTGGAGGCTTGTAACCCTGTTTGCTTTTAACCCAGCCGAAAACCCAGGCACGCGAGGAGACACTGTAATCAGTTGAGCTGGTGCCTTCAGCTTATTTAGAGTTTAAAATTATTTTTCCCTTTTTTTTTTTTTGTTTTGTCTTAGCCTCCCCAAACCCTTAGCTCAGTACCTTCTAGGAGGAAATTCAGGAAAACTGTTTTGTCCTTTGCTGTGACCCTCCCCATGTCCCCTGGCACAGGGCTACACCCCTGGCAGCCACAGGGTCTTTGCCCCTCTTGCAAGAAATGGGAGGCCAGAACAGATGAGGTGAAGGTGAGGATCCTCTGGTGAGGCTGTGGCCGTGTCTAGGGCTGTGTGGAAATTGCTGCTGGAGCTTCGTTCTCTTTGATATATTCTTGGATGTGCAGTGTGCAGATTTTCACCTTCTTGAATTTCGCCCTGAGCCTTGCGTTTGTCCAAACAGGAAAGCCTGCCCTGAAATCCAGACATGACCACACAAGACAGCTAACGTTTGTCTTGCTCGTGTTACAGGTCTCCTCAGGCAAACAGCCCTGCCACCTCAGAAAGTGTGGGGGGCACTGGGGAGACAGATGCCAAAACCTCTCCTCCTCCAATTCAGCGATTCTCAAAGGCAGCTGCATCTCTGGAGGAGAAGCAGGAACAGCTGGAGCAAAAGAAAGGCCAAATGAGATGATGCCATTAGGATTATTTCATCTCCCTGTTGAATGGGAGCCCAGAGCAGTCCCTTTGTCAGTGAAATCCTCCTGTGTGGGGTTGTTACACCATCGCAGGGCAGGGGCCACAAACACGTGCAAGTCCTGGGGAGCTTCACACTCTGGGAAGGACAAGATGTCCCAGAGAACTGGCCACAGGGGATTTTTTTTTTTTTTTTTTCCCAGCTCCTGAGCTATCTGCCAGGGGGAGCACTGGAGGAAGCTGTGCTGAAATGGACAATAAACCCAGGATGCACTGGACACACAAAAAATTTGGCAGAGGGTAGGTGGTACCCCAGGATAGCCTGTTGGGAAGGTTAGCTCAATGAAGTCTTATGTGAATAACAGCATCTCTCTTCCCTGCAGGAAAAGTTTTCCATGTCCAAACCAAAACCTTTTTTGTTGTTTGTTTTGGGGTGTTTTGGTGTTTGTTTCTTGGTTTGTGGGTTTTGTTTGTTCTACCAGCCCCTGTAAATGAATGCTGTGATACAGGCCTGCCCTTTCAGGGAGGGAGATTTGGCACAGATGTGATGACAGGGTGTCTCTTCCCTCTCTTCCTCTCTCTGTTTTCTAACGGGCTTGTTCTTGCTGGATCTGAACTCTAGTGCTGTTTACATCTTTGTTGACTCCATCTGCAGTATGCAAGTGCCTGTTAAAGGGCTTAGAAGAGGAAAGCATTAGGTAGAGGTAATTGTTAATGGTAATAAGAATAACTGAGAGGCACCCTACTTGAGCTGCATTATAAAGACACTCTGAAACCACCCACCCTCACAAAAGTACCCTCTTTGCTTGCTCTTTCATCCTCCTGTGTACCAATCACTTATTTCACTTCATATTTTTCTTTATCCTTCCTGGAATTTGGATCAAGTGCCCATTTCTGTGGTCATGATATGCCTCTTCCATATCTTCCTCCTACCTCATCACGCCTAAAGAAAAAGGGGGGGAATAATAATTCTCTTAATCCTTTGTGACCCCTCTGATGCCACTGACTATGTCCTCTGATCCAAAAGCCATGTAAAGCAGTAGTGTAGATGCAGAGTTCAGCTCCAATGGCTGGAAACAGTTGCAGTGAGGGGAAAAAAAGATCCCCCTGCCCCTTCTGTCCTAGGTCCTGGGAAGCTTCCCAGTTTCCCTGACACCAAAGCCTCCCCTTTATAAGGTTTCAGCATCTGGTGCTGTTAACCCCACTGATCCCAGGTGGAGGGGTTCTGCCAGGGATGCCTTTCTCTCTCATGCAGAGGGTGGCTTACAGTGCTTCCCCCATCATCCTGCCAGCATTCTTGCAGCAGACTGGCTCTCTCTACCAGAGGACACTTGTCCTTAGCACCCCCAGCTCCATCTGTAGGTGGCAGAAAGCCTCTGCAAAAGTCGGGGGCTGTGTGAGAAGCCCACCTCTTAGCCAGTGGGATGGACCTCAACTGGGACAGGCGCTGAGTGCGGTTCCTCTGCCAGCTGGTGCCAAGTTGCCTTAAGAAAGTTCACCTTGACTACCAAAAAGCTGACCTCACAGGTATGCCGCATTTTTCAGGTGGGCAGTCCCTGCTGTGTCCCATGTTTAAGAGCTGCTTTATAAATCAGTCATTTCTGTCACCCTTTGAAGCCAAGGATTCTGCTGCAGCCATCCTGCATGTGTGCAGGGGTGGCTGTTTCAAAGCCTCTCCCGCTGTTATCCCTGCATACCCCGTCCATGGGGGACACGGGGAGTGCTCAGCAAACATGCTGCCTTCCAGCATGCAGCAAGCCCTGCGCCCAGACACGCAGCTGAGAAGCCTCATGCAGTGTGGGATCTCAAGTAATACGTGATCAGTTTCATTTCTGGCAGCAGCGGGTAAAAAAAGACCCTGCAAAATCTACAAATCAGCTATCTCTCAAATTGTGTAGGATTAAGGAAAAGGTGCAGAATAGAAATGATTTCCATGGGGGGAAAGCATATAATTTCATTTGCCCAGGAAAATAATATACTCCCTTCATGTGTGTCTTCCAGAGACTTTAAAAAGAATTAAATGAGGGGTCAGAGGATGCAATTATGAGTGTGGTTCCTCTGGGGGCAAAGCGGGTGGAAGAAATTTCCCTCTTCCCCTGTGCCCTGGAGGTTTGTACTTGCCCTAATGCTGCAGTTCACTGCCTCTGTAGTCATACTTGTCTCCTGCATTGTAGCCCCCAAAAACATACATACACAATGAAACGCTGGAATAAGCCAAATACCAAAATCTGGCAAGTAACTGTTTATTATTAACTTTTAAAACCAGATCCCACCAAATATGGGATGCTCTCTGGGGGTGGGGGTGTAGAATGTTTTAATCCAGCTTTGCTACCAAAAAAAATGTCCCCATACTTGGTGTCAACCAGGAATTGGCAATTTGGCAGTGAGTCTACAGTGGCAGCCCCAGCACGGGGCAAGAGCTAAGCCCAGCACTCATTGTGCTGAGGGCTGGCTTTGCTGTCACCCCCCCTTGTGTCCTGGGGAGCCCGATGGTGACTGGGGAGTGCATGTTTTTCCCCAGCTCCGGGTAGCTGGTGGGATCTGTGTAGTCAATGCAGCCTTCATCGGGCATCATCAGTGGGACCTCCATGAAGCATGGTCATGGGACCTCCATCCAGCATGGTTGGTGGGACTTCTGCGCAGTGTGGCTGTGGGGCATGCATGCAGCCTGCAACCCCTCCCCACCCCCATGCTGCAAAAGGGAGATGAGGATGGCAAGGCTCTCTGAGGGCCTTTGATGCGCTCTCATTAGCTGGTGGGCTCAGGCTGTGCAATATTGCGACAGCCTCTGATCTCACCACAATGCTAATTTAAGACAGAAACTAAACCTTTTTATTCTCCCTCTGCTGAAATATGAAGCAAAAATCAACAGCAGGCCTTCTTCTGTCAGCTGCGATCCCATCAGTATCCGTGGGGCAGGGGGAAGGGGGACAGCAGTGGGGCTGGGTGGTAGAGGAGATGGATGGGTGCCACTTCGCAGCCTGCGCGTGCCGAGGCAGCTAATAAAAGCCAACCCTTGGCAGCGTTGGTTGTATTTTAAAAAGACCATCTGCTCCCACCAGCCAGCAGACCAGTCACTCCGGCAGAGTGTGGCCAGCCATAAAATGGGAGCTGGCAGGGACTGCCCCAGTGGGACCGCATCCACTGGGCAGACCACAAAACCACTGCGTGGTGAGGGAGCTGCCACCCAAGGCCCCAGCTCTGCGCTGTCCTGAAGGTATCTTTTATTTATCAGCCAGAGCCATTGAATGTGAATTTCTCTAGTGCCTTCGCTCAATTGTCACATGGAAATCAGGTCTATTAAGCAGCTTTGGGCTGCAGCCAGTGCACTATCCATTATGGGAAACTTTCATCCAATTATTATTATTATACCTCCCGCTTCTGCCATAAATAAGATTGGAGGCTTTTTCTGGGTCTCTCGTTAGAGCGGGATGGGTGTGAAGAATTGCCCAGAATTGCACTGGCGAGTCCAGCACTGCTGTGCTCCTCTTCTGCCTGGGACAGCTATAGGTCAGGATGATGATGGGTGGCAGTATGATCTTCCTGGGCGGTGGCAGGAGGAAAGACCACGAGCAGCTGAGCAAGGAGAGATGCTGCTTCTTGAGCTGGGGGGTTACAGATTGATGCTGCAAAGCCTCGGCCAACAGTGTGGCTTGGGGGGTGGTTCAACCCAGAGGACAGCTGAGCTTCAAGAGGGGTCAGGGTCCAACCTCTTCTCCCCACCAGCCTGTGTGGACAGATAAATGTTCCTGGCACCCCCCTGGGATGTTTCTTACCTTGTTTTGCATTGATATAGGGAATGGATTGCTTTGGCATTTTTAATTGTGTTATCTCAAAATTGATGGCAAATTTCTGTGAGCTCTGAAGTGAGTGGTAGTGAGAATCCTGCCTCTTTGGGGACCCCCTGCCCATGTTGCTCGTGGGAGGCGGCTCTCTGTGTGTTTGTGCTAGATCCCAGACACCCCAGATCCCCCAAACCAAGCCTTGCTGCCTGGAAACCACTTGACTATGCTGAAGGCATCCTGCCTGCTCTGGGCCATCTGTAGTCAGCCATGCTGATGCTTCTGCTCGAGGTTTTCTACCTTCTATCTCCAGTCACATCCCTTCCTCACATTTGCTTCCCGTAGGTGGTGCAGAGAACAGCCCACCCTTCGAACAGCAGCACTAGTTCACAGGCATCACGTGGCAGGTGTAATCCCAGCTACAAACTGGGGCCAAGCCAGCTCCAGCCACCCTGGAGATCTTTGGTCAGATAGCAAGGTGCGCATCTCCAGCGAGGGCCCTGCAGCGTCCTGATGCTCCCCACATCCTGGAAATGACGTGCCCATGTGTACCCTCCTTCACTTGCTGTCACCCGTGTTTTCTCGCGTGCAACCCCTCCGTCCCTGATTGCACACCTGCTCCGGCACTGCCAGCCCCAGTGACTTTTGCTGTAAGGTGCCAAAACTCTGTTGTCCTGTTTGAAGAGCCGGAGGGGGAATGTCCAGCCATCCAGTGGGTGCTGCAATGAGATAATGCTAAACTGAGCTCTTAATAGTCATTTAAACTAATTAAATTACCAGACCCAAGGAATTTTGAAAGGGTCGTTAGGACTCCTGCCCTGCTTTCTCCCAAGCATGTGTGTAGGGGGGCAGGTAGCCCTGCCACTGCCAGCCACAGGCTTTCTTGCCGCCTCCTCTGGAGCTGCTGATGGTATCTCATGTCAGAGGCAGAAGATGCAAGGCCCGTCTAATCTGCTCTGGCAATTCCCTCGTCTCTAAGCATCATTTCCCCTCTTCTTCTAGAAAACAAGCATGTTTAGCGTTACACAGTTTCGGCATCTGAGTTGCCTGACGGCTTTAGAAGGGAGTAAACATTCATCCTGCTGACATGGCAATAAAACCGGTGCATCTGGAAGAGAGGAGTCAGCAGCAGATGTGCCCCTGCAAACTGCTCGCTGTGATGAATGCTCTTCCCAGATACTGCTAATCCCTTTTCTCTTGCTCCTAGGCCTCCTTAATTGTGCTCCCTGTGATTAAATAACTCTTTGAAGATATCACTAGAAGTTATTTCTTCCACGTGGGAATGTCGCTTGCCAGGTTCGTAGTCTTTAGCTCTGGGCATGCAGAGCCTGTTTTGTAGGGGAGCTGGGGAGAGCAGTGTCCAGGCTGCTCTGGTGACCCCAAAGTGCTCTGGGGAGAAGCCTCTACCAGAAGGCGAGGACCAGCCAGCTGCCCGGAAGGGTTGATGGGCTTGGTGGAGATGCACCCAGATGCCCTGCATGAACCCAGGGATAATGAATTCCCAGGAAGCTGCTGCTTCCCCAGTGGTGCTTCCTCTCCCAGACATCTGGGAGGGGGGAAGTCCATGTGTTTGGGGAGGGGCAGGGTGCCGTGCAGGGGTGATGGATTTAATAGGGCCATCCTTCTGTGGGCAGAGGAGGGATGGGTGCTGGTTTCCAGCCTCCGCAGGCTTCCCTGCAAGCATGGCACCCAAAGCCTATTTTTTTCAAAGGATGCTAAAGGCTTGGTCTGGGACACAAAAGCCCAGCAGGGCTTCAAGAATGTTTGAGGGGCTTTGCCAAAATGCAGATCAGGAGGGAAAATATTTTCTGGGTGCCTACACCCAGGAAAAACAACAGGCACAGGCATTTTCTGCAGGACGGGGCCTAATGCGGCGGGGAGCTGGCAGTGCTCCCATCTTCTGCACACCATGCTCCTGACTGCCCCCCGGGCAGGATCCCAGCCCCATGGTGACACAGCCTGCCCTGTCACTGCCCTGGAGCTTGTGCCTGGCTTCCCCAAGGCAGAGGCGGCAGGTCCCTGTAGATAGAGGCAAGCGATTGCCTGAATATTCATGTATCGGCAGGCAAGCTACAGCAGGCCCTTGTTACAAACTGCTACCCAAACTGCTTACATCCATAAATGAGGGAAATAAATAAACAGATGCTTGTTAATTGACTTAATTACCCACCAGCAAACAGGAGACCGGGAGCACATCAATAAAAAATGTTTTAAAAAGCAGCTCATAGTAATTCTTTTCCATATGCAAACCACGCTGGTCTCTTCTGTCTACAATAGACTCCCCAAAGACAAGAAATGGATTTTCATTACGTGGAAAGGAGAGATCAAAGTCTGAAAATTAGGGTTGTAGCCCAAAATGAGTCCTAAATTTATGCCCTCTTCCCAAAACCTGGGCTCTTTGAAACCCAGGCTGGGCCAGCATTTAACGCAGCAACCCTCCTTGAGCAAGAGAAATCCTTGAGCAGCAGAGGTAATCCTTGTTTTCCAGCGAAGAGCAGGCATGAAGGAGAAGGAGGCAGGGCTGGGCTGAGGAACCCTTCAAGATTTTTTTTTTTTTCTGATTTTTTTTTTTTCTCCCCCCCCCCCAAGAAAATGCTTGAGCAAAAGGGGAATGGAAGAATTGAAGACCCATTCCCCTCACTGTCATGCAGCCATCTCCAACCTGAGAGCATGGGGTAACTCTGATGTGCTCCTGCTGGGGCTGGGGCTTGGCACGAATATCCACAGCCAAGCAGTGAGCTAGCAGGCTGGGATGGATAGATAAAAAGTGTTGCCCAAGCTGGAGATTTGAGGACAGACCCTTGATCTTTTGTCCCAGAGTGGATGCAGAGGGTCCTGTGCAGACCCTGGAGCAACCCTGCTGAGCCTGGGAGTGGGGATCTGCCCCACAGCTCTGGATGGACAGCCCTGCCCCACCGTCTGGCTTTTTGCGTGCCCCTTCCTGGCAGCCCATAACCTCTCATGGGGAATTTCTGCTGGAGTCCATCCCAATAAAACCCAGACCACGATGTGGTCTGTTGACCCAAGCTGCAGAAGCTGTCATCTCCTGTGACTTCACTTGATCACAACACCAAAAATCCCCAAGCCTGCAAAAATAGCCATGCCAAGCTCCAAAGTCTGCAATAACCTGAGTTTTAAACTATTTTTTTTTTCCCTTTCTAGAAGTGCTTCCCCTTGTATGGATACTGCCAGCTCAGCAATGCACACAGAAGTCGCTGCTGCAAACTGCCTTGTGCACGCACCCTGAGCCCTGCCAGCCAAGACAGGTACCTGCCCTTTCCCAGCCTCCTTTCTCAGCGTGTTTGCTCTGCTCCTGGTCTGGCAGGGAGACTCTGTGGAAAAACCAGCGTGGGTTCCCTCGAACTGCTTGCAATCAGTCTCCAGTGCCGTTACCTGTGTATCACGCAACCCCAACGTTTAACGAGTGCCCCCAGGGCAGGCAGGTTATGAAAGAAGCCCCATGAGCGTGCCCCTGGCTGCCTCCCTGACGTCAATGTGACGCAGTGGAATCAGGGGAAAACACAGACCAGGGTACGAAACACTGGGGAGCGCAGGCTTCTGGGTGCAGCCGGAAAAAAAAGAAGAATGAAGGGGTGGAGCTAGTAACAATAAGAGATGAAGGGAGATTGTCTTATCGCCCAGAGCTGGCAGCTGGAGTGAATTTCCCCTCCCGAGTGCAGACTCTGTAGGTGTGGGTGATGTTCTCCCATCCTTCAGGTCCTGCTGGTCCAGCCCTCCCCGTGGGCATCAGGGTGGCTGCAGCAGAGGGGCCAGTGGGCAGGTGCTGCACCAGATCTCCGACTCACCTTGCTCAGATCTGATGGCACGTGGATTTTAAACCACGTAGGGATGATGTTATGCCGTAATGCCCAGGCACTTTAATTTTGTGCCTAGATTTTAAACATGCTTTAATAATATTTGTTGGAGAACAACTTCAATGAAGAGCCAGAGCGTCTGCATCAACAGGAAACTGCTCATATGGCTGCATCTGTCCTGTGGATTCAGGGAGAGAAACTAGATCTGTACAATCTCTCCGACAGCACTGAACAGCGTGTACACTGGAGATTGTCTCACTTGAACTGGAGGGTGGCAGACTGCGTGGTACATGTCACGCTGCAGAAGGTTGCAGGTTCACCCCAAACTCTGCAATATTGGCTGAATCATCTCCATCAATTATTGCTGGTTTTATCCAAAAGAAAGGAGTGAGCCAGAGCCCTTCTGTTCCTCTGCTTGCAGGACAGGCCCTGCAGCTGGGACCCACACAGGCTAAAATAGCAGAAGGCCCTTTCAAAATGCCCTTGAACCCAAGTCTTACTTCTGAGTCTTTCAAGTCTTCCTTCTGTACTTTTTAACGCAGCCTCCTGGTGTTTACTTTTTTTTTTTTCCCTTGGAGCTCACATCAGTTGCTGAAATCAGGTAGCACTGGGGATATGGGCTAGAAGCAATGCTTTCATTGTGCAGACCAGCCTGGCTTTGGCTGGGCAGTGCCAGTGCTCAGCAGGGTGACTGTTGGGAAGTCCCCAGGGTCACAGGTAAGGGCTGGAAGTTGTGGCCAAACACCCAGTGAGCGCCAGGTGGTGGAGACAGAGAATGGGAGCCAGTATGGGGAGGGGCAGAGGCAGCCTCTCAAAGCACGGTGGCAGTGTAAGGCAGCTGGGATGCTCTTGTTGCTCCTGTTTGGGAACATCAGGCTCATGTGTCTGAAGCGAGTGAGGCACAGTGATGGCATCTGGCACTTTTGCTCCATCTATTCCTCGTTCTCTGACTGAGCCTGGTGTCGTGGGATGCGAGCAATGATCCCTCTAAAGCTGAGGTCACGTTGCAACCCCAGTCCTGGCACTGCTCTGCAGCATCAAGGGAAGGATGCAGTTTCAAACACAGCAGCTGTTCATCTTCAAGCCTTGAGCCCATGCAAGATAAGCAGCAGCTCTGTAAGCTCTCCATGCCCTGCCAGGTACAGGGCCACCCTGCCACCTGGCACTGCTCCTGGTTCAATGCATGGGAAACAGATCGGAGGCTCAACTGGGGGAGCGGGACCATTGCACATCCCTCCCTTTTGAAAGCACTGCAGGAACCCATCAAAGGATGGTGGGGAGAGGAGTGGAGCATGACGAGGTGCGACCAGGCTCGCAGCACTTGGCCCGTCTGTCCTGCCCTGGGGGAAGGGAGCATTTTTGAGGCTCTCTGAAGGAGTGGGGCGCTGGGCAGGCTCCCTGGCAGCCTGCGGGCTGCCCTGCCAGCCTTGCACGACCAGTTTCTATGCCCAGCATGTCTTTCAGCAAGACGTGCAGTTTCACCACCTGCTCATTCAGGCCTCTGGCTGCCACGTTACCTATTTGTCGGTGTGCTTGCTTGGCTTCCTGAAATGTGCCTGTCCAGCTCCTCTGGCATCCAACATGCTGCTGCCTGCCTCATACACTCTCCAGATTTGGGTTCCTCCTTGGAAAGCATCCACATTGCCAGCTATTTTTGGAACAGAGGCATCTATTGTCTTGTGCTGTTCCCCGCTGGGTTCAGCTCACAGCTCCCTGGGGCCTGCTTCCCCCCATATGCTCTCCCTTCCCATGGCATGACTTTTGTGTGCCCCACAGCATCTCCAGTACATAGCACTGCTAGAGCCCACCAGGCAGGGCAGAGCCTTTGACACCATTTTGTGGATGCCCTGAGCCCATGTTAGTTTCATGAGTTGTCAAGGGGGTCCAGGAGTGAGGTGGAGCAAGGGTGTGTGAGGTGTCCACCTCCAGTGGTGGGCTGCTGCAGTGGGGCAGCTGATGCTGCCGTGAGGTCCTGCCAAGAAGACAGCAAGCCAACCTGGAGCATGGGAATAGTAGAGGACCAGGTCGCTCACCTCCCCAGGGTGAAGCCAGGTATGGACCTGAGTGGCAAGGTCTCCAAACAGGCTGGGTGGGAGCATTTGGGATCAGTCCCTGCATTAGGCAACACAGAGAGAAACTGCTGGGCAGGCTGGATGCTCTTGGCAGGTTGTATGTTGGAGGCTACGCTGCAGTCCTTGGGCTGCCTTCCCTTGCCACAGCCTTCAGAGCTGGGCTGAGATTTGCAGCCATGGTGTCCTTAGCAAGAAAGTTGGGCTGCTGCTCCCCCAGCTCAGGACCTCTGAGACACCTTTAACCAAAAGTGACACCTCTTTGGTTCCTTGCTGATGCTGAGTTCCCTTTTCTGCCAACTTATTTGTGCCTCTTCCAGAAAGCTAGTCAACAATTTTCAACTGTGCCAGTTTGCAGAAGATAGAAGGTGGGGTGGGGGGTGGGAAAGGGAGACAGGACGGAGCTATTTTAGTCTAAGTCCATCTGCGTTGATAATTCTCCATCCAGCCCCAATCATTCCTGGAGCAGGATCTGCTGGGTGGCCTGGCCAAGAAAATAGCTTGCGTGCTTTGCAAGCCCTGCAATCCCCACGTGCCCGTGCACCTCTGCTTGCAGCGTGGCAGGTGAGCACGTGCTTCGGCAGAGCCGCCAGCAGAGCTGCAAACGTGGACACTGCTCCACAGCAAAGGGAACAAACAGCGCCAGCAGCTCCTTCCCACCACACGTTCCTCTCCCCGCAGTCAGCTCCACATCTCAGGAACAGCGATTTCAGCACTGATGGCCCCTCAGCATGTTAGAAAAGTTTCGTGCAATCTGTTTACTTTTGGACATATGCTGTGTTCGTGCTGCCTGGAGTTTTGCTGCCTCTGATAACTTTGGGTGTCGTTTTCTCCGGTTTGGTGCCTGGGTCCTGATTGACACCTGTGGAAATAGGCCTCCAAGGGGGTGCAAAATGCCTTTGTTCCTCTGGCGTAACGCCTTGACTGCCACTATAAAAATGGCACACGTTGCTCCTGAGGCACCAATCCTCCATGGGAAATCAGAGAAGGAAGATGGAAGGAGACGGGACCACGCTGCTCTTCACCACCTTAGGGAGGCTGAGGGAGCCCGAGGTATCTGGATCGGTGTGTATTTGCGTGCAGGTGTGTATGTCTGTATAGATCTATAGCGCTACAGATGTACGTCTCACAGAGAGTGAATAGGACTGCCAAGGGCGAAATCTCTAACCTTGGATTCAGGGGTGCTGAGGTCTCGGTGACAGCAGCTTTGCTGCACCTGGAAGTTGCTTGGGTGGACAGGAGGTGTGTATTTAATGCACAGCATCTCTTCTTGTAGAAAGAAAACACGGAATCCTGGTTTGGTTTTCTGATTTTCCTCACTTTCTGAGTGCTGTTCCAGAATAATGCTCCAAGGAGAGTCGTCTGAGCCCCCAGCTCTGTGCCACGGTGTCCTGCTTTATATGCCCAGATCCCCAGCTTTGCTGCAACACAGTTTGCACCAAAAGAGACAATTTAAAAAAATAATAATTGGAAAAGAGAACTATTTCAGGGCAAGGAAAATCAGAGGTTTTTCAGCATGAGTGAAGGCAACAGGACAGTGCTCTTCCAGCACCATTTCTGATCTCAGGTGAAGTGTTTGGGCTGTGATGTACTCTGTGAGCCAGGTAAAGCTGCCTCCCACAGAACTGGCTTTTTAATGTACATATTAGAGTGTATTTGCAATGTAAATTAATAAGTACCATCTGCTTACCTCTGATGTTACGAGAATGTTGTCTTGTGACTGGCTACAAACAAGACAACATTGAAGAGGTAACACCTGCTGGTACATATTACTGCAATTTATTTTCAAACATTAGAAGATTATCTTGGATGGGAGAAATAGGTATAATCTCCTCTTGCTATGTATTAAGTGCTAATGAGAGGCACGTGTGTGGATTGCCAGAAAACATCTTCGAGGAATAAGCACTAAGGATGGAGTAAACTGTATCCAAGGGCAGCGGGACCTCGACAAGGCTGCCATCCCTCTGCAGCTTCTCTGTGGCTTGGCCCCCAACTGATGAAGATTTAAGGGGATGTTTGGCTGGTGAAAAGCTGCTGCTTGTCAAATGTAAAGCTTGCTGCAGGAATATATTGATTTCAGGCAAAAGGGCCCTAGAGGTAAAAAAAAGAAAGGTCTGTCAAAACATCCTGCTTTAGCCTTTGGGGATGGGGTAGTCTGAATTTTCATTTCAAAATCACAGCCTACTTTTGAAATGGAAATTATTCTAATGCTGAGACAGAGATGAAATCTCCATTTTAGCAAAATAATATGTTTCATTTGACTCCAGAAATGCTTTTCCCCAGTTTTCCCAGAATAGGAATAAAATCCAAAGAAACAGATAGTAGACAAAAAACCTGGGGCCCCTGCAGACTACCAGCTTTCGTTTCCACTCAGATGTTTCCGAACTGACATTCAGCCGCCCATCACACCTCTTTATTTTTCTCATCCCCTTATTTTTCTGCAGATTGGCAGCACTGCAGGGCAAGGACTCACAGGCCTGGGTTTTAATATCTGACAGCACGCGGATTATGAATTCCAGTGTGGCTATATAGGTATTTATGTAAGTAATTGTTATGTTGGTGACTAGCTTTTATTTTATGCTGCCTCAAGCATCTGCGGTGAACAGGCGGGAGTGTGGTGCCAGTGTGTCCGCTCGGCAAAAGCTCTGTTGTGAAAGGTATGGCAGCTGAACTGCTCTTACCAGGGAGTAGACAATGCCGATTTTCCTGATTTTTTGCAGCCTGCATAGAGCTGGGGTGCAGGACAGGGCTTTCCCCCAGTGCAGAGCAACGATGCTGAGGGGTAGACTCCTGCCCAAGCCTGCAGGGATGGAGGAGCTCCTGATGAGCTTGAGCAGGGGAGAGGAGAAGCTAGTGGGACTTTACAAAGGAGGGGACTTTTCTGGGGAAGGGGCAAGGTGAGAAAAGGAGAAACCGGCTACAGAAGGGCAGGGAATTCGCTGCTGGGTGGGTCTCAGGCTGCCAGTGCGAACTGGGGATAGGAAATGCTGGAAACATTCATGATGCTAGCCAAAGAAATGAATGAGTTTGGGGATGCTCCGCAGAGCTGGGGTGCACACTGGCTTCTGCAGAGGGATCAAGGCAGGGAGGGGTAAGTGTCCTGTTATCAGAAGAGCTTTTGATATGGCCCTGAAGAGGGGGGATTGGAGCCTGCAGCAGTCTCCAGGTTCATCCTTGGGGAGGATGGGGAAGGCTGAGCAAACAAGCCATAAGCAACCTCACAAATGTTTCTCCTAGGACACAAGTTGAATGGTTTTTCTAACAACAGCTATTTTTGAGAAACTCATTATCAGCATTACTGAGCAAACCTGGCAGCTCCCCTTCCTCTGACGCAGACCTGCAGGGAACAGTTTTAACGTGGTGCACCAGGGCTGGGATGCATGGCAAGGCTCTTCTCACCCTGGGTGCAAGGTGGTCTGCAGCCATCCTTAGCAGGACAAACCCAGCAGACTGAGGTGCCAGCACTGCAGGTAAGTTGTGAGGAAGCATTTTCCTGCACTGCATGTGACTGAACTGCTGGAGACACGCCTGCATGGCAGTGGCAGCTCAGAAACAGTAACTGGAGCAGACCTCTCATGAGCTCTGTCATAGACCATAGCGGGCAGAGATGCTGTTAGAGCCATTGCTGTTAGACAGGCCCCTGGGCCAAGCAGATCTGAGTGAAAAATTGCTTTCTGTCACTGGTAGGAAAGACTTTTATGCTTATTCTTCCCCTTAAAAAGAATTTTTACAATGAAAAGGCACCAATGGAAATTTTCACCCCATCTGACTGACTTTGGTGTCATTTTAAGCACGGGGGCAATGGTGGGCTGACATGGGGATGCCCTTCAGTGTGGGTGGCTACTGGTGCCTTCACCAAGCTTATGGGGCAAAGCAGGGATGGCTGGGGTCTGGAGCATCACCAGGGTACTCATGCTTGCCATCTTGGTTGTGGCTGAAGCACTGCTGTATCCTGGACATCCCTCCTTGCAGCCCCATCTCAGCCATGGCCCTTGCTGGAGGGGACAGGGGGGGCATATTCGTTAGATAAAGCATCTCCTACACGATGTGCCTCCACGGTGCTTCCTCCTCAGCTTAAAACTCCCAGTCCTTTAAATTATCCTGGTGATGTTCAGCTGTCTTTCTGCCCCTTGGCTGCTTTCCATCCCTTCTGCTTCTCTCCCCAAAATCTGGGGTGACACAGTCAAGCCTTAATGAAACTTTCCCGGTGACTCAGGCCCGCTGGCTGTTATGAGTGGCACATGGCCCAGTGCAGAAATGCCATTGCGGGTGGGTGTTTGCAGTGGAAATTGGGGGCCAGGGAGGGAGAGGGCTGCCGGTGGCAGCTGCAGGGCACTGCTGCCTTGCTGCTGGCACAGCTCCCCCCCCCAGGACATTTTGTGACTGACACTGTTGTGGGGGATGCTGGGGAGCAAGGGGGATGCTGGGGGCAGGGGGATGTTGGGGGATGGGGAAGGGTATGTGGCAGGGAGGTTGGCACAGTGTGTGGCGGTACTGGTGCGGAGCAGTGGGTTATCAGTGCTCCTTACCCATGGGGCTGGGCAGCTGCCAGAAAAAGGGCTGACCACAGCTGGATTTCCTGGTAA
>JAVJGJ010000061.1:6275905-6286879 GCA_035590215.1 Microhierax caerulescens
AGGGAAGCTGGTCTTGCAATTCAAGGCTGAGGCAAAGAAAGCGTTAAGTACCCCAGCCTGTTCCTCACCCTTTGTGGCAGTGTTGCCCCCTGTATCCGATAAAGGATGCAGGTTGTCCTTGGCCCTCCTTCTGTTGCTAATGTATTTGTAAAAACACTTTTTGTTTTCTTTTACGGCAGCAGCCAGCCTGAGCTCCAGCAGGGCTTTTGCCTCTCTGTTCTTCACCCTGCATAACCTTGTGACATCCTTGCAGCCCTCCAGAGCTGCCTGCCCTTCTTCCACAGGCGGCAAACTCTCCTTTTTTTCCCAGAGCTCCAGCCAAAGCTCTGTGTTGAAAGAGCTGGTTGAGAACACCAAGCTCCACCAGGTCCCTCAGCAGCTGCAATAAAGGATTTCTGGCACTTCTCAAAGCCAAATCATTTGAACTGTGGGGTCTGCGTAGGGTTTTGAGGGTTTAACATTGGGCACTGGTTTGAACTTAAGAGTGTGGGGATAAGTTCTCCTAGACATCCTCCACATGGAAAACGTGATAGTTTTAACTTGGGCGAAGACAGTAAAGAGCAGTGGCTGCAGAGCCCTTGGTTGCTTTCAGATCTGGAACCAGTGTGGCACTGTCCAGGGAACAAAACACATGTGTTTGTAGGCTACTGATTCATCTTTCAAGTGATGTAAGTGCTTTGGGCTGCTCCACTCAAAGCCTGTGACATCTGTGGGTGTACGGGTGCAAATACATTGCTTATTTGTTCCTATTACCCTCCTGGAGTCAGAACCAGAATTACTTTCAGTCATAACTCTCTCCCGTCTTCATAAGTATAGACTGTCCTTGAAAGAGGAATGAATACATCTAAGTAACATCCCTTCTGAAAAATGTGGGTGTAGATTCCAGGAAAAGATGCTCTCATAAAACTCATTGTTGTGGGAGGCTTAGCCGTGTGATGGCCAGAAACACCAGAAAGAAGAGCTCCGCAGCCAGAGGGTGTGCCTCGAAAAATACGTGATCCCAAGCCTGAAATGTCATCCAGTGGAAGAAGATCAGTGTGGTGCTCCCAGGGAGCAGCCTGTGCGAGCCCATGGCTCCGGTGGGAATCAGCTCCTGAGCACACGCCTTAGCATGCATCGGTGCCTCGTGCAGAAACTCGGGTACCCACTTTCTACCCATTTTCTATGGAAATTGTATAGAAATTCTGCCCAAATTTCTCTTGGTGGAAGTTTTGAAGGTGGTAGTAAGGGGCGAGGAGGGCCAGTGAGGATTTAGGCAGTGATGTGGCAGTGGGGTGAGAGGAGCTATGGCATTGCAATGCCATTCTCCCTGTTCTCAGTTTCCCGAAGTTGGATCTTCTCTGTAACATAGTCAGAGGCGAGGAATTAATTTCAGAACATAAAACCTACAGATCTCTTCCAAACAACGACACAGAGTCCTCTTATGTGGTGGCTTTATATCTCTCCATCTTCAACAGTTTTGCATGTTAAAGGTGAACATGAATTTAAGATTTTCCACACCAACACGACCTGCAAAAAATTACATGTCCTGGATCCCACTTTTCCAGTGAAGTCTATGCCAGACTTCATGTCTGCTAGCTCTCTAGTCCTTGCATGTTTTCCCATCCCTTTTTATGTTGCAATCTCGATATCTTTGCCATCCTTTCTTTTACCAGGGCAGAAGTTTGAAGACGTGAGCCACAACATATGCCATTGTCCCTTCCTAGAGATGAACAAAGTGTATTGTTATGCTCCAAATGTGATACTTTTTTTCCCCTGTTAAATGTTTTCTAGCTGCATAGACCAACCATCTGTTTCTCTTTCTCTCTTCCATCATTCAATTCTTTGCACGTTATTCAAATTAATTATCAATTAAGAGCCGGAAAGACTGGATAATCGAATTACAGAATGGTAAGATGGTCAAAGTAACACAGCACCTTATTAAAAGCCTCCAGATATTTAAATAAGACAATAAATCCCTGATCTTTTGTTCTGAAGATGAACCTTCAGCCCAATAAATGAAAACAGTGTGACACGTATCTCTTCTTGGTCATTTATTTATGAACATAGGAAATGACATTGACTAAACCCCTTTCCATTCCAGATTTCAGATTGCAATCTTCTCCTCTTGGATGTCAAACTAACCCAGATAATAAAACAGCTTGAGTCTCAAGACATTCCCCAGAGAGATAAGAAAAGTTCTCTGTTATATTTTTGTGCTAAAGTGAATCTGGTTTATAAGGCATGAAATTAGCTGTCCTTTAGCTCGGTGGTTATCCCAAAAAGAGGAGGGGGGTCTGTTTTGGGGGAATGCAGAGCAGCGGCGCTGGCTGCTGTGCCCTTGGGCAGCCGTAGGAGCGTGCAGTTGGACCATCTTTCAACACCCCTCTGTCGAGCGGGCTCAGAGAGGGAAATTTATGAGGCTTGGCAGCAGGGTTGGCACGCAGGGCATGCCTGGGGAAGATGAGGATGGAGGAGAGCTGATTGTGCCCTGTGTGATACCTGAGAGATTCTGGCTCTGGCCATCTGTACAGTCTGATGTGCCTAAACCTTTCCTGCAGCAACCCCTCTGGCTGCTTGGCCTCCTCTGGTAGATCTAAACACATCACGTGGTCGCAAAGGTGGTGGCTCGTCCTCAGCCGTGAAAGCAGAGACTACCCAAAATTTAGAGCTGGAAAGGGCTGGAAGAGATCACATTGTCTGCTTGTGAGCCCCAGGGGATCAAGTCTACCCACCTCACTCCTGGTGACCAGGCTGCCACCTCTAACAATTCAGTAGCTAAAATTATTTTTCATCTGCAATTTTACTGACTGGACTTGAGGGCAGCTTTGCAACTGTGCCGAGAGCACAGATGCCTCGTAAGCACCCTTTGCTCTGGGGGAGCATCCTTAAGGGGTCTGGGGGAGCATCCTTAAGGGACTGCAGCTTCAGTTAGTTGGGCCCCTCGGGTTTGCAGCAGCCAAGGGTAAAGTTGTATAATTAAAACAAACAGTCGTTGCCATTTCGTGCGGTTCCTGGTGACTACTCATTTGCTTCAGTATTATCCCCATCCTTTTTTCTCCCCCCTCCAAAGCCTCTTCCATCGCCCCCCACCCCCAGCCCCAATTCGTCAGTGCCTCGTAGCCATCGCAGCCTGCAAAGCGTCCTCTTCACATTTTCCTAACGCAATTGCACATAATAAAGCGGTACATTTACATGTCAGACTAAACCCACTGTCCAAGCTGCTCGTTCTGCTTTGTGCAGCGCTGTGCCAGGCGTCCTCCAGAAAGGATGCAAATCACGGCACAGAAAACATATTACGAGTGGCATGCAAGATCTGTGCCCACTTTGCCCATTGTGTCAAGAAAACAGAAATGCTTGTCAAAATACCAGCTCGAGTAGGAGCTTGCGGCTTCTGGAGGAATAAAAGAACCATGTTGGCAAGCACAGGACTAGACAGGCAGATGTCCTCCTCTCCACCCACTAGAATTTTATTGGCAATTGAGTTAACAACCTCTTTGCATATGAAAGTAGCGGAGAGGCGCTGCTGCGGCCTCGCTGGCAGGAGACTTGGCTGCAAAACCAGTGAGACATTTGACAAGGAAGCAATATGTTAGCAACATCTCTTCATCCGTGTTATCAGGGCCAAATTGCCACGGCACTTGCAGCCATGTGGAGGCATTAGATGCAAAGTGTTAGACGCCCTGCCATTCTTCCTCGTCATTTTCTCCTTTCTCTTATCCCTTTTTCAGAGCAGCCTGGTCCTGACACTTCTCTTCAAGTGGCTCCGGAGCCAATCCTGCCTTGTGCTGCTGTATATCCTTAGAAAATAGGCTGCCAGGTGCTGAACACCCACATTTTGAAATGATGGCTCATGGTAATAAATGGTTCTGGGTTTTTTTTTGGTTGGTTTTTGTTTGGCTTTTTTTTTTTTTTTCATAGAAGCAATTGCATTTTTAAGTTTCCCTTTAAGAGGTCACAATTCCGAGCTGAGGAATACAGGCTGGCAAAGCCTCTCCTCACACTGAATCCTTACAACAGAATTTGGACCCCACAGCAGTTGTCCCCATACTCTTTAGGTTTGCAGACTCCCAGTCTATCTACAGTGGAAAAGCAGACCTCCCCGTAGCGGACCGACAATAACCTCGCAGCCATGAGCCCTATTTCATGGGTTTCTGGATATTGTGGTGTATCCAAACATACCAGTGGAACCCCAGGAGAAAGGTGCTGTAGAGAAATCCACAGAGGTCTGAACAGGCAGAACAGTCAAGGCAGCAGTCTCGGGGTCATTTTGGGGGATGCTGCGTAGCTGCAGTCTGCAGCAGAAGCTCTGCCCTTGTGTTTACCAGGGAGAGAGGGAGGGATGTGGAATACTGTAAGAAACCTGCCCAACCTCCCACCCCCAAAACGGAGCCCAACAATGCAGCAAGGCTTTGCACCAGAATTGCTTTCTCACCAGTTCTTTCCCACTCACTTTTAAGGCTCATTGGTTTTAATCTCATTGGTTTTAATAAGACATTGCAGACTGCTGGGGTCGTATTCTGCTGTGTGTACCACGTGGAGGTGAACAACTCTCCCATTCAGCGTGAAGGGATTAGGGAAAATTCCTGCATGGAGCTGAGGAATGAGATTGTGGCAGGAAAGCTGAAGGCATCCCTCTACCTCTGTAAAACTGCTCGTGAACTTAGCACACGCGCGGCACAAAGAACCTACGTTCCAGGTGTGTTCAGGCAGGTGAGCCAAGGCAAGGTACCGTGTGGTCCCTCGTGAAGATCGTGACCTTTCCGTACTGCTGGGGTTTGGGGATAAACTGGCTTCCCAGTGCGTAGCCCCCCCCGCTCGCTGCTGCTGCACGCAAAGGACTGGTGGGTCACCAGCAAAGGGGAGCAATCCCCCCGCTGGGGAAAGGGCGAGGGAGGGGTGGAAGGGAGTTGGGGCAGGTGCCTGCAGGTTCGGCTCAGTGTAGCAGACACCCTCCCATGAACGAAACCCGGGCCCATTGAAGAGAGGCCACCCATGCCCAGCCCTGGGCTCTGGGTGACTAGGTTTGCCCATGGCCTTTCTGCATTGTCCCAGTGACCAACCCCTGGCCCAGAGGCTGGTGTCCCTGGAGGTCTCTGCCATGCACTGCCCACAGGGACACCGTCAGCCCTCTCTAGGCTGGCACCGTATCTTGTTGGCACTGTTCCTTTTCCTGCTCCCCCGTGCCTCCTTCCCAAGCATTGCTCTGGGAAGTATCGTCAGCGCTGCTGCGGTTTCTCCTATGAAGCATACAGGTAGACCTGCCGCCCCTCCAGGGCAGACATTTAAGGTCCCCATCTCACTGGCTTCGCTGTGCTCCCGGTAAAGCCATCCCGGTTTAATGGCTAGGGAAGGATACAGCCATGCTGCCTGCAATGTTTCTCACAACCCAGCTTGTCGTTCAACAGTTGTCATCTCAAGCATGAGGCCTGGCTCTACCAACGTTGTGTTTTAGAGTGTCCTCTTCCCTTGGGGTCAGCAGCAAGTTGGTGCGACTGCAGTGCGTGAAGATCCACCCTGGGGTTCCTCCAGGCTGCTCTCCTCAGGTTTTCCCAGCTTGCTTGCTGGTCCCGGGTGGGACAGCGTGTTTTTCCTGCCTCCTTCCTGCTCCCCTGTCCTTCTTTGACTTGTTGAGTCATTGCTCCAGCCCTGAGAGGCTTCTAGGTCACACTGCTCATTTTGCAGGGATGAGAAAGCAAGCTTCTCATACTGCTTCAGGTGCCCCAGGTGAGGCTGAGGACAAGTTGGCTGGTAGGGAGGTCATCTCTCCAGCATCCTCTCCTTGACACTCCATAGAATTAGTGAGGAATCTAGAACACTCCTTGAAAACTCCACCTGGTAATTTCTTGCCGCCTTTCCCCTTCCTCTGGACAATGGTCACCTCTCCTGAGCAGAGGTATGGTCTGGTCCTTCCTATTCCCTGCATCCCCAGGTAGGCATGGCCATCTCCGTGCGATGACTGAAGGTGCTGTACCTCGTGTAGGTGTTACAATTTGCAGTGTCACTCTGCTCCCTGAGCTGTGGTGGACTTGAACAGCTGTTGGTTACATGCTGATTTGTTCACCAAGACAATACGCAAGCCTCGGTGTCTCTTGCAAGACCACTGCTCTAGTTCAAGGTCGAAATTGTCCTTGGTTCCTCCTTGACTGGGGGGCAGAAGCACTGGAAGCCCTGCTGGGCTCTGGGCTCAGCAGGAAACCACGGGCAGTGCCGCAGCAGGTCAAGCCTAGGATGGGGTCTGGTGAATATTGGACTGCAGGAGTCAACCTAGCTGGTCCAAGCAAAGTTAATGGTGGGCTCCTGGCTTTTTTGGAGTGCATCTCCATACACATCCTGCCAGCCAGAAATTCCTGGGCACACCATCTGGATTCTGCTAAGGGACAAAATATTAAGGTTGTCCTTTGAGTTGTGCAAGGGGAAAGAAAGGGTGCTCTGGCGAGGGTCTCACCTTCTGCAAATGCCAGTGAATGGGTTCCCAAATGCTTCTGCTCACTCCCAATGGGACACACAGTTGCTCCTCCAAGGAGCTTCAACATTGAACAACTAAGTTCTGGGAATACCAAAAGGTCACTTGGAATAAGTCTGCTGTAGGATATGGAGCACCTGCCCCTGGTCCCCCCCGTTATTACCCTACTTCTCTGCCATGCTGCTTTTCACAGCATAGAGCACATCATGAAACACATAAAGCACAAGGGTGTTTGGAAGTTTGCTGTTTACTTCCCACGACCAGTCAAACCCCGGACAAGCAAGGGAACCTCCTTTTCCACTTCCCAACCCTCCACCACAAATCTGCACACCTCCCAGAGCCTCCCATCCCATCCGCTCCCGGAGGCCGGCAGCAGCTGTGAGACACCAGCATTGCTGTCTTCAATCGTAACATCAGAAATAACGACACACAGCAAGGTCCTCGCCATTGTCTGAGAAAGAAAAGCTCCTGTCATGGAAAGCTTTGCCCTCCACGAGCATTTCTGTACTCAATTTTCTGCTTGACAACTTATTCCGAGCATCAAAGGATCATGTCTCTCCTGATAATTCCTTCTGGTCAGGGAACAAGCATCTGCTCTCTCTGATTGCGGGTCGCTTCTCTTATGCAAAGCTTGATTGAGACATGCACGTCAAGGTCAGAAATGAGGCTGAGCTTGTATTGTTCACCTAAAAAACCCCACCAAGCAGTAGAGAAAGAGATAATAACACGAATTAAAACGGACGTGGGTAATATGCCTTTTGTTATGAGTAATTATGATGTAAAGAAGAGTCAACAGTAGCATTCTAACGTATTAATTGCTCATTAGTCGTTAGGTTTACATATTTTTGCTGGAAAGGGATGGAGCCACTTGAACGGAAAGTGGCCTATTTGAAAGGGTGGGAAGATTAAAAGTTTAGAAAGAAGAGGGCGAATACAGCGTGAGCGGAGCATAAACCCACAGCATTCCAACCGAAGTACAGCACCCAGTTATCAACAGGTCCTAAGCAGATCGCTGGTGGAGAACAGCTCTGCACAACCATCAGATCGCTGGCGGAGAACAGCTCTGCACAACCATCAGCCGCCTTGGGAGCGCTGGGGAGTGACACGGCTGCAAAGTGTTTTGGCCTCTGGGGCTGCAAAAACCCGGGCTCTGCCAGTTTACTCAC
Organism: Microhierax caerulescens; assembly: GCA_035590215.1. Taxonomy (NCBI): domain Eukaryota; kingdom Metazoa; phylum Chordata; class Aves; order Falconiformes; family Falconidae; genus Microhierax; species Microhierax caerulescens. The sequence goes on from JAVJGJ010000061.1 coordinate 6,283,517, forward strand.
CTGCTGCTTGCAAGACTGTAAAAAGAATCGTCACCTGCCTTGCAAATTATCCAGTCCTGCTGCGTTTGCTAGGTGGAGCCTTTTCTTTGCTGCTTTTGGGCTTTCACCTCTGCGAGCTGTTCCGGTCATTTCCAATGATGAGCATCCCACCTGCTTCAAAAAAAGGAAAAAAAAAAAAAAAAGGAAAAAAAAAAAAGGAAAAAAAAAAAAAAGCAAATGCCAGGCTTTCCGTGTCAAATCAGCGATAAAGCTCTTGGGGAAACAATTTCCTCCGTGATATTTGTCAAGGGAAGTTCTGCCTGGAAGGAGGCGCTGGCAGGGTGAGCTCCTGCGCGGCCCCACGTGCCAGGAGCCGCTGTTTAAATTGCTGGATGCTGTGGGCAGGCCCATCACAGCCGTCCTGGAGGAGGGGGAAAGGCATTCCTGAAATACTTAGCTTTTTTAAAATATGCTTTCCTTTTTTTTTTTTTCTCACACATAAACGATGTCTCCGATGGACTCCGAACAGAGCGTGGGCTGAACTCCATCCTCTTTCATCTGGATCCCGGAGGTGTTCTCAGCCCTGCTCCCTCCACCTCCACACCCGATGTCCTTGCCAAGCGCATCGGGAAGAAGCTCCAGCCTGGAGCATACACCCCGAAGTTAGCTAGCTAGCTTGGGAGATTACTGATGAGCTGCCTAAGTGCTTCCCTTTCATTCCTGCCCCAGACCTGAGGCTCCACCTCTCCACCCTAGCCACGCGGAGACGCAAGAGGAAGAAGAGGATCTCCACTGGTGTCTCCCATGCTGGTGATCCCCACGCACCCCCCGAACCATGAGCGCTGCTGAGGGTGGAGTGAGCGAGCCAGAGTTTGCACATCCGAGCAGAAATAACACGGCCCGTGGGAATGTCGCCTGGCGCCAAGGGCTGACCGCGCGTGTCCTGCTGTTACCCAGCTGCACGGCCAGGCTTGCTCCGGCTCCCACGCTGCGAGCCGCCGTGCCTGCCACCCGTGAGGCCCATCGCTCTCAGGTCACACCCTGGGATCTTCTAGCGGCGTGCAACCAAGGTGGCGTGGTGCCTCTGCCACCCACTTGGTAACCCAATGACGCAAGAGAGAAAGTGCTGCGAAGGGCATTTACAGCACGGAAAGTCCCGAGGCTCTCCTGAGCCAAATCTGCATAGCTCATCCCTGGAACGACTACAGAAGGAAGATCCCTGCGCTGAGGCGTGAGACGCAGCAGATCACGTGCCTACCTGCCAGGGATTATTTACTGGGCATCAGCGGAGCGCAGAACTGCTAATTGACTGAACAATATACCTCCGTGGTATAGTTCATGAGTGCTGCAGTGCTGCGCTTTCTGCTTGAACGAAGCAACAGAAAAGGGCAAGTGAAATGTGTGTTTCTTGGAGAACTTTGCACTCTGTCAGCTGATGATCAGGCTTTGCTCTCTCTTAAATATATACTCAGTCCATTGATGCTTTTAGTCCCCAAACTGTCTTAAGGGCGAAGCGAACGATAGCTTGTGAAAGTCGGTTTTCCATATGGAAAAGTAAGACCTATCCAGGATGTTTGCTTGCCTTTCGAACACACTTCTCGCTTTCACCAGCAGTGATTTCTGAGACGGGCGACACGCTGGACGCGCACAGGCTGCGCACACCGTGGGCTGTGGGCACTGTCAGCGGGCACCACGTCCTGGCTGCTGCCGCTACAGCTGCTGCTGCTGTTGGGATGCTGCGGAGGTGAGAAAGGAGAAAAGTCCTTGTCAGATTGTGTCAGCTTTGGGGCAGCAGCCAGCTGGAGAGGCGGCTAATACATTTGCTCCAGCCCAACAGCCACCACGGATGAAATATTAAATACACGGCTGGGGGGACCTCAGCCACAGTTGATGCCATGCATTTTTAATCAAAGATCCATGTGTCGCCATGCAGCGGGGTGGTGCCGGCTGCTGGGGTGATGTTGATTTGCATCCACAGCCCACTGCAGCCATCGGGGTCATCCCAGGAAGCGGACAGGACCCTGGAGCATCGCCAGGCTGCAGAGCTGCTGCCGCTGCTGCCGCTTGTCCCAAGGGTCGTATCTTCTGCCTCTTTGATCTCCTTCTGACCTTTGCTGTTACAGCTGGGAAAGCTGATCCCATCGATTTTATGTGGATTATGATTTTCTGTAGATTGTCCTGAAACCTGCTAATTGTGCACACAGCTATTTATAGTGTCTCAGAGTGGGAGTCAGAAATGTTGGATGGCACGAGAGGTCATCTGCACACACATCCGCAGAGCTGACACTTCTGTATTTTCTCTAAAGTGATGGTAAAAGACATTTCAAAGTAGACATTTTCTATCCAATTTGAAAGGTCTCTGATATTTTCCATCTTCTTTCAAAAGAAAAGACCTCATTTTCTGCTGACCTTCTGAAATCTCTTACTGGGAAGAGGCTGTGTGTTTGTGGGGGTGGACTGAACAATCATTTTGGGGTCAGACCTGCTGCTGGCCAGCATTCAAGACAGCACGTGTTTGGTGTGTCCCCCCATCATGAGTAGCTAGAGGAAGGTGTCAAGTCCAAAGGGGGAAGTTTAGCAGCTGCTCCGTAACACAGCCCCGTGTCAAGCTGTGTGTCTGCACTTCACCCTCCCAAGCAGCGTCCGACTCTCCATCCTCCTGCATCTCCACCCCAGCTCTGGGACATCGGTGTCCGCAGCATGCTCAGCTGGTAAAGCAGAGGAGTTCCGTGGAGACACCACCAAATGGAGCTGGGATGCCCACTGCAGTCTTGGTTAACCTGGTTATATGGTGATGGGCACAGCACCTCTGCTGGCTCCTAGAAGGCTGGTTGAAATGTAGGTACTAACCCAACCAGCTAAAGCTGCATCTTGTGCTACAAAATACATTTATGCCTCTAGATTGGTTCCTTGCATATCCCATGTTGGTTTTCCGTGTCTCATTGCCTTCGCTGTGAGAGGAAGTCAAAATAATTTTAGGTGCATTTAATAATTGAAAGCTTGGGAAAATAAAATTCTGGGTTTATTAGAGCTATTGCTACAGGATTCTGCACCTTCCCACTGTGGCCCTGGATGCCTCTGAGCTATTTGTTCCTTTCCTGGCTCCTTTTCTGCCTTTCCTCCTGGTGAAATTAAAAAGGAGCATCGCTCTACCGATTCGGTCTAGCCTTGAACTCAGCAGTGTCAGTAAATATTGTCTCGGCAGCACCAATCCGTTGTACTGAGCTCACTTGATACCTAGCCCGAGCTGCTGCTCCAGTCGTAGTGCTCTGCAAAATAAGATCCTGCCTCATCACAGGTGCAGCCCACTGACTTCTTCAGTGAACAGAGGGATATTTGGGGGGGGGGGGGGGGGGGGGGGGGGGGGGGGGGGGGGGGGGGGGG
>JAVJGJ010000061.1:6291106-6338982 GCA_035590215.1 Microhierax caerulescens
CCCCCCCCCCCCCCCAAGGCTGGACAGGCGTTGGGTACTGCAGTACAAACAAGACGCTGAGACTGAAGTTGGCAGCGCCGCAGCTCCTGCGTGCTCCTCTTTAAGCACTCGTATGTCTCTGCTTCACCCTCCCCAGATCACCTTCTGAATTCATAACCGAGAGAAACATCCGACTCTGCATTAAGTCAAAGCTGTCCCTTGGGCCTCATAGGTGGTGATGGGAGCATCTCAGCTCCTGAGTTTATATTCCCATAAATCTTGAAGAAGGTGATTTTTTTTCCTTTTTTTTTTTCCTTTTTTTTTTCCCCTTCTTCTTTTTTTCTTTCTCTCCCTGCTTTAATTACCAGCCGCAGGCATTGTACTGATGAACAGCCCAGCGCAGGGCGTACTCTCCTTGCCACGGCCGGGATGGGAGTCCTCCCTGCCAGCAGAGCCCAGGCAAAGCCATGCTTACAGACTTGCCGAAATCCCAACCCCTGCCAAGGTTTCCAAGGACTCCAGTTACAAACTGCAGGGATTGCACTGCTCCCCTGGGAGAGCCGAGGGGGCACCCAGCCAACCTCACAGCTCTGCACCCAACGCAGCCTTTTTTTGCATGGCTTTCGGGGCTCTTCCCTTCCTGATGATGATGTTTATTATGTTTGCTAACAAAAAGAGATGGGGTGGAGGAACAGGGATCGTCCCCCTGACTCCTCTCCCCTGCTGTAAGGCTCGGTTGGCTGCTGGCAGCGGTGTATGAGCAGGGGGATTGGTGAGGATGGCGTTTCCCCAGGTCCAGGCGGGCTGCGGGCTCCGTCCCGGTGTCTGTAGGTACGGCGTCCACCGAAGGGACCCTGGGTGGCACGTCATGCTGTGTGGCTAAATTAAAGGAGTACACGGGCCAAAGCGCAAGCTGCTTTGCAGGATTCGCTGGAGACGGTTGGTGCTTCCCACTATCTCCTTTCTGCTGCATTCCTTTATTCCGTGTGATTTTTTTTTTCGTTTGGGTGAGCAAATATTTCAGGCTGACAATTTTAATGGCACCCTGTGCACCGTACCAGCCAACCAAGGGCTCCAAAGCCTGCGGGTGCCTGCTCCACCTCCCCTGCAGCAGGTACCACCCCACACCTCAGCCTCCGACCCATCGCTTCTAGGGGTGCAGGCTGGTCCCCAAACTCTGGTGAGGATTTGCAGTGGTTAAAGGGCAATCATATACTGAGAAGCACGCTGTGCTGCTCTCCTCTCCGCCTCACGCAGATCAGTTTAGAGAGGGATATGTTTGATTGCAAACCCATTTCGAATTTGGTTTCATGGGTTTACATTCTTCCTTTGCCTTAAAAGTGCTACAACGCTGCAGCCAACCACTAAAACCTAAAACCACCCATAAGAAAATATACATTAAACGAAACAAAACAAAAAACCTAAACCCGTGACTTGGATAAATTAAGTACTCTGGAGTGAAACACACTATAAAACAATAGAAACTGTTATAAATCACACCGAAACAACAGAATCAACATACCAATATCTGGTTCGCCAGCGCATACTTCTCAGATAAAAATAAACTGTTCTTGGAATGAACCTCTGCTTTGATTTATATCTCGCAGTCCAAGTACACACAAGGAGGATGTAAAATCTGCTAATATAAATACCACTGGTCTCAAGCTTTTATCAGATGCTTTCTACCAGGAAAGAAAAGGCTCTTTTTTTTTTTCTTTTTTTTTTTTTTTCTGCTCAGGTAATTATTGTGTGCCTTTGAGCCAAGCTCCCATGTTTCCTCCTTTTTCAAAGCCTTAATCCTGGGTGTGGGCCCCACACAAAATTACCCCAGCGCTCCTTGCCAGGAAACATCTCTGAGCCACGAGCCCAGCCAGGCTCGCAGAGAGGACGGTCGTTTTGTGGGCAAGCACGACGGTAACTAAAGGCACAAACCGGCTGCAGGAGCCAGGAGCCACCGAGTGGGATTAGCCCCTCACTTGCACAGGGGCATGAGTCGTTCTCAGGGTGTGAGGGCAGTTTTTTTTGGGGGGGAGATGCTTGGGAAGCAGCTGTTCTTTCTGCATAGCCATGGCGTGACCATGCTGGCCATCCCGGTGTGTGCAATGTGCTGTACGTGAAGGAGGCATCTCGCCATCCCGATTTGGACCTGGGCAGTGAGGCTGCAGGGTGGACAATGGGGAGAATATATATCCTTGAGCTGTAGGCACTGGTGCTTGCACCTCGTCTTTTCATAATGCAACGGCTTTTTGAATGCTCACTACTTTCTCACTTGATACTGGGCAAACAATCTGTAATTAATAATTTATTCTGTGAATTTTGCCTTTATGGCTGAAATCTAATTATCCAAGCAGTAGACTAGCCAGGCTGTGGAAACAGCACATGAAATTAGAGGGTTTTTTTCCGGAGATGCCATTTACCCTTTTTCGGTTGCATTTTCCTTGGAGAGGCAGCTGGGCTGATGGGGCTTTTACCTGCACTTTATGGAACTGTACTCAAATTCCAATCTCCTTGCCACGTCCGCAGTTCAAAACTATTTGTGAAGGTGCTTCAAATTTCTGTCTGTTGCTCTGGACTGGTCAGTTCAGAGCAGAAATTCAGGATGCAGAAACTGGGAAGGGAGAAGAAATGCTCAGATGCCCACATGGGAGCGTGTCCTCTCCTATGTGGCGCGAGTGGTGTCCGAATCTCAGTCCATGTTGCTCCCCATCCTTTCCCAAGGCCGGCGGGCTGGGGGCAGTGCCGGTATCGGCAGCGTGTCTGCCTGAGCATCACCTGCCTCCAGCTCCGGTGCCCACCCAGGGACTCCCGCTCCGTCGGTGCGGTGCCTCGATGGGGACAGTCACAGGAGTGCTGTGGTCACGGCCCTTCCTAAACTTGTCCCGGCTCACAGGCTGGCTGCCGATGTCAGTGGGAACCCAGCGGGGCTCTGCTTGCCTTTGCCTGCTTCGAGGTTTCCACGATCAGCGCATCTGCCTGCTAACGTCCGCTGACTCCGCGGGATGCCCGACACCGAGTAAAACCTTCAGCTGAGCCCACCGAAATCCGGGGTGGTCTCTGGCTCCGAGGGATGAGCATGCGAATTTCCCAGGGGATGCACAGAGCGGCAGTGCTCCTCACCCCGGCGTTTTTGTCACTAGGAGCCAGGGAGGAGAGGGTTTGTGACTTGGTGGAGGTGTGAATGTAGCCTGGAGCCGCCGTTTGTCCTGCGTGGGGGCAGCTGTGCTCCGCAGGCCAGGCTGGGGACCTGAAGCATCCTCTGGGCAGCCAGAGCATCTCCAGCAGGTCTGTGGGAGCTCTCAGCTCCGTTCCTAGCTAACCCCATGGCCCCGTATGGGAGTTGAGTGGTCCAAAAGAGCTTCAGCCTGGCATAGCACTGGAAACAGAATAAGCGTCATTACGCAGATACCTCCTGGGTGGGATAATTTGATCTGCTGGGCATTTTACAAAAGGCTACAATCAGCAAGCGATCGTGTAGCTGGGAAATAATGCACATGCAATGCTCCAGAGACCTTCCCAGCGCAGCTCCACAGCCATGCAGAAATGTCTGCACTGACCACTCTGAAAAACACCACTTGTAATTTATTTAAATAACAAAGGCATGTTGCATTGTTCAGTAATGAAAAAATAACATTTCTGGATGCCCAGACTTGAAAACTACACTCCAAATGTTGTGGAATCAGATAAAAAGACCCATGATTTTGCCTTGCTCTATCTTTTTGTCCCTTTGAAGGTTGCACTGCCAGGCCATTTGGCATTCCTGTGTCCTCTGCTCACTCAGCTTTCCTCATCCACCTAAAACCCTTCTGGAGCTACAGCTTTCCTCTAAAAAATAAAAAAATAATAAAAAGTTCTCAGTCTCATTCTCTTTCAATGAATATACTTACCATTCTTTCTTTTATTTTTTAAAGGACATGGGCAACTTGGGGTACTTGGTTTCTCTTTTGCCCTTTCCTACCCTGCTTACCTTTGCTGTTTTCTCCAGATAAGTCTTCCATGGATCTCTGACCACAAACCAGTTTTCACCCGGTGGACTGGAGCCAGGGGAAGGGCTACATTAGCTCTGTGGGTCAGGATTTACAGCCATGGGAGCGACTTCTAAGTGCTGGCTTTGGCAGCACAGTCATTTTCTATGGCCTCGCGGTGCTCGGAGCAGCAGGGCATCATCAGCTGCATCCAGCCCCGCGGGAGGAGGAGGAGGAGGAGGAGGAGGAGGAGGAGGAGGAGGAGGAGGAGGAGGCTCTTTGCTGGTCACAGGGAGGGATGCCTTGCTTGTGTCAGGTTATACTGACATTACCAGGGCAGAACTTGTGTTCTGCAGCTTCTCTGATTTGCTGCCAGACGGTGCAGCTCAGCGATGCCGAGGCAGCCTGTTTAATGGGCTGAGGATACACAGATCTCCCTTCGCAGGTTTTTAATCACCGGACAACGCGCAGACGAGGGCACCGCTCCTGGCAGGGGCTGTCCCAGGAGAAATACCGGCGGCTGGCGGTGCTGATATTTTTTTGGTGATTTGTTTTTGGTTTTTTTCTGGTGACTTCCCCTTTTCAGCTTTATTTTGGAGTCTTGCATTTTTCTGTTGAAAGCAGAAGGCTGAAGGAAATTCAAGCCGTATCTCCCATGCCTGGCTCTGCCAGGACAGGGAGAGAGACACGCAGGGTGTAAAACGCTGTGGATCCGCGTCCAAAATAAAGAGATCGGTGCACACAAATCCTGGCCTGAACCCGAACTTGCTGCCACTGTAAAGCCATCAAGAGCCCCTCAACTGTTTTGAATCCTGTCCTGATTAGTAATGATGTTTTTAATTGAAATTTCAAGGTTCATTACTGAACGCAGATTAATTAAATTGCGAGGAGAGATAATGAGAAATGTTCCCTTTGGACCCATAAAGGAACACACGTGTCCTAGCGGGACTCTCGCAGCCCGACCTGCTGCTGATCTCCCCAAAGAGCATCTTCCAGAGCACAAGCCCGAAGTGCCTGCAGGGGCGGGGGGTGCATCCCCCCCCAAGGCAGATTGCAGCCCTGCTGAGCACCAGGCACAAGGTGCAGGCTTGGCACCTTGCAAAATCAAGCCAGCATCGTCTGTAAATCAGACTTGTCAGGTTTTCCTCAGTCCCTGCTGAGGGAGAAGCTTGAAACCTGTGGGTTTCCCTGTGGGAAGGATTAATTGAAAACCGAGGGTGGGACCTTGAGATTTCCTGAGCTTGGGAGATGCTGCTCTGGCATCGGGGGACTCGGCGATGTGGCTCACTTGCTGGTCGGAGGGGGATGTCCCCAGGCTGCGCCGCTCCACTCCGGTGTCACCCTGCAGCGTGCCCACGGCAGGGCAGGAGGGCAGAGCTCAGCACCAAGTGTCCCCATTGCTCCGCTCCCGCTCTCACAAAGTCACTTCTGTAACCTCAGCAAGCGCCTGGGTGAAAATAGGTGGGTTGGGGCTGTTTGGGGGGGGGGTTAGCCAGCCCTTTTTTCAACGTGCACTCAGAGGTGAAGCCCTCCCAGGTTTGCAATGGCTTTGCATTTGGAAAATACCACTGGGAAGGAATCGATCACAAACACCTCCCAGGCATCTGTCTTGAAGAGACACCCTGCCTGTTCGTCTCACCCGGCGATCTCGTACGCGGTGGGACGGGAGGCATTTCAGCAAAGCCTGTGGGAAACCGGGACTGCAGTTTCTTGGAGTCCTCAAGTCATGGGGGAGGTGCCCCTGCCCCTGCTTCCACAGAAGGGTCCGTCTTTTGGGGTCCCCTCCTCGGCGAAAACATCTCCCATAGCACTGTGCATTGAGTGACCCTCGGAGGGCTGAATGTCCCTACTGCACTTGCTTTTTGAGCCACAAATTCCGGACAAATGGGGTCAATTCTACCATCCCTTTCCTGCAAACCTCACCAGAAAGGTCTGTTGTCCCTCCCTAACGAACTACACAGAGCTGATGAATTTCTGGCAGACATACGGTTGTCCAATGGCCACCTCTGTGCTCCTGAGGACAATGTGGGACCTGACATATGCCACACCGTGTGGCATAGTAAATCACAGCCAGACTCATCACGGTCACAAGAGGGGGGGGTGCAGAAAGCGTGAAGAGCAACATGGTCTCTACAACGTCTTCGTGACCTTCGTTCGCGACATATTTTTCTGGAGAGGTCTGTGAAAATCAGATTTAATTGGGCTCATATGGACTCTGGTAAAATCTCTTCTGACTGCAGTATGATGAAGCAGATAAAACAGCACTGAAGATATTATTTCCTGGAAGCTTTTCTATTTCTGTCAGCTCTTACTTGCTAGCTCTCCCCTCCCTGGAGGATGAGCTCTGCTTTCATACACTAGTGGGTTTTTATTTTGGCAAAAAAAGTGTGGGTTTTGGCAGAAAAAAGAGACAGTACATCAATGAAGAGGGGGAAACCATTTTTTTTCCAAATGCTTCAAAGCTACCAGTTAAGGGTTTCCAAAAAGCTTTGGAGTAGAGACCAAGTGGATGCTAAAAGAGATGGGAATTGGCTCATATCCTGAATGACTTTCATTATTGCTTGAAAAAGCAACTGAGTTTTGTTATTGTATTTGTGTAGACCACTGTGCTGGAGACTCCCCACTGAGGGACAGGGTTATTTTATCCAGATACTGCACATAATACCAAGAAACACTGACATGAATAAACCTCATTAGAGAACAGGCATGCACTTCAAGCCTAGAAATGCAGAGGAGATTGCCCAGACCCTGTCCTACTTGAAAGGCTCTTTCATGGGACCAACGGCCCCGAAAGCGTGAGCATAATTGTTGCACATGGCTTCGTGCATCCTGGCTTTCCGCTGCCCCCACAAGCCCCTCCGGAGCACCAGGCATGCAAAGAGGTGCAGAGCTGTGCCCTGTGACACCGAGGTGCCTGGAACATCCCGCCGGAGGAGCGGGTGTGATCGGCTCCTGCTCCTGCTCCTGCATCCTCAGGCAGCCCCAGCTGGGGCTCAAGGGGACAGGTCTGAACCACAGCGGCTCCTCAGGACTCCCAGTTCCTCCGTGAGCAGGTTTGCTGGGGTGTTTCTGGGCAGGTGAGCAGCAAGACCTGTGGGCAGCAGGGTGACCCCATCAGGCTCAAAGCAGGTTGGAGGGTGGGAGCCAGGCGCTGTCACCCCTGTCACAGAAGGCCATGGGCCCCAGCTTGTGGGGGGCTGGCTCAGGAGCACCCCAGTCCCTGCAAGAGGGAAGAGATGGGGCATGGCTGGCTCAGCCACTCTGCAGGCGTGGGGGGCTGAAACGGAGCCTCCTTCAGTGCTCGCAGCCCACCGTGCCCTCTCTGCTGCCGGGGGGGGCAGCCGCATCCCACTCCTGGATGGGTGGAAAACCCACCCATGCCATCTGGCTTGGGCTCAGGCCATGTGGTGTTGTGGCATTTGGGTTTTAAGACCAGCACAAGCTGCTGAGACTTGGCAGAGAGGTTGGGGGGCGGGGGGGGATCCATACCCAGCCAGCGGTCTGCAATGTATTATTCATCCGAAGAGACTGCCTTCCTTATTTTTATTTAGTTCTTTTTTTTTTTTTCCCAGCAGGCTGACCAAGCCTGGCATACCACTGTGGTGAATTCTTGCACCGTGGCCGGACGAAGCCCATGCTGGGGTTGCTGCTGCACCTCCCACCTGTGAAACCACTGGGGAGACCCCCTCAAGCACGGCTTCTCTTTCTGTCCTCCTCAAAAAAACAAACCCCAAGTGCCTTTCTGCCTTGTTAAAACGTATCTCTAGCAGATAGGAGACCAGCTGTGGGTTGGTTTGTTTTTTCAGCCCCCGCCGGCACTTCTTATCTTGCAGTGGTTTTGCAGCTCGTTAGTAAGCCTGCCAGTGGGAGGGGAACTGGGCAATGCTGGGGTTCGCCAGGCTCGGTGCCCGGGGGAAGGCTGCTGCCTGCCCTGGGAAGCCTTGGCACCAACCCCGATTTCCCGGGAAACATAAGCTGTCCTGTTGGCAGCCATAAAAACGGTGATCCTGGAGTAGCGTCAAGGTGTTGTAAGTCTTCATCTTCTCATCCAGAAAGAAATTACGATCCACCTGTGGCCAGATAAACCCCTATCAGATATTGACTGGTGATAAATAGTCGCACAGGTATCGTTACCCAGATCACTGGCCCACTGCCACTGGGGAAAAAAAAAAAGCAAAAAAACCCTGGGGAAGTGGCATCAAGAGAGGTTTTTGCTGCGTGTTTTCTGAAAAGCAGAAGAGCATCCCTCGGTACTGGGACGCTGTTGCAGGAGTGCAGCCTCTGTGTGTATTTCACAAAGAGCCAGTCCAGTCCATAACATTTAAGCTGAATGGAAGACTAAATAAAGATTAAATGGGGACTGATACTCCTATTCGCATCAGGAGATGTCTTGATTCTCTTTTAGCTGCCTTTTCCAGAACAAACCCTGGCTTAAGCCATTGCCTCACCAAACCCTGTGCAGTGAGCGTTTTTATCCCCAAGTTTGCTTCGTGTCCCGTAGAACTCTTAATTACAAATTAAATTATTTATTAAAATAATTTAAAGAATTTAAAGAATTAAAAATGCGAAGAGAGGCCAGCAGCGAGCAGTGGGTAAGCACTGTCAGCAACAGGCTACGTGACCGAGTGCATCGCTCCAGAGATCGTATTTACGCTGAAATGAAGACAGATAAACTCGCGAGAGGGCGAAAACCCATCTAACTTGTTTGTGTATAATTAACCCCAAACTTTTTCAGTGAAGTCATTTCCCCTTGAAAGATGCTGTTTAGTCAAAGCAGAGCCTTTTCGTGGGGAGGTATTAAGGGGATGAAATCCCTTTTTGAAGAAGACCCTTGGCAAATCATGCTGTTGCTAGCAGAACGAAATGCCAGTCTTTCCTTTCACAGGTACTTGGGTTTTGCTTTCTTTAGAAACCCCTGACCTAAATGGTAATTACAAAATTTTGAGAATTGGCTGAAATAAAAAGGGAATGTTCTTGCTTGTCACGGCACATTTTATTTTCTTCCTGAATGCAACAAAAATGAACATGGAAATGCCAGGAGCCCGAGTAAAACACAAATTTGGATTTGACTTCCCCCATGTCGACATCTGGAACGAGATGTAAATGTACGTAAACAATCAATCTTTAAAAAAACACAAAATCAAGCCAAATCCCTTTTGAAGCCACCCAGAACTTCTCCAGCCTCCAAGAGGAGGGATTCAGGTTCAAAGGGAGACCCACCATCCACTTCCTTTGCTCCTCGTGGCTGGAGATCACTGGTGAGAGCAAACTGTTCCCTGCCTCTGCCCAGGGAGAAGCCACCTACCTTTGAGCGAACGCAGCGAGACGCAGGGCGGACAAATGGAAATTAATGCCAATTAAATGCTTTTTAAAATTTAATCTGAACATTAAACCTAACAGAGATCTGCATTTACGGTATCTGCCCGCTGGGGCTGGCTCAAGCATGTATTCCCCGAGCCCCTCGGGGTCTGCCAGGGCTGGGCACGCTCCCTTTTGGCAGTGCCCCTGGAGGTGCCATGGGAGTCCTTGGGTGCGGTGCTCACCTCCCCCAAGCCAAGGTGCCGGGGAGAGCCCACGGCTGGGAGCATCCCTGCCTGTCTTTCCTTCCCTGGGCACCTCCAGCAGCTGGATGTCCTGCTCCTTGGTTCATTGGGCACTTTGGGACAAGTACCGTCATGTACACACGGTCATGACACAACGGTCACCCCAGCTCTGGTTGGTGTCCCTGTTGTCTTTCTGTCCCACTCCTGGGCACAGAGGACCCAAGGGAAGGGGTCCTGTCCCTTGCTTGTAGGGAGCACAACAGGCTGGGGAAAAGGGGTCCACGAACAGCTGCAACAAGGGTCGCTGGGCACGGGAGGGCTCTTTTAGGGCTGGTGACCACACCGGAGCTACCAGAGAACATCCTTGCCCATCTCCCCTAAAGAAGGCCACTAGTGCCCTGAGATTAGCGCTGGAGATGTCATCTCCTGCCTTGCCCCCAGCCCAGGAGACCAGGTACTAACCACAGCCCCATGGCACTGGTGGGGAGATGCCACCCAGCTCTGGAGACAAGGCAGGCAGTCCACCAGGGTCCCAGCACCATGCTGTCTGCTGAGCACCCTGAGCTCTCACCGGCCATAAGAAAAGCTTTTCTCAAAAAACCTGCTTTGTGATAACCGAAATACACCAGGATGGCAGTTTGAAGGCTCAAGTTTGCATCGAGTAGCTGCGGATATAAACATAAAGGCAGCCTGGAAGCAGCAAAACTTCTTTTCTGTGAAACTTTGGGGCAGCAAAGTCTCGTCCCGCAAACATTCACAAGACCTGCGAGCTGGAAGGGCCCAGGCAAGGTCACAGCCGCAGCTCAGGCTGGGAATTTACATTTTCCACCGAAATTACCACCAGTGGCAACACGTTTTTGAGTTGCACCGTTCACAGTGTTGTTCTTCTGCCATTAGATGTCCCCATGTGCTACATGCAGCTCAGACAGGAGGTCACTCCTGGTAACCAAAGGTCACCAAGCTGAAGCTGGAGCAACGCAGACGCCTGGTTTCTTGGTCTTTGTAGCTTTTGTTTAAAGAATTAACAAACGCCTTTTCTGTAGGAGAGGCTGTGGCTCGTGCACTGATGAGTTTCAGTAGTTATCCTGTATCCATGTGGCTTTGGGGCTCGGGGGGTTATCTCCAGGGCTGTCAGCCGGAGCACACAGCAAAAGGCTGCTCGGAGCCCATGGGCACGTTTGGGTTATAAACTGCAGAATGTGACTGTTGAGTAACAGATCGCTGTGGTTCAATGCATCACACGACACATCTGCACGTCCAGTACCTCCTCACCGTAGCCTACCGACAGCCAGGAAGCGGGGAGATGCAAGAGAATATTATTTGTAAGCTATCTCTATTTTTTCAAGCACACCATTTGCAATGTGGTTTGGTGAGCTGTTTCGGCCAAGTTCTGCTTTTGCTGGAAGGGGCTCAGCCCTCCGTATTTGCAACGTGTGTGAGGCCCCCAAATGACAAGCGAAGCCCGTATCTCTTACACCTTTTTTTTTTTTTTTTTTTTTGCGGAGACAAGCTGTGCTGCATCCATTGCAGATACAGGCTCAGCCGCAGCAGCAAGTACGATGCATATTATGAGCTGCACGTACTGCCAACGCGCAGAGAAAGGGCCGTGCTCTAACAGCTCTCCAGGGGACACTGGAAACAGCACACGCCTGTCTGTAGCTGTGCATGATTTTTTCCACATTTGTAATTGCAGCCTTTTTCCCCTTTTGGTTGTTATTAATGTTGTTCGTTTCCTCAAAAATTACATCTGTTTAGATGTTAATTGAGTTAATTGTTACCATTCAGCAGCTGGAGCAGCAATTTAGCACCTGCTAATAAAGATGCTCAGTTTGAAGTTGGGTGAAAATGACCATATTATGGGATTGCTGTTGTACTGTAGTGCCAAAAGTGAGAGTGGCAAAGTTAGCATGCAGTAATGGATGGAGAGATGTGCTGGAGGGTGGTTTCTTGGAGCACAGTGTCAACTTTCAGAGTCAGAGATCAGTAAACAAGCTGCGCAATCATGATACGGAGCCATTGAAGCTGGGTGGGGGGGAGAAACAACAGAGAAAATACAGGTGGCAAGCACAGAGTCAACAATAAATACTCTCTCTCTTTTAGAAGGAGAAATACAGCTTATCTGTGACAGCCTAACTGGGTAGAATCAAAGGAGAAATATAAAAAAGAAGGACTGACAGTACATACGAGACCTTCTACTGAGTGTTTTCACGCCCAGTTAGGTGAGCACCTACCTATAAGGAAAATACAAGAGGTTCACAGGGAATGAAGAGGATGGTGCTTGAGCAGAGTAGCTCTGGGATGAGCTCTGTGGTGACCACGGTAGGCAGGGTGGCCGTTTCATTTCACATCTGTTCTGCCAGGCTGCAGAGGGATGCCTGTTTGCAGGAAGGATGGAGCAGGCAACCCCGTGAGACCCCCGTGCTCAGGGACCATGCAGGCTCCCTGGCACAGCCAGCTCGTGCGTGTGAGCGGTGGTGTGCAGGGCAGAGGGTGGCTCAGCACACACCGGTGCACAGTAGAAATCACTGGTGAGGCTGGTTGGACCACCAAGCCTTGTGCACAATGTCCCAGGGAACAGCAGCCAGCCACCCCAGGCAACACATTGTCTACTACCGAGATGCTCTGTCCCGACTGGAAACTCTCAGCACGATGGAGACCTCCCCCCCCTCCACCCCCAGCTACTTGCTGCCCTCCTTCACTGGCCAAAGCGTGGAGCTTATTTCCTATCATTTCAGAAATTTTTAGCCTTGCTGCTGCTGTCTGGCCACCTCTCAAGGATCGTGTACGTCCTTATCGCAGCCACGGTGAGTCCTTGCAGAAGCCACCTCTGTCTGTTCTGCATCAGGACCGCTGTACTGACCTGTATGTGATATAATGGGGCAGCACAGCCACGCTTGAGGGCATACGTGACTGTGTTGAATCCAGCGTTTCCTTTGGATGCAGTGAGGTCGCTGGCAAGGATGCAAGACCTTACATTTTCATAATGTCACGTTAATTTTTCATTGCTCTTATTTCACCGAGAGGATTACATCCTTAGGAGGTCTGCAAGGAGAAGGAGAAATGCCCAAGGACACACCTAAGCCCTGCGCAGCTGCATTGCCATGACCTCGGCCAAGTCACTGGAAGCATCTGGAGAGAGGGGGTGTTTTGGGGAGAACCCCCCCAAACATTGCAAGAGCACGTCCAGCTCAGCAGCCTGGCAGTGAGCAGGGATGCCCCAGTGCTTCTCCTTTCACTATAAAATTGTGCCACATCATGGGGCATGCGGGCTCGTACCTCCTGCGACAGCAGCAGAAGATGCTGCAGGTTTAGGGGGGGTGGGGGGAGAGGCTTTCAAAGCCCTCTTTAAAGCAAGGAGCAGAGGAAAAAGCAGATTCCTCTGGAGAAAAGGGTATTTTGGAGCAGCGGGTGAGTCAGAGCCAGCCTCCCTCCCACACAGCTTCATTATTTTGGCTCCCAGGCGCATACACACACTCGCAGAGCTGTGCCGTCGCCCCTGCACATGGAGACAAGGGCATGCAGGGGCACAGTGTGTTTTGGGGAGTCACATGTGTCCTCCCATCCTGTCACAGCCCTGGAGCTGCACAGCACCCATCTCCAGCACACGGAGCAATTTCTCTACACGAGGACCCCATCCCGCAGGGTGCTGGGTGGCACCCCCCTATTTTGGGGAGCAGAGTTCCATCACGTCCTGCACCCCCGTCCCAGTGTGCTCGTGCTTGCCCCATCGTGTACGGTGGCCTGGGAGCCACCCGCAGCTGCCAGAGCACCTTTCCATCCCTCTATGATGAGACTGCAGGTGTTGGCAGAGATGGATTTAAAAGAGGGCAGGGAATACCCTCTTGCCACAACTGGAAGGGTGAAGACACCCCACCCCCATTACTGCCTGGATGGTGTTAACGAGGTTCCTTGTTACCTACCTGAGCTGTAATCAAGTGGCCACTTAAAACCTGCTGAAGACCACCGGGCTTAAAAAGAAGAGTAGGGCTACAGCAAGGCTTTGGGGGGTTCTCCCCAGTGATGGCTATAGGAGCAGGGGGCTGTGCAGGCCAGCAAAGGTCAGTGGAGAGCTGAGGTGTCAGCATGAGGCTGTTAATACTCCTGGAGGCAGCTGGAGATACATGTGCCAGAGGTAAAGAGTCCTGTTGTGTTTTTTAGGGTGACAGGAGGGGAGATAAATCACTGGGAAAGATGGAGCTGGTTGGGGGAGAAGGTGGAGACAGGTTGGTATGTGGGGTTGCTGGAGAAGTGAGAGAGCCTGGGGGTAGGGGGAACATGGGTTCCTCAGGGAGCATTTGCCATCTGATGCTTCAGAGGGTGCCTAAGCGTGTGCTTGCCTGGTCCGTGGGTATTTGCATTAGGGTTAAATATATAAGGAAAGGCTTTTCCTCCTGTTGCTCTGGCTAGCTGTGCTGGGGCTGTGGCGTCAGGGATGGAGTGTCAGAAGGAGCATCGGTGCTGGAGCGTGGCCATGCTCTGGGGCACATGCTGGTGAGGCACTGCTGTTACCTGGCTCTAGCAGGTCCTCAGTTGAAAGAAACCTTCCTCCTGTGTGTGCTCAGAGCAGGCACGTGCCATCCAGTCCTGCTGGTGCACCCTGGGCTGGTCAACAGCAGGACTCCTTTTAACTCCAAGACCCTTGTTTGTGCACCACAGCATTCAGCTTCCCTGTACGGCTGCTGGGGAGACCTGCCCGTGTCCTAGATCTCCACCCAGAGCTGCCAAAGCTTCCCTTGCAGCAGTACCAAATGGGCAGCACATCAAAAAGATGAGCAGGGTCCTCTCTGCCTGCACAGGCAGGCTGCAGCCTTTGATAAAGCCCTGTCCCACCTTCCTGATGCAGGTGGCACTAGCTCAGCCAGCCAGCCCTGGCAAGTGCGGGAAGTTCATGCTGGTGTGGGTCACTGGGAGGACTTGGGTTTGCTGGTGGTTAAGCGTGTGCCACCTGGCAGCAGCAGCTCCTCTGCTTTCCACCCGCTGCAGCAGGTCTGGGTGGTTCCCTGCATCCTCCTGACCTTGCTACAGCATCCCTGCTATTGATGTGCTGTCATAGCTCTTGTAATTGGGGCTATCCCAGTGCTCTTCCTTCTAGGTTTTTTGCATTCCCATTAGCTCATTTACTGGGGATCCAGGCTCCAGATCACTGTGCTATTGTCTGATGACAGCTGTGGCTGAAACTTGGCTTTCTTGAGGCTTCTAGGAAAAGGCTGCAGGCCAAGGAGAGGGGGAAATGCAAGCTCAGCCCTTGGACACCACAGCACAACCTTGGCAGCCAGAGGTGTCAGAGGTGACACTGCAGTGCAACCAGGGACTTGGCATAAAGTGTGCTGGGAGAGATCCGGAGTTGGTGGTGGGATGATGCCCTGGGACAGAGGGAGCCCAGAGCCGAGCTGGTGGGGAGGGTGAGAGAATCTGTGCATTTGATCTTCTGCAGCCGGGGCAGGCTGGTGTGTGCGTGATATGGGATGAGGGGGAAGAGTAGAATATGCTCACAGGGTGGGTGGTAGCCCACCCTGCTGCTGCTTCTCCCATCACCATCTTCTGGTAGTTGTTGGTCCCTTCTCCTGGGTAGCCCTTCAGCTGCCTTTGGTGGTCACTGATGGCTTGGGCACTGCAGGTGCTGCGTTGCTTGTTGTGAGCTGGAATAAAGCCCTTCTTGCATCCCTCCAGAAGCTGAACTCATAACATTAACCCTGCAGCTGCAGCAGTGGAAAGATTCTCTGGATGCTCCCTGCTTTGCTTCCAGGAGGTGGGCAGCGTTGGCTTGCAACGCCTGTGTTTTCCCACTTGACGGAAGGCGTGGAGCTCTGTCTCCGTGCTGGAAGAGCAATCACTCCTCCAGTGCTCAGCGTTGCCGCTCTGTTTTTGTGTGGCAGGGTGTTAGGACTTAGCATGCTAAAGATAAGATGGTGGAATTTAATACTCTCAAGTCCCTTGCATTCCAAAACCCGGTATGAAATCCCTGCTTATGTTTAAATAATCTGTATGTTTGAGTAAAGGATTATGAGCCGGAGGCAGAGGCAGTGTTTTCTTCGCTTCCTGCAGGGAAGTGCAGAAGGGAGTCCTGGGGAAAGTCAGCTTGCTGAAGAGCAGAAAGGGCAACGCAGGGATGCTTCCAACAAGCTCCAAATGCAAGCGAGAGCCAGGAGACAGCTGCTCACAGAGGCAGGGGAAGCAATAACTAGTGAGAAATAACATTTAATTACTTCTCACTCCTACCAGTCTGGGAAAGATCTCTGATGTGTTCCTCTGATGCCTGGTGGAAAGGGACCATGTTCTGGTTATGGCTGATTATGCTTCATCAGGTGAAGAGCCAGCCTGAGTAGCAAGGATCAGAGCATCCCTGCTGCAACCCCTGGTAAAGCATCGGTGGGACCGCGGGGTGGCAGCTACCGTGGAGCTGCTGGGGTTGGCTTGCTAACAGCAAAGACGTGGCAAGTGGAAGATTGTGCCTGAGCTGGCTGGCAGGGACCCTGGGTCTGCGGAGTGGGTGACCACACCAAAAGGGTCCCTTCTGCCCCGTATGTGCAGGATCCACCCCCTGGGTGGCTCTACCAGCAGGTATGACCCCATTGGAGTAGGGCGTGAGCACCGAGCGGAGGGCAGGGAGGAGATGCGTGGAGGAGGAAGGATTATAAACTTCCCTTGCTTTTGATGGAAATTGAGTTGGTTGCTGCTGAGACAAAATGCCTCAGCTCTCCCTTTTGACACCTGGAAGCACTTGCCAAATTCAGCGGGGCTTTTCTACCCACCACCAACCTCCTCCATCTGTCAGCCTACTCCTACCCTTCCTCTACAGCTACAACAGGGAGAAAGCGGTGGTGGGTGCTGTTATGCAGGGCTGTTGCTCTCTAACTGGGCACCTTTCTGGTGCCACCTCTGCTTTCGCTTGTTTCCTAAATGGTAATTTGAGGCACACCAGGTAAACACCCTGTAACGGCTTGATAATTATGGGCTGTAATAAATGAGTCCAGTCACACGTGGTAGAGCCAGGAGGAGTTGCCTCATGGCCTGCACCACAGGCAGGAAGAGAGGAACATTCATTCTCAATGAAACGGTATTTACCATATAATTACCTTGGTGCTACATGGTAATTACTATGCAATTAAATGGTCAACAGGTACTGTCTAAACAAAGAGGACTTAAGTGACATCTCTGTCCTGAGGCTTAAAATATTACAGTGGGGTAAAGGGGGGGGATGGAAACTGTGAAGTATTGACAGGAGTGCGATGGATATAACAACTCGCTGCCTTCTCTGAGATGAAGCTGCCAAGGAGTGAGAAAGAAGCATCTAACTTGTTGATGTCACCCCAGAGAACAAGGGACTGGTGCTTACTGCAAAAACAGACATTATAAACTCAGTGGCGAGGCTGCGTGCCAGATCGACACATGCCTCCCTTGCCCATGCTCCCCTTTTTCCTTTGCTTACAGACATGCCCACGGTGTGTGAGCCGGGGGGTGTCCTCCCTTGGCTGCTGGGCAGCCAGTACATGTGGGGCAGGGGGACCTCCTGTTTAGCAGCCCCCCATGCCATCAGCCCCAGGTACCTGTTCTTTTCTGTCCTGCTGGCAGTTCACCGACCCGCTGGTCCCTGCGATGCTGCACTGCCCATCGTGTTCCTTGGAGGCTGCGGAGGGGCCGTCTGAAAACCAGCAGCGCCGACTCCTCGCTGCTGCTGTCATGTTCCCTGTGCTGTGACTTGTCCTCGCCTGACTCCCGTTACAACTAATTAGCACCTTGACATTTACACAGTGAGTGAGGCAGCCTTGATGTTTGCGAAAGAACAGAAGGCACATCTGTCTGCATGATCCATTTGAAGAGGAGGAACATGGCTATGTGGTGTTTATAGCAGGCAGTTGGGGGAGGAATTAATTTACAAAATTTTTTGAATGAAAACAATTCCAATAACTTAAGTGCCCTCGCCCTCCCACGTCAGCTGTTTACAAACTGTTGAGTTGAATCTGTCCCACATGTCCTTTGAACCTACCAGTAACAGAGGGGGGAAAAAAAATGAAACTCATCCTGAAAAACTAATTTTGAAGTAAAAAAAAAAATAATAAAAATCCTGCCCACGGAGTTCAAACAACTTGTCTTGCTTCAGCTTATACCAATCTTCATGTACTTAGACAAATGTCACCAGAAACAGACTTAATTGACTCCATTTTGCTCTTTATCCTCATTAAAGAGGAATATAGTTGTTCCTCACTGCCTCTTCACTCTCTACACCTGCCCTGTGAAGGCACTTTGTGTAAGGTGCTGATTAACTTTATTTGTGTGGCAGCAACCTGTGGAGTTTGAGGGCACCCAACTGTTGGAGCGATGGAGCTGGGGTCTCTCCACCTTGCCAGGCTTGCCCTGCCCTTTCTCTGTAGGGAGGCTGTCCCTTGTGGTACAGACCAGAGATGCTTTCAAATGTCTTAAAAAGCACTTATCCAGCTTTACCTGGGGTGTGGAGGGAGGGGGAAAGCCCCAAGCCTGCTGTGTCATCGTCTTAGCTCAGGTCTGGCATCTACGCCTTCTGCATCGCAGACGGGCCAGCTACAATTCTCGTGTGACTGTAGGCATGGCACTGCTTAGGGGTACATACAGGAGTGTGGCAGCGGCTGGCAGGTGACAGCCACGTGGTGACAGTGGTGCTGCTGGTGAATCCTGCTTGCATCCAGCTGAAACTCAGGTCGCTGTAGAACAGCAGCGTTCTTAGGTTTGCCTGGAATTCCTGATGACTTGTTTCTGCTTTTAAAAAAGGGGAGGAAGCTAATTAAAGGGAAAAGGTTGCAATTAAAAACCATTCTTGTTGTTTGTTTTGTTTTCTTAAGGAGATCTCTGGCTCATTAGCTTTGTGGCTCTCCTGTCCGATGTCCCTTGAAGCTTTCCAGAATCAAAGCTAAACTCTGCTCTCTGATATTTAGCGATCTGCTGTAGCCAAGACAGATGGTAACGTATGGGGGAAACATCAACTTCCCCATCCCTTTGTTGCAAGGGGGTTAAAGGAAAGGCTAACCACTATCCCCAACCAAAAATAAGGGGGCAGAGTTGATAGGGTACCCCTTTTGTAGGGAGCTGATGGCTGTGGCTGGGGGTTTCCTGCTTGCAGGTGATGAGTACAACCCATTTGGTCATGGCAGGGGTTATCTGGGATTAGAAAAAAAGATGTGAAAGTGTCCTTGGTTGGCCAAAGCCAGGGTATGACCCTGCTGAATCTGGGATGCAGGGCACCTCTAAATCCCTGTGGGAGGCCAGTGGGTCCAGGTGGCTTCAAGCATTTTCTGAGCCAGAAGCTGCTTGTTTCAATGGAGAGAAGGTTTGAGGCTTGCCTTGCTCCGTCTGGATTCACACAACCCACAGGCCAAACAGAAACGGCACAAAAATGAGCCTGGGGTGCTGCCCTCGGATCCAACTGCTTGTCCTCTTGCGGGAGGTATCACACCAGTGAACCTGGTATTTGTCACTGGCTTTGCCGTATGGTGCAGTCCCCAGTTAGGAGGGTCAGCACAACCCCTGCGGAGTCCTGCAGCATCTTAGAAATATCCTCCGGCAAGACATGGGTCCTCGCAGCAAGCCGAGTTATGGGTTGTTCTGGCTAATCCCTCAGGCTTCCTTGGGCTCAACTTTGAGTACCTGCTTTACAGGCCCGTGCTGTGAGTTTTGGAGCTGTTTGGTGCCTTTAACGTTCTGGCTTAGGACGCTGTACTACCTTGAAAGGTCTTTGAAGCCTTTTGCGTGTGTTTGAGGTGGACCCTATGAAGTTCTTGTGACGCTGCTGTTCTGTGGGATGGGTTGGACTCCGGTGGCTATCTGTCTTAGCTGCTGGGCTTTATGGTGGAAAAGCCTGCTCAGGGGTGGGAACACCCTGCTCTGCTCTTCATGCCTGGGTCTTCCTTGAGATGGAAAGCAGTGCGTTCGTTCCAGCCTCCACCGCCTGCGTGTTGGAAAAGGTTCTCCTGGTAGCGCTGTGTCAAGCCCCACTGGCACAACAAGTCTCCCTCTGGGAACAGGGGCAGGATGA
The DNA here is from genome assembly GCA_035590215.1 of Microhierax caerulescens. Lineage (NCBI taxonomy): Eukaryota > Metazoa > Chordata > Aves > Falconiformes > Falconidae > Microhierax > Microhierax caerulescens. The sequence goes on from JAVJGJ010000061.1 coordinate 6,310,597, forward strand.
CAAAAACTACTCCTGTGTTGGTGCAGCTGCAGTCCTGTACTGCTCCTTCACCTCCACCCCTGCTCAGAGACAGGGCAGAGGTGCGGCAGGGCTCTGGGCATCCCCCCGCCCAGAGGTGATGAGAAGGTGGCAGCACTTTGGGTACACTCCTCCTTTGCAGGCATCAACATATTGTCAGCGTGGCCCCTGGTCCTGTAGCAAATCGCGGTGGTTTTGCTCCCACCAGCAGCAGGTGTCAGGAGGGTGATACAGATGGACCTACCACGGCACGGGGAAAATTGGCCATGATTGCGAAGAGCTTCTCCCTGAAGGGCTCTGCATCCTCTCCCCAGCTCACCCCATCAGATGTCATATACAGGAATGTATGTGGAGGGCTGGGCTGATGTGGGATTGCCCAGAGTAATGATTTATACTGAGCTGCTGTGCCCTCTCTCCCACCTGCTCTTAAATATCTGTTTAAATGCACAAGTTAATTGAAGTACTGTTGTCAGATGCGTTAAGGATAAAACTTTATTTAATGGTGACAGGTAACTTGAAACTCGCAAGAGGAGGGAAGGCAAGGGGAGAAACACGTGCAGCATAATGAGAAGCTGAATTTTGAGGGCTCTGGGACGGTTCCTCTCTATTCCCCATCTTGTTGGCTGCTCCTAGGCAGCAGTGCCCATAGCAACACTGCCTGGTGCAGGCAAGGCTGCAGTGATCTCATGGGCATCCCTACCACGAGAGAGACCTGAATTAAGGTGCCATCTGCTGCAGCTTTCCCCCCAGACCCGGCTGAGCAGCGCTCATGCCAAGCATCCAGTCGGGAGGAGGTGAGGGATCTTTCATCCATCAGGGATGCTGAATGAGAGCTACACCTCTCCTGGCTGTGAATGCAGCAGATCTACAAACCTTCCCCTTTTTATTAGCAACTTTCCCCATGTAACCACGTTCCTGTGGGTTGGGGTTGAATGAAGAGAAGCTCCTGTTTTAATTTTTGCTGTCAGGAGTAACGGGTAAGTGTAGGAGGAGGAATATTAATCATACCCAGCAGGCATTCTTCAAACTTAGAAACAGCATAAGGAAGGAGCCCAAATGGTTTAAACATTGTGGGGACCATTTGTATGGGAGTCTCATGCTCAAAAACGTGCAGGATATTATCTTTTTTTTTTTTTTTTTCCCCACCTCAATTTAGTTTAAAGGGGAAGTCATTGCTCTCCCATCCCCAGTCCGCAGCCCTGATGTGCCGGTGAGGTCTGTGGTCCCCAGAGAGATGGGGAGAGGTGTACAGGGGACATTGTCCCTCCTGTTGAAGCTCCCATCAATTGGCTATTTCTTTTCCTAATTCATTCTCTTTCTGGAGGCAAAAGAAAAGGGGAGGGAGTATCATCTTTTTGCTGTTCCTAGTTTTTGCATGGGTGTTGTAGCAGGCACAGTGCTGCCACGGGGAAATCAAGCTTTTCGTCTCTTTGGGGTGATATGAGCGATCATTGGAGGTTCGGAAGGAACCAGGGTCACACCATGGGCTTGTGGGTCCACCCTGTGAAGAGAGGGTTGTTTTAATCCCTCTCTTGGGCTTTGAGAGGCCCCCCAGACTTCGCTCCCCTACTGCACAGATGTGCAGGCTTGCTCACAGCTTACCTGTGACCGGGGGCATCGGTGCCCACCGTGGGAGCCTGGGGGAACCGCCATCCTTATGCAACTCCTTCCCTTCCCTTTTCACTTTTCTCTAGCCCTTTTTTAATACAAGAAGCTCTTGGGCAAGGATGCCCAGTGGGTTTTTACTCTCCTGGAGGCTGCCTGTGTTTTCTAGCTGAGCTTGGAAGCCTTTGCATCCTTCATCTGAAGGGTGTGGAGCTGGCTGACAGCCTCCACTGCCCATGGCTGGCTGCGTTGACCTGGGGCTGGTTGCCACCAAGAACAAAATGCCTTCATCTTGGGCAAGCCAGGGTACGGGGGTCTTCCCTGGGGCAGGGCATGAGGCATTGGGCACTTCTCCTACCTCCTCTGTTCTGTTTTGTTAATATATCACAGAAGCCTTTCTCAGATCGGCAGGAGGCTATGAGGAGCATCACCGCACTGCTGTGCAAAATTGCTATTCTCTTGCGTCTCGCCACTGCTGAAAGTGGTTAAAAGCATCTGACTGGGAACCAAATTTCCTCTGCATCTCCTTAAGCATACAGAAAAAAGACTGCTTGGCAGATTTCACTGTGCCTCAAACGTGGAGCGGGGAGCAGGCAGAGAGAAAAAAGGAAAAAAAGATAAGTTGTTCACAGAGCTGAAGCCCTGCAATGAATTTTCTCAAACAAAACACAGTGGTCCTGGTGCTGAGCCAGCTTGTCTCACTGGGCTCCCCAGAAGGGCAGCCCTTAGATAGGATGCTGGAGAGCTGGGCTTTCCCATCAAGTGGGTTTCTGCTTTTCGTCAGGGCATCATCAAAACAGATGCATGAGTGAAGCGTTTTGGATTTGGAGACAAAACTTCATTCTCCCAGCTTAATCAGCTTCTTTACAAAATTCCCAGCCCCTTCTGGTAAGGCATCCCAAACACGATGCTTGCGGGAGGCTGCAGCATTCCTCGCTTGCAGAAGTTTCAGGCCTGATTCCACATGTGCAAAATGAGTTTATTCTTCTGAATCGGCACATGTTCTTTTTCAGCAACGCAGGGTTTGTTTGGATAGGGGAATACGTCCACTGAGGATGTCGGCACCAAACAGTAGAGGAAGGGGAAGAAAAAGCCCTTGTGAAACTCGGGTCAGGTATGGCCTGGCGTCAAGAGCCAAAAGAATTATGGTGCCTGAAGTTTACAAAACTCCCCCAAACCGTTGTTTTGCTCTGAACCTATTTCAAAGGGGCTGTGACCCTCCCGCCCCACTCCAAGCTTTGACTCCCCCCAGCAGCAGCATTCAGCGTAGCAGCACAAAGAGCAGCAAGCTGTAATTTGCCAACAGGGCTGTGTCCCTCAATGAAAGCTTCCTACGTGTCTATTGGAAGATTATCCTATCAAATCCCATGCTGCTCTGAAAGGTACGCATTTGAAACATGACTAACGCTGATAGATGCTATTATTCTATTTTGTTCTCCAGCTTGTGAGTAATGTCTCATTATAAATGGGGATGCATTCAGAAAAACATCATCTGCCTGCCAGAGCGTGGGCTCCTCTGCACGGGCAGCTCGTGGCAGAGGAGCCGGTGTGCGGCGGCACGTGGCTGCGTGTGGGTCGGCAGCATCCTGGTCAGCAGCAGCCCATGGGTGCTGAGCTGGCCTCGAGCTCTGCTGGCCACCCAGGATGGGCTGTAGCTCCGTGCTGCAGGGCTGGTGATCCACGAGCCCAGGCTGTGGGGCTGGCACTGGTAGAAAATGGGGGGTACTGGCAAAGGTGGTGCAGGTCATTGCTGGCGGAGCCGGCAGCCTCTTGCTGTGAAGGTCTTTTATGGCCTTCACTGGGTACGTGCCACCCTGCTGAATGTCGTGTCTTCTCAGAGCATCACTTTCCTATAGCTGAATATCAGAAAACTCCGGGCTATGGGAAAGTCTGTTGTAACAGGGATGGACGGGCTCCCCAGCCAGGGACATGGGTCTGTCTAGGTGTGCTGCTCCTCTGAACGCCACTCAGCTGTAAAAGCTGTATAGCTCTCTGTCCAGAAATGGTCCCTAATATCCTGCTGCAAGGGAATCTTCTTGTCTGTATGGAAGCCAGGTTTCAATCCCTGTTGGAGATGTCTGCTGTCATCTACCCTCTGTCTTCCTTCTCCCGTGGTGCTAAGCACTTGCATTTTCGGGGTCTTCATCACAAGGTGAATGGCTGATCTCACCCACGCTTTTCTTTGTGTGGAAAGGTCTCAGGTTTTGCAAGCCCCCTGGCCCAGACAGCAGGGCCTCCCTGGCAGCTAGTGCAGCCATCGCATTCATGGACCGTTGTGGATCAGCTGAGGCTGCTTTGAACCACTGAGCAAACAAAATGCCTCTTCTCTAATGAAAGCCTAGATATGTGTCTGCCCGATCAGCATGCCTGGACTATTGTGTCAGCTCTCCAGGGGATAAAAATATCAGAGAGCAAGCGTGTAGCAGGCATGTGGGGGAATGCCTGTCTTTGGAGGCACCTGTAAGAGCGGTGGCAGGGCTCACTGGTGGTGGCCATCAGGAATGGGGAGTTCAGTTTGCAGAAGCTGAGCCCACGGGGGCTGCTAGGAGTGAAATTGCCCAGCTCTTGGTTCAGGCTCTCTCCCGGTGTCCATCCTGCGCCTTCAAACCTTCCTCCTAAAAAAATTGTTTCCCAAATACACAGGTGCTCCTGGAAATGGTCAGTGCTGGCCAAGTGGCTTGTTTACTTTAAGTCCTGTATTGCCCAGCTTTCTGGGGTTTGGTGGCCGATGGCTCTGGCTGTGCATAACCCCAGCTGGAGAGCGGTGGCACCGACCTTCCCCAGGGCTGGTGCGACCCGGCTGCCTTGTCCTGGGCTGCTGCTGAGCATCTCTGGTCCTCACCATCTGCTGTCTACTCTTGATGATATCTCTATTCTGTTTCATGCAAAAGAGAATGAAATGTTGAGGGTTTTTTTTTATTATTATTTTCCAGGTGTTGTTTTTCCCCTTCACCTCCTGCTGTGGAGGCTTTGGGGTTTTTTTCCTTTCTTTTTTTGGTTTATATTGTTGGAACATTTATTTCCTCTCCTGTTTTTATTTTGAAAAGGGGAAAGGAGCCTGTATCCCCATGAGGTGTTATTAAGCTGAAAGGCTGGTGATTTGACTGTGAGGCACGCTTGCACCTCCCACACTCGTGCAGTCAGTGACGCACGGCGCAATCAATGGAGAGGGGATGAATAAACCCAGCGTTTGCTACTTGCCTGCCATCCCCAGAAAGAAGGGGGTGGAGGAGAGAGGGAGGGAAAACTCTGTTCCGAGTGTGCAGTTCTAAGAAGTATTTTCTGTATAGCCACAGGTTGCTTGCCAAAACATCTCCATCAAGCCATAGGTCCTCTTTGTCTCATGGGGTTAGGGCTGCACTGCCATGAAGCTTGTGGGACTGCTGCAAGGCTGGCTTCAGCGTCCCTCATCTCATCAGGCTATTTTTCAGGCAGTGAACTTCAAACCACCGTCCACGTGGTCTGTGGCTGTCCTCCACCTTGTGCTTCTTGCTAAGTCTGGAATTTTAAATGCTGGGAAAGGGACCACCATCTCCGTGGTCTATAGCTCCTGGCACACTGCTGTGTGGCTCCTTGTGATGCAAGTTTAAGACATCAAGTTCAATAACCTGTCTTTTTGCTGTAATGGTCCATGTTGTTGCTCTCTAAGAGCACATCGGGGACAAGGGGGTTCTGCCTTCCCCTGATGAGGTGCCAGTCCCAGGGGCCCTTAAGGGATGGAGATATATGGTCTTGCATGTGAAATGGGGGCATGCCTAGGCTGATGGGGGTGGAAGTGATGGTACATTGCGTTGGAGAACAGGAGGTGGCAAAGGCTGAACTGCAGGATTTGTGTATCTCCCACCTGCATGAAAACAGCCCCCACGACAAAACAGCAAACTGGCTGTCGGGCAGCTGGGACCCACCATGCTCAATAGATGACTTTGAATGGCTGAGCTGAGATCAGATGCTGGGCTCTGGAGGCTTCCTACAGCATGGAGAGGGTCAGGCCCTCCTCCTTTTTGGAGTGTGCTCCAGCCCCAAGGATTCTTCTTTTCTAGGGGGGAAGTAGCTGAAACTCTGAATAATTAAGCAGTGGCACTTGTTTTTTTCTTTTTCTGACCCTCTCTCACCTTCCTGCATGCGCAGCCTTTCCTTGCATGACAGTGAGCTGATCCCTGTGGTGGTGTGGTGCTGGCAGCTGATGTGCTATGGAATTAGGGGCTTACAGTGGGATAAGGAGATGAGATCTTTGCTTCTGGTTCAGGCCATGCAATCCACACTTTGGTGGGACAGCACCTCCCTTTGACAGACACCAGTCCTTTTTTTTTTTCTTTTCATTTTTTTTTTCTTTTTTTTTTTTTCTTTTTGGTGCCCATGTCAAGTGTTGCATCTTTATTTAGCCCACCTTGGAAAATGCTGCTTCTAACGTGTCCTGACAGCTTCTCACTTCCAGAGAGCATCCCTCCCGCAGTGCCACCCCCCTGCCTCAGCAGGGGAAGGAAATGGCATTGCAGAGGCTGCCATCGCTGGCACGAGCAGCCAGCACCAGCCTTCAGAGCCGTCACAGTAAGGATGCAGGATGCAGCTCAGATGTAGCTGTACCGTAGCTGCGTGCCCATCACTCATGGGCAAGTGTTTTTTCTGCCCCATATTTCATGCCTCAGACTATTTTTAATAATTGATATTAAGGCTTTACAACAGAGGAAGTGGACAGCAGGCCACCATTTGCACACCACGTCAATAATAAATGGAGCAATGCCAAAACACATCAACAACAAGCTTGTTTGCCCTCTTCACGTATTCACAGTGATCCAGTCCTAAGGAGGCAGAGCACGGGCAGATGATCAGGCTAAGGTGCCAGCAGAGAGATCAGAGGAAACAGAGAGGGGGATAGTGTAGGACGATGCTGCCCTTCAAAAGGCTCAAAGTTGGGCAAAGCTCTGTGTGCTATGCAGAAGGCACACATGTGCTATTTCCCTCAAGAAGACCACCTTTCTGCTTAGTGTCGCATCCCCTGGATACTGGAAACTCACTCAAGCAAATGGTTTCTGACCCAAATACAGACTCGCATTTCCCAAGCCCCTTCCTGTCCTCCTGATGCTGGCACCATCCCAGCAATGAGCGCAGCAGATGCTGAAACATCTGTGCCAACAGCACTGCTGCCGGCGCCCGTGTAGCATGAGCTCGGCACGGGGGCAGAGCTCGCTTGGCACCCACCTGTGGAAGAGCCCATTAACTACGGGTGCGTTTAGGGAAACATTTTTCTTGCAGATCAGGTGTATTAATGCATGACCACCGTTAATAAGCACCCAGGTCACAGGATCAGAGCTATCCAAAGTTAAAACTCTAAAAAAAAATGTATAGCATGGATGTAGAGCAACTGTTTCACCCCGTGAGCCTGCTGCTCTGGTACAGCACTACCGACCCCTGTATCTGCCTGAAGTGTCTCTGGTCAGCTCCCCAGCAGAGGAGAAATGGGTATTATGGAGCGTGGGAAATGACTATTTTGGCTCACGTATCTGTTAGATCTTGTAGTTCTTCATTTCTTGCGGTCTTCAAACCGGTTTCCAACTTGTTTGTGTGTGGTTGCTGTAAGGGAAGCTTGTGGGTCCCTGTGCAATGCTCTGTTATTCCTTATTGCTCATGTAATTTATCTCTTTGCTGTGTCCTGCATCAAACCGCAAGTGTTTTCTTGGGCCTCTCTGCTTCTAGCGTTGGCCTCGATCAAACATACTGGGGGTGTATCTGGTGCTGGTTTTCTTCTGCAGTCCGTGAATACCTTCAGATCTGCCTGAGCTAGGCTGCAGGCACCCTTTTCCAGAAGTCTTAGGACTAAAAACATGATGCACAGTCCAGCTGAGTTGTCCTCCTCCTTCCATGTCGCTCACGCTGTGCCTTAACCCTCCTGCGTGAGCGGCTGCTCTTTAACTACTTCTCCTCTTCTGGCTGTTTGGAGGCATTTCTCTAGAGTTAGACCTCTAGATGTCCATGGTTTCTCCATTTGCAGGAATCCTACCCCAAAGCTGACATCTCTAAAGGATCTGTTACAGATTCAGAATTAACAGCTGGTGTTTCTGCTTTGTACCTTGCCAACACCATTTCTACCTCTTGGCCCAGTAAAGCCCAGTATGCCTGCAGCCTTGCTCTGCTTTGGCTGCCGCTCTAGGTTGTTCTTACCACAGCTGGCTGCTTCAGGTGTAATCCTGACAACAGCATCCCTTCCCACTCCGTTCCCCTTGGCAGGCCTAGCAAATACTTCTTTTTCTGTCCCTCCACTGCTCATGGCGAGTTTTGTATATATCTTGTACTTGGGCCTTTCTGCAGTAAGAGATTTTGTAGAAATCCTTGATGCTGGGGAGTCAGGCACTCTCTGTTGGCTCTTTCGTTCTGGTTTCATGGCCCACGAGCTTCATAGACGTGGAAAAGAGGAGCAGAAATGTTCTGGAGAAGGTGGAGATAGCAGGGAGCCAGCATTTGTGGATCTGGCTACCCCTTGAGCTGATCTATTTTAACAAGCGCTCGTCCTCGCCGTCAGGCTCCCTGGGGTGACTGCCGTCAGCAGGGCGATAGCAGGAGGCTGTTCCAGCCTTCTAAACCGCAGCAGAGCAGGCGAAGCTGAGGATGCTGCTGGCGTTGCAGCCAGGGGATCTCAGGCTGGCTGAGACCTCCTGAAATGTTCTGCTGGTTGCTCTAGGGTCCATGAAGTTTCCATCCCAGGAGAGAGGCAGTTCTTAAAAGCTTGCTGCAAGCTGAGCCTGAGCAGAAGAGGCATGCTTTCCATGCAAGTGCCTTCTTGCTACCGGTTTCTCTTGCCTCAGCCTACGTAACCCACTCTTCCTAACACAGTATGTTTTCGCAGGAGCTGGAACTGGCATGTTCTTGAAGAGCAGAGCACCCTGAAGGGCAGTACGTGCCTGGGTTGCCTCCTGGCACCCACCGAGACAACCTCTGCGGTGTTACTTGCTCCTCGCAACTCGTAGCAACCACAAGAAACTCTCCAGGCAAATGATAATTCTGGTGGGGTGGGGGGTAAAAAAGCCTCTTGTGCTAATGTTGAGAAGTTTCTTGGGCTCAGTTTGACCTCAAGGAAGTGCAGGGGGACCCAAGCAGGTTTCCATCAGATGCCTACCCACTTTCTCGTTGCTTTTCTTCTTCTGGCTGCGTGCTGGGGAGAGGAGAGGACTACCCCAGAGTCTGTTTCCAAAGCTCTCTGCTGGGGCAAGGTGCTCCTCCTCCCCGAGCTGACTGGCAGCCCAGTCCTGGCACTTGGCTGCCTCCCCTTCCACACAGAAGGTTAAAAAAAGAAAATCCAAACCTCAAACCAACCAAAAAAAAAAAAACAAACCAACCCCTTGAAACGAAACTCTATTTCCGACTCCCCTTTGAAAAGGAAGTACTTTTCTTTCCATGTAGCTCAACAATGACCCTCTTTGCTGTCTGTAATGTTAAACCGCCCTCCTCTGATGTCTCGTTGAGTCCCTGCAGATTTTAAGTAGTTTGATGTATATTTTAAGGCGCGCTCTGCCAATCTCTTGCCAAGGATATTTTTAAATAGCCATTATTTTGGTCGGACATATGAAAAGCCAAGTTTTTTCTGTTGCTGGCTGTGCAAATCCTTTTCCTGAGGCTGTGCTGAAATGGCCGATGCCAGGATGCACACAACGGTGTTTTTGACACTGCTGGGAGGCAAAATTGCTCTTGGCAGGATTAGCCCAGCTGTTTATTTCATCTCTGCTCGTGGCAAGGGGCTAGGTGGGGAAGGAAGGGATTAATGTTTGCCACGTGGGAGAGAACAAAAGGAGAAAAATCAAGTTTGAGTATTTTGGAAGCACTATAAATGAGGAGGGGAGGGAACCCATTGGTATTACCTTTTCAACACACAGGGTAGCTTACGCTTACCTTTGTCTTTCTAAGGACTCGTGCCTCCCCATCCTGTGAACCAGTGGAAAATTGCTTGCTACCTGTGCAGCAGCTCTTTTCCTCACTGTGCAACAGTGGGATTGTTTAAACACGTTACTGGAAGTGGGACAGAATACCCAGCCAGTCAAATGAAGAGAATTTAAATGAGCCTTATAGCAAATGGCAGCCAGATATGACAATTTTACTGGGGATATTGCACGAAAGTTATGATTACAGCTCACATAACAAAGCTGAGAAGTGACAGTAAGAAACTGTGAGCACATTAAAGACAAACGCATTATGTGATCGAGGTGGTCATAAAGGTAACGTCCGTGCCGTCTGCTTAGTAAAAGCATCGTTACCTGTCGGACAGTACTCCGGCTACCAGGGATATGATTAATTGAACTTGTTTTAAACTAGCATAGATGGTCTAACCATGCATGGTGTCCTGGATTACATCCTGAAATGTAGCATCATTGATGGCAGCTTCCATCTTCAGGATGTCTTCATGGCATGTGTTAATTTTTTCCAAGTGGTTTCAGATAATAACAGGGTATGAAATGTTCTGCTGTCAGTAAAATATCAACACAGGCAGCTCTCAGCAGGTATCTGGTAATAAAAGAATCAAATGCTAGTGGTTTTAAGAATCTGTGGATTAGGATTTACTGTTGCTTTGGCAATCTAGAAAGAGCAAATACTAAAACTACCAGTGCCTGAAAATTCAGGGTGCAAAAGGACCTCGGGGGACTGAGTCAGGAGTGCCTGTGTATGTGGTGGCGTGTTGTACAATTAGTAAGAAGCAAGGAGCGTGTAAGAGTTAACTGGTATAGGCACTGATGTTTTAAGATCACAAGCGTTTCTGGCCAGAGGCTCTGGAAAGAAATAGTAAGGTCTGGTGGCTACAGGCTTAGCAGCTCAGCTTGAGCGGTGAAGACAACATTCCCATGTGCATCCCCTGATTTATCTCTCTCCTATTCTTATCAACTTCCAAAGCAAGACTGACTGCACAGGGGACTCCCGTGGCCAAGATTCTTCTGTAGGTTGCCTGAGGAAGGAATTAAGCAGACAGCAGCTTTCTCCTATAATTTACTTGCAAGAGCAAGGCTGTTTTTCAGTCATGTCGGTTGGGACCAGTGAAGGAGACTGGTTTCCTACTGAAAGCGCAGTACTGTCAAGGAATAACTGATCACGAGAGAATCCATCTTTAAAAAAGCTGGAAATAAATTAGCTGGGAGGGAAGTGAAAAAGCTGCTCTGTACCTTTTGGCTTCTAAGGAGGTTTCTCAGCTCAAGACCTGGGTCCTGTAACAACTGCAATCACGACAGCTCTGGCATATGGGTGGATTATTTTCCAGAGACAGAACCAGAATCAGGGGGGCTCACCCAGGTGGGATCAGCACACTCACCGCTTGCTGCAGGACAAGGAGCTTGTGGTGGGACAGGGCTAGAGGCACGGTCCCAGGCAGGTCAGGCTGATCCATACGTTGGTATGAGCTGGAGCAGGTCTCTGCTCCAGGGTACTGTTCAGGGGATGGTGTTGGAACCAGTTTTCAGTTATTTGCACTAAGCTGTGCATTTCATCCAAGTCTGGAAGCTCCTTGGTTTTGCCTCGATCCCATACGAGATGCTTCTCTGTCCCCAAATTCTCCAGCCCTTCTCCCTTTCAGCAGAATTTCCTGAATGGCCACAAGTGTACTGCAGCCACTATTTGAGGTAATTTTGAACTTGAACTAAATTTGATTTGCTGCCTTGTTGAGGATAGAAAGGGACACTTCTCTAAAGGCTGGATTTTATTTAACGTCTTTTTTATTGTCATTTCTTGGACCCTGCGTTTTGCATAGCAGTGCCTTGTGCTGCGGGCAGGGATCACAGGGTTCCCAGATAACAGCAATCAGTCCATCAAAGGACAACATCAGGTTAGTTTGCGTTGTAGTGCAATGGTATCGCCTTTCCATCATGAAGAAATATAGTTCTGTGATGCTTAACAAAGGCTTCTTGTTGGCAGTAACTCAGCTGAGTGTAAACAAATCTACATAATGCTCCATAACACAAGTCAGCTGTTTAAACACAGAACCTAAGGCATAGCAGTAGATCACCAAAATATATAGCAGATATTATCGGAACATCACAGAACAGCTTCTCACAGAATTAAAGTTATCTTTTCAGGCATTTGGCTATCTTCAGTTCTTGAAGGAAATATTCCCCAAACTGAAATAAATTCAACTATCTGGTAACTACAGACAAAGGGAGAAATTAGATTGTCCAGTAACACATGGAGAGAAAATAATACAGCCGCTCTGGGAACTTTGTACCATTGGGCATGAGAAAATCTAAGGGTAGAAAATCTGATCTTTCTCTAGAAAGTAGGTGTTACTGTGATGCTGGAAAAGGATGAAGGTTTTTAAACAATAGGTTTCCTGGGGGTTCCCTTTGGAGCCAGCTTTTTAGTGAAACATCTCGGTTGGACTTACAGGCTGGGGAGGGCTCCGCTGCATGGCAGGGTTGTTTCCATTACTCCCCTTGTTAGCACACGAACCTTTCACCGCTAATCCAGAGACTGAGTCCCCCTGCACTCAGCCAGCAGGTTCCTGAGCCTGCTTCTCCTAAATTCAGGACATGTCTTTTCCTAGAAATCTTTCCTCCTGCTCTTCCAATGTAGGTTGTTATGGACTTGTCAGACCATCTCGCCAGCCCAAGATGAGATGTTTCAGCCTTGAACTTCCAGGTTTTCCAGGCTTCAGCTGAGATCTGTGCCTCTTCCTTGGATAACTGCTTTCCAGATGTGCTTTCTGCACTCTTCCAGCCTTGGTCTTGCCAAAGTGCTTTACTGATCTGCTGTCTGTATCCAAGTGCTGGAATGAGCTCTCCCTCGCTTCCTGCAGGTTCCCGTGTAGTTAGTTACTTGCCAGGGACTTTCTGGTTTCAGTCCCCGATGAATGCAGTCCCTTGTCCTCAAAATGCAACGTGTGCTCTTGTTCCTACATGCAGATACTTGCATTTGGTTGTCTTGAAAAATACGTGTTGTTCTGTGGAGCCCAGCTTCCCGTGCTTTCCAGATTGCTCTGCATCGTTTCTGTCTGTCAGGCTTCTTACATTGCACCCAATCAATATGACATCTGAGCCTCACTTGCTGGGGAATGGAAATCATAGTAAATATTTTGTAGTCTGTGCAAAATGAGTTGGCGGTCTCAATGCAGTTGCTTTTAGGCAGGTGTTTGCATATATTCCCTAAGACCACTTTGAGATTTGGCACCTGCTTTTGTGCTTCCTGGCAGGCACTGCACCAGGATCTAGGGCTGGATCCTTTACCTGCAACACCCTCCCTCCCCTCCACCCCCCACCCCCCCTGCACCCGGCCCAGCAAGGCTCCCAGCATCTCCAGCAAGGTGATGCTCATCCCTCAAAGAAACCCATAACCTGATGGGCTCCCTGCCTCGAGGAGAGCAGCTGGGAGCGCAGTACTGTGACGGGATCAGGACACTGGGGAATGCTGCTGCCCACGTGCTGGCTACATTGGGAATTATGCTGGGGATTTCAAGCACCTTCAGCTACCGCTACGGTTAACTTTGTGATGGGACCTAAATGTATTTTATGGATCCACTTGAGGACTGTGCCAATATCTGTTGACATAAAGACGAATCTTTCCATTGACCTCAGTGAGCGCTGAATGTGTTACAGCTGTATCTTACTCCAAGTTTGTTTTCACAAGGAGGACGACAATAGTGGAGCCAGGACTGTGTTCGTTGCAGTCAGGTACGTTTTGTTTTTTTTTTTTTTAATGAATGCAACGTCATCTTCCTTGAACTATTTTTGCAGAGCTCGTCTGCTTTCCCAGGCAGCCCTCTACCCCAAGACATACTATTTTTTCCTCCTCTGTGTTGTGCTCCCAGCAGCACCTCTAGCTTTCCAACCTTCAGGCGGAGTTAAGCACCCAGCGCCACCCAAACCAGCATCCCAGGTTGTCTAAATGAAGTGATTAGACCAGGCAGGTGCATCCATCAGCCTCAGCATTGCCTCCAGCTACCCCTGGATCAGACAGGCTTGGTGGCAAACTATAATGTCTTCCAGCATGCACACCGACTGCAGACACTGATGCAGTCAGAAGTATTTCTTCCTGAAATGGATGTTCTGGGAAATGTCTGGCAAATGAAAGGTTTTGAATAAAAAAAGTGATGCCTGTGAGTTGTCTGCCTGTGAAATGTGCTGGAAAATAGCCTCATCTGTGACACTGGCTAGCTGGCAAACAAAAAGAAATATAGAAGATGGTGAACTTGATCCCTAACCGCCTTTAAAAATGCTTTTACTGTCTGAACATCTTTCTTATAAAACCTACCGCCTGCACAGTAAGATTGTTCAAATAAGACTCTCAGAGATTCAGGGAACCTCTGCTGTGTGACAGAGCAGCCACCAAGGTATCGCTAGCAAGCACACCTCGTGCTGCTACAGAAAAAGCAAGTTTGCTGAAAGCCAAAGCGGAGATCTCATTCCTCGACGAGGAAGGTGAGGCAGGACATCGGTGAAATCAACGGGAGGCTCTGCGGCTGCTGCAAGGCAAGAGGCTCCGCCGCTGCGGTGGTGGGCAGCAGCGCGACGGCGGCTGTGCTGCTCTGCTCCTGGGAAAGCAGAAGTGAGCACACACTGAAATATCCTGGCTACCTCTGGATCGCCAGCCTCGGCTAACGTTAGCTTTGTATTTTCTCCTTTCCCGTTCTTTCTGGCTGATTATTGCTTCTAATCTGTGCAAGGAGCTTCCCTCTCACTCCTGGCGTTTCTCAGCGTGCTCGGTGGAGGAGGATACTGGGAACGTTTGGGGAAATCAAATAAGACCAGAGCAACTGTCGTCTTTGTCCTTACGCTTGCTGACTTCTTTGCAGAACCACCGCGGTTTGGTGAGGCAAAACCTCCCCTTACAGAAATCGTGCTGATTCTCCGGGGCTGTATCCTTACTCATCCATATGCCCTCCCTTTTTAAACACAAAATTCAAGAATAGGTACTAAGGCAGCTTAGTATGACCGGTTACAGGCTTGGTGGGTAGTTCAGTTATCTTTAAGTTCCTTTAGAAGACATAAATGACTTTGCTGATGAGAATTAATTGATTCCAGTGATTTGATTATTGTGATGATTATTGATCTGTCTAGCTGCTTCTCCGGACAATTCACACACAAGGTTCTGTCTTTGTCCCCCAACAAGAAGGTAGTTGTGGGGAAAATTTCCCTTGCTCCAAATACTCTTTTTTTTTTTTTTTTTTTTTTTTTCCCCCTACCCCACTCACATGCTTTAGAAGTTACATCCGTGCCTAAATCCTATTGACTTCAGTGTTTTTTCGGAAACTATATTTAGAGGAACTGTTTTGAAAGCACTGGCTCCATTAGGAACGCATGCTAGACATTCTCTCCCAGACTTCTTTCAATGTTTTCCTTTCTGTACCAATTATGTCCGGATCCAAAGTTAATCTGTGAAATGCAAGAGCAGCTGTAGGGAGGCAGGCCGAAGGCTCAGCTTGCTTTGTGCACTGCCTCTGGCATTGCCTGTAGTGGACACTTAATGGAAGGAGCATAAAAACAGGCGTTACGCTGGCTCCAGCAAACCCTCCTAGGAAGCTGCGGCTTAACAGCTTACCGAGCTAGAGGGTTTTCTCTATTTTTATGTTTCCTAGATCTTTTTGTTCAGCTTACCTTCCCTTAGTTTGGCTTGCTGCCTTTGGAGCGCGCTCATTTTTCTCACTTGCACGACTATCTACGGCAGTGAACTCCATGACTTGCATGACAAAGTGCTTTGGTTTGGTTTTGGGTTTTTGTGGGGTTTTTGTTTTGTTTTGTTGTTGTTTTTTGTTTGTTTTTTTTTTTTTTTTTAATCTGCATCATGGTAAGAATGTGCATCAAACAGTGCTCTTGTACCATTAGAAGGAGCGACAACATGCTCACCACCACCACCCCCCACCTCCTCATTTCCTGGAAAAGGTGGCGGAGATCCAGAAGTCACCTCTTTTTCAGGCAGAGAAGTAACTGGCCAGACATAAAACTATAACTTAAGGGGAGGGATTTCTCAAGCCGTTTCCTGGCAATTCCTTACAGTCGCTTCATCCCTTTGCGTACTGTTTGGGAATGAATGGATGTTTTCATCGATTTGGATTATCTCTTTCCTGAGTAGTAATAAGTAACGGAGGGACTATGGTGAGGTCAGTTTGCCTTGGTGCTCCTGATTATTTATGAGCACCTGGTACTCTGTTTTCTTGCCATGTTCTTCAGACCTTTTGCAGCTCTGTGTAGATAGCACTAATTTTTGCTACTTTAAGCATTTTTCTTTCTTTATCCTCTGCAAATCGCTCCTTTATCCCTTTTCCAGATCCTTTAGGCTCTGAGAACAACACGTATCACTGCCCAAATTGCTGTGGGATTCCACTGGGATTCCCTCCACTGTGAAAAATAACCATTTATTCCTACCTGTCCCTTTCTATTTTCTACCAGTTTTGAATTCACTTGAGAACCTTTTTTCTAATCCCAAGAGAGATTAATTTCCTAGGAGTCCCTGGTGAGGGAGCTTTTGAGAAACCAGAGTACAGGGTATCAACAAAATTGTCCCTACTTACGTATGCATTGATGCCCACAAAGAATTCCCCAGGAGGTGTGATTCTAGCTACCAAAAGTGTGTTTTTTCATCCTAGTTTTCTAATTATCTATAATGCTATTACATAGCCTCTACTGTTTTGCTCAGTGTTAAACTTGGCGATAAGTAGCTCAAGGAATTCCCCTTTGGGTTGTTTTTTGTTTGTTGGGGTTTTATCTTTTTATTTTTAACTGGCAGCTTCCCTTTTTCTGGGGTTGGCAGCCCCAGAGCTGATGTCTTATTCCTGGGTTATCCCTCATCTGCATGGTATGCACTCACGATGAGAAAAAAGGGAACAACTGGATGTGAAGCCAGGCTTTCTACAACACCGAGGGAGAATATTCAATGACCTGTGAACACTTCAGGGCATAACCTGTGGTTTGTGTGCATCATGCAAAACAAGTGCTCGGGACACTTCATAGTCTTATGCTTATTTCAGAATGAGGTGCTGAGGATTAACATCATGCCTATAGCTGCTTAGTGTGGCTGATGCTGCCAAATAATTTCTGATTTCTAGGGCTACCGACTGGTTTGCTAGAAAAGGTAAAGAAAGACTTACAGCATTAAGCCTTCTCTTTTCCACAAATGCAATCAAGCTTGTTCCACCCTAATTAAACCTGTCTTTGCACACAGAGGTGGCCTCAGGAGCTTGAGTGCTGCAGAAAGTTGTTATCTCGGGATCCTTTTGGGTCCTGCAACCCAGGTGCCTGTTCCTTTCACATCGGTAATGGATTTACATGAGTGTATTCTGTGGCCTTGCTTTGTCAAGAAAAAAGAATAATGACTCTTTTTAAAAGGTGAATTCTTTTTTTTTTTTTTTTTTTTTTGCCCCCAGCACAGTGTAGGAACACTGTTAAGGTTGACAAGCTGTTTCAGCAGAACTGAGTTCTTAAGTCTGCAAAGGGCAGGCTGGCAGATATTTTTCTTATAAACATTTTCAGCATTTCTTTGCAGCCACATTTTTTGGTTTTGTTTTTGTTTTTTTTTTTCCACCGCCTCTTCATCCCCATTGTCACTTCTCCCCCCCCCACCCCACCCCCCACCATGGAGGACATCTTATGGTTTCAGGAGAGATATCACCAAGGGCTAGCCCAGTGTGGAATTTCTCCAATCCTGAACCGCTCTGGTAGTGTTCCCAGGGCTGGATTCAATTGACAAGAAGCTCTGCAGCCAACCCCCTTGGATTGCACATGTGTTTATTTAAATGTCAGTGGCCCACACAAGCTGAATACCTATTAGCTAGAACATGCATAAAATCCAAGCGCAGCTACAGTTCATATTTATTGTTCAAAGTACAGATCCCTTTATTGTTGTCATTTCAGTACCCTCGTATTTATGGTATTATTCAGTCAGCTCTGAGAAGTTAACTAGCACTTTCCAGTGTTTCTTTACTGCGAGGGTATAATACCCGCCTATAATAAATATATAGGTAAAGGATTTAAGAAACAAAACAAAACAGCAACAACATATTGCATGTGAAAACTTTACTAAGCAAATAAAACATTCCCCACCAGAGCTGGGGAAAAAAACCCAGCAAGCTGGTATTAACTGAAATCAGTTAATGAGCAGTAGATATGTACTTCCACTCTATTTTTTTTTAAATCTATCTTTTGTCAATTCTCCAGCATTTCTGTACCCCACTCTCTTTAAATCTCTCATGCAGGTGGGAAATAAATTGCTAAGGGTTGTAGCAAGGCTTTTTTGGTAAGGACTGCTGGGAGCGGAGGACTTCAAGGCATCTGGGCTGGGTGTAAGTGCTGCTCTTCTGGTGTTTGGACTTTCTGTACATGAAGAATACTAGAAATGCTACTACCTGCAGAGCTGTGCTACCAAACCTGCTCAGCAGTGATGGGATGGAATTGTCTTTGCCAGCAAAGCTTGTACTAGTCCTGGGAATGAAGGAGCGAGCAGCTGTGGCAAACAGGTATGGTTTTGGCATAATCATCCCTCCAAAATGTGAGGAGTTACAGCATCCTCGTTTCTTTAGGCTTGGTTTATCTCTTCTGGAGGCAGGAAGAATGCAGAGAGAAAATATCTTTTGCACTTGATAGTCTAGAAACCTGCCCCATTTCAATTCTAACAGTTGGTTTGGTAAGGAAGCATCCAGCAACCCCCCCCCCCCCCTACTTTCTGCTAAAAGTAAAGCTATTTCAAGTTGATCTTAAATTTCACTGGCAACATTCACCTGTGATCTTTCTTAGTTCAGAGTGATAACGCTTACATTTGATTTGAGAGAATAACAGTTTAATTAAAGGGGGAAAAAACCCCACTTTATATTTGGCTGGGGTTGTTCTGCTGACGTGACTGTGAGTTACTCCAAGTGGGATTTTGGGCTCAAGTCCAGAAAAGGAAACCTACTTCTTTAAAACCAACTGCAAGGCTGCTATTCTGTAACAGGGGGCTGTCCTGCTCACTCTTTAGAGCATATCGAGGATGGGACGTATCAGGAGCAGGGATGGTTTTTGCTTGAGGTTGCTGGTTTGAATCCTGTCCAGCCTAGTAGTGACGGAAAGCTGCAAACCTCCAGTGGTTAGTCAGTGACCAATGTGAAATAAGTTGGTGGTCTCGCTCCGGTTCTGGCGGTCAGGTGTGCACATCGCAGAAACCACCACTCCACTTGGCATCCTCGCTGAAAGCTGGAGCAGACAGACCAGCGATTGAGCCTACAGAGAAGGGCACTGAACAGCCCTGCAATTTTAGGATTAAGCCTTCAAGGCTGCTGCTGAGAAGGGCTGGCAAGGCAGTTGGGGGGAGCCTGCTTTGCCCCACGAGGGGCTGCTGCCTGTGTGAAAGGAAATCCAGTACCAAAGCCTGTCGGCTTTGAATCTTCATGAGTGCTGCATTCGCTACTTAAAAAATTAATTTTGATGGGTAAGTCGCCTTGCAAAAACATGTATGGGAGAAGAGCTGCAAGCACACATTCTGTCGGAAGCGTGCAGCTGTGTCTTGTACACTGTATGGTTGCATGTTAAAGGCTAAGGATGCCCACGCTTTTAAAGTGGTTTCCAGGTCTGACTGTATGGTTTCTGTACGAGGAGAAACCTCAGGCAAGATTTTTGGACTGTGACTTCAGAGACAGTTTTGTAGAGTCAGGCCCTTAGTTAACGGAGCTGCCAGGAGCTGAGGCATCCAAACTGATGGATGCTCCTGGGTATTCAGCTTTGAAATACCTAAGAGATCTTCAGAGAACTTCTTTCATGATGGTACAGGAGACTGCTTTCCAAAATGCTCAGCCTTGTGGCAAGATCCGTATGGCCGTGCACGGGAGAAACGAGCCTGCAGCGATACAGTCACGTCCAAAGTAAATTCTTGTACCTGTGCCGGACACAGCTCTTCCCTCTGGTCTGATAATTGCAATTCCTTTAGTTTTGCGACCTTGAAAATTCTTCTTTTGCTTTTATCATGTTAAGGATATCCATTTCCAAAAACTGTATTTTTGGCTGACTGTAGAGCACCAGCATCTAGGCCAAAACTCGATGGTAAATCTGTGACAGTCTCTCTCAGGAAAAAGAGGATAATGATTATACCCAGGAGTTTTATCAGCCACAGCTGTTACACGGCGTGCTGGAGAAACTGTTCTTTGAAATATATGACCAAAATAAACAGCCTAGCATCTGTAGCACTGTGGATAATTTAACAAGTAATCTCCACTGAGACAGTTGTCTGAATTTACCAAAAACAAGGTGACAAAGTGTATTCTTGTGCTTTGGTGCTGGAGAGAAGTGATTTGGGTTTTGCAGGGTTCAGAGGAAAGTATGAAATGAAGCAACACGCCTCTCTTGCTCTTCAGCCCTCCGCTGCCATGCACTACCGACTCTTTTGTGCCTCTTGCCCTGTGCAAGATATGAGCAAGTTCCTGAGTGCTGGGTTTGCAGTCGGGCAAATTACTGCTTGTCCTTTGTTTACTTAACTAGATAAACAGGGGGAAGAAAAAAAAAGAAAAGAAAAGAAAAAAGCGCTAACACTTTCTTCTTCTTGCTGATCTAGAAGCAGAGCCCAATTTTGGTCCACCATGCTTCCTAGCAGATGATCATCGCATCTTAGGCTCTACGTATGAGCCAGAACGTGTCCTGCCCCTTGTTCCAAAGGCTCTACTTATCGTACTCACATTTCCCAGCCAGTCCAGTAGCTTTCCTAGAGGTTATCCATATTAGCCTGCTAATGTGTGATGTTTGGAAAGTACCTATCGGTGTTCATAATGATAGTGTGAGCAACCTGAACCAAATCTACTGGAACGATACAGACACGTCCCATTGCAACATTGTCTCTAGAGGTACCTATCACAAACTCTTCCTTTTCCAACAGGAAAAATGTATAGCACTTATTATGCAGTGTAGGTATTATTGATCTATATCTCAATTACTTACATTCCATTTCAGGGTTGGTCTCCGTTGCCTCACAGTTTTTTGAAACAACTCTTCAGTTTTAGTTTCCACTCTATCCCATTCAGTCCCTTCCTTGAATCTAGTCCATGACACCATGGGGTTTCTGCTACCAGCTCTTTTTCAGAATGTGAAGTCTGCCTTTTTACTTCCTTTTTTTTTTTTTTTTTTTTTTTTTTTTGGAATAAAGCTAGAGGGACCTCCTGTTCTTTTACCAGCCTGATCTTGCCTAGTGACCCTGGAAGGGAGAAGTAGCTCTCCTTTCTGCCCGTGTTTTATAGACACATAGACATGTTTCTAGGGCTGCAGAGGTTCTGACTTCTCTGACCTCTCATCATAATGCATTCTACATGTTACTTTTAACACTGATGGCTGAATACTCACGCCTTAGCTTTCTATTAAACAACATACCTGCAAATGAGAGTGCTATGCAGAAGTCACACTCAACGATTTAATAGCGCCAAACAGGCCCTAAGTATAACTCTTCAGACTTTCGAGACATTCCTTTCATGATTTTGATACCATTTTCCACAAGCCCCTTTCACTGTTGGTATTCTAGACACTTGTGTTGGCATGTCTTGATCTGCTGTGATGCTTTTTAAGAACTTGGTGAAAGCGCTCATAATGAACGTAAGTTTTTAAGATATGAGGTAAGGAACAAGCATTAGGAAAACAATCTTAAAGGGGAGAGATAAGGATCTGAGCACTTTCCCTCTTTAGATGCGTCTGTGTGTCTGCATAGAGAGCTGGACCAGTGCTACAGGAAGGATCTGTAGATGACACGTTTCGGCACAAGACCTATACGTCCACAGACAGCCTCCTGGCGTGAGCTCCAGGCTTCTACCTTGCAGAAATTTTCTGGATTATTTCTGCGAATGCATCCAGGTACATTCAGGAAGAACAGGTCTTGCTCCTTGCCGTATGTTAGTCTAATGTTCTGCTCTACTTTCTCCGTGTGCCCAGTTGACGCTTCTGCTCACATATTCCTACTTTTTTGTGCCTGTCTTTTTTGTCCCCTTCTTTATTGGACTGATTGGTTTGATCTGAAAAGCTGATACACCACGGTGATTGCTTCCCTACAAGCAGATAGATAAAGAAGCTCTGAGGTCTTTTAGCACTTTCCTAGTGGGTTCAAATCCAAAACTAGCTGTGGTTTTGGTTTTGTCATAGGAAAGGGAAAACAAGATGACTGAGGTTTTGCCAAATGCAAAACACAGCTGCCCAAGCCTTGTAATAGATATAGGTATTCAGGAAATGCATGGACTTTAAATAAGAAAGCTGTGAGCCATATGAAATGAGATTAAATAACCCTTAGAAAAACAAAACAGAGGAGGAAGAAATTGGGAATTTGAAACGTCCACACAGTTTTGACCCCACACATCATCTGTCAGTACTCTTTTTAGTCTCAACTGCTTAAAACTGAAGCCATCTTCTCTTCTGGACCTTTGTCTGACAAAACATGATTTATTCCCAAGCAGCTCCTGCCTCTGGGCACTGTCAATATACTTAGTGTTCAGACTGGTCTTGGCTTCCATGTGCATAAAATAAACCTCCTGCCTAATGGGGCTTTGGCTGAAGCGTGCTCAGCAGCATTGATGTCAAGTGGCCATCTCTAACCAGCAGACAGAAACAAGCAGTGATAATGTCAACATGCAGTGGTACAGAAGACAACAGAGAATCTACATTTACTGATCTTGTACAGCCGTGACAGATGTTTGAGTTACCATTTGCTTTTGATGGAACGGAACTACAGTAGACAGAAATTGTCAGCAACTTTATTAGCTTGCCACAGCCTAAAGTTTTCCTTCTTGCATGCAATCACAAAAGTGCCTGGTGATGGTTTGGTTGTTTTTTTTTTGATGCTCTACTGCCTCACTTATATCTGCAGGTCTCCTACTAATGGGTAAGAGATCCCAGTGCATTTATGCTCATTTTCTCCTTAGGAAGGGAAACAATAATATTCCTATTTTACAGATGCAGGACCAAGGCACTTTCAGGAAAAAGGCCAGATCCAATAACATGGTTAGCTTTCGTTTAGTAACCTAAGTTCCAAGATGCTCTTCCCCAGGCTATGGGAGGTTGCTACCTCATTATGAAGGCAGCTCCCCAGAGCTTAGCTTCTGGAGTGCCAAGCCCCAAAACATCTTGGTACTGTGCTGCTGGTTCTGTCAACACCAGCTGAAACTCAGGTGACATTCTGGAACTGAAACATTTCCCACCCCCTCGATACCTAGTAGCTAAGGAACTTAACATCTTGCCTGCTCTCATATCTTGTGTTTCCTGCACATCTTTCTGCTCAGTGGCCTGCTCTCACAGCAGGAAGGATGTTATCCCATGCCATCATGACCACAGTCCTTTCAGGGGGAGGAACCTGCCAGACAGAGGAGGGAAGTGAACTTGGATTCCCCCATTCTGTGGACTCAATGCTCTGAATACTTGAAAACACCGCAAGCTCAAGGCTTCTCTAAAAAAAACCAAAGTGTTTCTCATTCGGTTTTTGAATGAGAGAGTGAGTTGTGGGTCCCAAGTGAACGGCAGAACCTCCCTGCAGGCATTAGTGACAAGATGTATTTAAGACCTGCTCCTGTGCTCAGCGTTCCTCATCGACCAGCTACCGGCAGCAGCACTGAGAGCACGCTGGATTCGGGCCGCTCACCGTGCTGGCCATTACGGATCCCATTCTGCCACATCCTTTGCCTGCGAATCTATTCGCACACTGCCCCACAGAGTCCTGGGTCTAAGAGCCCTGGATTCCCTGCTGGGGGCTGTGATTGTTGGCTTGGTGTTTTCTTCAAGCTTTGTCCCAAAGTAGATTGGATCTGCGAAAGGAAAGGCTCCAAGTACAAGCTCTGCCAGCTGCTACTTGTCTGTAAAATCTGAAAGTTGCTTCTCCTTAAAGGCAAATGCTGCTCCTGAAGCCAGGCATTTTTATTTGCGTGAGAAAGCTGTAACTGGCTGCTAAGAGAGTCTATGATCTTATTTTATAAGAAAAGGATAAAAATAAGTTTAATTGTGTTCTTGCGCTGCCTCAGTTTAGTGGCTAGCCGTTCTCTTTTGTGCTCCCCACATTTGTGGAGAGCTGGTTGACACTTATTTAGGTTGGCACAAACTAAATATAACCAAGTGTGTGTGAAAGAGCATGCACTAGGTCACGGCTTGAAGAGCAGCAGAAAGCAGCGTTCTGCCTTTCATCGCAGAGCAAGGGGGTTATAGGCAAAATACAGCTATTCTGAGACAGCTCAATGAAACACACACAACCTGAACAAAAAGTAAGTATTCCATTCAAGTTGTGAATGCTTGTGAAATTTTTTTTTTTTTTTTTGCCAGCTTTTACAGTCCACAGCCTTCTCATTCAATCTTGAATAATAGCTTTGAATTGAGCTGTAAAAGCTTCCGAAGTTTGAAGTCTTTTGACAAGTTAATTTAGCTGTATGGTAAAAAGTTTTTCCCCCCAGATAGAATAAAGCCATCATATCATGAACGTAGTAGTCATCCAAGGGAAAGAAAACACCATTAGGATTAGAAATGATGGGCTTTATGGAGATAGTTTGTGGTTTAGTGTAATCTACTATCAATATTTCAGTAGAAAAATATTCTACTCGTCATTCAGTTGGAAGTCAATATCTCCACTTAAAACCAACACCCAGGGGCCAGACTACATATATCTTTTATTGAAAAAGGAACTTGTTGCTTTTTTGTCAGTTTGTTAGGGTTTTTTTTCTTCTTACGTTTATGTGGATTTTAACTGTTTTTTTACTCTATATCATGTAGGACGTCTTTTCCTTCTCTTTTTTTTTTTTTTTTTTTTTTTCTTGGTTAAAAGAGACAGAATAGAAAAATGAATCAGTATTTTCTCTAGGGTTCCCACTATAGAGACACACACTTTTCTCCCAGCAGCTGCCATGGATGAAAATTCAAAGAAAGAAATATTCCCCCCTCCCCCAGTATTAAGAATCAGAAAAAAAAAAAAAAATCACTGGTAAACAAAGCGTATCCAACAATTATTATAGGCTCAACTTCACAAAGATTCCATATTAATTTTAGACTTATTTCTTGTTTATGTCTAAATTTAAGCCTTAGTGTAACATTAAAATTTATAATAAATAAAACCAGAACCAACAAGACAGTTGAGGGGAAAAAGAGATTTCTTTTGTACTTTTAACTCTTCGGTTTAAACAAGAGGGATAACAGCACAGTAAGAACTTTTGGACAGTGGTTTGTAACAGCTGCAGAACAGTTCACTATATAATGTAGTTGAAAGCATAGCTGTAATAGCTAAAGAAATGGGGAGTTTATAAAATCCAGCAAAAATTGTTCAAATTTTAGCAAGGAGATTTATTGTAAAAGTGTATTGCACTTGGGACAAAATCATTGCCATAACAATCCAATGAATCTTCATTACCAGCCTTCATATGCAAGCTTTTTGGGTAAGTTTTCTACTTTTTCAGCTTACGTCTTCCTTAGACTTCCTTTTCAAATGACAGCAACGTGACTTTTCCTTACTGCAGCACAAAGAAGCAAGTGGTTGCCCCTGCTCTCCAGGCTGCACAGGATGGCTATTTCCAGGTGTGATTTGGGGATGGGACATGCTGCAGCCAAGCTACCTGACATCTCTGTGGCAAACACGTGGGCGTTGAGTCTCCAGCTGCGTTGCACCAAGCTCCACCACACCTCCAGCATGGGAAGTAAGTGTTGCCTGTTGCATCTCTTATATACTGTCACTGGTTCTTGCATCCGCAAGTGCCATCATGTTATATTTGATATTACTGAAATAGAGTATAATTTGAGAAACAGCATGTATGATGGATTTTAACAAAGTGTAAATATGAAGAGGAAAGCAAATTTTACATTGTGACCTTCACTTTGAACTTCATTTGCTTGCTGTTTTTGGTTTTTGGTTTTTTTTTTTGTGTGTGTGTGTGTGTGTGTTTTTTTTTTCCCCAAGTAGGGGACAGGGACTTGAATTTGTCCAAGGCAACAGCAAGAACTTGTTTCTTAGAGACTGGCTCTTGACGCTTCAGAACTTAAGCTTTTCAGACCTTGAGTGATGAAGACTTTATGAAGTGTTGGGTCTGCAGACAAGCTGGAAAAATAGCTTCTGCAGCCAAATACAGGCTTCTTCAGCCTCAGCAGGCACTCCCTTAAGTGGAGGAGAACCACCTTGTTCTCCTTTACAGCTCACATTAAGCCAGACAGGACTGCTCTGCACAGAAGACTTTGCAGCACAGCAAAAAAGAGAAGGCTCTCTCTGCAAAAGCATTGTACAAAGATACAAGAAGGAGTCCCAGCTGAAGCAAAATTCACCAGGAAAAAACAAACAAAAAGGTATGTCACAGGAAAACACAGGAGCGGAGCAATACAAATTTAACATTCCCTGTTCCATTACAGCTGTGTCTTAAGTCTGGTTGGTTTGTTGCAGGGTTTTTTGGTTTTTGGTTTTTTTTTTGATAGCAGAAAGGAGTAAATAAGTATGCTGTAGGGAGGATGCAGAACAGATGGGAGTGGGAGATAAAAGCAAAGAAGCGTGGCTGGCGGCAGAGAAGTATCAAGGGAGAGCAACGATAGCAACTAACTGATTAGGAGCAAGAAGGGAAAGCAATCGTCAGGTAGAAACTTGCGTCTAGGCTTGACCTTCTTTAAAGTAGCAAGTGGCACTGGCACTTGGAGTAGGTCTTCAGTGGCTCTAGAGGAAGTTCCTGCTGGCTTTCTTCCTCACTTGATACTCTCCTTTTTTGGCTCTGGAGGTGGTGGGAGAGGCAGGATTAGAGGGGAAAGCTGAGGCACCCCGTTTTACTTTCACCAGATCCATGTGACTAGAGAGGGAAATTAGCTGGAGTGTTGTGATGGCTGTTTCCTGCTTAAGAACTTAAAAAATGGAACCATTCCTGACAAACAAGAAGTAGAGTTCAGCTAAAGATGAGGTAGAGGTAGGCGGGAAGTTCTGTAATTGCATTTTATTTAAGTCTTTATGAATTAGCTCTGCCAAATTTTTTTTTATTTTTATTCTTATTTTTCACTTCAAACGGCTTCTGAGTAGATTTTTTAGCTGCAATTACAGTAAAAACAGACTATGCTATATACAGTGGGATTTAACATATAGGATTGAATACTTTTTCTTGTTAATCTCTTGAGCTCTAATTTACATGAACAGTAACAAGGTTTAATTTTCTGTCATTATGCATAGGTTAGCCTAGACTGGATATTAATAGATACACCTATTCACACCCACAGCCACTAGTACTGCATCAATCAAATTTTGAAGATAAAACTTTTAGGGCACAATTTTCTGCTTGTTTCCTCTTTTTAAACTACTTCAGCAATGCAGATAGCGTTGGAGGCAACTGATGCAGCCAGGCAAGTCGCCTCTGCGGTTTGTAGCCAAGAGAATGGATCTGCAATACAATGTCCAACCCTTGCTGTGGAGAGTATAGGGACAGGGGATGCGGGTGGGGGACACTGGTAGGGCACCTCTAGGATATGTTTTGTTTAGAAGCTGCCATGACCATTTAGGCAAAATGTTGGCTGTAACCCACATCGGTGACCAAACCATCTCCCAGCTGTACCAGAAATGGGGAGCTGCAAGAGAATCTACGGGTGGGTCCTATGCTGACCACCCATCATCAGATTCACCAAGGAACGCATAGCTTTGGCAAGTATTGCCTTGTCAGCTATACAGTCAGCATTAGTAAGCCTCTAGTCTTATAGCACTTAGACCCATAGGTCTCTTGACACTTAAAAATAATTTAGATTATTTATACATACATACATGTGAGCACACAAACTGGCCCTGAATAAAGACAGCAGAACAACCATACGAGGAAACCTAAAACCTCACCAACCAAAGAACAACAAACAAACAAGCCCACAAGGCAATTTAAGCTAAAAATGAAACAAAAAGGGTTTCAGCTTTATGCAGAAGCGGTGATCCTCATGCCAGTGGTGTTCTTAGGTGTGTGTTACAGGGAGAACATTCAAAAAACTTCAGACCTTCTCCAAGGCAGGCCCCGCTGTCTGTATGCTGAAGTTTAGAATAATCTAAGTGTAAAGTTTAAGTTGTCAGTAATAAATTAATCTCTTTAAAATAAAGTAAGATTGGAAATTTTAAGTTAATGGGATGCTATTGCTGATGGAACTATCAGAGTAATTCTGACCTCTGCCAAGACCCTAGTGTGTTGTTCACAGCAAGGGAAAAAAACCCAACTGTAGAGGTCAGATCAATATGGCAAGGATTTTTAGATGGGTGGCCCTTTCAAATGGAAATGTAGTTGCTAAACATCTCAAAAAGAAAAAAAAAAAAAAAGGAGCAGTGTTTATATACTACCATGTATATGTAAATTTTGAGGGAGGGACAAAGTTGTTAGCAATTCTTGTCAGGTTCCAGAATTTATGTAAATCCAGATGGCTGAACTACAGGAGTTCATTTTTCTTTAAGGAAAATCTGGAAGTTTAAAAACAATTTAGCAAGAGCCAATTAATCAAAACCACCAGAAGAGTGCTGGGATGGCTGCCTACAAATAGGAATGTTATGTTTCATATTCATAGTCAAGGATGTTAAGAAACTCCTTGAAAACTAAGTGGGAAGTTCCTGCGTATGTAACGGGCTATGAGTATGGCACGGTGACTGCCCTGCAGGACCCTGACTACTACAGGAGGTGTGAACACAGGCTGCTGTGTGCACCGGGCTGGTACCATTAACTCCTTTAACTCTGTGCAAGCCAAGGGCTCCACCTATGTGAAGCAGAAGAGCCCTCCGCAATGTACTTGAATGGGAGAGGTTTGAATGCCACGCAGGTGGCCTTCACCTCGGACAGAATGGAAGAGGAAAGGGGTCTTCTTCTTTCTAGGACCACCACAGTGGCTTCCCTTCGGAAAATGGTTAACAGCCGTCACAAAA
>JAVJGJ010000061.1:6341892-6353453 GCA_035590215.1 Microhierax caerulescens
GTCAAGCAGACTGGGGAGAACAGGGGAAGATTCATAAGAAATGCTCTGTTACCAGCCCAAGCAGTGTTTCAGTGGGGAATGGCCAGAGCTGCTGCCATCAGATGGCAGGCTCAGTGCCCTCTTGGACTGTTCTGGTGTTGAGCTCACAGTGCCTTCATGTGGGTGCTCAGTCTGGTACCTTACATTTGTTAAAGCTGTGGTTCTAGCCCATGGCTCAGAGCACGCTGAAGTTGAGACTACGGATGAATCTGAAAGTGAGAAAACGAGGAGGATGGGTAGGAAAATACCCAATAAACCCCCCAAAAAGCCTACCGGGCGTTCGGGGGAGCGCGCTGCCGAGCAGTTGTGTGGGTTTTGCTGAAGGAATTTATCAGGGCAGATGCTGTGCCAGCCCCGGGCCCACCGCGGTGGTCTGCTGGGGGGCTCTGGCGTGGCCAACCCGGCGTGACAGCTCCGGCGAGCAAATGTATTTACACAGCAATTACCGGACTTTATAGCGCGGTGCTGCGTACCACTGAAAGGGAAGTAAACCTGCCCTTTATTCAAAACACTTGCGTAATTGCCGTGTGCACGCGTTTCACGATAGTGGAAGGTTTGGTTGGGTTTTGTTTGGTTTATTTTTTTATTTTTTTTATTTCATTATTTTTGGTTGTTTGCTTGTCGGTAGCCTGCTTTGGAAGATTTGCATAAATTAGGCTTGTCGCTGCAACCGCTTGTTTTCTGGCCATAAGAGCGGATTTCATTTTACAGGCTCGCTTGATATTCCAGACTGGATTACAGGTCTAAAAATGTTCCTAAGAAGTGGGATCTGTGTTGGGAAGGTGTGGGTGGATTCAGGATGTGAAAATGGTTTGCAAATCTGGGATGGGGCGTGCAGCTCGGGGTGGCGGAGCTGGGGGTATCGGCGCTCTCCAGTGTTCTCCATTTCTCTTCAACAGGCAGCTTTATTTCGTGCTTGTTCCCAACAGCTGTGTTCTGTTGTCTTCATAATGCTAATTTGAGACTGAAGAGATGGAGCAAGTATTATTTTGGCCCTCCGTGCTACAGTGAATTTCACCGCTGAGTGAATAATCTCCTTGCCAGCGCATTTTGATTTACTGGTATTATGTACCGTCAATAAATGGGACTTGTGCTGTATTCACTGCCGTCAAAGTGCTTTCGCTTGTTGCCAAAAGCTACCTGGAGTTAATTATCTGAATTGGACTTTTTTTTTTAACGGCAACATTTTTAAAGCTAAGGAGCTCTGAAGTTTATATAATAATCTGTTTTTTTGGCAAGGTGTTTTTTTTTTGGTTTTTTTTTTTTGTGTGTGTGTGTAATGCGGTCTGTCGCGGCACTGAGTTTTAATCGTTTCTGATGTTTCCACCACCGCTGTATGGAGTTTTCAGCCTAAAAGCTGCTGTTGTCGCTCCGCAGCTTCTGAAATAGTCGAGGGCATTGAATTAAGAAAGCTCAGCTGCTTGTATACAAATATACAGCAATTACAAGGCAACAAAGTTATTGCAGAATCCTCCTGTAACCATGGCAACATGTTCACTCAATTACATTTGGAAATGTAAAATGCCACCCAGTTAGAAAGAGTAAGTTTTAGCGACTGCAGATTTTCTGTATGAAGTGAAATGTGTAAGACATGGCTTTCCAGGATTATATACGTTTCTTCATATTTGGATGGCGTGTTTTAGCATGTGTATCTGACAGATTTCCATTGCTGATATTAAGCTGTGTCCTTGGTTGTCTGAATTTGTGTATGTGTGGGAGAAATCCCAAAATGTTTAAATCTTTAAAATGTAACTTTGCCATCTTATAATTTCTTTGGTTTTGCTCCAGGACTTGGCTTTAGAAAGCGGGCAGATTAGGAAATGCATGAAATACATTTTGAAAATTACCTCGGAATACCAGAGGAATTTGTCTTTTACTTAATGGGATAGAGGCACGGAAGAAGAGCATGTGTATGGCATGAAAGCTTTTATTCCTTTGGGAGGAGACGTTTGTTGAGCAGTCTGTGTTCATGTAGTTGATCTCCAATGGGCTATTCTAAAGCAGAAGAAAACTGGCAGGTGTGAGCTACTGCACTTGTGGTCAGCCCCAAGAGAAAGCAGCGAAGAAGTTCTCAAGAAGCCCAGGCAGTGTCCATCAGCCCCAGGTTAGGAGACAGCAGGTTGAGTACACCAAGGTCCTAATGTGTGATGCAGGTGAACTCCTTAGTGGAAGTCAGTTTCATTTATTGCTTGCCTTTTGGTGGTGACTTTCTAGCAAAAAAAAATAAACCAAATTATGTTTACCTCTTGTGTTTGTTGATCTTTGTGTTTGTCAAGGTGCAGCTTTCTGCTTTGATGTGCTCCTGTTTCACAGGCAGTGAGCCATTAATGCAGGAAAAAGGAAAAAACAATACACTTAGAGAACAGTTGTTTGGGTTCCCCTCCATGTATTTACAGACACTTGAAATTTATGAACTTCTGAAGAAGTTACCCAGTAACAGGAACTGATACGAAATATTTAGGTGGATGCAGATTGCAGTGGGTTGTCTTCAAGAAATGCATTTTTCCCAAGTGTTCAGGGGCTTGAACTTCAGGCTGCTTTGCAAACCCTGGGAGTATCTGGATTGGAGAAGCTCTGCAGGTCCCGTGGACCTGTGCTAGGTTACGGATGGTTTTGGAAGGGAGCTCTGTCCAACTTGTCAGGTCTTTCTGCTTTCACCACAAGCAGGTAGCTCGCCCGCCTTGCGGTTTGCACACTCCTCAAAAGCGGCAGCTTGAGCAAGTGTGACTTTCTGCTCCTATGGCGAGTGCTTGGGTTTTACTTTGCCTTCTACCATGGGCAGAGGTGGAAGCACAGGAGCTGGCTGTTTATAGACTGCTGAAGAGGGGGAGTTCATCTCAGTGTTCAACCTTAAATCACATGCTGAACTGCTAGGGCGAGGAGTAGGGCTTGTTAAAATTGAGCAGGAGTCTGTGATTTTAGATTAGGTTGCCCTCTTAATCTCTTTTTTGAAATGGCTTTGTGCTTTCTGGGGAACCGACTTTTTAAAGCCATCTTAAGGTGTATCTGTGATTCAGAAACTTGGTGCAATGCCTGAAACTTGTCCTCTAGGATCACTCGTAGGTTTCAAATCTGAGGAAGCTGCAGACTTTCTATACATGAACATGCCCAAACACATTTAAAACAAAGTGTTGAGACAAAAACTTGCCACCAAATACACAGTATGTGATAGGATTAAATGTTCTAGGCCAAATTTCTTTCATCTTCCAGAGCTGAGAATAGGCAAGAGCTTTTAAAATGGTTTGCTCACAAATGGGCTTCTCAAATAACTTGTGCTAAAAGAAGTTAGTATGTTGAGTGTCTCTTAAACATTACCGCGCAGCCTTACCTTAAGGAGGGCAAACTGACAGCTTAATGTAGGGCATTTATGTTCGTGATCAGCTGAATATTGTGCATGCTCCACTGAAATACTACTATCTTCATTTCTGGGACTTTTGGATTGCTTGTATGCCGCGCCGTATCTTTGTAAGGTCATAGTAACTAGTCGTCCTCGTGTTTCCTCAAGGGTAGTGTGTGTCTGTCTGGGTTAAGTGGCGTAAGAGTGTGCTAACGTGATGCTCTCTTCAGGGTTTGAAAGCCAGAATGCTCACTGCCCAGCTGTGCCAATTTTATCTTAGGGTTGAAACACTACTTTGGTGTCCTTTTCCAGTTAAAGAAGTGATTGGGTTACACTCCTTGGCATTGTATATATTTGTGTTTACTGGAGATAAATACTCCTTGGTAGTGTGTGTGTGTGTGTGTATAGATGTATAATATAAACCCCCACATGCTCGGGACAATATTTTTACTTGTCTTGCATCTATGGTTGAGTACACACGGTAGTGTTACCAGAAGAGTTTATTTGCTGAATAGTATCTGTTGCTAGCCTGTTCCAAATGGCAAAGCCTGTTACAAACCACAAAGAAATATTAATTGAACATGTTATTTGGACACTCGTAACAACATTCATTAAATATTTGCCCAGTGTTCTTGACCCTTTTTGCTGGTTTATTTGGTGAGTCATCTTCTACTTCATTGTTCCTCCATTTCACCTTTAGCTTGTTTCCAGTTATCCCATTGCTTTTCTGTAATCTTTTTTCATTCCTGCTAATTAGTCTACAAGGCCAGCCACTGGGTGTAAATTTTATCAGACTTCTGCTGGAATCCTTTGAGCTTGTGCTTTTGTGAAAGCATGTTTTACTGGACAGAGAAGCTGACAGGATGTGTCTTGTCACTGAATTCAAAATTGCTTTTCAGTTTTGAGTCCACTTCCCTAATGGATAGCTTCTGTTTTCCATTTACCTTTGCTTCCAGGTTTCCCAGGTTGAAGCTTACCAATGATCCAAAAGCAACGAAAGGAACCTGGTTCTCCTCAGCTTGCTTACTGATCTCAGACATGTGGGGGGGGGAACCCCATGAAAATAGGTGGTTTTGCCTCAAATTGTTTAAGCTAAGAAACAGCAGAAACTCTAAAGCTGTCTGCTTTAAGAATTAGAAATGTGGCAATATTGTTACCTAGTAAAAGGGGTAAATAGTCTTCTGAAATATTGAAGTAAAAGCTGCATGTCGTGCGGGAAGAAATGCATCTTGACATTTTGATTTAATTTAGATTACATATATTGTCTCTATATTCAAGTTCCTTGGATGAGGGGACTCTTCAGACTGCTCTAGTAATTAATGCCACTTGCATTTTAATTGTGTTATGCAGAAAACTGAAGCGGGCCAGGTTTACTTTATCCTGCAGTGGACCATGTTGATAAGGCAATATATAACAGATGATTCATGAAGTGATGCTTGTCATTGCCAGGACTGCTTGAATAGCAAGCAGATTTTGGGCAATGCTTCTTCACCGGAAAGACTCGGGCAGTTTAAACTGAGAGAAGAGACAAATGTGCACCGTATTTCTGGCCATGTTAAAGGAGCTGCCTCACAAAATGTAGAAGAAGTTGGGGGGTGGGAATGAGTGAAATAAAGCGGGGTAGAGAAGCAGGAAAGCACACAGAGGTTGCATAATGATGTTGAAAAAGGGAATAATTAGGAAAAGACTATAAAATCTCTTGGAAAGCTTGTGTGGTTTTCCCTTTGCAAGGAATTACAGCTTGGCGTTCCTCTAAAAATTTG
Source organism: Microhierax caerulescens (assembly GCA_035590215.1). Classification (NCBI taxonomy): domain Eukaryota; kingdom Metazoa; phylum Chordata; class Aves; order Falconiformes; family Falconidae; genus Microhierax; species Microhierax caerulescens. The sequence goes on from JAVJGJ010000061.1 coordinate 6,347,032, forward strand.
GCCCTTTTTTCAATGGCATTAATTACTAGACACTTCTCGATCAATGTTTTTTTTTTTTTTTCCTGCATGTTTTCCTGTTGGATATTACTAATTTAAATGTGCTTCAAACTGCCGTCTACTAGCGCAGAAGAATGTGTGTTGACTTGAGATTGCGGGCATATTTAGCTGTCTGCACATATCAAATGATTCAACCTTTGTTTCTCGTGCAGGACATATTTAAAACAAGAAATTTTCAGTTTGAAAATGGATCTTAGGCTACTAAGAAACATTTTTCTAGTTTGATCAAGATTAGTTTGTGTGGGGTTTTTTTGGTGGTTTTTGGGTTCGTTTTTTTGGTTTTTTTTTTCAACCAGAAGAGTCTTCTGAGACGTCCATTTGGGTTGGTTGAGGACCAGAGAGGTGTTGGGAGGAGCTGGGTGCTGAAGACCACGTGTGCCGCTAATGTGGCTTATCTGCGTTCTGAGGAAGGAAGAGCTTCTTTCTTTGGGGCATCGTTACAGTAGTTTAGACAAGTCTGTAGGAGGTGACGGTGTTGCTCTGGCAGTGTGTTGCCCATAAGGTGATGATGTCTAGGAAAACCTTTGGCAAGTTTTTCAGCTGTCCGTGTTGCAGATGTGACTTGCTGAAATGGCAAATTGACGACCCTGTCTTGGGCACAATCTGGCTGTCATGTCTGGGTTTGTTCCTGTGTTTACTCTCTTGTTTTCTTTGGAGTTTGATCTCCTGTAAACCTTTCCTGGATGTGTGTGTCTGTATGTTTTATAACAAGGCACTAAGCTGTTGGATGAGGAATTGTGTTGCAAGGGTTTTGTTTTTTGCAATCGTAGGATAAAATGATGTATGGGAGATTAACCTCTCAAATTGGGTGCTAGCAGCGTAGCAATGTGTTGTTTTGAATGATCTTTTAAAGTGTGTCGCTCATGCTGGTGAGCACTGACATCTGATTGAACTTAACTCCCTTCGTCTTTTATGAGTAGTGAAAAAATTTGATATTTCACATGTAGGAAATAATCTACTTTATTAATTTTTCTGAAGGACTGGTGCTTTAATGAGGTGTCTGTCAGTAAGACTTAATTACTGTAAAATTCTGTGAACATTAGTATACTGTGGCTTGTTCTATGTAAAATGGAATTTCATTTGTCAAACGCGCATGATAGCGTTAGTTTGCTGATATAATTAGCGTTAGCTTAAATTTGAGAAATAGCAGTTATTCATAACTGACCTGTCACTAGTAATGGTGTGCAAGATTTAGCAGGGTGTTGTACTTGCCCGAACTGGTGCTGCTCTGCCCTCTCTGTGACTGTGCACAAGGACACTGGTGGCAAGGTGTAGCATCACAGCTGCGTCCGCACTTATGTCTTTGAACATTTCGTGTTGAATAAGCAGTTATTCAAATTTGCTCTTCAGATTAAAGGTAGATGAGCACATTACGCTGTTCCCCTTAGTTTTCATTTTACTTCAATAGAAACCTGTATCTTTCACAATGCTATCTCTAGTCAGTTAACGTACTTCCACTGTATTTCGTTTTCCTAACATGCTAAAATAGCTTACGGTGCATGTGCCTGGTAGAAAAACGTTCAAGTTAGTTCTGGTGTTGTGTTGGCAAAACTTTCCATCTTGTGTGCATGGCTTCAAGAAAAGGACCCAGAATGTAAGCCTGAAACAATGAATTGGTTCTGTTGCATGTTGTTCCCAAGAAGTATTCAGAAAGAGAGTGTTGTTGGGAGTATTAGGAGAGTTACAAGTTAACATTTTTCCCCACAGGAGCTACAGTTATCTAGTTTTTTTGTTAGTGTTTGTCCCAGATTGTGTTAAAATAGCAAATACAGGTAGTTCTTCTAGTGAGCAAAAAGACAAAAAAAAGACAAAAAAAAAAGCCTGTCTTGCTGCAGGTTCATATAAAATGTAGAGCAGTGAGATTTGCTTTTCTGCTCAAACAATGTGCGTGGCAATGAAGTGTTAAGTGAAGAAAAGCTGCATTATTAACACCTTTAAAACAATGAGGATTCTGAAAAATGGGATAGTCTGTGAATTTTAACCTTGAGAGCTTGGTGGCTCAGGGCAGTGGGAAGGGAAGACTCTACTCTGGAAACACAGCGGCAGTGGGGCCGGTATTTGTGGACACTGGCTGGTTTGGAGGGAGATGGGATGAGATGGAAGATGAGCTCTTGGCCTTGACTTTGAATGCAGTGAGTAGCTCAAACTGCAAACAGTGAAGGGTGTAAAGATTATTTATTTCCCAAGGACCAGCAGAAGGGAAAGAGCTGTGGTGCTGACTGTCAGGCAGGAGTGGTCCTGGAAGGAGAATTTGTAGGTAAACCTGAGCTTTCCTGCAGGCCGCGTTATATTTTAGAGCACTGCATAGGTGGAATTTTCCTCAAACAAAAAGAGAGTTGCTTGTCCATCCAGAAAAGACTTTTAAAAAAATAATAAATAAAATTGCTGTACCCAGTGCTTTGGGCTGAGTCGGGAGGGGACTTCTCCCAGCCCTGGTGTGACAGAGGTAGCAGGACTGTGATGCAGAGGTTGGCCTCTTGCAGCACAACACACCCTGCAGGGAAGCCTGGCTCTTTCCGTAGGCCGTTTGGGAAAAAGGGGAGCATAGGCATCTTTCTGGAATATCTGGGAAGATACAGGTCATGTTTTTTGTGGAGGACTTGCTGGAGGGGTTGAATGATGGCGCTGTCAAAAAACTGCAGAGGGTGAGAAAGCAGTAAGGTGCAGTTTCGCGCTGCCTTCCCAAGGAGACATTGCGGTTCCTGAGCATGGTTTGTGCTGCCGTTCCATCTCCAGGGGCAGTGAAAGAAATGGCTCCCTACAACGCCAGCAGGATCGAAACACAGCCCTTTCTTGCTCCATGGGCAGAGCAGAAAGCCTAGTCTGTTGCTGCTCTTTTCTGTTGTTAGTCAACAAATAGACTCCAGGGTTTCTGTAAACATCACCTCTGCTGTAGGTAGGTGGCAGTTATGGTCACAAATTAACTGAAGTTCTCCAAGTTTAATTCTGTTGCAGCTGCTCTTACTCAGTGGAAGCAAGGCCCAGATGTGTGTGGTAGTGACATGCTCAAGATTTTGTGTCTTGTCTTCGTTCTGTGATGAAGAGGAAGGGAAGGCAAGATGAAGAGGCCATGTGCAGCCAGGTGGTTTTGAATCTAGTATTGGGTATCTTGCTGAGTAACCAATCCATCCAGTGGATTGGAACAGAAATTGGCTATCATGATCTGCATTTGCATTTCAGTTTTTCCTCACCTACTTGATGTAAATGAGCCTCCTAAAATAAATTATTTTCCATATGGATTCTGTTGTGCACTTCTCCTACCCAAGGCTGATCTTCTGTTTGAATCTAGTGGCAATGGTTTGATTGGGAGAAAATTTTGTTCGCTTATTTCCTCCAAGTGTTACCTGCTGTCAGATTCTGGTGGAGGCTGAAGGATACATGTCAGTGAAGACTGCCTCTTGCAGGATTTTTAGCTTGGAAGCCTGACAAAAGGAGGAGGGAGAGAACTAGAAGTGAACATCAGGGTAGCTATTGCATGTAGTAAGTATCGAATGCTTTGTTGGTTACAGTATACCTTGAAGAAGACAGCCTTTTAAGTTGAAATCTTGTTCAGAGTGTGAAAAAAATACTTTTACTGTGCAATTTTATGAGCGATCCATGCTGGTATTGGGTGGATTTACATAGATCACATGGTCTTGTTCACCTTCCTGGCTGTATGTGGGTATCTTTTGCTGATATTTCCTGCACTAGGTTATGCTTTGTAAAGAGAAATTGGTGGTGGTACCCGATAAATCTGATTCTCGTGTCTGATTCGTGGTACTGCAAATGTAATGGTAGCTGGTGTTCCATTTAGGGGTGGGGATCAAATCCTTCTCAGTGCAGAAAGCTTGCACACACGTGAAAAACGGAACACAATCCATTCTCTTAATGGAGAAGTGAATGGTATGAATCCCTTTTGGGCAGAATTGGGCTGATCTTTGCAAATTGGCTGGTAACCCTGGGGGTGGTGGTGTGGGGCAGCTGGGAGAGCGCTGCAGTGAGTGCCCGGGGCTTGACAGTCGTTCTGGATGGCAGACGTGTAGTTAGTACCAATTTCTGTGACCAAAGTGTTCTTATGTCGGTTACCGACAGCATTAGAAATCTCAGCTGAATTCAGTTTGGCACTGAAAGTGTGCTGCTTCTGGTCTTTGCTATAAAAATGCTGGTCTAAAAATAAACTGACGTGCAGGGGAGCAAATGAAGAACTTGTGCACAGAACATAAGGCAGAGCGCTTGACTGATTGTGGAGATGGTATCACGGAGTAATGCTGACCATGGCGTGAATGAGGTCAAAGCAGGAAAGTTCTGCACAAGGTAATAATTCCATTGTAAGAGGAGAAGGAAGGAAGAAAACTGAGCCTTGTAAATAGGCTTTGAACAATTCCATAAGCCTACCAGCGGCTGGACTGCCGCACTTCAAAGGATATGTGCCATAAAAGCCCAAATAGCAGTTGAGTGAGGAACATTACAGCCCATATATGAAAACTTGTAGTGTAACAGCTAAACTAGGCTGTCCTTGTGCAGGTCCTGTTAGAAATTTGAGTTAGGATTGTACAGACAGTAATAAAAAAAAAAAAAAAGCATTTGTGTTTAGGTATTTACTTTGTTTAAAGTAGCAGAAAACTGAAGCGGCTTGAGATGTAGCCATCTAATGCTAGAAGTGTGAGCATCTTCTTTGCATGACGCTTATCACCCCTTCTCATGAGAAGGATATCCAGTTATTGTAAACTTTCCATTCCTAGATCTTCCGAAGTGCCATTATGAATGACATTCCCCACATTCTTTCCTTTGCTGGAAGGAGCTGATGAAGCCGGGAGGTTGGGAGGCACACTGGAAGCTGAGAGATAGCCTAGTGAACTAGGGCCTGAGCTTTCTGTTCCCTCTTCTGAAGGTATTCCCAGTGTGGTATCCCCCCCAGTCCAAGGAGTTTGATATGGACATGCAATCCTCCTTGTCATCTTTTTGCCCCAGTAAGAGAAATCTTCAGTCTCTGCATTCACTAGAGCAACTTTTAAGAGGAGCAAGTTAGGATAAATTTAAATTTAAAAAAAAAAAAAAAAAAAAAAAAAGCGAAAACAAGCAAATTATTGGCAAAAATTTAGACTTTTGCTGTAAACTGTCTACATTCCCTGGGGGATGAGGTTTCCTTTTGTGAAAATCTGTTCTGGATTCAGTATGTTTGGCAATTTCTCTGTGTGACTACCTTCAGATTTTCGTTTTGGTAGTGTAAATGAGCAGACTAATATGTGTGATTCTAAGTACTCAGATTGTTGTTTTTTCTCTTTTTTTTAAAAAAAGAAAATAACCTCTTAAGTATACTGGGGGCTGATGAGGCTTGCATTCATAGTATTGCAGCACAAGGTGTTCTCTGTTTTAGACTGTAAATATTTATCTCTTGTCAAAGCAGAGCAGTTACTATTGGGAACTGATCTGGCATGTGAAAAGGTTTTCCTTGAGGAATTTGTTTCCTTTTATTTACAGTGTTATCATGTATTTAAATTCTGGGGCCTCAGTGTATAGCTCTGAGGCTCGTTCTTAACATTGGCAACAAAAATCTAAATTATCACAGCCTCTGAATACGCTTAAGTGAATTCTGAGCATATGCTGTAGCCAACCAACAAGTGTGGGTGTGAAATTCAAGCAAACATAGGAAAAGGTACAGATGTTTTCCTGCAGCTACAGGAGGCCTACTAAAGGAGAAAGGCTGCAAGCCCCGTCACCGGGTGCTTTCTGGGCAGTAGGGAATTAGCTTCCAGTGCCGTGCTTGGCGTGGCTGTGATGGAAAGAGAACGGATTGAGCACGGGTGTTTCATGGTCTGGCATTATGCAATCGCTTGTCTCTCTCCCCCTCCTCTTTCTTCTCTCTTGTCTCCTGGAGCAGACCCCCCCAAACCCTTGCTGTGTCTCCATTTAGCCTCCCTGCTAGCAAACATGCTTTGTCATAACCTTTCTTCAAGAGCTTCAGTGCTGTGAGTTTTGCTGAGCGATCTCTTGTTAAATTGCTATCTGTTGTGTTTACTGCAGGTATGGAGAGATCTAGAGATCGTTTCCTGCAAGTGGCGATACCTGATTCCTCACTGCTGGCTAAAGGTCCTGCTTTTGGAGAGTTATAGGTTGATTTAATCTCTCTGCAGCGGCTTACATTTCTGGATAAATTGTTTCTGTTGTATTGTGCCATATGTGGGAGGCTTATTCAGCCTGAAAAGGTCTGATTTTTTCCTTTTTTACATCTTGCTGGCTTCTTACATATTTTTTGATACTGGCAATTGCTGAAGTTCAACTGTGCTTGTTAGGTAGCTGACTTCCCTGCGTACTTCATCTCAGAAGAGAAGCTAAGGGCTGTCAAGCAGGTGTCCTAGTTGGAGTACTTTTTTTTCCTTGGGGGG
>JAVJGJ010000061.1:6358851-6383606 GCA_035590215.1 Microhierax caerulescens
TTTTGAAAGAGGGAATGATTGTGAGTCTGCACAAGCGGTTGGAAAAATAAGCCTCTGAAAGCTGCATCATTGAGGAAGTCTGTAGAAAAATGGTGGCTGCGTCAATGAACTTTTATTGTGATCCAGTTTTCCCCCCTCGGTGTCTGCTACGCTAGCAGCGTGGAGGGAGAAGATTTAGCGAGTATCTTGGTACGGCACGCTGAAGATGGGTATCAGCAAAGCAGAGAGATCTCTGCTGATGAAATACTTTAATGGGACTTCGGTATAGTGATACAATGGTATGCTTTAAAATGTTGGGATACATTACAGGTTACTGAAACTTTAATTCGCATGAATTAGGGGGGAACTTAATATGTTGTCAGGGTTGTGTTTAGATCACAGGCATCAATAGGAAGCTTCAGCTGTTCTGGAGTTTGCATGGGAATGTTTCAGTCCGTGAGACGAGCTTGCTGTCTGCTGGTCACACAAACTTTTCCTGGCACTGAAAACATCGTTGGGGGATTTTGGTTAAAAAGAATATAACAATTGTTATCACTTTCAGTCAAGTATTTAAAAGGAGTTTTGATTTTTGTGCTTCTGAATTACTGTAGCTAGGTGATCTACAAGGAAGGAATGAACAAATGAGACGGACATTGTCTGTGAACTCACAGTATGAATTTCCCTTCTGTCAAGTGCTGCTTTCAGCTCTCCGATTTGACTGCTTTCGGAGGCAGAAATACTAGGATGGGGGAAAACCATAAGATGAGGGAAGATGAGGGCTTTAGAAAAAGCCAAGACGGTAGATTTTTATAGGTAACTGTCCAATTTGTACCAACTCCTCCAAGGCTTCAGAGCAGCTGGAACAGGCTCCCGAGGCAGACTTTTATCCTTTCTCCCTCCCACGCGGATCCATCTGTGAGACTGCTTGTTCTTGCTGCTCTTGCTGAGAAACTGGATCGAGCTCAGAAGCATCCTGCTCTTTCAGACCCTCTGCCAGAGTCTTGCTAGTCAAGGAGGGCTCTGTAATCCCGCAGATCTACATATTCCCAGGTTTCACACACAGTCACTTGCATTTCTGAATCTGCAGCTCTTCTATGAGCCCTGTTCTTGTTTGACTAAAAATTTTTTTTTCAAGCTGTTGACCACTTCATGTTGGAGTGTCCACAGGGTGAACTTGAGGTATTTCCAGAATTGCTGGGGTTCCTAAAGATGATCTTTTGTTCAGTCTTGGATTATGCATTGGGGTATTTAGGTCCACTCATTGTTCACTTGGTTATTCCCAAAGCCTTGGTTTTTTTGCCTCTATGGGTATTTGAGATACCTGCAATGCTGCTTCAACAGCAGTACTAGTTGAGGTCTAAAAATAGAGGAGGTATCAGCAGATCCTCCAATAGTATTACTATTGGTGTGAAATCTGTGGAAGCAGAAATAATGTTAACGCTCTTGTATACTCCTAGCAATGAAAGAGAAGGGCCACAAAAACTTCTGGGGTTTCATAGCGTCCACTGGAAGATCTGAGGTTTTTCTTGGACATGGAGGCACCTTCAGCTTTCAAAGCAGCTGTAACTGTTGATCAAGGTGGTGATTTGCATAAGTGTCTGTAGATGGGACCATGAGGAATTTTGTGCAGAATATGTAAAAAGCACGTTCTTCCAAGTAGTCCTTGCTTTAAAGCTTAGTGAGGAAATCTTGAAGACTTTTGCTAGGGGCAAGTTCTAATAGTCGCAGGTATGTGTTGATTTAACGTTGAAATGGATGAAGAGGTCTTCACTTCTACTGAAACATCAGTGTCCCCTGTGTTTTCAGTTTGGGCTGGTGTCTTAGCATTTGGATTTACATAACTGAAGTGCAAGGGCTGCTACCAGAGATCAGTCTGAGCAGCTGACTTCACTTTGAAACACAACTGAAAAGAGCCTGAGCAAGGCAGCCTTGAAGAATCTGAGTGCTGTGGACATTAACAGTGGAGTGTTTCTTGACAATAAGAAGCAAAAGGGTATGAAACTGTAGAAAGCAATTTTTTTCTTGATTATTTTTATTGAGCATTTCTGTTACCCATAATTAGATTAATTAATTTTGTATAGGTTTGCTACCCTTGAATAGCTGTGGATTAGTTCCGTGTTAATAAAGTAGCTCACAATTAGTTAATAGTGTCTTGCCATTTGTGGCGGCTGTTAATTTTGCTTCCCTTTAATGTCTGATGGTGACTTCGGTACATGTATAGCTCTGCTTATATTGCAAAGGATTGCTTAACAAGCCACTGCCTGAAATAATAGCAGGATTGCTCCAAAAGCAACTGCCAGGGACTGTCTAGCAATGTATTATAGCCTTCTCTGAAAGAACTGCGTAAATACAGAGTAGGCGTTGGTTATTCTTGAAGTCTTAATGCACGTATACTGTAATTTAACACTAAGGACAAATATGGTTAGAGATTGAATCTTTTCCTGAACATTATACCATACAAAACCTGTCACAATGTTAAAATGTTTAGCGTGAGCATATAAGCAATAAATCTTCTTAGGGTGTATTTGAAATTGGAGGTTTAAGGGAGAGGTAGTAACACAGTATTTTTTCTACTTTAAGCTGTCATATGAGAATAGCACTTGTAACGTTTGGCATTGAAATGCCAGCATTTGCTAAACAAATGTACTGTGTTTTAATTCCTTGAAGTACTGGGTAATGCTTCTATATTTCTTAAATGGTTAGTACATGTGAATTATTGTGTCGAGCTTTTGATCTTAAAGGTAGGTATCTCTGGTTCTGCTGCCGCAAGGTAGAAGTATGAAAACAATGAGTATGGCAAAGACGGGGTGCCTTAGTAATAAGGGCTAGACTGGTCAGCCTGGATCTGTACTGACTGTGACATGTACGTACCTAGTATGCTATCAGGGAGAAGCTATTTGTAACAGCTGTATTAGGTTGGGTTTCCTGTTTAATTGTTAGTTACACGGTTATAAGCGTAATGAAGGCTTCAGGTACCCTGACTGATTGTGCTCTCTGCTCTTCTGTGAAGATACCGGAGTGCAGTTTACATACTCCTGCTTGCCAGTTCACCAAAGAGTATTTTCTTTAACTTAACGATTGCAGGTGTATTCACCACTTCTGTGGAAACAAATTAAAGGGTTTGGTATGCGATTTCAGTGCAATATAAAAAAGTTATAAGGAGTAAACTTTGTATTTTGCAAGATGGGACTGTCACATCAGTGTAGGACATAGCAGAGTTGCGTTGATTTGGTGACTGTAGGTTGGTGTGTAGGTGGGCATTAAAGGTACTTGATTGCCACATTCTCCAGCAGCATCCAACACGAAGTACCTTGGGAGGTGTTTCACAACAGGACATGCAACGGTGACATTTCTCTGAAACACTCTCCTGTGAGCCGGTGACTTGTCTCATGGGTTTCCTGGCCATGTGCAGAAGCACTTGGTGTTTGTCCTCTTGTCTAAGAAGTTTGTCCATTTGCTTTGGAATTCAGGGAGACTTTAGCTTTTTCCAGCACCCCAGGGCAGAGTTTCTTAGTGCAGCTAAGAAGGGGCACGTAAGCTTGCCACCCCAAGTGTCTTTTCTGATACCTTCTCTCCCTTCTGTGTCCACCCAACCTCTCTCCCAGAAAACAAATGGGAAAAACTTTTTGCTCTGAAAGAAATAGGTGGAAAACAGAGTGATTGATGACTTCTCTGTTTTAAATATGATTCTGCATCACTGTAATATCCTTAAATTGCCTCTGTCTTGGCTGAAGACTTGTCTGCTTCACCTGTATGAGAAATTTGTACCATGCCTCTTGATATTTTTTTTTTTTCCTCTTTCTTTTTCTTGTCCTTCTTTTGAAACTCTTATACTGTGGATTTGGAAATGGAGGGGTAGTGTCTGGATCTGTAGACAGTATTTATGACTTTGGAGGAACTGGGCTAATATGGCAGCAAATTTGATGTTCCATTTTTATTTTCTATTACTGTCATGGTATTCTGGTTTCTTTTCTGTCCACAGCTGAGCATTAAGCTGATGGTATATTTTACAGTGCAGCCTGTTAGTCCTGCAGTATGTGTTTAAAGACAGAAACTGTCTTCGGAGACTTAAAACTGAGAGGATGTCTGATGATGTTTGAGGCCTTGCAGATACGTTTTCTGGGGGAAGTCTTTTTGAGTATCTTTGAAACTGTAGAAAACCAGCACTTCTGTAAGTGGGCACTGCTTGTGAAACTTGGTCTCCTGGGACAGATTCAGTAAAGCTGTATTTTGCTTGAGAAGCAGGAGCTGAAGTGATGTTGTCAAAGGGTTGTGTGGCTTCTCAGGACTACCGCTACTGTTTTTGTCATCTTGCAAAGTGGTAGCTCTGGAGACGTGGTCCTTAGAGAGAAGAATCAGCCTGGGAGACTGTTTCACACTGCCTCTGCTCTAAATAAAGATGCAGTGAATCATTTTGTGGTCACAGTAAGTTATTATTGTTTTCAAACAGCTATATGCCTCTTCCTTGTCCCCTCCTCCTTTCATCTATAGATCCTATATTGGCAGTATTTTATAAACAACCCCTGAAAAAGCAAAGGCAGCTTTTTTTTCTTTTCTCTGGGTAAAGTTCAGGATCTGTTGTCAAAGGAAAGATTTAATCAATAATCTCCAACAGAAGCACTGCCTCTCATTAGGTCTGTGAGTCTGTGCAATGCGTGCTGCAGGTTGTGTTGTTGGCAGGCTGTGTGTTATGAGTAGGAATTCAAGCAAGCATCAAGATGATGTTGTCATTATCTTACATGGAGCATGTGGCATTTAACAATACTATTTTCCTGTTAATGCAGGAAGGAATCTAATAATGGTTGACTTTTTTTTGGGAAAAAAAAAGTGTTACTGATATTTAATCTGCCGTGTCAGGCGGAAGGATTGGTGACGATGCTTTTTGGAACATGGGTGTTTCCATGGCTTTTGGAGACCAAACTCCACGGTGTTGGAATGCTGCTAAAGAAGTGATGTGAAAGGTGTTCTCTTAGCATCCTTTTTGCTGTTGTCTTCATGGAGCTGGCTTCCTTGTCCTGCTAAAATGCAGTGTCTTCTGCAAAGCTTTTAACATTTTAGGGGTCTGAAAGGCAGAGCAGCTTTCCCTGGACCTAGAAGTAACCTTCAGAGCACAGGCGATAGGTATAGTAGGTGTATGTATGACTTATACCATGTTTTGATGCGTTGAGTCAGCGGGCAGTTGGGTTTGTTGAACTGAGGTTTTAAAGTGATCTTGTCAGCTGGTTGTAGTGTTGATGGTGTGCGTCTGAGAGGGCCAGCAGATGAAGCAAGGTCATCGATAGCTGGGTATCCTGAAGCAACCAGACTGACTTGGCTTAAAACAATCTTGAAACTTCACCCTTAGGCCAAGATTTTTATCTTGGCTGGAGCACCGTAGCAATTTAGGCTCTGAAAAATAGAGCTTTGTAAATAAAGCTCTATCATAACTTTAATTACTAGTTACTGCACATCTGTACTTGTGACTAGTAGAGAGGCACATCTGGAATGGGCTAGGAAGAGGAGGGTGGACATTCATACCGTCAAAATATTTGTAAGGTAGAACTGTAAGATTCCTGTAACTTGCTGTTTTATTTTTGTTTTTTGAAAAGGTTTCAGTAGCTGCAGAATGTGTGGAAACAGAGTTGGAGAACTGTTGGATTACTCACATTTCCTAGTTCACGTGCAGTTCTGTCTTAACAGTTGCTTAGATGTCCAACAGGGAAAAAGGGATCTTGGAAAGCCTGTGGAAGGAATAGCGTAGAACTGAGTTGTAGAGCTATTGTCTGTGGTTTTGGGGGGCAAGCCTGGTCGTGCAGTTTGAGAGGAAGAAGGTGAGGGTCCTTCTGTTTTAGAACACCGTTTAATGGTTTTGTATTTAGAGCCATGTGCTTTTTCCCTACAGGCATTATTCCTGTGTATACATGGTGTGTCGCCATGTGTGGTGACCCAGCCTGTTGACAAATTTGCCACTGTTTTCTTTGCAGCTTCTGGAATAAACAGCTGAAGTCTCATGAAAGTATTTTAAGCAGACACATTCCTTCCCTGACATAAGTGCTGGAAGGTCTGCCTGCCATACTGCTGAAGACCGAGTGTTTTGCGTGATGTACTCACTGATAGAAGACAAATAAAAGGAGAGCTGAAATGGCCAATAGTCCCTTTAATCTAGGGAAGGTGCATAGTGAGGGATGGTTAAGGCACCAAAACAACTGAGAAATAAGGGGCTTTTGCTGAGGCTGCAGCCCCTCAGCGTGTCTCTTACTGTATGGTGACTGCAGGTATAGAGGCTCATTATCAGCTGGTGACAAGGAGGTGACCACGCGCTCAAGCTGTGGCTAACTTCTGAACCAGAGATGTGATGAGGATCAAGCAGCAGATGCACCAGCTGGCATGGTTTTAGGGAGCACGTGCTCTTGGGCATACCCTGGTAGAAGTCGGCTGAAATAAAAGGCATTAATTTGCTCTTTGTACTCCTATTCCAGAGGTTTTTTTTAAAATCCAGCAGGCACCAGACCCCAAACAATTCTCCTGCGAGGCAGAAAGCTTGATCATACCAGTTCCATTTGCTATACCATTTAATAGAAGAGTGTTCTACGCACCTGCTTGTCTTAGCCTACAGTTCTGCTTGGTCTTTCTGCACCGTAGTCTGAAATGTGCCGTGCCATCCACAGTCCTGTGTGGACTCTTTGGCTGCCCTGCGCTCTGTGCCTGGGGAAGTACTCCACGTGAAGTGCCAAAGCTGGCACAGGCAGCATGCCACTAATTGGTGTCTGCCAAGAAAATTCACCCAACCGGCCGGCAACCCCGGGGCTCGCTCGGAGACAGCGGGCAAGCTAAGCGCGATCCTCCCGTGGCAGCAGTTGTCCATCTCATTTTGCACCCTGGAGCCCAGTGAGTCTGACCTGAGCATGTGTGCATGAAGCCTGCTGTGCCCGTGGTCCAGCTCCCCCCGAAAAAGGATGGTGAGCGACACGCCTGGCCAAAATAGTTGCTTATGGAGTTACTCACGAGAGGATCGTGCTGCTATAAACAAACATGTACTCATCCCCATCACGTACGGCGTGTGTCTGGGTTAGCAGTGGGCAGGCTGCCTAAGCTGCTCATCCCAGCCATGACCCAGTCCTTGCTTGTGCCTGAAGAGCTTGCAAGGAGCGTGCCGCTGGATGATGTGTGGGGTGGACTTGCTGTTCTTCTGGCTGAGATGTGCAAGCCAGATGGGATCGCTCTTGTCCTGGAAGGCAGTGGAGTAGAAATAAAGCAAGCTCTGTTTTTTTGGTTTTGGGTTTTTTGTTTTGTTTTGGGTTGGGTTTTGTGTAGGGTTTTTTTTTTGTTTGTTTGTTTAGTTTTGGGTTTGTTGTGGGTTCAGGTGTTTTGTGTTGTTTTGGGATTTTTTTTTTTTCATTGTTGTTTTTAAAATCATAGAATCATTTAGGTTGGAAGAGATCCTTAACTGAGTCCAACTGTAAAAGGAGAGCATTTGTTTGGAAAATCCTATAGGGCTCCAAATGTCCTAGTCACAGGGGTAGACAGTATTTTGCTTCTCCCAATTTGGGAAGTGTTTTTGTGAGATAGTGGCAAAATGACAAATTTATGTAAGAATTGCTGCAGATAGGGGCCTGACAACAACTTTTGACTGCTTTGGAAATGTCTCATTGGACTGCATTGAGATCAGTACAAGTGGTAACTGAAAATTAGAGTTTGGTGGTGGGATGTTGGGAAAGGACTGCTATCTGTATTCTGGAAAAGTCTGTTTTGCTTATATTTTACTCAGCTTTCTAGAAGAAATGCAGGAAACATTAAAAAAAAAAAGTGAACTAAATCCGTAGCTTTTCCATCTGATCATGGTTATTTTGTCATCTCTGCTCTGACCAGCCACTAGAATTACTAAATCATGCAGAAGCTTAATATTTTGGGTGTGTCTCACGTCTGACTGAATTTAGATAGACCTTTGGGTGAAGAAGTGGGAATAGGTAAACCAGTAGTGCTGGTAAGTGGATTTGCTGCCTCTGTTTCAGTGCAGTTTTGTTGGGAAATGCATACGCATCTTCTCACTGTTCATGCACCATATTTCCTTCTTGCACTGTTAAAATGAGTAGACAGAAATCTGTTAACTCTGTTGCAAATCCTTCTTGTCTACAGCTGAGATTGCTTGTGCTGTAACATTACCTGTGGTTTTTATTGGAAATAAATGGTGTTAATATTTTTGCTAATGCTTGGTCTAAGCTGACCTGACTCTCTTCAACAGGATGTGCAGATTAATGGAGCTGGAAGATGAACGTTTGGGATGGCAGAGATCTGCAGGGATTAGAAATGACACTTAAGTAATTTTCTCTTGAATTTGACATGTAACATGAGATGCATAACATGAAAGAGTGTTCCAGGTCTCTAAAAATGCAGGATGGGCAGAGGAACTTGGAGAGTTGTAATGCCGAGATGCTTGGAGTACACTGCAGGGCTCCTCAAACTTTTTAACCAGGGGGCTGGCGCGCGGATGAAGTGGCAGGCAGTCATCTGAGGCTGCTTGGTTCCCCCCCAACCCCCGGTGGGGGCATGTCTGTAAATACCGGGGGGCCGGACTGAGGACCCTGGGGGGCTGTATCTGGCCCGCAGGCTGTAGTTTGAGGACCCCTGGGGTAGAGAGAAGCAGCCGATTAAGGAGGCCTGTCAGTGAAATACAGCAGGGAAGGCTTTGTTCAACAGCATCTGCTTGGCCATTATCCTGCACACCAGGGAATTCCCATTATAAAGCAGGGCCCATCATAAGCAATCGTAGTGGTGTTCGAGTCAAGTCTTAGACCTGGTTTTGCTGCCGCGTTGGAAAGGAACACGGATATCTGAGCATGGTGAAAACTCTTCCGAGAAGAGGTGGGACTGCTTGAAATGTACTGGCACAGGTAGATTGTGTACAGATGCTCGTTGTGCAAGCAGCAGTAGTAGTTACTATCGCAATCATCCTCCGCCCAAGCGATATTGCTGCCTCTTTGCTGGAGGTCACCACACCCTCAGATCTGCTGGTGGAGCAGTTTGGGGTGAGCGCTCCCTCCTCTGCTTTGAGCGGAGTCAGCTGGATTAATTTCGATGGGTTAACTAGTTGGCTTCTGCCAGCACGCTGACTTCTTGTCTGAAGTGGGTTAGGGAGTGCTGGTTATAAACCGTGCTGGCCGGCCAGGCTGTGAGGGCAGAAGTGCCTTGTCAGGGCAGCGAGGAACAACTCTGGGTACCAGCTGTCTGTTATCACATCATCCTGGGTATCCAGGAGAGGTTATCTGTTGGGAGCCTCAGCGCTGATGGCTTTTTCAATGCAAAGAAGGGAAGTAACCTGTGGTTGTGAAATACTTTGCGTAAAGGACGCAATTTGGTTTGATCTGTTTCAGTAGCTTTTGCTGGTAGCATGTGCCAGTGGCAGACCTCTCCATGTATGTTAAAACAGCAATCTCCCCGATACACCCTGCCTGTAAAACATGGCTGTTTAGAAAAACTGGGTGCCACTTGGTGTAGTGGCACATGCCCACCCCCCAACCCCAAGACACCTTGCACCAGGTTCTTTAGGTATAATTATTGCTGGTTGCATTAGCGATAACCATCTGTGGGGGTTTCTGTAATCTAGGGTGTTTCCTGCTTTTATATTTTTATTTTGGAGTGGGGGGCAAGGGTACAGTAGGTTGCTAACTCAGTGGGGTTTTTTCTCTCTTCTTCCATCTAATATTCAGCTTATAATTGGGAACACTGGATTTTTTTTTTGTTTTTCTTGGGGCAGTATGAAGTTGCTTCTTAATAATCTGCTGGAGGCTTGTGTCGAGTGGGAGTGGAATTGATTGTGTGGGTTTTTTTCCTTCCTGCTCCAAGACCACTTCTTGGCACCAAGGAATTTTTCTTTAGACTTCTTTGGGGAACAGATGCATGAAGTACAGTTACCACTCATACATATGGCTTTTAAAATATGGAAGCTGTTGGACTGAAGTGGCTTCATATGGTGCTGTTGGAGAATGAGAATTAACATGCAAGTTTGGGTTTTTAAGACTTGAATGTGTAGTTGAAAAGTTTTTTTAAAATAATGTTAAATATTAGCCTGCATTTTTACGGTTATTAATCAAAATTACATCTGTAACTGAAAATTACTGTCTCTGCAACCTTGAATGCCTAAAATAGTGTCCTAGTTTAATCTTTTCTTCTGGGGAAAAATATGTTATATAATGTTTAATTTAAATGATTGTAAGTCTTAATTCTCTAATGTAGACATCTTTTTCTTTCATTGCAGGTTCCCATTTTGAAAGCCATTAGAAGATATTCTGCCACCCTGTTGGATTACTTCCTATACAACTCAGCATGTCACTGTGCCCTGGATTTTATAAGGTGGCCATGATTTAATCCCCACTTCCAATTCCTATGTATTGGTGAAGCATTGGAGCTCTTTAGAGCTGCTGTTACTTGCGTGGAAACTGATCCGTCTCAAATCCTTTCTCCAGAGGACTAGACGTTACTAGCGATGAGCTCCCAAAGCCATCCAGGTAAGGGCAAAACCGCTTCAAATCTAGTTATGTCAGCAAAACACCATGTGTTTGTTACATGAACAGACTTTTTATTGTGTTGAAATGATAATCCGGTCCCTCTCCCTGTACTACTGCTTTGTTTAAAGCAGAGCCTTTGTGTGAAGATGGAAAATTGTGTTGCTGTTACCAGTTAGAAGGAAATCTTGCCATTTTAGGTTTCTCATTGTTGCAGTACATATCACTGAAAGTTGGAGGTATTTTCTAGAGATGGTAACCAGATATCAAATTTGTTAAATCTATGCTGATAGATCTTAACGGCATGTAGTGTACCTCCAAGGAATGGTCATGGTTCTGCTGGTGTGTCTTTATTGATATTTAAGAAAACTCTCTGACTTTTAAAGTGCTTTGAGGTAGGAAAGGATAGTTTTGCTGGAACAAGAGTCAATTGATCCATCTCATTGTTGTCTGGGGGATTATCCCTAATGTGCCTTGCAATTTAACACATAGGATTCACCCTACAAAATTGCACATTTCTGTCTGTCAAGAGGATCTATGGATACTTAGTTACCTGATTTCTATCTTAAAGTTGTCTCATACATTTGTATTTAACTGTGTTAGGCAGAACTTCGTGAACTTGTTCATTGGAAGAGGAATTTTAATTGTGCTCTGAAATGCTTGCTTTGACTATTTCAGTTTATGGTAGAGAGAACGCTGGGAAGGAAGTAATCCAGCAACGACGAGGCACGTGAAAGTACTTACTCAACTATGCCTTTGAGAGATTACTTTTGTGACTTCAGTTTAATCAGTTTTGGGTTAACAGTCAAATAAGACTGAAGTGTTAAAAGCCAATGAAGAGCTCCTAAGACTAAAAGAACTGTGTATTTGAGGGGAAAGAATTTCATATTTGCTTCAGAATTACTTGTAACACCCCATTTGTGTTTCTGAGGCTGGGAACAAGAAACTGCTGCAGTGAATAGGGATGCTGGAGTTTACAAGCACAGAAAATCTGATCCTCGTGTAGGAACTAAAATGAGTATTCAATGTTATCAGTATTATCAAAGAGAAAAAAAAAATCTGGCTTCTACTTTCATAATGTAGCAGTCTCTTAGATTTTGAAACTTGCTTCTGGTACTATGGGGAGTTTAGAAACTATATTCAGATGAGTAGAGTGCATATGGGTATCCGCCTGTGACACACTTGTTGCAATGTCATGTTTTTCAAAGAACTGTTCTTCAAATAAGTGGATAGTTGCTATTTGAATACTTTCTTGTCTCAAATATGAGTGATACTGAGGAGCTAATGGCCACCTGCTTTTTTCTCATTGTGGTGGGATAGGTTAAGTATGTACCTATATTCAAAAACCAACAAACAAATATAACTTGATATTGCTTTACTAATAATGAGTAGCTCTCTAGATACTTGGGAATGAGGGATGTCCTTAGTTTGGCTGTTCTGTTGATGCAGGAGTATTGAAAGCCTGCTGCTGACTTAACTTATTTTCCTTGAATTCATCTGCTAAACCCCCTTTTTTTATGGGCTTTTTTTTTTTTTTTGGTCTTGCCTGTTTTTACTGGTTCTACTTCTTTTGCTCAAGTTCTGTGCTGATGGTGTAGCAGAGTGTCACACTTAAAAAGGGCTGATTAAAAGAACAGAGAAGCTCCTCATTAAGAAGTGTTTCCATAATGCTAAAAATTGATTTGAGCTTACCTTTTCTAAAACTGTGTCTAGAGTGGCTCTTGTAGAGGAGGCTGGTCCAACGAAACCCCAGGGGAGTTGCAGCTCAGCTGGAGGCTTTGGACATACATGTGTTCCCCTGTGCTGCTGTTCTTAAACCTTCTTGTCGCATAAGACCTTAGGTGAGGTGTGGGATGGCTCAGTAAGAATGAAAATTGTGATTACTGTGTGTTTTGTAGAAAATAAGACTACTAATAAGGGAAAATATTGTCTGCTCTGGTAGTTAGCCATTTCAAACGTAAAGAAACTATTGCAGTTCTATTATTTAGAAATACAGCTAAAACCTGCTATAGATAGTAACACTTGAAATAAAAGATGTGATAGAAACTCGATGCCTATCATCAGCTGGTTCACTGGAGATCATTTAAAGGGTGAAGAAGTTTCTTACAACTGAAAAAGTGCAAGAAATGATCTTGTGGTGCTGTTTTTTTTATGGAATGGTGTTCTGTAGGTAGGCTTTGTATGAAAATATTTTCAAATGGTATCAACTTCCTCAAAGTCAGGTGAGGCTGCATCTGGAGTACTGTGTCTGCTTCTGGGCTCCCCAGTTCATGAGAGACAGGGAACTACTGGGAGGGTCCAGTGGAGGGCAACAAAGATGATGAGGGGACTGGAGCATCTCTCTTTATGAGGCAAGGCTGAGAGAGCTGGGGCTGTGTATCCTGAAGAAGAGAAGGCTGAGAGGGATCTTACCAGTATCTACAAATACCTTAGGGGTGAGAGTCAAGAGGACGGGGCCAGGCTCTTCTCAGCAGTGCCAAGCAACAGGGCAAGGGGCAACGGGCACAAACTGTAACACAAGAAGTTCCATCTGAATACGAGGAAAAAAATTCTTTACCTTGAGGGTGACAGAGCCCTAGCACAGGCTGCCCAGAGGGGCTGTGGAGTCTCCTTCCCTGGAGACATTCAAAACCCACCTGGACATGATCCTGTGCAACTTGCTCCAGGTGAACCTTCTTTAGCAGGGCGTTGGACTAGATGATCTCCAGAGGTCCCTTCCAACCCTGATCATTCTGTGGTTCTGTGAAAGTGTTACTTCTTACGAAATGCTGTTGAGAAATTGTCCCTGTGCCCTTTCTAGGTATTAGGTTCTTATTTTGGTGGTATTTCCAAGTGTTGCGTTGAAATTCTAGCGTATCACCATGGCTTTTTACCCCTGGCTTACACTGTGGTATTCTTACTGCTTGTTTCTCTTTTAGAGTCAGTTTTATAATAATTGGTAGAAATATTTTCAAAACCTTGCCAAAGATGACATCTGGACTTCTCATGTCAGTTATGATAGCTATTTTGATTATACAGCTACAGGTAATTATTACTAATGATGTGCATTGTTTAAGGGAAGGCTCTGGCTTAACTCAAGAGCCTATTAAACCTTGCTTCAATGGATATGAGCTTTCTTCTCTAATCTTCTTGAAACCTATCACTAATGGGATGTTTTAGGAACAGTGCCATAAAATTGTTGCAGTGTAGGTGAATGGAAGTGGGTTGGGTATTTTTTTTTTCCTTCCACTCTGGAAAGCTCTCTTGTGAGAATTGTTGGGTATGGAAGGCTTCTCACTGAACAAGGCAAAAAAATAGAGAAGATTTTAAGTTCTCCAAGGAAAATATGACTTCTTCCCCATTTTGTCCATAGTCACTGCTATTTCTTTTGTAATGTTTTGGGTAAGCATTCTCAGAGGATAAGAAATAACTTTTGGAGAAATAAGAATACCCAGGTGGGAGAAGTTAATTCTCAAGAACTTCCAGTGGATAAATCAATGTCTTGAGCCCTAGACATAGGGCAAAGACCTTGATTTTTGTTTTCTGAGCCAAAGGCTCTCTCCACAGTCTGCTGCTTGAGCTTTGGGTGAAGACCAGTAGCTCTTGTGAACTTAACATGCCACAATGAAAGCATGAGGAGCAGGAGAAGCAAGTGGGCTGCTGGTGCCCCTCTTGCCACAAGCACCCTGTGCTCGTCATCGTGTGGTGCCCACTGCTGTGGAGGAATGACCAGCTCCCTTGAGGGGTTGGTAGACTTGGTGGGTTCCTGGGCAGGAATGGGAATGGCTTTGGGTGGAACTGCTGGGCAAAGTGAGGGAGGGGGCAAAAGGGGCTGAAACTGGAGCGTGGGCTGGCAGGACAGGCTTTCCCCTGCAGTGGTGGGAGCAGGAGGCTACATGGACCTAGTTAAGACAAAGCTCAGAGGCATCATGTGCCCTTTGGCTTTTGGCAGACGAGTCACTGCTGCTTCCAGCGCTGGAACAAAGCTGAAAAAAAATGCTGAAATGGTGCTATAAAAGATCAAGTTGCTGCAAAGTATAATTAAGAAAATTAGGCTAATTAAGATAACATTTAGGATTATGACAAAGCTTGGGGAGGGAGGCAGGGGAAAGCGTGTTTAATTTCACTTCTTAACCTGTGAAGTTGCCCACAATTGAGATTTACCTTACATAACCTGTGGTACTGATGCTGCTCATCTTCCCCAGGCTGACTGACTGGGCTACAAGTGTGTATGTGGGTTTTTTTCCTGTTTTTCGGTTTGGTCCCGTGTCGTGTGTGTGTTGTTCCCCCCCCTTATTGACCTTAAATGATTTCTTGCGGTCGCTGTCTACCTCCCCCCGTAATTTTCAGTGGCTTGAGTTCACTATCATTTGGTTCTTTAATCAGTAAAGATTGTTCTGCTGATACTAGTTATACATAAAGATTAGTTTAAAAAAACAAAACACTTAAAGTTAATCACTCAACTGATTTGTATTTGTTTAAAGTTCACTTTCCTTTGTAAAAGCTGAAAATCTCCATGTTCAATGAAGCATTTTGTTTATGAAATGTTATCTTACAGGAATTAACCAGTCTGAATGCAAATGCTATATTCTTTCTTCAGAGCTACTCTTGCGGAGATGCAAATTTCATTTACATTTTGAAATGCTGAATGTTTGATAATTAGGAATATTGAAGTTTAAGAATGAGCTGCCTATCTGATATGGAAAAATCTGCAGCAGGATCATTAAGACTGAGAGGAGATACCAGAGAAAGCAGAAAGCTTCATGATCACACAGCACTGGCGGAATGAGTTAGCAAGTCATGTGCTGCGATTTGCTCGATTGATAAGTACTTTTGTACGTTGTTTTATCTGCCGAGTGCAAGAAGCCACTCTCCCTTCGTACGCCATGGCTCAATGAGGCATGGAAAGCCATTTCATGCAGTATACATAAAAGCTTTCCCTGTTAGCCTCTCAAACATCTTGCACCATCCAATAAATATTTTATGTGTTCTCTTTTTAAAGATTAAGAAGTTTCTGTGGAGATGCATTTCAAACGGGCTTTAAATGACACTGACCTACTTTCTGGCAGTAATGAGTCTGTTTCTGTAAGTTATCTGGGGGCAAGATCGTTCTTTCAATAAACATAAGGACTAGAGGAGTAAATTCCAGTCATCCTTTAGCAGGGCTGGGGCACAACTGATACTTGGTGGCTGTTGTCTGGAAGAACATCTGTACATGGTGTATCCCTGCTTCCCCCTACCTGTCTGGTGCTCCAGTTCATTGCAGCTGGATTATTCTAGACTGGGTATTCAGTCTCCTGTGAACAAGTAAAATATTACTAGCAGTGAGTACAGATAGAACCTCATTATCTCTTAATGCTTGCTTTTCTCTGTCTGGAAATAAATACTTCTTGAGACCTGGCCTCTTCCAACACTGCCATGTGTGTGCTTCATGGGAAACTGAAGTTTTGGGGAAAAGTTCAGCTGTTTGGCAGGCCCAGCAGAGGTAATGAGCTCCTTCGAAAGGATGCTGCCACCCGCCCTTTACAGCAGTACAGTAAGTGTTGAGCGTGTGGAGTAGGAGGAGCTCAGTAGTATGAGCTACTGCTGTGCCTTGCAGCTCTTGCCCTGAGTAGTCTGGTCCCTCAGATTTGGGGGGGACCTTGAGGTTGGTTGAGAAGTAAACTCAGCAATAAGATCTGACAGTAAGAAGCTTTGGTTAGAAGAGCCGAAACCGCTTGCGGATGGAAACTGGGCACGTGTCCGTTTATTTTTTTTCTTCAGCCTGTGACAGGATACCTACTCCACCTGCATTCTCATTCTTCTGTATGTGTAAGCTGAGCCTGTCCTGGATTTCCTCTAAGAAAAAGTATCATTTTGAGGACCTTAAAAGTTTTAAGGCTGCTACCATGAAACCTGTGAACTTTTCACTTTCTGGAGCATCAAATGGTTGACACTTTCTGTACAAGGTTTTTATTGTACCCTCAAAAGAGAAGAATTGTTTTGTTCTTCAAGTTGAACCCCAAGTTGAAGTTCCTTCTAGGTCAGCGTCCCTGCTAAGTATATTCCTCTCATTTCTACTTTTTCTTTAAATGCAGTTCTTGCACTTTGGAATTCTTTAAAAGCCTGTTTCTAAAGTGAGTTTTTTAGCCTGTGATGTATCCTGCAGTGCAAAGATGAGAAGCAGGTACTTATGATGAGAGGCAGAGAACTCTGAATTATTTTGAAAGGTGCAGGGTAGGAAAAGGGTATAAAAAAGAATGTACTTTTAAAGTCAGATGATGATGTTTAAGATGGACCTTGCTTATCACTTGGAAAGGAGAGAAACCTTTCTCTCTATGGTTACTACATTTTTGTTACTCACTTTTGGTCAACCTGAGTTTGATTTGTATCATCTCATGGATATTTCCCCGATTCGAACATGTTACTGGACTGTAACAAGTATATTCTCAGTGTTTATTTTGAATTATTCAACTTGTCATCTTTGTGCCAGGCTCTCACACTGATGAGTCTTGTTTGTGTGCCTTTGATGTGGTCAGATCAATTAGGACAGAACTGATGTTGAAGGAATTGTTTGTCATCCCACTGATTCTGAAAGTGATTCAAGAGCAGGGGCAGAAAATCCACTTATTCTCCGATGGATATTAGCCATACATGGCATTTTTCATCCTTTAAGCCTAGGAACTGGGCTGTCTGGCTACCTGTGCTTTGACAGGTACTGCTTACTCTCACTGCAAAAGAAAAAAATACTGCCTTCTTTCTGAGAGGTCTTGGCTGAAAGCTTTGGGTTGGTTTGTTTATTGTTTTTTTTTTTTTGTTTGTTTGTTTGGTTTTTTTAAGTTTTTACATTATTGCATTGGAGACAAACAGTTGCAATTATGTTTATTTTCATGTAGGTTTTGTATATTTTTTTTCATCTCTTAGCCTCTTTAGAAACTGACTTTATAGTCAGGAAATAGACAGGAGTGACTGGACATGGAGTACCACCACCAGGTGCCTGACTGGAGAAGGAAAAATTGTGGATATGTTACTCTGATCCTTCAGTGAGGGCTTGACAAGTCCCTTTCCCCCATAGGTTGCTATATACCTCAAATATCCCCCTCACTCTTTGGTTTTTTTTGTATTTCAGTGGTTAAGCAAAGGCAGGCGTGTAAAATGCACTGACACCTGCAAGGTTTGAGGTACCGAGTGGAGTGGTCAAAACTCTGGGTAAAGCATGGAATGTTTTTCTTGGCCAGGCTGTGATGGCAGAAATCTGTTATTGCAAATAAACACGAATGATCTTATTCATCGGTAACACCTATGGAATACAACTCTGCATGGATTTTGTGGTAGCTTTATATGGCTGTTTACTAGTTTTCATGAATTTACACTTAGGAACTTCAAACACGCTCAGTGGGGTTAGATCTCAAATAATTGATCTAACTAATGAACGGGTAGTGTTGCACAATTACTGAGGTAAAATGAGCAGAGTTTAATCCTCTCTGCAGCTGTGCTTCGGAGTAAAACTGCAGCTACCACTCTGGGGTTTTTTTAGTCCTTGTGATGGTCTGCCCAAATGGAGACTCTGTGGCCATTTATTCGGTGTGGTGCAGTCATCTTTTCTATTCCTATCCTTTTTTTTTGTTTGTTTGTTTGTTGTTGTTTTGTTTTGTTTCTCCTGATTTCTTGAATTGTGGTACTTGCTTTCCTTTCCCTTGTCCATTGGTGCTTGAGAGCTAGAGGCTGGCTGGGGCAGGGGCCATGGCTCCAGTGACTTCATTGCAAGAAGAAGAGGCAAGTGAATCTCCGTTAGCAGCTTTGACGTGCTCACTACTGAGAAACAGGGCATACAATTCATTCTTCCGTTAAGAAAACTGAAATTAGTATATCAGCAGATCTTTTAAATGGTTTGTTTCTAGAACCAAAATCAAAATACTGTTGTTTCATCACTTAGTGGAAAATCAGATACTTTACCTGCAGTGCCCTTGGCTGTTTTGAAATACTCAACAGCTCTTGGTGTTCCCTCTGGGAACTACTGTCATGGTTGGCTAAATGATGCTTGATAGAGTGATGTGCTGAAATGTTGAAACAAATTTTTAACCTTTCAAAAGGATGAAGCTAATATTAAACGTTGCACCTATTGAATGCTGAATTGCATACAGGAAAATACTCGTGGGCTTTTTTGAGATCCTGTCTCCCTGTGATCTCTTTAAAACTGAACTAGATGAAGATTACTTATTATGTTCTTGCAGACAAAAGAAATGCGTGCTGACTGCAACAATTTAGGGATTTGTCTTGAATTTCAGGCATGATTCAAGTTTAATTTTTGTAATGCTTAAAAAAACAGATGAGTAGTATGTTAAAAGCCCTTCAGGACTAGACCAGATCCAGCAATACCCTGGAAAGCTGCTGTTGCAGCTTAGGAACCTTAAAGCACAGCCATGCTCTGCCTTCACCTGGCTCCATGGGTTATCAGCTCGCTGACTTCCCACTCCCGCTGCTGTCAGCCCAAGGGGAGAGTCTCTATATCAAGATCATAATTAGGAATATTTGCTAGTTAATACACTCTTATTCACAAGTTCTGGAGCTAAGTCTGTTTGTAAAGCGCTGCTAAGCTGCTTCGCTTTGGTTGTCATTTAACTTTCCTACGGGGTGGTGCAGCACGTCCTTCTGATTGTGAAGGGCTTTCCCTGTCCGCCAGCATCTATGGAGAAACGCAGTTTGAAGGTTCCACTGGTGGCACCAGTCCTTCGGAGTTACCAGAAGTGCGTGCATGTGTGTGGGGTTCAGTGGGCAATGTTAATTCTCCTTTGAACCCCAGCAGCACAGGCTTTGCCAGGGAACCCACAGACTAGACTTAATCTTCCCAGTGTTTGTATCCGGTCTGCTCAACTTTGATGTAGCAACATCAGATTTATTTTGAAGGCATGAATTGTGAAGTCTGAGTATATTCTGCAAGGATGGCCGTGCAAGGTTAGCCCTGGGGGAGACCAGGTCTTGGGATCCTGACCGCATCTCGCTGTGAATGCCTCGGAAGGAGGGTAAGAACAGGTAAGATTGTGGCAGCAGCCATCAATAGAACTTCTCAACCTATAGCCATGTGTGACTTGGATTTTTTTTCTGGGGTGACTGCCATGCTAAATTTTACTTTCCTGGTCCTTTTTCCATTTCTCACATCTGCCCAGTTGCTTCTGGAAGCTGCTGAAGTTTTGGCATTTGCAGGGAACTGCACAGTTGGACCTTGCTGCATGAGGAACATGGCATTGTCTCTGTCTGCTTCAGAGCTCGTGTGGCTGAAATAAATGTTTTTGAGGTTCTGCTTCCTTCCACTGAGGAGTGGAGTAGTGGCATCTGAGCTCTTCGCTGTAAGCACCTGATCTGTGTGCTGGGATGCTGGTGGAGATAAGTTTTATAAAACCATTCCATCAGTTCTGTTTTGCACTGTTATGGTTGTATCAAGGGGTAATCCCAGCACTGAAAAAAAAGTCTTCCTTTGGTGTATTGATGCTTGCTGACTTGACGATGAGCGAGCAGTATTTTGCCAGTACTACCTTCTCCTCCAGGAGTAATTTCTAACCATGGGCAAGGTAGAGTGGTTTGCAGTGGAGGGGAATACTGGAAACTCACTGTGCTACAGCTGTGCTCTGTGGTAGGGCTAGGATCAGGATGTTGGAGAAACGACAGATGATTTCAAAGAAATCATTTTTTTTTTAAAAAAAATCAATCCTGACCCTTTCACTATTCAAGAATCTATGTACTTATTTTGTTTGTAGCTGTTATGTTGCCAAACCACATAAATAGCTTTGCAGGGAAAATTGTAATAGGAGTTTGTGAGCTTTGAACTGCCAGCCTTGGCTTCAGGTAACCATTTTGTCCTGAAAGGCGGCTGCTGTAGTCAGTCCTGTAGCCCCATCAGACTTCATGTAATAGCAAGGAGCATGAGCCTTGGGGTGAGAGGGTTTGGGGCTTACTGCCTCCCTTGGCAGTGTACTCATTGTATTGTGTATTTTGACTTTTTTTTAATAGATGTTGCTGTCTATGAACTACTGTCTAATGACTCTTTGCTGTCAGGTTTCACCTTCTAATCAATAGACCAAGATCAATGCAGTTATTTGTACGTGCGGTCACTTTAGACATCCAGCCAGCCAAGTTGGGTGCAGCTGGAGATGGGTAATGCTCCCTTCAGTTGGTTTATTTGTTGGGAGATCAGAGGGAAGGTGTTGGTTTTGTTTTTTTTTTTATCCCTTCTATAAATTTGGTTTCAGTATTTTTTATCAATTAACCATCTTCAGGCAGGAAACACTTAAAGCTTGGTGATTTTAAGATAAATCACTGAGAACAATTTTTTCGCTATTCTGCTTCAGCATTCAAAACTTGCACTTTGTAGTTAAACAGATTTCCCCTCTTCCTTTAACTGTGGTCTTTGTTTTACGCTGGCTATAAAAAGAAACATTAGTTTAAACTTTTTTCACACTAGCGTGCTCCTGTTCTATAAAATGCTTGAGTTGCTCTTGTGAGAAGACATAAAAGCCTGAACTAGACCAGCCTAATACCCTGTTTCTTTTCTGGTCAAAAAATAACCCAGAACAATAAAAAGTCCAGAGCCCACACACCAAACTCCAATAGTCCATCCAAGTATTCAATCTTTGACTGTTGTCACTTTAGGAAAGATCTCTGAAACTTCCAAGTACTTGCTTTTTTTCTATATAGGGTACCACTGGTCTCACACAACCTTTGCCAGGAGAAGGCATGAGATTCTCTTACAGCTTAACAAACTGAGAAGAAGGGCTTTGGCATCTGTTCCCTGCCAGCAGCAAGTATCTGATTGGCATTAGATTTTTTTTTTTCCCCTCCCTTTTTTTTATTTCCAGCAGGTGGGAGGCCTGTTCTGCAGGCTCGTAACTCTTTGACAGGTTTATCATGATGGCTTCTTGGCAGGTAAGGGGGATGCTGTTCATTCAGTCTGCCTTAAAGAATCTTGCTTTTTTTTTTTTTTTTTTTTTTTTTTAAACTGTAGCTCTGTGCAGTAGCTATTTCAAATAGGTCATGGGACTTTTGCCTCTGGTTTACTTCTTTGAATGAAGAATTGCAGCACCTATAGCCAACTTGCAGGGTCAGTATACCTTAATCACCACCTTGACCTCCCCCAGATGTATTTGAGACAGGGTGATATGAACAAATGTAGCATCAGTTTGTGTTAACAAAGCTTTAGGAACTCTCTGAATTAGTCTTCCCATATGTTTTCTTCTTCATGAGGAAAGGTACATATAATAGTTCTTTTCAGGCACTGGCTTATGATTTTCAAAGTCCTTCTAAAGGACTGCTGTGTAGAAGCTGCCCTTTTAACATTTATTTTGTTCTGTGTTGTTTTAAATCGTGTTTATCGTGCAAGATTTCAACTTGTTGTTTTTAGCAGTTCACCAAAGCGCTTTCTAACCGGGTGCTTAAAGAGAATTCCTCCTCCTCCACTGATTAATTTCTGGCATGGAGCATGAAATAGCTCTTGCGTCAATAAATCGTCACAACCTTTGCTTGTCTCTGTCAGCGTAAATACAGTTGGACTCTAACATGCCCGAAAGTAGGCCAGAGGTTGCTAATTTTGCAGCTGCAAAGTGGTCAAGTCCGAGAGTGCTGTGGGAGGTGCGTGCTTGGTGGGATATCAGACCTGCTGCATTTCAGGTTACAAGTTGGGCCCCTTTCCCTCCCGTTAACTTTTTAGCTTCTGGAATTGTATTTTATATAAAAATACATTGTTTTACAACTGTCTTAGTAATGTTTTTACATGTGTTTGTGTCATTTAATAGAACAAATATGTGCATGTTTATAGCTATGAGCAAGCCAAATGCCTTTGTCACTGTACCTCAGTTGCTTGGGTTAAGTTTGTGCTAGTTAGGAAATTAAGATTGCCAGTCTGCGTGACCCTGATACTCAAGGCTTTGCTGATTTTCTTCAGTGAATTTGGGTGCTTCTCACACCTACTTACCTCTTACTATCCCGGTATGTATCAGTTGGCTGTTTCACAGCTTGGCTGCTGCAGTCCTCCGCTCCAAGATTGCCTGTGGGTTGTCACTTTGGAGAAGGCAGCCAAGCTCAAACTGGCATCTGTGATGGTTTAAGGTGGTGTCTGCTTCATGCTCCCCATCTTTGTGGGGGGCTACTGAGTGAGTCTGAGACCTTGATCACTACTTTACCTTTGGTCACTTGAGAAGACTTGCTTTTGAGCTGCTTGCTCAGACTGGGTTTTTTTTTCCTAGTAATTCTGAAGAGCAGAACTGGTGCTTGCTTTTGTCAGGAACAATATGGACAGCATTGCACAAAAGGACGGGATGTTTTGGGAATAATTGTTCAAAGCAATTGGGCAACAGTTACTTGATCTTTAGATGTTCTATCCATCGGATGAAAGAAACTTCTACAAAGCCATTTTGTGCAAACCGGGTGCTGGAATGCTTTGAGAAGCGGAAGGTAAGAAACTTGGTAAATAATTTAGCAGATTTTTAAGGATAGGGTAGAGCTCAATTTTTGGGAAATGTAGTGCCTGTATTTATTAGGTAGGAGGAAGAAAACTTGGATTTAATTACAAGAGTGACAGCACACTTCAAGTAGGCCAGTCAGTGCTATCTGCATGCCTTAGTTAAGAGATCCAGTTGCAAATCTAGTCTCATTTAAAAAGAAAAAAAAGTACAACTGAACAGTAAAGCAAATACTCATCTCCAAGTTGCTTTTCTGTTGCAAAAAGCAGAGCAA
Source organism: Microhierax caerulescens (assembly GCA_035590215.1). Lineage (NCBI taxonomy): Eukaryota > Metazoa > Chordata > Aves > Falconiformes > Falconidae > Microhierax > Microhierax caerulescens. Next base: position 6,381,996 of record JAVJGJ010000061.1, read on the forward strand.
GGTGGGTTTTGTTTGGGTGTTTGTTTTTTTTTTTCTTTCTCGGAAGTAAAATCCTCTGCAACAAGTTTACTATTGGTGGTAAGCAGGAGGTACTGAATGTAATCCATGTGTTGCTGTGCTCCTTGTGACAAGCTGTGGCAGAGTAAGACCAGTTGTGCCACTCAGCTCGCGGGGTGCCGTGGGCTCCTGCAGCTTGGTGTCAGTGTATGGCAGTGCCTGAGAGCACTGCCTCTTTGCTGGAGCAGCTCGCTAAAGCCATGGCAAAAAATGTCCGTAGTTTTTTGACAGCGTTCCTCCCAACTCACAGTAAAGCAGGAAGGAAGCAAATCAAAAACCTGAGGTGTTTGAAGTAACTGAATGCTATGAAATACTGGTCTAGTGATTAAGGCATGCTAAAGAAATGTAAGTGATGGACTTAGATGTAAAGACTTTCCCCCATCACAGAGTAGCTGCAGTCTGACACTTCGGACTCAGTCTTCTTTCTGCATTTTGATTCTTGAGGAGAAGCTTGAGGGAGCTGCTGAAGAGGCTGAAATGGTATGTGTATAGCCGCCTGTCAGTGCAAATCAGGTTGTCGTGAAACCTGCTGGCTCCTGAGACTCCAGCGCTTTCTTCTTGGAGAATGCTCTGATGAAACAGCCTGTTTGGTCTTTCTGGGATCATCTTCCTCCTCCCACTAGCATCCCTGTACCACTGCCCCTGCAGCTCCCCTACCTGTAAATTGAGTAGTTGAATAGACTTGATGGACCAAATGGCAGAGAAATGTTAAGAATATTTCTGAAGTTAAGATGTATTTTCTTTTTTATTCTCTTAACCTGTATCTAAATACAAACAAAATCTGCTGGTGGAGGGGCAGGGGAGAATTCCTAGACATCCCACTCCTGCATGAAAGCTTTTAAAGTTGGGTTTTTTTGGCCAAGTTTGAGAAACCAGCTGTAGCTGCTATTAAACAACCTGTTTGTTTCATAGTAAACTTGTGTAAATAATCTTTCTGTCCTTTCAAAAACAATCAGTCTTTTGATCCTAGTGCCTGTGTCAGCCTACTGCAGGCAGGAGGAAGCTTGAAAGAGCAGACCTTCGTGTGATTTGTATCTTTAATACTTCCAGAGATACAATACCTTTCTATTTGGTGAGAAAACTGTCCACTTAAAGTTGACTTTCATTGCCAGAAAGGAAAGTGTGGCTTATTCTCAGCTCAAAGTAGGGATTTGACAAGCACTGTATTTTCTAGTACAGGGTTATTCATCTTGTGCCAAGTATTGGAGCTACAGCATGGATGTCTCCCCTTTCCCGTCCTCCTCCTCTCTTTAGTTGTAAACTAATATTCATGAAGAGATTTACATGTTTTGGTCAAATTTAATGCATAATATTCGCAGAGAGTATTTCTCCTCCCTTTTCTCCATTAGAGTTGGAGGCCTGAGAATGAAATTACTTCTTTAAAAATACTTCACTGTGTAGTTTCTCTTTTCCTACGTCAGAGATGTGCCTAGTGGTACCAGAGAAGCCACAAGATGTTGAACGTTGCAGGAAAAGGCAGCGGTGGTTATGTCACTTGGCACTTCGGCAGCTGTTTGCCCATACCTGTGTTGGTGTGCAGGCTGTGTGTGCTTT
>JAVJGJ010000061.1:6390021-6408746 GCA_035590215.1 Microhierax caerulescens
TGGGTTTTGAATGTCTCCAGGGAAGGAGACTCCACAGCCTCTCTGGGCAGCCTGCTTCAGTGCTCTGTCACTTTCAAAGCAGGATAAAGTTTTTCCTCATATTCAGATGGAACTTCTTGTGTTGCAGTTTGTGCCTGTTGCCCCTTGCCCTGTTGCTTGGCGCTACAGGAAAAAGCCTGGCCCGATCCCCTTGACACTCACTCTTAAGGTGTTTGTATACATAGGTAAGATTCCCTTTCAGTCTTCTCTTCTCCAGGCCCAGCTCTCTCAGCCTTGCCTCATAAGAGAGATGCTCCAGTCTTTTAAACATCTTTGTAGCCCATCTGGATGCTTTTGCTAGCCCAGATGTTCTACGTGCACTTTGCAGGACATAAACTTATGCAAAAGTGCAGGGAAATGTGCAGTGGGAAACTTGAGGCTAACTTAAAGTTTGGGGTCACTTGCTGCATGTTCTAACTGTGGGAAGTATTTTGTGGTTATGATTTTCTGTGAATACGGGATTTATAAATGATACAGACTAGTTCCAGATAAAACTTGAGCATCCTGTAGAAAGAAGCACAGGACCATCACAAGCTGCATAATTTTGCAGCTCTTGAGGTGTTCACTCCTGTGTGTTGTGTTTTGGGGAGGAGGGGTTTGTTCAAACTGATAACTGGGGACAGGGGATAAAATTGCGTGTCTGAGCACATGATTTAGAATCCTCGGAGATGCTATTGTACAATTAGAGTAACTCCACGACTGCATTATTACGTCCTGTTTCTGAGATGCAGTGTACTTGGCTACAATTGTTTTGTTGCATCTTGCAGTGCTGAGGGAGGAAGCACGTGTAGGCACATGCTGGAAAGAAATCTGTAATCTGTTCTGATAAAGTACACTACAGGTTTTGCGTAGTGAGGATGAACTGAAACCTCGCCGGCACGTTGAAGATCACCAGTATTTAGCTGAATCAGCTTTATAACCACTGCATGACTTCCTGAATTGCTGCAAAGGAAGGATGTGCTGTTGACTCAGAAGAAAGTTTATAACGTGTGTCTCGGGGCAAGGTCAGCAAAGTAGATGTCTGATATTGAAAGTTACACGTTTGTCATATAGTGATTCACAATCTTAAGTGCATGACAGCAGAAGTGCCTTAAAAGTACCATTGTCTGGACACCCCCCACCCCCCCAAATACCAAACCCAAAACATTTTATAGACCCAAATTAGGAGGTGGAGGGGGGACACAAGCGGTGTGGAGTTGCATTCTGTTCGGTAACAGTAACGTGACAGGGCAGAGTGGAATTTGTTTTTGCATCATTAAATTGGGCACTTGCTTACCTAACTCTTTCACCCGGCTGTAAACTTTTGTTCCCTGTAGCTTGTTCATATAAACTTTGTCTGCACAGCTGCAAGTGCTGTTATGTGCAGATTCAATTTCTGAACTGGATTCCGAAAAGGAATGTTTTCTATATGGACTTAAAAACATACCTCCCCCACCCCCAAATTAGTCTTATTTTTTCCTTTGAAAATTGCTCATTTGTCTTTGGTGTCTTTTGTCTCCTTCAAGCATGCCTGTGTGTGTGGCATAGCTTAAATTTTTATGAACAAGAATGTAAACACCAAATCTGCACAAGACTTGCAGAAGAACTCTGTAGCTGTAGTGCATCATCTGTTTGTTATGTAATCTGATATAATGGAAGCGAAATAGAAACCAGATGTCAAGGCAGAGCAATTACAATATTTCATCTGCAAGTATTACAGTAAATGTACTTTGTATTCCTCCCCCCCACCCCTGAATACATGGGGTTTTATTTGTTGGGGGGTTGGGAAAGTGCTGCAGGGGACTTCAGAACTCTCAGTACGGTTCTTGCTTAAAGACTTTGTTATTCTGTACTTGTGTTCTTTCGTGTAATTAAAAGTCTGTATGCTACTCCAGATCTGCGAGCCAGTGTATTTCCAATTGGAAATGAGCTGGACAAAACTGCTTAGTCCGGGGAGAGCACCTCTGTATGTCCGGCTCTGTGGGTTATACGGCCAAGCTGCAGACTTGCACTAAATTTAGCGTTCAGTGTGGAACTGCTTTACTTATCATGCTTAAGTTTTGTAAGAAAATCCTATCAAAACAGGTTTGGAGCAGACTCTGCCATGGATTCTTTAGCTGAAGGAACAGCTGGGAGGAGAGCAGATGGGAGCTGTGGTTAGCTCGTTTTCTCAAATTCGCTGTGTGACTAGGAGGATAAAAGGGAAAATGGATAATCATTGATTCTTTCTGTTGGGGAAATGGATAAACTAGCAGTGGAAGGATCCAAGAGGTTTATCTCTGCTGTCTTCCATTAAATAAGGCATCCCCTTGGTTGAGAGAGAGATCGATAAACATCTATCTTCATCTTCATATGCATCTTCACAAGTGGAGGCATATATATGATCTCACGGAGCAGTAGCTGATTTTAGTTTTCTTCTTTTCTTCTCTCTTGTTTTTTAACCTCCTGTTTTTTTGGGGTGGTTTTGGTGGTGGCTTTTTTTGTTGTTGCTACAGATTTATTTTCTTCCCTTCTGTTGTCACGCTGGTTAGGCTCAGAAGCCAGCAGTTCCTTGCTGGTGGAATCCATGCTTGGAGGCGGTCGTGGGGGCTAGAGGTGCAGTTTTTCCTTGTGCAGGGAGCACGAGGGTGCCTGGAATCGCGTCAGGCATCCCAACTGCATCCTGCGGGCCTGGCTTGGCACCGCTGATTTACGGCTTCTCTCGGCATGCCGTTTCACTGACGGTTGCAAGTGTGTTATGGATGAAGCTTTACGTTCTTCTGAATAAAAATCTTTCTGTTCTGTGCCAGTGGCTTTTTACTGAGTGGCTGCTGCATAGTGTACCTTAGATGCTAAACCGGTCTTTACTTTCTGTGTCTCTGCGAGGAATAGTAAGTCAGAAATTTTTCGTGAAGCTGGTATCTTAATTTCTCTGTTAAGTACAGATAACTTCAAGAAATTCTTAAATCAGTTGTATGTTCCAGCCAAAGGAAGCACTGGCAATGAATTAAAGATTCTTGCTCTTTTTAAACAGCAAGTTTCTTTCTTTAAAACCCAGCAAAGAATGAGGATAAGAGCTCAACGTGAGCACCTGCTGCTAGCCACTACAAATAGCACCCAATCTGTACCACCTCTCCTGTCAAGGACAACCTGGGAAGAGAGGACTTGGGTTCATTATATGTGGTTATTGCTGAACTCTGCTAACACCAAGTAATGACTTTGGCAAGTTCCAGTGATGATGGATGTAAGCTTACGTATGAAGAAGTTGTTAGTATTTGTGAGCAAGCCACCCTTAGAAAAAAACCCAGGAGATTCCTCCATTTCTGGACAACCAGCAGCAAGATGGGCTTAATCTCAAGAGCTTTTGTAGCTAGTGCTCTGCAAGTTGCTGGAGAATGGACGAGCAATCTTGAGATCACTACCATGTGAGGTGGTGATGAGCCTTGATAACGACCGCAGTGCCTGGGCTGCTGGAGAGAAGGACAGAGGGGACTTCAGGACTTGGTATGTGTTCACTTTGGTTCCAGTTACCATGCTCAAGCTTCATCCTGTGTTGAGTCTGTACTGCACATGGCTTGCACGGATAGTGGCAAACATTAAGGAAAGGAGGCTGGATGGGATGAAAATGTGAAAAATAATCTGGGTTCCTTATGCTCTTCAAAAGAACAACTGCAAAATCCTCTGAAAAAGTTCTGTTGGGAACAGGGACTTAGCTGTTGGAAGGTATTTGGTTGTTTCCTCCTGAAACGATTCTGAGTATTTAGATTCAACCTTGAAATACTAATTTGCAGCGTTGATTGTATTGCCACTTTGTACAGCCAGTGTCCTTTGGCCAGTTGCTTCCTGCTGTTGCCTCCAGTAAGGATGGAGCTTCGTGATAGAATCCATTCCCCTAAACTGAAGATTAAACTATTGAAGACATTCTCGTTCCTCCCACGTGAAGCATTTATAGAAAACTTTAAAACTGCAGGGAAGCAGTGAGCCCTTTTGCACCTGTGAAGTCCTTGAGGATGGCAGTGAAGCCAGAGCTGAAGGCAGCATCAGGCATTCCTGGTTGGAATAGTTTCCTTTCTAAACGGAGACCGTGGAGCCCAGCCTGAGTCCTCCAGGTCACCACGGAAAACATCCCCTCAAGTTAGTTACTGTGGACGTTGGGCCATCTCGCCTACAAAGGCACCTTTCTGAAGGTAATGATGCTCTTCTCTCTACGCTGGCGCTCTGCAAGGCTAGGGTGTTGGGAAGCTCTGTGGCTCAGTCCATGTAAACACTTCTCGCGCCATGCTGACTCTCACGTTACTGAAACTGGACCCTGTGGTAATGGGGCTTAAAACCATGGAAATGCGTAACGGGAATGTCGGCCAGAGTGTGCTGGTAGACAGGAATAACTGTTTTCGATGCAAGTCAGTGGAGGATTAGTTCTAAGAAGGAGAACAAGTCAATCAAGTAGGTGTTGGGCTTCATTTCTCTGTTGTGCCACTGTCATATTGGTTGTGACCAGCCTCTGTGACCTTAATTCTCAGCCAAGGGAACGTGGTTGTGCGGTGAGTTTTCTGGGGACAAAAATACTAGCAATTGCAAGTCGCGTGTCGCCAGGAGCTCGTACTATAAAAACAGCAGCTCTGCTGCTGAAAGCGACCTTCAGCATGGCTGCGAACGTTCTCGGTGTTATTTTTAACCTGTCTGGGTAAATATCCAGTACAAATGCTAGTGCCAATCTGATGTGTATGCTTTCCCAAATCCTTATCTTCTGCTTTCTAGTGCAATGACGCATCAGATGGAAAAGCTAGTTTTCGGGGTTCAGTATAGCTTCTCTTTTATGTCTGCAGTACCAGAAAGAAATAAATACTTAGAATATTTGTAAAGTGGTTTTTTTTTTTTTCCTTTTAAAAGGGGAGTTTTAATGATGCCTTTTTTTTTGTTGGTTATTTTTTAAAAAGAAAAATTCTTTAACTAGGGTTTAAAAATAGACTAAGGTTGTACTTTGATTAGGTTGCTTTGGCACTGACGTCAACCTGTGACATTTATCTATGTACGGATTTGTCGCCCTGTTGACTAAGGCTGTATTTACACAAATGGGGATATTTCTGTCCACTGTGAGGGGCATGAAGAACATCTCGGCTCAAATTGTGTCCTTGCGTTTAGTATTCTTGAAATCTGGCTTTCTCTCCTACTGCTTCATTTTTGTATTGGGATGGCAGCAGGGATTTTTTTACTGTGTTGGAGGATAGAGTTTTAGGTATTTTATGTTGCCATCAAGGTCCAGGCACTACAGTGCTGTCTGTCTTGGTGGGGAGCGATGCTGGTAGAGCAATGCTGAACTTGACTTGGACTTGGAGAGGTATAGCATAAGGTATGCGCCTCTACGGGTTCTTACTGAACGGCTTCATTAATAGATATTCTGCAAACAGGAATTACAGAAAATAGGTCCTGCAAATGTGAAATACAAGGGAAAAACAGTGAGCAGTTTCAGATTAGCATGGTTTTGAGTGTAGCACCTTTATTTCTCTGCCACTTCCGATTTCATGTTTTTATTCAGAACAGCAGTTGTAGTTCACTTTTTTTATTTTTTATTTTTTAATTTTAAGCTTTAAATATTGCAAAGTCTTAAATCCCCTTTTAGAAGGAGGCCGAAGCTAAAGCTGTTGATCTAGCAAATGTGAGTTGGATGTTCAGCTGCTGGAACTTCTCAGACCCTCTCTCCCCTCTCCTCAAACTCCTGGGGTTTCCGTGGCCCCAAATCCCACTACTTGTAACAGCAGCAGAAATGACTAAATGGTTTTCTATAAGCACTCTATCTAAAATCTGGTTCCTGGAGCTTGAGGTTTCCCAAAAGTAACTTTTTGAAGACATGTACACAGTTGAAATGAAAGGGCAGAGAAGGAATACTTTATAAGTTGTTCCCTTAGTAGCAGTAGTATTTCCAGTGTAAGTGTTGTGTATCTGTATAAAACTTGGCTCTTGCTTTATGAAGGAGTTGCACAATGCAGGAAGGTACGATGGCATTCGCTGATAGCTCCTGTTTGTGGCAGAAAGCGTGATCTGCAGTGGAAGGAAGGGCTCCGATTCACGAGTGGAGGGTACCAATGGTGAGACAAGACGGGTTAGTGTTTGGGCTGCATGCCCCCAGCTTTGCTGCGAGTGCAGCTGAGCACAAACCAAGGAGGATCCAGAGCAGCTGCAGCTCAGCCTGACCTTCTACTGCAAATTAAAATTACTGCTGTTTATGTTTTTCAGACTTTGGTCTGTAAACTGCTGTGGTATGGGGAAACATTTTGCAGGGAAAAGATTCCTCTGTGGAATGACGTGCTGCGGTTGGTTGGGGATGATAACTGTTCTGGATGCCTTTGCTCTTGAGGTAAAGCCCCAATACACTTTTTCAGCACCATCACAATCATCCAGAAAACAAAGTGCTTCTGCAGTAGGTTGGTCCTCTTCATGTGCGGCGGTTCAGATCAAATAAATTACAGATCCCAGAGTACTATTGCAGCAGGTTGTGCTTAGGACTAAAGGGACAGTGCTGTCTTAATGCATCTCTTGTTTCTGTTTACATTTTCTGTTTCTTCACCTTTCTTTGATTAGAAGGGTAACGTACTGGTACTGCAGTCCCTTTTGAAATACTTTTGACCAAAGTGTGGGGAAGGAATAAAGAGATGGGTAGACTCTTGAGCACATGAACAGATGGAGGTAGGAGAACCGTTAGGATGTTTAAAGCTAAAATTCTGTTAAAAGGTTTTAAATCTAAAGGTTTTTAAATCTAAAAACTTCTAGTGTACTTATAGGCTCTTCAGAAGGAAAAATAAGAATCTGGCTGATGAGCTCAATACACTGGCCTCTTAGCAGAGTGGGTTCTTTATTTTGATTAGGGTTTTCGCTTTGGTGTTTTGTTATTTTGCAAATATACAAACTTTTCTATGAAAAGCTAAATATTCTTCCTCCCCGTCACTTTTGAAGTACTTGGGCAGATTTTAAGTCTAAAACCTCTTGAAAGATTTAACTTTTTCTATGGGAATTCACAGAACCATATTGTTTAGGTAGGAAGAGACTGTTAAGATCATTGAGTCCAACCATTAACCCAGCACTGCCCACCACTGAACCATGTCCCCAAGCACCACTGCTACACATCTTGTAAACTCCTCCAGGGATGGTGGTTCAGCCACTTCCCTGGGCAGCCTGCGCTACTGCTTGACAACCCTTTTGGTGAAGAAATTTTTCCGAATATCCAATCTAAACCTCCCCTGCTGCAACATGAGGCTGTTTCCTCTTGTCCTATTGCTTGTTCCTTGGGAGAAGAGACTGACCCCTACCTTGCTGCAACCTCCTTTCAGGCAGTTGTAGAGTGATAAGGTCTCCTCTCAGCCTCCTTTTCTCCAGGCAAAACAACCCCAGTTCAGATTATGCTGTTTGAAACGAGGAGTGCAACTCTGTCCTTGGTTTTGTTTTCAGTTACTGGTTTGGGGTTTTTGCATGTATTCATGTGGAAGCAGGAGCAGCTCCTGGAGAAGAGGTGTTGAGGCTGTCAAGGTAATGATTCTTAAAAATCAAACTGACTGAACTCAAAGCCCTTAAATGCTCTACCTGACCAACAGAACACAAAAGCTGCAACACATCATCCTGAATGCCCTAAATACAGCCTGAAAGATACTTAAAATCTTACAGCTGTCAGGACAAAACTACCCCATGGTGCTGACTTGAATATGCAGTATGGCTGAGAGAGAGGCTACTGCATTGCAAAGGTGTGATTTCTTAATTGTGCTAAGTACAGAGCAACCAAAACATCCGCATGAGCTAATCAAAATGTTGGATGGGTTCTTGTGCTGGAGGAGGAGTGTAGGATCTATTGGGACTGTATTGATCAGCAAACTCACAGGAGTTTGCGTCTCCACAAAAAAAACCATACCAACCCACTCCCAACCACCAAATCCCGTTTTCAGGCATGTCTTAAATGATTTACATCCAAAAAGTTGAAGAAAGTTCACCTTGGGGTTTCTATGTCTTTGAACCTCATACTAACCTTGTACTTAGGTTGGCTTTTATGAAAAATTTCAAGCTACTTCTAGAGATGCTACAGCTTCTAATGTTGTAATACCTGATTAAACAAACTAGCTAATGCCAAATAATGGTGTACCTGCCCTGGCAAATCTGTAGGTGAGAGCTGCTGCAAATCAAATGCCATGTTGTGCCCCACAGGGCTGTCATCTTGCTGAAATGAGTCTAGAAAACAGAGAGGAAATATCAATACCTTCCTTGTTTCCTGCGTACGAGAAAAGCTAAAGGTAAAAGGCGCTCTTAGTGTGGAAACTTGGGATAGGGTGGTTAGTTGAAGCTTGAAAGAAATGGGCTTTGGTCTTCAGGTTTTTGGTTTCTAACTGTATTAGGCAGCAGCTTGTAGGTTGGGCTGTTGTGTAGGCCCACCCTGAGAAGTGCAAGCCTGGTGGTTTAGGTTCCAAAAAGTTCATCACCAATTCCATCTTTCGGTATAAGGATTTTGTTATATGGAGGGTTTGCTATTTTATCTCACAGCTAGGTGGGATGAAAGCACAACTCAGCAGAACTGGCCACGTTTCTGGAGGTCAGGTAGGTTTGGTCTCAGCTGCACGTGCTGTCATTAGCTGTGGTGCAGTTTCACCCTGTGCACAAGGCTTTAAATTTGGATGCTGTCATCTTATATCCATTCCACCTCAGCCCATAATCGCGCAGTTTGCCAAGTGGCTGTGCAACCCGCATGCCAGCTCTGTCCGTTGGGTCTGTACCTGCCTCTTCTGTAAAACACAAACGCTGCTTTCCCAGTGTCTGGTTGGTAGAATCCTAATCCCCAAGGGAGCAAGTTTAGCCAAGGGGTCCCTTGGTCCTGATCTGGAAGAGAGACACCCACACCACCTTGTGTTGCAGAGCTTCTCGGGGCTTGGGGTTGTCCAGCCGTGGCAGGTGAGCTGGCCAGGGAGTCAGGGTGTTGGTGAAAGCAGTGAGAAACCCCCTCTGTCTTATCACAGCTTCCCCAAACGTCACTCTTTCTAACTGGAAAGGTGAATTCAGCAGTGTCTTAATATTTGCTGGGTTTTTTTGGCATCGCCTTTCCAGTAACGGTAGGATGAAGGATTCAGCACGCCCCCTGCTAATAGTCCATGCAGGGTGAACTGTCAGAATGATACTTGTCGTCCAGAGTGAATTTCTCCCCTCCCAGACCAGCCAAGATGTACCATATGTTTTGTGCACAAGAACATACAACCTCCAGAGAAAGCAGGCAAGAAAGTGCAATTTGAGGAGATGCATTTGGTCCAATATAGCCAGCTGATTTTCTGTCCTATCTATTTATCCTTTTTATTATATATGATCTAAACCTTGGCAAACTAAAAGGAGACTTAAACTTATATTAAAAGGTTATATAGGATTTGTTAAAAATTCAAGGAAATGCATAGAATTTTATGTCTTTAAAGTAGGGTCCAGTCAGCTCCTCTAATAATGAAGGATGTATGTTTGTTATCTGCTTTTTTAAGTCTTGGCCTTCAAGGGAAATGTGTGGCTGGACTAAGAAAATAAAGTCGAGGGGGACTGCTTTGTGGATTGCTGTTGAAAGGAGCTGTTAAGTCAAACTGCTGATCCAAGTCAGGCAATTTTTTAAAGCCTGTGTCTCCGGTGGATGGTACTTCAGATCTGTCAGGTTCTGCCTACTCAGACTTTAAGGAGAACATTAATTTTTGCAGCAGTTGGTCTCCAGCTCTGCCTGTTGGTCTCTTGCCCCCTTCTGGATGGCCTCAGGAGAAAGCCCATGTCCACAGGCAGCAGCTAGAAGATAGAAGATCCCATGGATAGGAGAAGCTTTCACATATGTGTAATTGAAAGGTGATGGCATTACTTGAACTTGCACGTGTGGCCTTTGCTTACGTGTTCGTGAGCTGTGCTGAGGAAACATGTCAGTATCGGCGGTGAGTCTCAAAGATGCTTGTCGCTACAGGGATGCACTTGGCTTCTTTGTCGTAACTTTTAATTTGTCCTCGATGCTGAGACAATAATAAAGGAAACCCACTAGAAACAGACTTGATTAAAGGCTGATACAAATTAACTTGCAGACTTTGTCAATTTGTCATACTACCACAGTGCTGTGGCAGTCTATTTTCAAATGAAATGTGGGTTTAAATCCGTAAGCCTTTTCAGCCCTACAGGGGAGGAGGTAGCTGATGTCTGCTGGCTTCTGGAAGGCATGAAATTTGTTGCTGTCTTCTGAAGCTGTGAGATTAACTGTTTCACTCCTACATGATGGGCGCTGAGTCACACTGAGTTTTGCATAGCTTTTACCTGGCCCTTATCCTTTGGCAGGAGGGAAAGGAACGCTAACTAATGATGTCCTGTAAACAGCCTCCTGGTACAGGAGTAAATTTTGGTGCTGGTTTCAGACAGTGGGTAATGTTCTTGTGGAATATTACCCTCAGATTTCACAGTAGACAAAACCTGCTGAGTAAAATGCCATTATCGCTGCTGCGAGCTCTTATATGTTTGGGGATTTTTTTTTTCCAAATAACAATTCTTTAACCTGCAGTCACCTGCAGGCTTGCTGCCACTGCTGAAAATGATGTTTTCTCTGTGAGCCAAAGCATGGCACAGAGTCAAGTCGATCATTTCACATCTCACCCCAAGTCAGCTGCTAGTTTCTAAAGCTTTGTAATCTTTCCCTAAAAAGATGAGCGAGCTCAGAGGATCTTCTGTCGTCTGGTGGCACCCATGCTGGGGAGGGGGCTTGCTTTCATCCACTCACCATCTTCCCCCCAAACCCCAGCTTTTCCAGTAACTTGCTTGATGCGTGTCTGCATGAAGACTGTAAGACAGGTCAATAGTACAGCGTTTTGGGGACATCAGGCAGATTAGCATAGTGGTAAAGCTTTATCTTGCTGAAGAAGGGGTTGGGGCTATGTATTCTGGATGGCTGTTAAGGATACAGGGCTTCCTGTACCACACAGCTTCCACTTGAGGATCTTTGTGCCTTGTGGTTAGTAACTCAGCACGGCATGGGTCCGGCTTGCACAAGGTGGGGCTGTAGTCTATGCTTTGGATATCCATGACACACCTGGAATGGGATGACTTTTGGAATGTGATGTGTGTTGAGAAAGTGTATTGGAGAGATGTCATAAGGGGGGAGTAGCTAGTGATATTCTCCCGTGAATTTTAGAAGATGAGGTACTATGATCTTCGACCAGTGCTGGTTTAGGCTTGTGTACTGTTTTGCACCTCATGTTTTTTTTCCTTAGAGATATAATGTATTGCTCTTGTGCACAGTCCTCACATTTAGGAATTTCTTACTCTGAGCATTCATGGAGTGCAGATGTTCATAAACCAGACATTCATGTCTTGAAAACTCCGCTTGCCTGTGGTGAATGGGAAGCTTTCCCAGGTAAGCTAGAGCTCACTGTAGTCAGTTCCTGAATAAATAAACTTTTCATCATTTATAGGAGTGGGGGGAAACACCACCTTTCTGTGATGGATGCAAAGAGCACCTTCCAGATGCTGACATGATGCAGGCGAGTGCAGCACTGTCTTCTCTGCGCTGAGCTCAGGGGCTCGAGCAGTTGGGAGCTCCCTGCAGCAGCTCTGTGGGATGGGTGCCAGGAAAAGGATGTGGAATATAACAATTTTCTGGTATCTGTGCAAGCTGTTTGCCAAATAAAGGTCTGAATTGAAGCAATATCAGTGGCTAATGGGGTTTTAATAGTAAATGGGAATTACTGCTGCTGTTAAATATGCTTATATACACAAAATACATACTGAACATGCATACATGCATGTATATACCGATGCATATATGCATCTCGTCTGCAGATCAAGCATCTTGCTTCCATGTCCCATTTGCCCAGAGGGAGAGAACAGCCAGCAGCGACATGTGCAGGGACACCACTAGTGAAACAGAATAGCTCTTTCACACAAAGATATTTTGCATAAAATCAGCTGAGACTGACTTGAGCTTGCTCCTTTTAAGATGTTAAGAGAAAAAAGAAAATTCCTTCTGGGCACTTCTTGTTCAGATATGGGCTGTGAAGAGGTGAATGACTTCTCACCTGGTGAGTCTGCAGCAAAATGTTTGTGGACTGTGCATTAACTTGGAGGTCGAATGGTTTATGGCTCTTTGGGAAGGCGGCTTTCAGGCGCAGAGGGTGTAATAATGGATGTTCAGGTATTTCTGTTCAAGCAGGCCTGCTGTTTTAGTGTTGGCTGGTCGGTTGAGATCCTCTAGGTGTTAAGGCAAATACTCAGATGAGAACCTTGTGGACCCTGAAAGACATCAGGGGAGTGAATGTATGTTCCTGACTAATGCAGTGCCCTTAGTTTAGTTATTGTGTTTAAAATTGATGAAAAATAGTCTCCAGCTTTTTATGGGGGATTTATGAATGTTTAAGTGGTCACACGGTCCCTGTAAAATGGTGTTCTTCACTCCTCTGTTCAAAGGCACTGTGGTATAACTCTGACTTTCCTGACTGCCGATTTAGCCGTTAGACGTCTGACCTGTCATCATCTCCGTGGGGCATGGCATTACAATTCAGCCGTGCTTCCCACATCATATCTTGGAATAAGCTCCCGTTCGATGGTATTTACATCTGAACTAATTGCAATAGAGCCCCCCAAATTTTGTTCTCCTCTGAGCTAATGTAGTACCCTGCTGCCTCAACTCGAAGAGGTGAGTTTTCTCTAGCAACACCCAGTATTAACCTTTGCACGTGGTTTTTGTATGAATCCCTGAAAAGCTCTGTGAAATAAACATCTCAATCAGCGATGCTGTTGCAGGTTAGAGCCAGGACTTGATTCAGCTCTGTGGGATGGACTTCCAAGTCTCAAGGCATAGTGGAGAAAGGAGGTTCAGCTGTCTCTCTGTAGTGTCATTCCTGAGCAGTGCTGTTTGTGGGCTTCTCACCCCTTCCTTCTGAGGTGCTCTGCAAAGGCCCATGGACTTGTTGCCAGGGTTAAGCGTGATGTGCGTGCTTATCACAAAAGGAATACTCTTGGTGAAGGACAGCAAGCTTCTCCATAAAGGTAGAGAAATGAGGTGCTAAAACCAGAGCTGAAGGAAGGAGCACAGCGGTTGCGTTTACTGCAGTCATCTCTGCAATAGGTGTATTCTGCACTTTCCTCCTGTAGTCCTGAGAAGCGGAGCTGAGTTACCAGAGCTGAACCAGAGGGAGCTTGCGAGGAGAGGAGGTATTCCTGAGTGTGTCATCCTGCGCGCTCAGCTTCAGTTGCAACACGGTTATAGACTGTATTGCTCAACAGGCAGGCAGCTCTTTAGGTAAGCATTGATTTAGCAATGCACAGCTAGGAAAATTAAACTGGGTAAATCACTGATGGGAAAACAAAAGTTTGGTGGTGTTTTTTCTCCTCTCTTCCAGTGGCTTCTGTCTGTGGAAGAAAGTGAGTTTCAGGGCTCCATGCTCTGAATGTATGCTAAGCAGGTTCCAGCCTTGTTTCTCTCCTCCAAGCTGTCATTAAATTTTAAGATGGAAAAGTGATTAGGTATCATAGTGCAGGGGACACTCTTCATACCATAGAGTTAAACTGTCCATTTTGGGTCCTGCTCTGATGAAGCTTTGAAAATACGATTAAACTAAAAGAGATGAGATGTTGCCTTGTTGATGCCAGGTAGAACAAAGCAGTTACACATATGGTGAACAACTCAACTGCTTCTTCTCTACCAGTTTGTAGCAGCTTCCCAGCCTGCATTTGCTCCGATACGGTGGCTGGAGCATGCTGTTGGGTAGCAGCAGAGGCAGGCGCTCTGCTGGGTTGGCCCTGCAGGAGATGTGGCTCCAGTCCTGTGTCCCGCTCCTCCGTGAGGATGGCAGTGGTAGTAAAAGCAGCTTCCAGCTCTGTGTCAGGCTGGGCATAATATATAGGTGCAAGAAGACATTTTCTTTATTTTTTATTTTTTTTTTTTTTCAATCCAAGGGGCTGGGAGGGGAAAGAGCGTTGTCTGCATTTAATTATGTTTCCAGACCGGTGTTAATTGCAAAGGCAGATTTAGCTCTGGCCTGTGCATATGTATTTAGCACTGAACGTGAGCCGTTGCGGTAACGAGTTGTTTATCACGTACCTTTGACCACCTCACCCATTGATCTCTGCACGGTCACCAGCTATTCCTGGCGCTCCAAGCCTGAGCGGCAGCAGTCCCCAGAAGAAGGCGGTTTCACACGCGGTGGTTTGTGTCTTTGCTGCCGGCGTTGATTTTCCACAGTCTTAAGAAGCGAAACGCTTTATTTGACATTTGAGGGTTGCTCCTGCACAAGACTGTTTAAAGGCAGGCTGGTTCCCAACCCCGCCGAGCGGTATGTTACAGTCCTACAGCACTGAAAAGAGAGAGGTGGTCAGCTCTGGACACGCTGCGTTTGCTTCCAGGGCACAATATAGCTGCGTCTTCTATGCAGAGATGCAGAAAGGTAAGGATAAATTTACAGAAAATAGCGACCTATGGAAGTGGGAGGAATAGCTTTAAAAGAAATTGAAGCGTCTTTTCTGAAAAGAGAATCTGGGTACCAAGTTTGCCATCAAAATATTCCAAAAGTGTAGATATGCTTGAGCAAAGATTTACGGTGAGCGAAACTGAGAAAACTGGCTTTATGTTTTTCTAAACAGCAGAAGAATAGTGTGGAAAGAGATTACCGCTCTCCGCTGTGTCTGCATACAGCTGCACGCGGAGGCTTTGCAGCTGTATTTTCTGAACATCTTTCCAAAACTCACCTAGAGTTCCCAGTTAAAGACCTTGCAGCTGCTAACAGTTCTGCCGTTTGAGAGCAGCTGCCGTATTGACAAGTGCATTTTTATCATGGGAGATGCCGGTGAAGTGGAAATGAACAAGAAACAACTGTTTATATAATCTGTGCCGTATAGATCAATTACTGGGAAAACAAGCTGTTCGCTTGTCTGCAGCAGCATGCACCTTGAACTGGGCTGGCTATAAATAGCTGCAACACCAAGCAGCAGCAGCGTCTTCCGAGAAGTGCCAACTTGAGCGCCTTTGTGTTCTCCTGGTGCAAGCAGGGACGTGGTAAGCGGCTCTTTTAAGTGAAAGTGGTTCCCACAGTGGTGAAAGCAGGTGCCGCGAGAGTCTCTCTACTCCTGCTTGTTTTTTTTGGGGGGTGGTGTGTGTGTTGAAATGTGTTCCTTCTTTACCTGGAACTCTGCTATACTGAATTTCCTGCATTAAATAACATTCCCTTCTTTTTTCGTCCCCTAATTGCCAAACTGGTACTGAAGCAATATAAATGATTTATCAGCAAAAGCTCTGGGACTCTTGTAGCAACTCCTGTTCCTAGTCTGTCTAGAAAATTCTTTGCAGTTTTATGTTAAATATGTGGAGGTGGTGATTCTTTAAGTCACGATTGAAAACGCACCTGTCAGCAACGTGCTTGAGGTCAGCTCTGGAGATACAGTATTAAGACCTCCATGCAGAAATGTAAGTGGCTGACGTTTTTAATCAGGCAGAATCTTTGGCAAGCTTGCCAAAAAAAACCACCAAACCAGTACTAAGAGCATCGGCTACAAAACAGAGAGAGGAGTCAAGGCACTGCAGCCTTGAGCCATGGTGTTTATGGTGATCCCTGATTTTTCATTACTTCATCCCTCATAGTCTAGTAACTCATTACACAGACAGTAAAATTAAGTAAAAAAGTAAAAAAAAAAAAATATCCTAAATTGTACTGTCAGCCATACTTCTGCAGTAAGCTTTTTGGAGCCAGATGAAGACATTGATGACCATGTCAAGGACTCTGCTCTTGCTGACTTCCAGTAAATTGGGATGTTTTTCTTTACCACAACAGGGGTTTGGGAAGTTCTTATTGGGACCATTCCCATTGAAGTTATATTGGGGAGTCCTGGGAGGGTTTTGCTGTGCTGCAGGATCATTTGCTTGGGTAACTTCCTGACGTAACAGCACTCTGGCAATTTAGCAAAACAGGTTTCCTTGCCATAATCATTATCTATTACTCCTTTCTCTATTCCTCATCCTTTCTATTTCTAAAACAGAGGTTCTCTAATGTCAGACAAAAGGGCTTAAGCAAAATCTTTTAGGGGTTTTGCATTCTTTCTTTCTTCCAAATCAGGTTTTCAAACGTCATCCCTGCTTTAAATTTCTAAAACAAAAACCCCCAACCAAACAATAAAATCCCCACAGAAAAAAAACCCAGAGCAAGCAACCTACACTTCTGCTTCAGGTTTGATAATTGGAAATTTATATGCAACTCTTCCAGAGGTGTGAGCATAATTCCTTGTACCGGTGTCTTTCATCTTGTTTGCCGTTCTGAGATCTCTAACATGGCAATAAATTATCTAGCACTGCCCTTGCTGCTTAGCCAGTTCTTGCCACCTCTTAATGTTAATTGAGGTAGTAGGGGCAACGCCCTAGAAAAGATCTGCACTCTGAATATACTTCTCTTATTTATATAGCATATGTGTTTTATTGGCTTTAGTTTTCAAACGTGTCCTTTATTCACAAGTAGTAAAGCTGGAAGAGCTGTCCTGGTCATGCCAAACAAGTGTCAATAAAACCTCCAACCACATTACTCACTAGATGCTGTAATTTGCTGTCTTTTATTTATTTTTTTAACATTCAAGACTGTTAGAAAGAAGACAGGTGTTTGGGAGAGAGGAAGCTAGGTTGTTATTGCACAAGATATAAAAATAAAATCTCCACTAGAAATGAGACCCTTTCTAAATAAACAAGACAGCCTTTTTTCTTCCCAATTTCTTCAACTGGTCTCGTTGCCATATCCTAATTACTGGTAGTGAGCTCTTTGGCTTTGGTTGTGAATGGTGCTTCTAGAGGCCTTTTCCTTTTTTTTTTTTTCTTTTTCTTTTTCTTTTTTTCTTTTCTTTTGTTGTAGTATGCAAAGAAGCTCTCCCTGGTAGGGGTACCAGCATGCTAGGCTTGTCTGGAAGACTTCTGAGGCAACTGGAAAGCATGATGAAAACAGGATTAGCTTGGGAGAACTATTTTTGAATTCTATTGTTCAACAGTTTTAAACTCTGGTGATGTAAGCCCTCTAAAAAAAAAATTAGGTTTGGAAGAAACGACCTCAGGTTGCACCAGGTCTTTTCTCTGTTTGAAAAAAAAAAAACCCAAACCCAACAAAACCCCCCCCAAAAAACAAAAAACCCCAAACAAAACACCAAACCCCCAGAACAAACCTAAACCAAAAAAACCCCACCAAAACAAAAAGACAAAAAGTAATGTTTTTAAGAACTGAAATGGTTTTAGCCCACTCTGAGTTAGTTTGCTGTTTGATATCAAATAATCTTCCCTTAATTTTTAAAGGGGACAGCTGCATCTAGCAAAGCTTTTAGTCTGCCAGGCATCCCTTAAACTCTTTTTTCTTTTTTCTTTTTTTTTTTTTTAATCTTTCTTCAAACAATGTTCCCTAAACCATGCTTTGTGCTCATCTAGGGCAGTGGAAAAATCAGTGGGGTGGGCGGCTGTGGGGGTGGCTGGTCAGTGGGGTCCCAACAGTAGCATTTCAGAAGCATCTTGAGTATTGCTTATGGTTTAGGTGAGTCCAATAGGAAGTTCTTGAGCTGTACGATGGTGGGGATCCTGAATTGCCTCTGGCTTCTCAGAGGGAGCCCAGAGTAGCTTGAAGTAGCACCAAAGCCCCTGAAAAGCCAATAAAATGAGATATTTGACATAAGAGCAAACAAAATGTGCAATAATGATCTTGTTTGGGAGGGGATGAGGGACAAAGTCATGGGGGTGGTACTGCACCAACGCTTGCTTCAGTGTTGGCATCTGGAGTTTCCCCCACTCCCCATACATAAGCATAAATAGTGCGGTGTTTAGGTGGCAAATACGGGGAAAGTGCTTTAAATCAAAATCGCTTTCCACCCTATAAAAATGTTCAATTTTCTAATGCTAGTAATTGGATTGTGTGAAATCCTAAAACCTTTGAGTGAAGTCAGAATCCGTGTTGCCCGGTCGTATTCCTTTTGAGTCTGTTTCTACTGTTTTTTTGAGTTAAAGTCATAATTTTATTTGTGATATAACAATACATAATGCCCTTTATGAAAGCAATTTTTCAATTAATCTTGATGATGAGAAAACTATGGTCATGGGTGTACAAAGTATAAAACTTCTGAGGTAAAATATGAGGAAAAGCTGAAATACAAAACGGTGATGGAATTGCTTTGAAATAATTTTTTGTCTCTTTTCATGAGGTGCAATGAATGCTTAAGCATTCTTTGCAGCTGGGAAAAAATATTTTGGTTTTAATTTTGGCCCTGCTAATAAAGTCTTGTCATGTATGTCAATGAAGCAGAAAGAAAATTACTATAGAGCTAACTGTAGGTTGTCATTAAAGCTGATTTCCTGCATTAAGCCAAAAACAATGCAAGATTTCATTTCTGGACTTCCTAAATATGTTAGTCATGCTGATGGTTTCCTAAAACCCAAACCCTAAGAGCTATTGAAATTTACTATATTTGAGAATATTTATTTGCTCTTGTCTGTCACCTTGTCCTGATCTTCATGTGTTATCGTCTGCTGCCTTCTCTATTTTTAAGATACTGTGTATCGGCTTCCAGCTGTTGACACTTGCAGACAGCTGCTTGTAGGGTCCTGCCTGCAAAAATCCCTTCCTCTCTTCATTTGGCCAAGGAAATAAGAAGCGCTCTGTTGTTCGGAGAGCACAGCTGAAGTTGTGTCCTGCCAGGCTCTCGGGCAGCAGTGTAATTGGGGGGGGGGGGGGGGGCCCGGAAACCTGCCAAAA
>JAVJGJ010000061.1:6408846-6425102 GCA_035590215.1 Microhierax caerulescens
CCCCCCAGGGAATCCTGCCATAACTGTGTTGGGCGCTGATGAGGTTGCTCGTAGCAATTGAGAACTCAGTACTACTTAAAAGTCTTCCCACCAGATAATTTAAACAGAGAAAGGGGAGTTTCCTGGGAGCTAACTAGGAAAACCAGCAGTTCTTAGGTTCTTGAAGCTCAGATTAAACAGTTTGTTCTAGTGCAGTCCCTTTGACAGCACCTCGTTGTCTGCAGCCTTACTTGCATTTTTGGGTGTCTGTTATCTTAGTGGCTTGTAATACCCACAGCTCGAGAGTCTATTCAACTGTCCTGGCTTGTATGTTTGACATAGCACTTGAAACCAACGTGGAACCAAATGTGTTTATACTGAAAAATACTGAGTCAAATTAGCTTTGTAATCTACTTCTTAGCAACGTGCTGCAGCGCTTTATCAACTAACTTCATGAGAGTTTTCTGCTTTGAGTTGTGTTTTCCTAACGATGACTAAACCAGAAACCGAGGAGGGGTGACAACTGCAGTGCTGCGGTATTAAACTTGCTGTAATTTACTCTTTCATGGTAATGTGTTTCCGAGAAATCTTCTTTCCTTGTTTTCTGCCCCCCTCTCTATTTTCATGCTGGTGAGTTAGATCTGATATTCTTGTGTTGGTGGGATGACTTGTCCTTAGGTTGGTCCCAGCTGCAGCGCTGTGGAGATGCTGAACTTGAGCAGCTCCAGCCTTTGTGCCCTTTGAGCCAGGTGGAAGGGGGTGTGTTAGTGAAAGCTCTTACTCTTCACTTTAAGTATCTTCTCTGTAGCAGAGCAGCACTGTTGAAATATGGCAGTGAGTAAGTGGCAGAGGGCCCAGGCTGTGGAGGGGCCCTGGGTGGGCAGCTCGGTGCAGGAGCAGACCTGGTGACACGGGCTGTGTCCATGCTGGGAAGGGGCTGGTGTTGAATGGTGGGCACGTCTCACAGGGGCTCGCTTTGCATCGGCTTTGATCTCCTTGTGTGGACTGAATAGCCATGAGCGGAGAAAGTCCATTAGGCATGCTCTCAGAGTACCATTTCTGGGTTAATTTTTCTGCAGAGAAATCTAGTTTGTGTGCTGAAATATCCCTGAGTACGGACCAGAACGTGGTTTAAGTGGTGAGTCCCAGGAGTTGCCCTTTTGAAATGCACTGGCCCAAATCGAAATGTTCATGTGGATGTGCTTTGTGTGCAAGGTACTTGCTGTTTTGGCTCCATTTTCTCCCAGGATCCTGGATGATGCTGCCAGCTTCGTTTAGTGGGTTTTTTTTTTTCCAGCTGACTTTAAGAAAACGGGAGGAGGTGAGCCTTGTGGACTAGCGATGGTGGGCACTTCCATTGCTTAGCCTTCTCTTTACCCACTCCTGAAAAAAGCTGGGGGAGCTACTTTCCCTGGGTCATTGCAAGACAATGCGGTCCACACTCCAGCTGAAAGGAGAGGTGAGGAGCTGGGAAATGCACGTGGTGGTGGCAACACCAGGAGCTGGAGGGCTGTGGGTGATGCATGGATAAGGTAGTCTCTTTTGGGAGCTTGGGTGCAGAACATAGGCTTGTTCCAGCAAAGCCAGCGCAGAATCCAGAGGCTTTGGGTTGGTAGCAGAGCTGAAGGTGGAGGAGAATCTGTCTGGTGCAGGCCACTGGGCAGATCTTGACACCGTTTTCCAGTCCCTCAAAGGGAAAGACGGGGTCTCAGTAGGCACATTGCTGGAGAAGAGGTGGGTGCTTTTCTAGGTGCCTTTGGAACCTGAGTATCATCAAGGTGCATCTTGGATTCAAGAGTTACTTCAGAAGTCATGCTTGTTTGGATTTTCCTACCTACAGTCACAATTGTTTTGAAATGGGTTTATGAAAAGATTAGTATGAAACAGTATCTTCAGTTCATTTTGTGTTGTTGGCAGGATCTTTGTATATTCTCTTCTGTTTCCTAATTGTTTGCAGGAACATAATGGTGTCATTTTCATGAGTTAATTGTGGTACAAGTTTGTATGTTCTCTTTGTGTGTGGTGGGGAGAGCTACAGCAGCACAGCACCAGACTGCTGCTGATGTCAGGGACCCTCCCGTGGCTCAGCAGCTCATTCCCTCAGTTCCCACCCTCTTCCAGCTAGGAGGAGAACTGAGGCCTTTGATCCATGCTGTTTCTCCCAAATTTGAAAATCCAGAGTCTAGCCAGAAGGTCTGACTTCCTTGAGCGCTTTCCGAAGCCCTGTGGGTGTGGGGCTAGGGTACCCATCTCTACGTGTGGGGCAGACGTGGCTTTACTGAAGCAAGAAGCGTGCTTCTGGCTCAGCCGTTTTCCTGAAAAAGGATGTCAGCTCCTTCAAGAGAGGGCTGCAGCTGCCTAATGGTATGGCTCTAGACTGCAGACCTTCCAACTGGACTGCTCGAGGATGAAGTTTTGGAGTCAGGTCATGTTTGGTATTCATGGTGTCTTTTCTCGGCAAGGTGAATTGAGATGTATGGAGAGTAAAGAAAGATCCGAGGTTTATCTACATCGGTAAATACCCTGTGCATAGCCTGCGTGAAGTGCAAGGAAAGTGGGACCAGTTCAGGGTCAGCAAGAAGAGTTGTAGCTTGGGGTCAGGTTAGATGCTGTGTTTTTCTCTTTCCTTAAGGCACCCTTATGAAATGGGGAAAAATGTTTTTTTTTCAGGATCAGACACAGACCTGTCTGATCCTACTCTTCATGCTCCTGTGAAGCTCATGGGAAAGGAAAAGAGAAGGGGGAATGTCTTTACTGTGGAGGGGGAGGGAGTAGACTTAGGTTGGGAATAGAAAGGTCAAAATCCATGTCTGATGGTGTGGCAGCCCTGCTGTCAAACTGCAGGAAATCAGTGGAGTCGGGTTATGGGTTATCCCTGAACTCCACTGGGATTATGCCTTAACTGTATTTGACATACTAATCTTTCCTGCCAAGCTGTAGGGAAGTACAGCAAGATGCTAATTACACATTTATGCCTGAAGATTTATTACAACTCTGTTACCTAGGAAAATCCAAAATGTCTTTCCGGAGGGAGGAAGGGGAATAAAACCCCCACTCCTTATTGTGAGTGGTCTGCGATTGACTCTAATGCCTCTCATGATAGTGCCGGGTGTCTGAGTGCATCAGCGAGTTTGTCCACATGCTGTTTTTATGCAAGTGTTACGGTCTGACAACTATGAATCACCGGCTCAGCTCTTGATTTGCGTCAATCAAACCACATTTAAGAGAGGCTTTGTTCGCAGTTTGGAACACAAGACTGAGGCAAGTGTGTGAGCCACTGCTTCGAGCAGATAGACCCTCTCGAAACTGGGTTCAATGGTCGAGGCTCAGACTCTGGGGAGAGAGCCTGTGGTTTAGGTGGGAGATGAGAAGTTGCTGTTCTTTTCCTTTCAGTCCCCCAGACCTCTCTGAACTCTTTGAATGTATAGGTTTGGGCTTGGCTTCAAGAGAGTGATATCTGCAGGGTTTTTTTTGTGCAAGCACGTGGTTTATTCCCAAGGTTGCTGTGATGAGTGTCTTTATGTAAAGGGATACAGATTTGTCTTTACATTTAATTATTTGATGGTGGTGGTGGTTGGTTGTGTTTTTTGTTTGGTTGTTTGTTTGGTTGTTTGTTTTTTTTTTAATAAGAACAACTCCAGTCGAATTAAACCTGTTACAGAATCATTTTCCCATATCTGCAGACATGGGAGTCCTTTCCTGCAGAATTATCTACACTTTTAGACAGTAGGTTTGTACTTTCTGACCTAGAAACTGTGACTGCAGCAGGAGCGCGAGCCAGGCAATGTCAGCGCTGAAATGGAGCTCCCACCTCGAAGCGGACTGCAAGCCCAGAAATAAATCCCTTTGGCAAACTCAGGCTTGGGGTGGGACATGACTTCATGGTGCTAATGTGCAGAATGTCTTTTGGAGAGGTGTTACAAAAAAAGCAACAACCCCAAACCCCACAACAACCTTATCAGCCCTTCGTTTAAAATTGCTGGTACCTAGCTAGAGATCTTTGAAATAGTTGTAAGGGTGTTCCTGGAAATAAGCTGAGGTTTTATTTGTTCTCTTGTGAAGCCCTCTCGGTGAAGGTTTGTCTAGCAGTTAGGAAAACTGTAAAGTGCATGCTGTCTTGTGTGCAAGGTCCGCTGCAAATCCTCTTTTTTTTTTTTTTTTTTTTAAATTATTTTTTATTCCTCGCTGCCCCCCCCTTAGTATCTTCCTTGCACTTGTAGGTGACAGTGACGATATTTTCTCCTTTCATCTCTCCTCCCAACCTTCAAAACCCCTATCAGAGGTCCTCCCTAGCTCTGATGCTCCTGCACAGGCATGTTCTGCTTTCCATTGTCCTAAACCCACCCCTGACCTAGTTCATTCTCAAACCACTTCCCTGCCTCTTCCTCTCTCCATGCTTTCAGCTCATTGAAGTCTCTTCTTCTCTTTCCCGTCCCTCTCTGGCACCAGTCCTTGTGCTCATCAAAACATTGATCTCATGGGCTGTAGGTCTGCCAGCATAATAAGGCCACCGCTCTTCCAAACGCTTCCCCCCCGCCTTATAAACACAGAAACTTTTTTTTTTTCTTCATTAGACTTGCTCTCACTATTTTTCAGGCTGAAATTAGAGGATTAATTCCTGCTTTCCTGCTGACAGTCATGGAAATGAGCTAATTTCTAAGTGTCAGGATGCCGATCCTTATCTCATTCAGTTCCCAAAGAAGGTAATAAAATAACTATAAGAATAAATTGCTGTGGCAGATGCAGCACATGGGCATATGGCAGTCTATTAATTTCTGATGTTCTACCCAACTTTTAAAATAAATCAATAAATGTTGATAAAACACTAGAGAGCATGCAGGGTTTTTTTCTCTACCCCTATTTTCCTCCTCTGGACACTCCGATCATAAATTTTGACTGGTTTTAACTGTCTGGTTTTTGGACAACCTTGGTGTTTCCCTATGGAAATGAATACTTAACAGGCCTGCTTGCTTCTTTATTCAGACCTGGGGATGTCATTCCTGGCTGGTTTTAATCATTGGAGTCAGACGAGCAAGGAGGTAACTGTCTAAATCAGTTCATTACATCATGGATTTGCAGTATGGTAGTTCATAGTATGTATGAAATTACTTGACAATAGAGAGGAAACAATCTTTCTGAATGTTGCAGAGGACCTCATCAACCTTACCACTTTTTTCCTTACCCAAATCCCTTTTTTTTTTTTTTTTTTCTTTCTCTGAGTTGTAATAAGTCACCCCCATGCTCTTCCATATCCTTACACTGGTCAGCGTGATGGACTCTTCTTGTCCACATTGGTGTGGTGACAGAAGTGTTCCATGAATTTGCTAATGCTTATGGATTGTATGACTTGAGAAACCTGTTTTTCTTTGTATACGATTAATGAAACAGAAGTAGCTTGGTTGAAGAGCCTGGTCATACTGCTCTGTTCGTTGGTCCTCCTGGTCTAGTGACGGCAGAGCTATGGTGTGGATGATGTTGGTGCTTACCACGGTGCTGCTGTCCAAGTACTTGGTTTTGCTCTGCAGTGTTGCTGCTGCTCAATTATTGCATATAGGAAAGGTGACTGTAAAATAGAGAAAATTAAAAATAATAACAAAACATGGAAACTTCTCTTGAAAGTTAGTTTCAAATCTTGCGCTGATCCCTTCTCTTTGATTAAATATGTGTTGGAGGAGATGTTTGGGAGGGTACGTGCATTACGGTATCACAGAGTGGCTGGGGTTGGAAGGGACCTCTGGAGATCATCTAGTCCAGCCCTCTGCTAAAACAGGTTCACCCACAGCAGGTGGCACAGGATTGCGTCCAGACACCTTTGAATGTCTCCAGAGAAGACCTCACAGCCTCTCTGGGCAGCCTGTCCCAGCGCTCTGTCACCCTCAAGGCAAAGAAGTTCTTCCTCATGTTCAGATGGAACTTCTCGTGCTGCTGTTTGTGTTCGTTGCCCCTTGTGCTGCTGAAAAGGGCCTGGCCCCATCCTCTTGACGCTCACCCTTAAAATACTTTTATACATTGATACCTTTCCATTCTTGAGGCTTTTAGGTGACAACATCCTTTTTTTGTATACTTGAGGAGGACAGCTTTAATAAGGGACCTGTCCTTATCATTGTGCTTTATCACAAACAGCCACATGCAGACATAGCTTTTACATAAGGAAAAAGAAAGTGTGTACAAGTCACGTTAGTTCCCCCTTGGTGTCGAGGAGCACTTTAGGGAGGTGCCCTTAGGCAATCTGGCTGCACTTGTAGATGTGTAGGGTGGGAGACTGGACAGAAAAGTTAACTGGAGCCAGGTGGTTCCCTAGAGCAGAAATTCTCCTCTGGTTTGTGGGATATTTGGCAAATTCCAGTTTAATGAAGTGCAGATGTGCATTCCAAGCACCTTCTGACTCTCCTTGTCTTGCAGGTCTTCAATGGCTGACAAGTGGCTGCTTAATTTCGGGTGCTTTCTTGGCTATTTGGCCATCTAACCCTGCTTTTACAGGCAACAAAACTTCAAGAAGTTAACCTAAAACCAAAGAGTAGCTGGTGATACGCCTAGACTGATGCTGTTGTCAGAAGGGTATTTCCCTGCTAAGAAGTTACCAGCGTTGTAAACATCGACGGCCACCAGCTGCAGTGACTAAATTGTTTTTAAGCACCATTTGAACTTTGATTTATGAACAACTGCATTTTGAAATTAGGAAATGGCTGCAGTTAAGACTAATGAATAAAAGAGCAGTGTGTTACAGAAGGCTTTGAAGAAAGACTGTTCTTGGACTTAGGAAAGGGAGGACTTACAAAACCAGCATAGTACTGGGCTGTTTTTTTTTTTTTAAGGCTGCACGTGACCCGTTCAGTGGTCAATCCCCAAATGTCTTTTACCCGTGCAAGCTTTGAAATGTGTAAGAATGCAGGTCTTAATGCAACAGCTGCTTTATGATGAAGTGTGTTTCTGATTTGGCAAACCAGGACCTCAGCGTTACAAGAGGAGATGCACGGCCAGCGGTGCCCGCTCAGCTGGCAGAGCGAGCTGGGCTGCTTGTTCCCCGTGCCACGCACAAAACAGGGGCCTTGGTGACACGAGTGGCACTTCACTATGGCAGTGAGTTTGCCCAGGCTTTGATTCTGCTCCGTTGCCACTGCAGGCTGCACTAACAACACTTCTCCCTCCAAAAAAAAAGATCAGAGGACCTTGAACAGTCCTGCTAGAGGTCTGTCTGTAGGAGAGCTGCCTGGCACGAGCGTGTCAGGTCAAGGAAAATCTAGGGCCGGGGAAGAGAGGAGGGTTTTCATAAAAGATCCCGACCTGTTCGTCCAAATCAAACAAATGTTTGTGTTCCAAGTTTGCCTTGCTTTTGTGGTAGCTTGTGGCCTGGCGTATGGGAGAGGCAGAAAGCTGTGCTGAGGAAGGAATTGTCCCCCCCTGAGAAGACCCAAATGCAAGGGGAGAGTTGGGATCAGTCAAGCCGCGCTTAATTTTGGCACCTTCTTTGTGCTTTATCTCCATTCCGAGCTCTGTATCCTAAACAAGCTGAAAAAGTAGGGGAAATACTTTTTCCATCTTAAACCAAAGGAAAGGTTTAGGTAGTACTGCAGTGGAAATTAAAGTGAAATCTTTCTATTAGCTTGACTTAAGTGGAAATTGTTAAATACTCTGGGATGCTGTCATCCTGTAACCTAAAACTGCAGTTTGAAGGTTTTCAGGCTGTTTTTGCTTTTCTTCACCAGCTTTTCGAGTCCTTGAGTTGCTCGTTGACTTTTTGAAGATAAGGTCGTCAAAACAAAAAAAATCTTCCATGTTCTTTTTCTCTGTGTGTGTGTGTTGTTTTTTTGGTTTGTTTGGTTTTTTTGTTGTTTTTTTTTGTTTGGTTGGTTTTTTTACACTGTAAGTAATACTTCTGGGCTTGAAACTGTCAATATTAAGTTAACACAAAATCCATAGGCCAGTGCCTTCTGGTTTATGCTGTCTTAGTGAGTGTAGTTCGGTTTTATTAGATAACTATGTGTGTTTCAAAACCTTTTTTGCGCTCCAGCAGCATAGCAGCTGAAGTGCTTTCAGAGTGCAGTCTGGAGCCTGGCTCTGTGATCTCCCAGGGGATTAAGCAGACAGAAACTGGTGGAAAGTGTACGTATATGTATGATTTGAACTTTTAGCATGAATTTTGACTTCAGGTGACAGTTGTTTATTTTTGAGAAGTTTTGCAAAGGCTTGGTCCTTTGGAAGTATAGTATCCTTGATTGACTTATTCGTGGTACTGCAAAATACAGGTCTTAATTTATATTAGCATTTTGTGGGTTTTTTGTTATTATTTAATTTACTTGCTGACCTGCAGGCACCGTTGCTATGCTTCAACCAAAAAGCTAATGTAGAGGCAGGAATTAGATGCTAGAGCAAGACAAAGAAGGAAATGGGACCTACTGAAGTGAATACTCATGGCAGAAGAGATACTGGTAGTAAAGCCAGTTGGGCAGCCCTTGAGCTTTCTGCTCTGGGGCCCTGAGCTCCTCCACACATGCCTTAAGTGTTGGTGGGTGGTACTCTTACCTGGAGGTGGCTGTCCTGCGGAGGAGAGGAGGTTATAGTTCGGGTTATCTTGGTGGCTGCGGCCCTTATAGTAGAAAGGGTTTGCAGTGGGGCTGCTCTCATTCTGCCTTGAAAGGAATTGCTTTGGGTTTTATATTGGTTAGGGACAGTAAAATCGTACCCTGAATCTTACTAGACACTCGAGTTTTCCCTCTTTGGCTTAAGTACTGCCAAACCTCAGGCTTAGCATCTTCTCATTCAGTCCCTACCCATACCCATATGCTTCCCCCTCTTTCCTCCTGATGCAGTCATCGTCTGATGAAACACTCGGTGACAGAAACGAAAGAAACTTAGTCTCTTCCATACCATTCATTGCTCTAAAAGCCCAAGTGTTTAAAAATCTGCCTGCTGTGTTTTCCTTATCTGCTGTGTAATTTTTCAAAGCAGTCTTTCTCTCTGTGGCAAACGTGAGGCTGTGATTTTGTCGGTTGTATATATTCTGGATTTTTTTTTTTTATTAGCCTCGAGTAGCTGTGTCTTGCGTTATGCACATGCATGTATATATTGCAGCAGCACATTATCATGCATATGTATGTATATATAGGCAGCAGCACAGTCTCGTGTAGCAAATTTGTGTTGTGTGGAGGAGCTGCTGCTGGGTGCTGCCTGGTGGTACGTATGTAGAAGCTTGGCTCTCTAATACCAGCACCAGATTAGCGCAATGCGTTCTTAAGAGGGAAGATGCCTAAACTGCAGGTGAACAAGAGCCCCATTGATCTGTATGTTTCTAAAGTGCGTGTTCAAAGTCCTTTTTGATGACTTTATATATAGTATCTGCTTTCGAGGACAGAATAATTTTACATGCATAATAAAAAACACTGTGTTGCAACGGATGGCTTACATTTCTAATGGTGTTCACGGGAGTAAAAATAGCTTTTCCTTATGTGGTTTTATTAATCATTTGATGGGGAGTTAGGGAACCCGGCATAAGGTGCTGCCAGCGTAGCAGGAGCAGATTGACTGCCCTTCCTTGAGACGAGAGTTGGCTGAGCTCCCCACCTCTGAGAACCACCAAAGCTATGCCTGAAGAACCCTTCCTTTCCACTTTTTCTCCAGCAGTCTGAAATCCAAACTGACGCTCGGTATTTACCCCATTTGCTGTGTATTCATGCGTTGAGGTGCCCTGTAGAGGAAGAAGTGAGTCTGCGTGGAGTTGTGTGTGAGGCTTGTGGGATTCTGGAGGAGCCCTGTTCTGAAGATCCCCGTCCATGTGCTCTCCTAATGGTGTTTCTTTGCTTTGTCCTTCCCTGCTCAGCCGGGGTGAAATGCAAGCCTGCTCGCTTCCAGCACTCTTGGGTATGGACGTACCCGTGTGGTCACGGCTGCCATCGATGGTTACAGAAAAGACAGGTTTTTTGTTGATCCTGAGTTGCTACCAAAGGACTTCAATTGCAGCAGTTCAGTGCTCTGCCTTGCTAAAGCTGCCTGTGGCTCCAAGTTTCAAGTCTTCTCCTGGGGCTCCAAGGTGCAGCTGCAGACACAGACCAAATTTACAGCACTGAGGTAGGAGTTAGTCCTCTGAAGTTGCTCCTACCTGTGAATGTGATTTGTTTCAGTGAAACTGAAGTGAACCAAGGATGGAGCGGGCTGGTGGGCTCTTTCTGAAGAGAGCAAGTGCCTGGAGAACCCACCATGTCATCTGCTAGCGATGCTTGCTCATGGTCTGAGCTGCGTTTTATTGGTGCTTTTGGTTTTGCTTCTGCCTGTGACTGCGATGCAGAAGCTATTCCCTCCCAACTTGCTGGCAATCAGGAATTTATTCACACTTGTAATACATACATGGTCTTGCAGACATCACTGCAGGTCCTGAACGAATGCCTGACAGCAGGTGTGTCTCAGGGTTTGTTATGGGCCACAGGTCAAAGAATTTGTGGTGGTGTTTGCTCCTTTGGGTGAAATCTGAGTTTGTGTGATTTGAACGTTCTCTGCTCTGCTATTCCTTGTGTTTCCAACAGTACTTAAACAAAACAAAACGAAAAAACCCACCCCCAAACCCCTCTCTTCTAAAGTTCACTCAAAGCATCTGAGTAAGTGATATGGCTAGAACTAATCATTATAAATAAATATCAAATGAGACATGGAACCGTGTACTTGCTATTTGGTGACTTTGTTTTTTGAAGCATCTAGTGGAAAGTTGGGCTTGCGTGTGGTGTTTCCAATACTCTGTAAATGGTTTTGTCCTAACTCTCTCGAGAATGGGTGTTTTCCCAATGCCTTACAAAACCCCCATGGATATTGACTTAAAATTTGCATTACAACACAAACTGTGCAGGCTTTCTGCAGAAAATGTACAGCCCTGTAACTTCTGGAAATCTCAGCAGCTTTATATGATCTCAAGGCCCACATCCAGGAGTCAATAGCATCATTCCAGGCCATATACATTGCAACACGAGAGAAGTACTGAACTACAGGGCAGGTGAGCAAATATTTTTGGGGTTCCAAATACTGTTTATATGGGTTTAAATCTAGGGTGATGTAGACCAAGTGTGGTCTCTTTCCCTTTTTTGTGGCTTCACACCCCACATCCCTCACCCCCACCCTTTTTCTTTTCCCTTCTTTTACGTCCTTTTTTCCTTGGCGTACCAGAATGGGTTTTCCTTCTTGCAGAGAGCATCTTTTTTCCTTAGCCACTCTCAGTGAAGCTGAGTGCAGGTCACTGAGCTGTGCTGCCCTGCAGGGCTGAGATGTTCCCTCCCCAGCAGGGACATATAGCTGTGGGACAGTCTGCTTGGGGTGTTTTGGGGGTTCATGGGTAGCTATACCCACCAGCTTCTTCTCACACATCTCTTTGGAGCTCCAGCTAGGCACAGACAATCAAATATGGGCTTCAAGCTGGTAATTACAATTGCAGAATGAGTAAAATAAGTTTCCAGCCCCTTGATAATTTGTTCATTTTTTGATGCAGTAGAATTTTTAATTTCTTGGGTTGAAAAGATCAGCCAGCCCTTAAAAACTTAAAGGTGCTCCTTCTGCTTCCTCTAGGTTTTGTTTTTTATTTCAGGACATGGCACTCAGATTGTGAGATCTGTGTGTACAGTGTATCTCGAGCTGACAGAAATGTAACACCCTGATGTTTGGTTTTGGAAGGGTAGGGGACTGTAGGATCCACTGGTACCTGGGTCGTCACCCCTCTAGTGTGGAAAGGCTCTGCTGATGGCTTTCATTTTTTTAGGTACCTTGCTCAAAAACTTATGGATGCTTTAATCTCTCCCTTTCACAGGTAGAGCTTTCAAAGAAATACTAAAAGCAAGCTGGCTTGTTAGCCCTAAGCAGGACTATCAAAGTGTTTTCATACCATCTGTGTCCTGGAGTCTTCTGCTTCCCATCTCCCTTCTGACAGTACTTCACTATGTCCTCTGCCCCCTGAGCTGTCTCCTTTACAGTTAGCTATCAATTTCTTACCACTCTCTTTACCTTTTTTCTGGATTTTTACCACTGATGCTGATCAATGGATTTTATTGATGAAGAACAAGATGGATAGACTGTGCATGGTAGTAGCAGTTTAGGAAAAAAAATTGCTACGAACAGAGGGAAGTGCTTCTGGTTTGTAACAGCGTTGTTTGTACACATTTGTGTCTTTCCTGTCCAGTGTTACAGTGCTGGAAGTATCAACAGGTAATTAAATTTAAAATATTTTAGATGTTCCAGATCCATTATACGTTGCAGTTGCATTTGTTTTAAGGGAGTATTATTTTGAGAACTGAGAATTTTGTAGGTGGCTGGTGATTTGCAGGGTGGCAAACTACAAAGTGAGGCGGTAGGGAATCTGTGAAAAAAAAATCTCGGATGCTGCCATTCCTTGAACTTAGCCCATCTCTTCCTCTTCATGTACTTTATTTTCAATGATCAATATCTCAAAAAAAGAAATCCATGAAAAGGAGTAACTTGTTCGTAGTAAGGTGCCTTGACTGAGAGGACTTTCCCCCCAAAAAGCCCTCCTTCATGCTGTACTTAATATTGGTGCTGCTGGTATCTTCTGTTTTGTGCTCTTGGTGTGGGCCTTTTGGACTTCATAGCACTGAAGAGCGTTTAGGTCTGAGGAAGCCTAAGTTTGGTGATCCTTTGAACAGCCTAGGTCAGAGATACGCAAATCTAAGAAGGATCATCGTTATTCAGGAGCTGATGTTCCTTATCCAAGAGCCTGGTTCTGCACTCTATGTAACTGTACAGATATGGTCACACAGGGCAGGAGCACTGGTAAATCCAGCATTTTGGGGCCTGAGTGTGCATCACAAGGGGTCAGTGGTCTAGGGAAAGCATGCATGCCTCCCTCGTGGGGCTGGTGGTGGAGAAAAAGGTCTGCTCCAGGCTATGGGTTCCCACAGCCTGGGAACTCATTATAACTTTGTGGTACTGAGGACGCTGGATGAAGTTATCTATGTAAATTAAGTACACCAAGACAATAAGGCATCTGCAGCACAAAGGAAAAGGAGAAACATGAAGCTGGATACATGGTGGAACTCTTTTTAAAAAGTCCCTGCCTTTTCTTCACTTGGAGATACAATTGCTGGTCTGATTTTTTTTTTTTTTTTTTTAATTTTATTTTTTATTTTCTGCTGCATTCTTCATTTGGAGCATTGTTTGTGCTACCCTTGAACGTTAACTGCCAAAGCATCTTCACTTTGTGTGGGCAGCCATGGAAGTCTGTTTTCTGTCTTTCAGAAGATTCCAGCTAGTTAAGTTGCTTTTGTTATTCAATTTTTTCTTGTTTACCAGGGTATTAGGAAGCTGGAATACAGGCAGTGTGTGTTTTGCCGTAGGAAACATCAGTAGTCCAGTCACAGTTCCAGAAATTCCTCTTGGTTCATTTTTCTTTGTAACAGAGCTCACAAAGCTTCTGAATGCTGTAAATGTAAATCTGAAAAGGTCAAACCTCATGTATGCCAGAGACAGGAGTACAGGATGGCACCGATGCAGGGGCACAGATGAATTTTAAACCACGGTTTGAGAACAATATGTTCAGAGAAAACTGTGGAAATACATGCCTTGGGTATTGAGGAAGAGTTCGAGGTAAAGCAGCAAGGATTTCTTCTGCGTTACTTGGTGGTGACTTCTTAACATATAGCAGAGGAATCAAACCACAAGATTTATGGCTAGGAAAAGGGATGGGACAACTGGGGTTGTTCTTTGCTTCCACTTGCTTTGCCTGTGGGATCCCAGTGGCATAGGAGTGCAGAACCACTGGGGAAACAGCAAATCCAGGGGTTTTCCCGTTGGCCCACATCGTGTTGAGTATGGCTTGATGTGGAACTTGCAGCTGAGACACGTTTCTGTCCTGCAGGTCCGTTCACGTGTGGGCTTGCTGGTGGTGTGCTGACAGCCTGTCCAAAGGCTTCGTTTTGGAGGAAGTCCTTCTTGTATAGTACTTCAGTAATGGTGGGATCGGCTTTGCCTTGATGTATTTCCAATGGAAGAGGTGAAAACCAGTACACACTGTAGAGGGAAATCTCATCTAGAGTAACAAAATTGGCAAATGTCAAGTGTTTTCAGCCGCTCCTTTGCACGTGGTATACAAAGGATGAACAATTCTTGCTAGCTGGGCATTCAGCGTATTGAAATGTGGGCCAGAATTGATTTTTTTAGGGAGGCCATTGATTGGCACTGCTGGTTTGATGGGACTGTCACAGCAGCACTGCCTCTGGATGCTGTTGCACCAGCAAAAGGCAGCATGGCAAGGTATGAGAGACAAACAGGGCTGGCTCCTCTGTCACTGGCTTGAGGAAAGGAAAACAAAACCAGCTGCTGGTGTAAAACACTGAAAGATGCAGCCAAAGGTGACGGAGGCATTCATCATTTAGCAAAGTATGAAATAATGTTTTTTTTGTTTGTTTTAAATAACATACAGGTAGGATAATATGTTCAGGATAATGTGTACTAGTTCTAGGAAATGAGGAACTGAGAATATGAGTATTTTGTTAATGGTCAATGCCTTGGAGCATGGGAAATGCCAGCAGACTCTTCTTCCCCTGCCGACACTGGTGCTGCTTAGCCACTGCCAGCTCTGTCATCCTGAGATCCCACCTTGCTGCTAATGTCTTGGCATAAGGAGGAAATCTCATATGTAGAGTATTTCAATCATTTCAGGGAATGACCTAAACTGGAAATGAGGAGTGAAAGGTGCTGAGTGCTGTGCACCGCCGTGTGCCGTGACCACTGGGAGCTGGCTGGTGCCTCTCTGGACGGTGCACTGGGCTGCGTGTGGCAGTTCTTGAGCCAGGCGGAGGGATGGGTGTGCTCCCTGAACGCAATGGGAGAGCAGACCCCAGTGCCCCTGCTCCCCTGCCTCAGCTTCGTTTCACGTGTGGGCTGTTTTAGGGCTGTTCATCTGTATTTGGTGCCCAGCTTGGGTATTTCTCCCACAGGCTGTGCACTGCACAAAATTCACGTTGCTGTCATGGTGCAGGAAGAGGCAGTTTCTGCGGGCCACCAGTGTCACCAGTAAGCAAGGAAGGCAGTTTTGCAGTGGGAAACCAGGAACCCACCATCTAAGGAAACTGCCAATTTACAGCCACTGTTTTCCACCCTGAAGGAGAGGAGGATAAAGCCTCCAGAAATGCATTTCCAGACGAAACATCTCCAGATAAAATCAGGTCCTCTTTTATACTATTTTTAATTTTTCTCATCACTTTTTGGTATATGGTGCGTTTACTGAACATGCTGTTACTTGCTGTTCACATAAACTAATGGAATATATTATTGTATTAGGGCAACAACTGTATATATACATGCATATAATCAATATATATACATGCATTTATATAAAAGTGTTAATTGATACAATAACATTTTCTTTTATGTAATAAGCCTTCTATTTTACGATCTTCAACATATATAATATGGATTTGGAAGGCATTATGAAGGAAAAAGCAATACTTTAGAATATATTTTAAGAGAAAAAGAGATTGAGACCCATTATGCATTGAACAAAAATATTCGTTAAAGATACTAGCTCATAACTCCAGGCAACATGTCTCTTCTCCAGAGAGTCCTACTTGTGAAAGCTGCATCACTTGTGAGGGAGAGAGTAGATGACCTGAAAACGACTAGGTTGTTTTGTCCAAATCTGCCCTGTTTCAGAGCCTTTTTATCTTGTGGCAAAGCCAGAAATGTAACCCAGAGATCCATATCTCTGGGGATTTTTTTGGTTTTTTTTTGCTGGGGGTGTGTATGTGTGAAATCTCACCAGGAGCATCGGGAAGGAGTGAGCACTTGGATTCAGTGTGGACAGTTCTGGTTGCACCAGTATGGGGTTTCGAATGCTTTCTGTAGCAGCTCTCAGTTAATAATTTGCTGACTTCAAGCTGCCATAGAATCATAGAACAGTTTGGGCTGGAAGGGACATTAAAGATCGTCTAGCTTCAACCCCCCTGCCATGGCCAGCGGCATCTTCCACCAGCCCAGGCTGCTCCAAGCCCCGTCCAGCTTGGCCTTGAACCCTGCCAGGGATGGGACATCCGCACTTTCCCTGGGCGGCCAGCCTGTTCCAGCATCTTGCCACCCTTATAGTAAAGAATTTGTTCCCAATATCTAGTCTAAATCTACCCTGTCTCAGTTTAAAGCCATCCTATCATACATGCCCTTGTAAAAAGTGCCTCTTCAGCTTTCTTGTACCAGTTTTCCAGCTTTCCAGTATCCTTTGGGCACCGGCAGGTGCTGTAAGGTCTCCCCGGAGCCGTCCCACCCCCAGGCTGAACACCCCCAGCTCCCAGCCTGCC
>JAVJGJ010000061.1:6425129-6442119 GCA_035590215.1 Microhierax caerulescens
GATGGTCGTCGTGGCCTCCTCTGGACCCGCTCCAACAGGTCCACGGACCTTCTCATGCTGGGGGCCCCAGGGCTGAATGCAGCGCTGCTGGGGGGGTCTCACAGAGCGGAGCAGAGGGGCAGAATCCCCTCCCTCCACCTGCTGGCCACAGGGTTAGGTCTTCTGGGCTGTGAGCATGCATTGCCGGGCCATGTTGAGGTTCTCATCCACCAACACCCCCGCACCCTTTCTCCTCAGGGCTGCTCTCAATCCGTTCTTTGCCCAGCATGTATTTGTGCGTGGGATTTTCCCAGCCCGTGTGCAGGACCTGGCACGTGGGCTTGTTGAACTTCGTGAGGTTTGCTGGGGCCCAGCTCGTAAGCCTGCCAGAGTCCCTCTGGGTGGCCATCTTCCTACATGCTTCCCTCCTGCCCCGAGGGGCCTTGGATCTGTTTTGTGGGTTTCCTAAATGTATGTGTAAAATCACTGCCTGGCCATTTCGGTATCTGCAGGGCTTTGACGTGGCTTCCAAGCAGCACAGAGCAGTGGGGTGGCCCCTTCCATGCAGCGCTGGGTCTGTGGGAAGGGCAGGAAAGGCCCTGGGCTCCTGCAGTGTTGGGAACAGGTTATGACACGCTCACGTCCACCTCGTTCTTTGAAAAGGTGTTTCACAGTAGTATGAGGCGTTCATTTTGATTTGCCCACTCCCACATTTGCTGATAAACTCTTCTTGAAATCTTTCCCCTTCCATGGGGGAAGCTTGGCTGGGAGAAGCTCTGATGGACTTGTGAGAGCTTTCTGGGAGGTGCCGCTTGGCTGTCGGTTGGGGCACCCAGAAGGGTGTGGGAGGCACGGCTTTGAGCTGAGAAGTGGGAGATAAATAACTTCAGATTGAAAAAACCCAACAACAAAACAAAACCCCAAATCCTCCCTTTTTCTTCTGATTACTTCTCTTTTAACGGTGCCTTAAGCAGTATCTTCAGCAGTAAAACCAAGTATCTTAATTTACACTTTCCTACTTGCAGTCATCAAACAGAAAACAATATAACAAAAGAGATGATTTAAAATGAAGGCTTTTTTTTTCTTCTTTTTTTTTTTCAGATATTTTTTGATTACTAAGAATGATGACACTTCTTGGCATTGCTGTTTTTACAAGTTGGCTTATCGCATGGCTTGCAACTCTCAGTCTTTGTTTTATTTAGCTGTGGTTTTTAATTTCCTGCTTGTGGTGGGCTACGTGTTTGTCAAACGCTCTATAGCATGGATTGTGCGGCTTGCCTTTCCGCTTGCACTCCTCGGGTTACGGCAGCGTTTGCTCCACGGGCGGTTCGGTGTGCAGGCTGACGGCGTGTGGCTATAGTCACCGTGTAACCTGCAGCAGCTCCTGTCGGCTCGCGTGCGACTTGGAGCCTGATGTTTTCAGCGGTCATAAATCAGCAGTCAGTTTTGCTTGAACTGGGGAGTGAGCTTTCAGAGCAAAAATGTGTTCTTGCGGCTGCCTTATCCTTGTCAAGTTAATTTGGTGGCGAACCCAGAATTTCAAAAATTTTGTATTAATTTCATTTTTGGAATGGGATTTGGGGGAGGAGGGGGGAGGATGAGAGGGCTGGAAAAACCTTTAGGGCAGCCTAAGAAGCCTTCTGATGGCACACGGGCTGCTGGGACGTTGCAGGTGGTATCTTGGACTGTCCTGAGCTGGGAGTTGGGACTTCACTGCAGATCCGACACGCTTTTGGTTGCGTGATGGTTAGGTGGTTCACAGTATGTTGCTTGCAGTTCCTCAGCATGCTTTCCCTCCTTACGAAAGGTGAGTGGTGACTGCATTGGAGCAATCTGAGTAGTGCCCCTGGTTGGGAGGGGGGTCTGCCTGCTGTAATATCTGGAGACCTCTACAGAATTTTATTATTATTTTTTTAGAACATTATTTTTTTCTTTTGTAACCTGTGAAAAGTATTTCATCATGCAGTCATCTGATTCTGCATTCAGAGAAATCCTCATGGGTTTCAGGCCTTGCCTAGGTGTTAAAACTCCTGAGATTTCTTATTATGCATTAACACTGCCTCCAGACAGACCTCATGCACTGTGCACGTCTGGGTGCCTGCGGCATTTACGCAGATGCAGTCCATGGGGTGGTTTGGCACTTTTTAGTCCCCTGTGAGACTGCATGCTGCAGGCTCAAAAGGAATGGACAAGTAATACTCATTAATAGGCTTTTTCATTTCTTTTGTCCTATTTATTAAAGGAACTTTGGCATAGAATTGCAGATTTTGTTTGGTGCATCTTGCTGATAACGTTACAGTGCCTTTTTGTTGTTTGAAACACCATCAATCAGGTGCGTCTAAGTATCTTGGAAACTGTTTGGAGTGAGTCTGTCCCAGTCAGGTAAGGAGGAGAGACTCGTGTGTAGTTTTATTGAAGCAGCCTGGTACAGTGGGTGGGTATTTTGGCTGTGTGCAACCACTGAGCAACACTAAACTTAAGGTAAAAGGGAAGGAGGCTGGCTGACAATATTTTTTTGCACCCCGCAACTACTGAGGGCCTGATGTTATTTTGAACATATGCAAAGGCCAGCACTTTGGGCTGGCCCTGTGGTAAGACAGGTTTGCTTCTCCTTGGCTTGGAAATGGGATTTGCTCCTCAACAGAGCAGGGATGAGAATTTTCTGTTTGAAAATGTGCTAGTCTCATGTTACTGTGTTTAATGCAATTTCAAGTGCTTTTACTGCAGAAAATGTATATTGCTAATATTATCTAACATTACTATATTAGCCATGGAATAATGATCCGTTGTGGTAAAGCAGTAAGAAAAAAACATTATGTATTATATGAACATTTCAGCTTGTGTTAACCTCCTATTTGTGGCAGAACAGGAAAAAAAGAAATTTTGAGTGCAGGGGAGTTGTCGATTATACTTTTTTCATGGCGTTGGCGAGGTTTTCCTCTGCCAGAGCTTTCCATCGCTTTCCATCATCAGGGTGAATCAAAGCAGGCGCTGAGGTTAGGTGTTGGGAGCTCTCTTCTGGGTGAGTCACCGTCTCTCTCCTTGAGGTGCATGCTGCAACTGGTTTCTGTGAGCAGTCTCAGTTTCACGAGAATCATACTTTTATTTTCATCAACAATAGGGACTACTGACAAAGTGTAAAACAGCCTGTGTTTCCTCTAGACAAGAAAAGATACCCAGGCGAGTCTCAAGTTTATGAGAAACGCAACAGTTTGGAAGCTGAGGATAAAGTTTTTGCATTTGAAATGCACACAGTTTACCCAAGTAGAAACTTGTGCCCCAGCGTCTTGGGTCCCACGGATGCCGGGTGGGCTGAAACATCTGATCTCGGTAGAGTGGAAGAGACTTTGCTTGTAAAAATTGTGGAGCGGAAGGAATTGCTGCATCAGGAGGGCCTGAGTTTAGCAGTAAGTCAGAGCTTGTGGCGTGCAGGATGAAGCCCGTATAACCTCATGGATGAAGATTGGAGGTGGTAGAGTATGAAGTGGAGGAACACATGGCAGCATACTGCTTGTGGCATCCCACAAAACATCTCTATGCTTCTGAGGTCTTGTGCCTTTGCAGCTGGCTATCAGCTTAGCTCTGCTTTCCCTTCCCATCAAGATCTCTTTCTTTTAAGTTATTCCTAGCACCTTCTCCAATGTCCAGCTGTGCAGCCAGCAGTTAAAATAGTGCAGCCTCTTATGAGCAGAAAATCTGGAAGCAAGCTGGAGGGCCTCATTCAAGGGAGCCTGCCTTTGGGGTTGGTTATTACGCGGGGGGAGCAACCTGGGCTGGTGGTATGAACCATTTTTGACAAGGAGGCCAGGTACTCAGGTGCTTTCTTGGCCTTCAGTGGTGGCGAGGTGGTACAAGTTGCAATTTCCCTGTTGGCACATAAGGTTTTCAGAGAGCACCTGAGTGATGATCCTTGTGTTCCTTACCTGCTGGAGGACCTTGCTCTGAGTTAATTGTTCAAGGCTGGAAATGACTGCCAGATGTGTGTGCTAGTGATTAATGCAATAAAGAGAAGCATTAAATACTTCCTTGGAACAGAAGGTCTGGGTGTTGAAATCTGCCTAAAACCAAAACGAGACCCTGCATGATCCTGGAAAGATATGCCACAGCTGTGGTGTGAGCTGGGGAGGGCCAGCTGGGAAGAGCTCCTTTATGAACTCCATTGATGGACCACCACCCAAATTCAATCAAGAGCAGTTCAAAAAGTACATTAATGCCTTTGGCATTTCTGCTGTTCTTACAAAGAAGCAAAAGGCCTGTCCTTGCTGTTGGTGTTAACATGACAGTGTAAGCTAAGTCTTTCGCCATCCTCCTCTTGTGCGAGTGCAGAGATACACCTCACCTGTCTGACCACCTTGCATGGTCTCCATCCGATGCTCTGTGTACAAAGTCTGTGTCATCTTCACGGCTCACATATAAAGACAGTAATTTCCACAGAAATACTTAGTTTGAGTATTTTAAAGTAAAATAGTCTTTTGATGAATTGCTCCACATTCTTATCTTCAGTCTAAAATAAGCTTTCGTCTTTGGCAATTTTTGGGGTTTTGTTTATTTTGAGAGTGAAGAGCCAGCTTTGAAGTTTGGAGTATGGTCACGCTGGGCACAGCTGTTTTGAATTGCGTACGTTGTTTTAATTGCAGTTTATTTGTGTACTTCCAGGATAATTTCAGATTTCAACTGATGATTTTGATTAAGCAGTTGCCCTTTTCTGGGCACTGGCTCCGTTGGCTGTTTTTTCCCTGAGCACTCTGGATTAACTTGTTGGGAAAGGCTTTTCACCTCTGGATATTGGTAATTTTTGGGGTGCCACGTGGCAGCTTCACCCAGAGCAGCACCATGACTTCTGTATGTAAACCCCTGGAGACCGGTGCTTGTTCCTTTCACATGGACTGTCCCTTCACGTGCCGTCGATACCACAGCTCTTCCTTGCTGAAGTACATCTGGTAGGAACTATTTTGTCTTGATGGTCTATAATATAACTGCATAAAAATAACTGTTCAAACTTTGTACATCGATTTCTTAAGTTTTTATATGCGCCTACTTGAAATATGAGCAAAGCAAGGAAATAAAACTTGTTGTTTTCCCTTTTTGAGAAAGAAGGTGGCATGAGAGAGGCAGATGTTCAGCCTGGAGAAGAGAAGGCTCCAGGGAGACCTTACAGCATCCTTTCAGTACCTAAAGGGGGCTTAGAAGAAAGATGGAGACAGACTTTTCAGCAGGGCCTTTAGTGATAGGACAAGGGAGAAAGGTTTTAAACTAGAAGAGGGTACATTTAGATTAGATACTGGGAACAAATTCTTCACTGTGAGGGTGTTGAGGCACTGGAACAGGTTGCTCAGGGAAAGTGTGGCTGCCCCATCCCTGGAAGGGTCCAAGGCCAGGTTGGACAGGGCTTTGAGCAACTTGATCTGGTGGATGGTGTCCCTGCCCGTGGCAGGGGGGTTGGAACTAGATGGTCTTTAAGGTCCCTTCCAGCCCAAACCACTCTATGATTGTACGATTTGAAACATGCGATTGCTGTCTTTAATGGGCTTAGGGTGAATTGCAGTTTAGGCTGCTAATAAGCATGGTCAGCTTGTCTCTGGTGCTTAAAATGTTTGACCAAAAGGATTTTTCACTGGCGAGCAACAGATTTTCTGCTGTGACAGTAACAGGATTGAACGTAGAGAAGATACCACATGTTGAGGATGAGCTTCTTGGGAAGGCAGAGCTGCAGAGGCTGTGGAGGTACCCAAGGAAGATGAGTGCGTGTGGGTGAGTCGGCAGACCGGCCATCCTCCATCTGACCACTGGCTTACCCCAACAGAGCGATACGAGCTGAAATCAATCCCTGCCTGCTGTAATTCAAACAGATATTTAAATGGATGAAGTATTTGACCTATTGGCTAAAACAGGTAACAGAGAGAAGGAAGCACAGCCATTTGCTTTCAGACCCAATGGAGCGCTGCCCTGGCACTGTGTTGGTGGGGAGCAGACTGATCTCACTCAGGATGGGTTAATTATAATCCTGGCAATCTGATGGATGCATGTGAAAATGGAGGGAGCTGGGTTTAAACAAGTTATATTGTGCTACATAACTGAAGCTCTGGGGGAGAGAGGAGCTGTGGTTACTGGGATACAGGGGGGATAAAGATGTGAGGTACCAGGACCCATGGAGCTGTTGTTTATCCTGATGCACATTGAATAAGGTCAGTGTGACATCAGGGAGGTGAGAAGAACACTCTTAGGATCAAGCTTTTGG
The DNA here is from genome assembly GCA_035590215.1 of Microhierax caerulescens. NCBI lineage: Eukaryota > Metazoa > Chordata > Aves > Falconiformes > Falconidae > Microhierax > Microhierax caerulescens. The sequence continues at coordinate 6,431,347 of JAVJGJ010000061.1, forward strand.
AGTTGTAGCGCTCTGACAATCCTGTGTGTAAAGCAGACATGTCCAGTCCAGCTTCCCTGACTGTGCTGTTTGGTTTTTGCCTTTGATTGGAAGCTTTCTCAGATCTCTGAAGGATTTTTTCACTTGTGTGGGGTCTCCCCCCCAGTTTTTAAGCTCTTGTTTTGTAGAAGGAAGGCTTGATGGAGCACTCTGAAAGGCTGAAACACAGAGCCTTGCAGTCTGACAGCCACCTGGGACCCAGCAGCTCCATCAAACTCAAGTCATGCTCTGTTTGCTGACGGTCCTGTTTCCATGTCTCCGTTTTTCATTTTCCTCAACGAAGAATTCTCCCTTTTTTCCTCTGTTCTTTCCAATTCTGCCATCCACTCAAGAAGCTGCAGCTTGTAAAGTGAGAAGGCATCTGCTCAGTAGTGAGATCGTAGATGGTTCCTGTTGCCAGCAGTGTCCAGGGAGGGGTCCAAGCATGTTTCCTTGGCCTCTATTCTCCCAGCCCTCTGCTTCGTCAAGGAATTTTCCCTGGGTTTGCCTGCTTTCTGAAAGCATTAGTGTAATGGGTTGCTGAGTAATTATTATCACTTCTCGTTTCTTCTGTGGAAAGGATCAGAGCCCTTGGACGCAGCCTGCCTTGGAAATAGTTTTGTGGATGAGTCTTATTTAGTGTGTGTGCTAGCTAAATGCAGGGCTGGGGTAAGGAAGGAAGCCCATGCCATTTGGTTCATATAACGTACAGTTCATTCCCTCTTTAAGTGGCAAGGCTTTTCTCCTCTTGGTATCTCATTAGCTTGAACATAGTGTCCTGGGAACGTGTGGGCAGGAGCTGGAATCTCATTTGAAGCTGTAGAAAAGCCAGGCTATCATTCAGCTGGATTTCTTCCTGACAGTTTATTCAACCGGAGAGAAGGGAAAATTAAGCAGGTTATTGAACCTTCTCTCCTGCCTTTAAAATGTGCTTCATAGGTCTCCTTCTGCTGACAATTGCAGATAATTTCAAGTTGGGTTTTTTTTTTCTTTCCCCGCTTCATTTTTGTATCCCCAATCAGTTTTTAAAACCTACTGAAATATTAGTTGTGATTAAAGTGGCATTATATCTGTGAATTTGTAGCTATCAAATGTGAATTCATGTGTTCTGAATAGTCCATGATTGTGAAATGGCTGGGCGCCAGCACCACCTCTCCTGCTGAATGCCAAGGGAGTCCTGTGGAGTTTGCTTTTTTTAATGTGTTGAAGTTCATGGGGTCTGTCTCAGCCGATTAAACACCTGACACTGAGAATACTGACCACCTGTAGAAATGTTGATCTGTGATTGTGGAACACTCTCATTACCTCATTCATGTACCAAGAAGGATGGAAAGTTCTTTTCACCTGTGATGAAAAGCTACATCAGAACTTACAAAAAAGACAAAACCCCACACCATGCAGTTAGCAGGGAACAGGGACATTTGCAGAATGGCTCCTGAAAGAGTCTGTCGGTTGAACATAATATTCCAGAGTTAAGTTTAATGCTTGGACTATGCTAATTTCTTGAAGACAGTCACCTTTTCAGATGGATAGCACCCTGCAGATGGTGGCAGATTGTACCCTCCTCCACTCTTGCCAGGAGCTTGTGCTCAGTGACAGAATAAAAGCAGTAAGGATGAAGCTATCCATAAGAGTTGATGAATCTCTTGCCTTTAAAATTGAAGTGCTTCGTGCCAGGGAAAATATCTATGAATATATTTATAGTAATAAACAGCGTAGTCTCAGCTCCTTCGTTGCAAGTGGGGAAATTGCTGTTCCACCAAGTCTGTGAAAGTGGAATCTACTTTTAGATGCTTTGACATGGTAGTTGTTTTTTTTATTTTTTCCTTGTGATTTAAAAATATCTGAAGTCCAAATTTTAGAAATCTGTACATGAATTGACATGAAGATATTATATGCAGACTACCTAAAGCTGGCAGATAATGGCTGGTATTACATCAGGAGCAGGTACACTGGGACAATTTTCCTGCTGCCTGGTGTTGGTAGTTGTTGACTTTATATCAGATAGGCTTGGGATAATGGGAAAGTACTCTGCGGAGTACCAGGTTTGTTGTAGCATCTCATCTGAGATGGATTTAATATCAGGACATAGTGGGCTCCTGCAGACCCTACCCCGAGTCTCCCAGCACCCTGGGGAGACAGGAGCACAATGATACACAATGATGTGGTTTATTATTATTATTATGATATGGGCTCCTGTCTAGGGCAGTGGGGCTGGAACTAGATCATCTTTAAGGTCCCTTTCAACCCAAACCATTCTATGATTCTCCATGTGGTGGAAACCCTGAGCTGCCCTGCTGGGGCTCGGGGTGGCACTAGGCAGGAGAAGGTGTTGGATGCCCACCACCAAATACCTTCTGACATGTTGGCTGCAGAAGAGGGACTGCGGGAAACGATTGGGTAAGCTGAGCTAAAACCAGAGCCGGGTCTCTGACATAGTGATGTCCTGGTATGGCATGTGTGCTTACCGGTGGCGGTGTGTGTGAAACAAGATAGCAGTCTTCGCAGCCTGTAACTGGAGAACTAAAACCGGCGGCTGCTCACATTGACCGGCGGCTGCGTGCAGGAGGAGATCGCCCACGGGAGGTGGTGGAGCTCTCAAAGGAGGCTGAGCCGGCTCCTGCCTTAGGAGTCAGAGCACATTTGGGAACGGGTGGGACGCTGCTGTTCCCTACGCCTGTGTGGTAAGCTGCGTTTGCTAGGTAGGTGTTTGATGTTGGATGGGAGCAGGTGTATTCCTTGGTTTTCCATCTTGCCTGAGTGACAGCGAGAAATGGCTAAGGTGCGACAAGTGGTTGGAATGTAGGAGACGTGCTTTGCTTCTACTGGAAGCGCATGCTTGAGCTGGTCTGTAACTGGACTTTGTAGCTGTCTTCTGTGTACCAACTAGGCTGATTCTGAAACTTGTTACAGGAGAATGGAATGAAAACCAGGATTAAATATGGGTATTTTTGGCTTAAAAGGAAGAATACACATCAAAAGTGTACTATACCTGCTATTTCTTTAATGTGGCATTTCTTTCCTTTGTATTATTTTATTTTTTTTCAACTTAATGCTTTATCTGCCTTGGGGGATGGTGGAAAGGCTGGCTGTAGGGTGTAGTTCTGACTTTCCTTGCCCAAAGGGGGAAGCAGGTCTACTGAAAGGCTAGCTGTTCTTGTTTGCTGTAATTATGTCAAACCATTTTCAGTAAGCTTTATCTCTTTAATCTAATGGATAGGTTACCACAGAACTTAGATTACTTACATTTAAATGGGAAGGATGCTTTTATTACTGTGAATTTCCGAAATGACCTGTCTTTCAAATTTTTGTGTGGATCAAGTCGTTAGAATCTGCTGAAGAAACTGAAGGTTGTAGTCTTTAGTAGGAGTTGCATTATCCTCCCATTGCAAAGAATAAGGAAAATAATGGCATAGGAATGCTTTTACAATTTGTCATTTGAAAAAGAGTGTGTTGTTATTTGGATATTAATCTATAAACACCTTGAGGACTACAGCCTTTCCTGCTTTAACACGTCTTGGGTATTGGGCTTTTGGGGTGGCCCCCTGTTAATACGGTAAAGGTTGCCGTGCTTATTAACTGTTGCTGAGTGTTACTTTTGTGTTCACCAAAGTGGGATCTGTTGGATCTGTCTTTACTGGGGGTTTGGTAGGAAAGCAGTGTGAAGCTCTTGTAGACGTTAGGCCAGAGTATGCTATGCCTTCTGCTTCAGAAATATATATCTCTGAATATATATTTCACAATATATATTGTGAAATACCAGTGTGGATTATAATGCAAAAGAAAGCTTGAAACACATCATAGCTCTTGCTTGTGAGGTACCGAGTGCTGTGGTCGGCTGCTGGCTTCGGTGGACTGCTCCACCTGACATCTGGACCTCTGAATGTCTCTGGAATCACCAGTATTGTCAAGGGCATGAAGGAGGTGTACAATTCCAGGTGTGTCAGCCTCTTCTGTAACCAAGGTGGATGTCAGCCTGACCTAGTTTCTACTGCATCAAAAGTAAAGGCATCAGAATTACGGCAAATTAAATATATGCAAGACCATTCTGATGTTTATGCGTTACGGCACTCACTGGCAATGGAAGGTGGCTAACTTGGATATGAGATGTAGGAGTAGTAATAATAATACTAAAGACCCATAAACAACGCCATATAAAGAGGATTGGATTTGCCTTCATCTAAACGGGTGTTTTCTTGTTTATACTTGCAGGCCAAAACCTAACATATTTAGAGCCCAAATCTAATGATTTTTTTTTTGTTGTTTTGTTTCTTTTCCTTCTGTCCGCTGTCCTGCCTGTTGATATCTGCAGCATTTTATTTTTACCATCTACCTTTAAAGTATGAGTAAATAGTACCTAAAATACTACGTTTGTTGAATTCTATAGGCTGTTGCGATGCTCTGGATTTTTATAGCAGTCACAGTCGATTCCAATTGAAACCATAATTGGTATTTTGACTTGATAGCTGCTGTAAATCTCAAAGAAGGGAAGAGAAGGATGCGCTCATTTTGTTAGGCTGCTTCTCTTTCGGATGCGTAGTGCATCTTCCAGCTCTCTGGGCTAATTAAAATGCCATTACAGTACATGTGGTGCTACAATACAGTCTAGGGAGACTTCCAAAAATAGCTTCTTGAGTGCAGACAAATTAGAGAGGAAATATGCACTGAGCATTTTCTCATAGGTTTAAAGAGAAATAATCCATTTGCTGCCTTAATTGCTTTCTTGTAAATGTTGAAGACTTTTTTTTTTTTCTCTGTAAATTTCGAATGAGTAGACAAATAAATAATATGTCCATGCTAATTACTATTCTCATTATTAATATTTTAACTTGTTGTTACACGCCGTGGCCATTAATATGCAAGTCAGGGTGTTTGAGTGGGCTGTTCTTAACGGTCAGGGATGGAGACTTGTATTCCTCAGCGATCCTATTTTAGCTGCTTGGTATCCCAAGGCTACAAGGTTAGTGCACGGTCTGGTTTTAGAAATACGGCAATGACCAGAACCACCCCCTCACCCAGCCCAAATCCTACCAAAAAGTAACACAGAAAAATACTGTTTGCACCTTGTTCAGCAAAAGAACCCCCCAGCTCATGTATCGAAAATGTAAGATACTTTTTATAATGCGGCTGTGGTACATGTATACTGATAGCGCAGGGGAAAAAAAAAACCCAAGATGTTCTTGGGTCTGGAAGAGGTCCATGAAATTGCCACGGGCTTACACGTGTAATGGAGACGGCACATAGCTCCTGGGCAGTGCCAGTCAGGGTGAGGAGCTCTCACTTTTCACAGCCTATCCCCCCTGTAAGCGGCTGCCAGCAGCCCCATTGCGAGGGCTGAGGCTGCGGACCGCTGGGCAGCCTTCATCAGGGGGAGGGGAGCGGGGGGAAGGGGAAGGCAAGAGGAAGAGCTCGTGACTGTGATGGCGAGTACCATGCGGAGGATCAGCTCCGTGGAGCACAGAAAATGGTGCTGATGGGTGTACAGGCTGTGTAGGATTGTTTCAAAGCTTGCTTTAGGACTGCGTTCAGGCCAGCCCCCCCAGGCACAAGTCCCCTTTTACCGGCTGGAGTGCGTTAGGCGAAATGGAGGGCATTTCGGGTTGGGTTTGAGATGCATACCCCCCCCCCAAAAAAAAAACAAACAAAAAACCAACCAAAAAAAACAGGCTGTGTGCTCAGACAGCTTCATGGTGCAACTAAAACTACAGGATGTGGAAAAGTGTGGGAAGCGGGATCAGCCACTCTGCTCCTGAAAAACGAAAGCGGATCCTTGCCAGCGCACATCTTTACACCAGCTTGGAAGGTAGCCCTGATGCAGCACGGACTAGCTCATCCCTTGGGAGAAGGTAACTGTGAGGCTGGTTCTGTCTTTTTCTATGAAGTGCAGTATTGTCGTGTTCAAGTGACTTCCAGTTGAACCGTGAAGCAGATGGGGAAGGTGGCGTGGTTGGAGAGAAGGGGAATGGATCTCTCTTCTCTTTGCGAGACAAGTTCATAATTGTTTTACTAGAAAGCAGTGAGGAGAACAAGGTAATTGTTTGCTTGATGACAACTACAAATTCAGGGGTCATTGATCCAGAAACATCCCCTTTCTTTCTGTCCTTTGCAGAAGCTTAATTTTAAATGTGGATGCATGCTCTTGAAAGGATGTGGTTGGAATAGTCTCTTAGATACCAACTGATGGCTATTTATCCTGGGCTTACTGTCAGCTGCCTTGTTTTGCCTGAAGCTTTTTATCGATTGGACACCAAGATATAACAGCTTCTTTTTATTTTGGCTTGGAAAGTACGGGGGCAAACTTCTGAGCTCTATCTGTCTGGGGAAAAAAATAGTCAAAATCATCTGGTTACCGCTTTGTGAGTGGTTTGCAAAGAAACGATTACCAAATTCATCACCAGTCACTTAGACTGTTGCTGATGTCTTACTGGGGTGTCTGACTGCTCAGCAGTTTTCCTCTGCACTCATTTTTCTTACCTAGGAACTGGAAATAGGTAAACAAAAAGCTTTGTTTCCTACTGTATTTATGGAGAATGGTAGAGTCCATCAGAGGTTTTGCAATTTGTGTGCCAAGCCCACCCCAAAACCAGCTTGGAAAGGAACCCGAAGCTGTGAACAGCAAGTGGCAGTAGCTGCCTCGCCTGGAGGACATGGACTGGCAGTTCAATGGCAAGATCTCAGGTTTTAGGACTTGTTGCTTACAGGAGGGATAATTCCCTGTCTTCTCAGAAATAATCAATCGCTACTATATAGTGAAGTGTTGTCCAGAAAGTATATGACTAAAGAAGACCAGAAATTTATTTGGTCAAGAGGTCTCAAACTCCCTGCATTAGCAGGTAATTGCTTATCCTGAAAGAGTCTCAGGGCCACTGTGTCATCTTCCCTCAGCTGAGAACAGGCTGATGTTGGAAAAAAACTACGAGTTCTGCGGACCCTCTATCTCATTTTTCTAAAATCTTTTCTCAGAGGTTTCTCCTAGATTGCCTACAATTCATTTTCTGGTGTTGAATCTAAACCAGAGGGCAGCGCGTTGGCCGCAGAGTGTGTCACGTCCCTGAGTAATGACCTCCCCTGCCTTGTCCATGTGCCTGCTAATGCATCCTGGAGTGAACTTACATCTTCTGCACTGTTGCCCAATGGTGGATGCTCAGTTTTATAAAGCCCTTCGGCTTTTCTTTCTTGTATCCTTGTTTTACCAGGGATATTTAATTTTTAACTGTATTTTTGACTGTTAATATTACTATCATCATCATCGTTAAGGTGGTAGGGTTTTACTCATTCGTCCATCCATTTTCCAGCTTGCCATTCAATTCTGCATCTCATGCTCCAAAGGGGGGCATCTCTAGGGTGTCAGGACAAACCTGAGTTTTAAATGCAACTTTATGGCTCTTAGCAGTGAATTGTGAACTGCCACAGCACGGTGGATGTAGTAGATCCAGAAGCAGATTATGACTGAGGGGCCCTTTTAAACCAGGTGTGTACTTCATTTAGGGTGATTCATGAAGACCTGATTTTCTTACTGATATGCCCTGTGTTGCCTCTCAATGTGGATTGTTGTTTTTTGGTTTGATGGGGTTTTTTTGTTTGTTTTTGTTTTGCTAGTGTTTTTTTTTTAACTTGAGTAAAATAACTTTTTTTTTTTTTTTTGTCTCCAGTTTGCCAGCCAGGCAAACTGAAAGAGAAACAAGTCATTTGCCTTCCTTCAACTTCACATCTTGCTTTACCTGTTACCTGATTATTCTTTTTTTGTTTGTTTTGGTTTTGTTCTGCCTCTTGAAATTGTCCTTTCTTTCAGGAAATAAAACCTAATTGATAATGCCAATTTTCTGTACCTCTTGCTCCTGCCTTTCTCCCCTGCCTCTCTTCAAGTTTTACTTCTATAGCTCTACAGAAGTTTTCCTGTACCCTGGGTGTCCTTTAAAGATCATGCTGGTTGTTCATCACTTTACTCAAGGTATACAAGTAGGCCAGGGTGATTTGCATCAGGGAAAGATCTGGATGGATACATGGAAAACTATTTAAATAACCACTTCGTTCCCAGTTCTGCCTTGCGTTTTTAAATTCATCAGAGTTAATTATAGTAAGGCTGCTTACAGTCTTCTGTAAGAGCTCACTGAATGCTTTAACCGTCTGTTTTTGTTCATTATTTGTCTTTTTTTTTTCTTTTCTTTTTTCTTTGAGGTAATAAAGCTGTACATCCCTGTCCTTGTCTGTTTTGCCTTTGCCTTGGACGACTATGATGATGATAATTTTGCTGCTTCATCTTTTCTGAGAATTTTTTAGCTGTGCATGTTTCTGTCTTATTCTGGAGGGTACTGTAGCCATCTTGCCTTTGTTTTGCTATTTTCAACATGTTTAAATCCTGCAAACCTAGCTACTTCCAAACCTGTCCTGGCTATATTTTTAAAGTAACTTAAACAACTCTTTGAAACAGACTAGGATAAAAATAAAGTGTTCGAGTTCCCATCAATGAATAATGGCTTCATCTTATTAATTAATGACTAGAAATACCCATCTGGAAATTAAGCTACACTAAATGTTCTCTAACTCAAGCCATAAATCAGACAGGCTGGTGTCTGCCTCCTTGCAGGCTCGATGGATGGTGCAGTTTGTCTTTCCCTGGTGAGCATCTTGGACCGGACAGGCTGCAGGCATTCATTTCACTGCCGGCTGCTGTCAGCCCTGGGATTAATCTGCCCAGTTCAGCCTCCCCGGTACAGCTGGGACAACTCAGCCCTGCACTTTTCTGGTATTTTAGGTGAAAACCTTCGGTTGATTCATGCAGAACTAATTCCAAAAGATGTTTTCTTGACAGTTATTTTTAGTAGCTTAGGAAAAAAGTTGGCTACTAGAGAGCTCAGAAATATTTTGTAGGTAATCTGGTTTGTCTCAGTACTATTCAAATCGGGGTTTGTGGTTTGTAAACGAGTGAAATCATGATTGCATGGTTGACCTCTTTGCACTTGCTTTGCCTGTCCAGGGCAGTAAGAAAAGCTGCTTCCCATCCCTGCCCACTTTTGGGGAGCTGCAGAAGCCACCCCTGTGCTCCGTTCTAGGCAGTAACAGGGATAAAACTAGAGCTGTGTGTGGCACAGGTAATTTCTGTGGTTTTCTTTTCGTTCTGTAATTGCCAAAGCTTTCTCTGTAGACATGCGGTGAATTGTGGAGAGGATTGGAGCTGAATACCTTGTGAAGGTAGGAGGTGGGAGTAAAACTTTATTGTAAAGGAAACCGATTGTGTTCATTTTAGCCTTTGCAGACCTAGACTGCTCCCTTAGTGCTTTCAAAGTGTTGGCATAAACCATCGTGCTTTTCCTCTGTCACACAAAGGTCAATTATACATTGATTGGCTTAGGAGAGAGTCTCCAGTAATGGTGATAAGAAAACCCAGTGCAGCAGTAGCAGAAAACACACCTTTTCTTGAGGCTTACATTGCCCCAGGTGACCAGATTATCTTCAGTGTCATGGTGCGACAGGATCTATGAAGCAACACAGTTGAATATGCAATACATAGGGATTTTTTTTCTCTTCCATATAGAGCACATAATCACAGCCTAGGCCTCCAAACCCCTCCCATCTTTCAGCTGTCAGTTCTTAGAATTTTTTTTAACAGGTAATTCTTTAAAAGTTTGACATGGGTTTAGCTCCTGTGTTTGAGAGAATGAATTGGTCAAAGTAAGCGCTTCTGTGGGCAGCAGTATTGCTGAACGAGGAGGAACCCTGGTACAGCGGGTGTATGGATTTTAGTAATTGATCAGAATTTGGTGTAGCGCAGTTAGGGTTTTAAAGCCTTCTTTCACACTGGTGTAAGGGACTCTTCTGCTCCTTAAATTTTTCGGTTGGTTTGGGTTGGGTTTTTGGTTTTTTTTGGGGGGGGAGGCGGGGGCTGTGTCAGTATTGTGTTGGCAGTAGATAGGATGCTTCATTAAATGCTGCAGTATTTTAACTTTCCTAATAAACTGATCACCTAGGCTCTTGACTAAATTATTTCTTTGCTTCTTGTAGCATCTTTAGCTCGTTGTAGGAAGCTGAAGAGAGAAGAATGCTTAACTGCTTTGAGAAGCCAAGTTTGTGTTCTGTGGGTTTTTTTTCTTTGTTTTTGAGCTCACAAAAACCAAGCTAACTCTGCATGTGAAGCAAAGTTTTGAGTCCAAGACACTCATTTTTTTATCGAGTGAAGCTCATTGATGGACGAAACGTTGCATCTTTGCCTAACACAGATACTGTGCAACCACCGCAGTCCAGAGCAAAAGAGTATTTCTCATCCCAAGTAGCTGACCCAGTGTACAACTGTGTTGATTTTGGGGAATCCCTTGCAGCATCCTGACAGCAAGTGGTGTCTGAAACGGGAGGGACTGCCTGCATTTATGGAGGTGGCTGGACGAAGAGTTTTTGGCTTTGGCCTACAACTGTTGGGATGCTGCTGGGAAAAGGACAAGGCCAGTTCTGTCTCGGGCGGTCTGGGTACAGAGCACAGGCTTCTCTTAAATGTGCGCTGCTTCTGCAGTGAGTCATAGCAGCTGTATAAAATGAGCTGGAAATCTCTCCGAGGGCCTGGCTTTTTCACTGCTGCTGGTGTTCTGTAGTAACAGAGAAGGCATGTGTACGGGGAGCAACAGAGCAGAACGTGTGTTTGTTTGCAGCTACTTCAGTTTAAAAAAAAAAAAAAAAAAAAAATTGCCTTATTACAAACTAATGTAAACATTTTCATAAGAGTTTTCCCTTGAGATCTACATACATAACATTGTACAAAAAGAT
>JAVJGJ010000061.1:6443148-6462339 GCA_035590215.1 Microhierax caerulescens
GTCCCTTCCCGCTTGAGATATTCTGTGGTTCTATGGTTTCTTAAAGATCAGAGCGTAGGTGCCCATTTTTTTTTTTTGTCCCCCCCAGCAAATAGAGAATTTTATATTTTTTTTTTTTATCACTCATTACAGCAAATAGAGAACTTTGGTCTTACGTAGTTTGGTTTCATTTCCAGTGTTTAAAATGTCAGTACTTTAAAAGATGTTCTTCAATGTTTTTATGTGATTAGGCTATTACTCATTTTGAGACAAAGATTGAGGAGTGCTGGTTTGTGGTTTGTTTTGGGTTTGTTTTTTTTTTTTTTTGTTTTAAATTAGTTGAAAAATGTAGGTACTTTATTTCTTAGAATTAAAAGAAAAAAAAAAAGCCTTAAAAATCCCCATTAACCGACACTTTCCTTGGTGATCTCTGATGCACTGGTGAGATTGAAAATTCACAGCAGTGCTGCAGGAACTCCCCAGGCGACATAATTTCTTGGTTTGGTCTGCATCAGTGTGGGTTGCCTGCTTTGTGCAGGTGCCCATCCACGGTGTCTGGCCAGCAGGTGAGCCTGCTGTGGGCTCATGCCATGGAGAGCTGGGCTTTTGTCAGTTGTCCTCTACCAGCAGCTTTGTGCTGCTGGAGGTGCAGGTTTAATATGTCACAGGTTCAAAACTGCTGGGTTTAGCATGAGGAAGGGCACCTTCGCTCCGACAGCCTGGCTGCAGATGGGTATTCTCGTCAGAGCTGACCCCGATTTGTCTTGTAGAGCACCTGGGCTGCTGGTGCAGGGCTCGGCGTGGTAGGTGGGTCCTTCTCCTCTGATGGCACATCTTCACCTGAAATAAGTCAGCAGAGAACCTGAAAGTACTCCGCTCCCCACGAAAAGGTGGGAGTCCTGGGGCTGTTCATGCCTTTCCCTCTTGTGCATTCCCTTTTCCCAGATGCTGTCTCTGGCCGAGCCACGGCACATGCCGGTGCAGGTACACGTGCCGTGCCGGCTGGCCGCTGGGGTGGCTGCCACTTCATTGCTAGGGGAGTCCAGCAGAGTGATTTTTTTTTTTTTTTTTTTTAATTTTTTTTTTTAGTTGCTGCCAGGCTGAAGTGATGAGTTTTGAGAGCTGCTCATGGTCCCTGGGTGGTGCTGGCATGTTTACTGCAGAAACATAGCAAGGGCTTCAGCAGCAAGTGGGGTTGAAGTTCGCCAATGAATTAAAAAATTACTAATGAGGGCTACAATAACGAATTCTTGTCTTACAGAAAAAACAAAGCTGTAAAACCTGACATTTTAGTAACCAGGAAGGATGTTTTTTTTTTTTTTTTTTTTTTCTCCTCCCTATCCATTTATACTCTGATCTGTAGAGACCACTGGGATGTGAATCTGGAGAGGCTGATGGCTGAATGTTGTTTAAAATAGCGATGTGTTTCTCTACCCTTTCCGTCCATTGCCTCATCACTTTTTGCTGCTCGCTGCGGCTTGCGCAGGTGAAGCTCAGCTGACCAAGTCTCATCCCACTGATGCCGTAGGTTGGCCACTGGTACATAGAGGTGAGCCACTCTCTTGGCTCTGGAAGTAACAAGCCAAAAGCTGAAAAAATTATAATGTGAACAATCTATATTACTTGTTTAAGAAGAAGAACTCCCCATGGTTATGACTTAATTTATTGACATACTTGACTATTGACATAGTGAGGCTGCACTGATCCTTGGGTATGGTCACTGGAGGCAAACCCATGCCAGTGATGGAGAAGACCCAACTATGCTTTCTCTACAGAAAGCTGGAATGGAAAAAAGAGGGAGAAGAACACGAAGTATGATGATTTTTTTTTTTGTTTTGTATGTGTTTTAATGTTCTACTGACATCTTAACATTTTTATAATACGGTCCTTTGCTTTTACTGAGAGAGATGAGGTGACTTCTTTGATGTCTCCAGACAGGGTTTGGCTTGATCGTATCTGTGCTGCAGCACAGAGCGCAGAAAGGCATTAGAGGAGAACAAGTGAGATGGAACTGGCAAAGGTGCAGCTATTTACAGTGGAAGAAATGGGTTTAAGATAAGTTTTCTGTATTCAAGTATTCATAATCTAAGTACTGAAAACATAATTTAACATTTTTTGCTGCCACTTTTATTGGCGGGGGGGTATAGATGGGAGGGGAATGGGTGACCAGAAAATCTGGTCTGGCAGTCTACAGCAGTAGGTACTGTGTTCTTCTGTTTTAACTCTACCTGAATGCAAGATACAATCTTTGAAATATTTTAAATAGAGAACTGCTTCGGCAAGATGGATTTCTGCATATCATTTACAAAATATGTTTTTAATGCCTTTCTGAAATCCAAACTTATGCAAAATGGAGCTTGTTATGCATGTCTATGCATTTTAATCTCCTGCAGTGATTTGTCAGTTTTCCTTAACATCTCCCTGGCATATTACAGCTATTCTTCAACTTTGCTTCACAGAGCTGCGTTTCTGTCTTAACTCACTCGGTTCTCAGAGCAAGGAATGAATTGCAATTTAGTTATTGTATGGTAAGGTTTATAAGCTGACATGTGTATTTCCTTGGATTGGGATCAGTACCAGTTGTGGATTTAAAGACCTGGAAAACCTGAGCGTAATTCGGGATGCAGTATCTTCTATTTTATGCTTTAGTGTAAGCAGTTGTTACACAGCTGTCCCGTAAATGTTCTTGTTTCTATTGATTTATGCTACTTGTGTTTCTGCTTTACATTGATAACTGGTTAGCAATCTTTTTTTTTTTTTCTTTTTTTTTTTCCCCTGCTTGGAATGTCTAAAAATAGCTCAGGTATTCAAAAAGTTGATGTGGTGTGGGTTTTTTTTTTGTTTTGCTTTTTTTAATTTAATCTTTTTTTTTTTTTCTTTCCAGATGGGCTTTCTGGCAGAGACCAGCCAGTAGAGCTGTTGAATCCACCTAGAGTGAACCACATGCCTAGCTCTGGTAAGAAGAAACTTTTATTAAATGTTGTTCCTATTCTGGGAATGCAGTAAAATACTCTGCAGCTCTATCTTGCAAGTGGGAGAGCAGAATGCAAATGCAAAATGCTGGAACAAAGTGTGTTAGAACTTGCACACATCTACTTTCCCAGGCTGGGCGAGTGGGATTTGGGAGTGGGGGGGAGGATGGAGCACAGCAGCCTTAGGAGTAGCTCAGCCCTGTGCCTCGGTAAGGGGCTAAGGAGAGCCTCACCTGGCTGGAACTGCTTCTCTGTCCTTAGAAAGGAGAGGACAGCAAAACAAAGCAGTGTCTAACGAGTCGTTTCACAGCCTAAAAGGAGCATTGTGCAGCAAAGTAGGTTTTTTGAGTTGCTGCTCCCATTTAGGAGAAACCTCCTTGTATTGAAATGAGGAGCCAAACACAGGCTGATCAAAGCGTATCATGCTGGGCTTTGGGCTGTTTGCTTTTCTTGCCTTTTGATGATCCTGCTATGGTATCTCTTGGGTCTGGTCCTTCTGGTATGACACAGTGTTCATGTGGAGCCTGTCTGCTCCTCATGCAGCTGAGGGAGATCTTACGGCTCACAATTGCAGCACTTCAGGTGATGGAAACCCAAGTTTTGGTCACAGTACACGAAATGCTATAGAAAGCACTCTGCTGCTGTCCTTCGTGTTTCTCCCTTCTTTCTTCCAGAAGTGTTCTGTTTCCAGGTGTGAACAGGTAGAGATATTTATACTAGGGATGATAGGCTATATGAAGCATTATCTACTTTCTAGGTAGGAGCTCGAGTTTTCCAAAACCCCAACTTTCCCTTCTTTGTTGCCGTCCAAAATGCCTTTAGGTCCTTTTATATTAAGGAAGAGATCTTGCAGAAGATCTAAGCGCTTCTGGTAGTGCAAGTTAGAAAAATGTAAACGAAGCTTATTCAAAACAATTTGAGTAGATTGGGGGTGGGTGGGTGGAAAAGGGCTGTGACCTAACCTAGATTTTTGTGGACTTAAACATTCATCTGGGGAAAGAAAGTTTTAAAGGAGGTAGAGCTGTTGTGTTGGGGGAAAAAAAAAAAAAACCCGAAGAGATCCTTGTTTACCTGGTGCGAGTGTGTGGCTTTGGATTCTGAGAAATCTCTCTTCCCTCCGTGTGCTCCAAAACTTGCCTGTCAGGTAAGGGAGGTTATATTTCCCTAACCCTGAGAGAGATTCTCATTTTAAGTCTACTGTGGTAACACAGGTCAACTTAAATTTACTTTGTGTCAGTGTGCTGGACTGCATTCTGTGGCTTCGCACAAGAGGAGTCACAGTCCTCTTTTCTGTCAGTAGATCCATGGCCAGTATTGTGAATGCCATGGGGTTTAGTCTTTTACTCTCATTTTCATTTTTGTTTGGGTTTTTTTTGTTTGTTTGTTTGGGTTTCGTTTTCTTTCTTTATTTATTTTTGTTGATGCTTGTTAGGTTTGATGTTTCCTTCTGAGGTGTTTCAGGACAAAGGCTGATGCTGGCTAACAGCTTGGGTAACCTGAAGGAGGCTTTTTTAAGGTGTTACGGACTCATACAGGATTTATGGAATTCTTACTGTTTGGACTCCATTCTGAGTATTTTTAATAGCTCACCTATACACCTACTGAAGAAAAGTAAACAGCTGGCCGTCTCTGGGGTGCTGTGCTCATGCAGAGTGGGTGGGATGTGAGATAGGCAGCGACATCTCTTTGTTGAAGGACTTCTGCCAGCGTTTGAGCCACGGGAATTTCTGCCTCATGCTGGAAAGCTCAGGCTGGTTGTGCATGTAACAGGTGAAGGGTAGGACCGACTGGGAATGAAAATGTGACCTTACGCTAGATGTGACGTTGACTCTGGAGAGTGCTCACCCAGGAGCTTTTCACTCGAGACCCAACGCTTACTCAGTTTCTGCTAAATTTTGGAGAAATCTTTTCAGCCCTGCAGTGAGTACATGGGCTGGAAATGTCTGTCTTATATTTTGATTTCCAGAACGGTAATTAGACGTTTTGGCACGTTTGGAAATGCAAGCAGATATCATTGATCTTGGAAGCGGCACATTGTCTGGCTTTCAGGTGTGGTGCCTGCCTATACCTCTGTATCCTGATGGGTTTTTAAAACGACTATTAAAAATTGCTGTCAGGTTGAGAGAGTTACCCACTTGGGCAAATGATTGGCATGTCAGGGTTTTATCTTTACTACCTTTAGGAATTTGCTGCAGATTCTTCTGAGAGAAGAAAGGAGAAGTAATACCAAGTATTGCTCTGGAAAAACAAGTTGCATGTGGGTTTGTGGGGTGTTGTTCCAAGTCTCAGGCACGGCTGAAATAATGGTGTTGAAAAACAGCTTAGAGGAAAAAATAATGCTTAATCATGTCCTGGGATAGTCAGTTTATAACCTTATCCCATCCTGGTCATGGTAAAGCAATTGACTTGTAGCCCTCATGTTGAATAAGCTTGAGTGGATGGTGAACCTTTATCCCCAGAACTGCATTTTTTATGTAAGATAAAATCGTTGCGGTGTGCCTGTAGGAAACCAAAACGTTTCTCTTCACTATGATCCAGATGAAGGAGGGGTTTGATCCTCGTTCGTTGTTCTTCTTGGATGTAAAAAGGTGAGAAAGGGATGTACAATACGCAGGCCCTAAACCTGTGCGGTCCTGCGGAAGCATCTCAACTACAAACCAGAAATGTTTAGAGCACTTTTATGAAATGGTTTTAGGAGTGAATTGGGTTGAGTACAATGGAGTTCAGTCATCAGCCAGGTGTGTTTTTTGGGAAAATGATTCCTATCTTCTTCTTGCATAAATTAAGGATTAATTTGAGGAAGGGAAGTATTTTCTCTTTTTACAAATGTATCACTTATAATTGGTGCATCTGAATTTCTTAGTTACTTGTAGGAGTAACACAAGACAAAACCCCCACAACCCACCTCTCACACAGGAACAAAATAGTCTGTTTGATCATGCTGCTTTCTGCTTTTTGGGTTCAGAATATTACTGCTTCTTTGGCCCGGGGAGGAAAGGGAATAAATCGCTGAGATTATTATGTGATGTTGCTTTTCCTTAACCTTTACTTGCTGAATTTGAAGATCCTCAGATCAAGGACTACATGTTATTTTTCACTTCACGTTACATGGGAAAAATCTCATGATGTTTCAGTAGCCGTGGTTAACAGGAGAGAAAGATTCTTGGATGCATGAGCACAGAGGTTGCCACTGGAAGGAATTGTCCCACAAGTTTGTATAGTGGTGTTAAGTATTTTGTGTGCTTAAAAGTATTTTTCTTCTTTCTAGCACTAAACTTAGCTGTAGTCTGCATAAGGGGAGTGATTCATGAGTAAGGAGGGAAGCACAGAGCTCTCTTGTCCTCTTACTTTTTCTTCCTATGCTTTTGAACTGAGATATGCTATGCCTTTTCCATAGTGCAAAGCTGGGGGGGCAGCCTTAAAGATCTCAATTTGTGTAAATACCCAGATAATGCTGATAAAAACATCACCTGTGTGCTGTTGATACCATCCTTGAGATTAATCAAATAGAACTTCATTGAGCATACTTTGTGGAATGATATTTCTTTCTTTATAAGGCTGTGTTTATGGTACTTCAGATAACTACCTCCTATAAATATTTCCATTTTTTCTTGTTAGTATAAAGTTTGTAATTGCTCATTTTGCTACAAAACAATCTTAAGTAATTTCCTTAGTATTAGAAATGTGAAAACAGCTTTGTAGCTGTGATATAGAAGTAAAATGCTGGAATGAAATAAGATGGAAACTGGCCCTTTTTTAAACTTTACGTAATAAAACTGCAAATTGGGATGAACAGGCTCAGCCAACCAGCTGTGTTTCCCCAGTGTGTTGGTCATGGCCTGACGTGAAGTCCTGGGGATATCTGTGTACGGTACAATTACTATATTAGGAAAGAAATTCCCCTTCCCTTAGCATTTCCATTGGCTTTTCAGGGATGCATTCCCAAGCTGTGATAGAAGTAATAATGAAATCGTCTAACATTGCTGCGGTTGATTGCACCTTACAGATAGTTTGCGTTGGGACATACCCGTTGCAGCATGCACATGCATGGTATGAGGAGGAAGAAACTGGGCTTCTTGCCCCTTAGGTGAGGCCCTCTCTCTGGTTGCTGATGTGGAGCAGGTGGGATGCTGCTGCATGCCTTTTTGAGATTGCCCTCCAGCTGTGTGGGAGCCCACTGGTGGTCTGTGAGGCTGTTGTGCCTGTTAGCAATCAGTGGTGGTTTTCCAATGAGTTTTTGAGGGTTGATGGTAGCCTGCTGCAAAACGTTAGGAGCTGGTGGGTTAAACAAAGCATAGGGGGTGGCTGCTGCTGAGCAGTTGCCAGAAGAGCAACAGGGGCTTGACTGGGGATATCCTAATGGTGGTGGCGAGCGACCGCATCTTCTACATTAAGCTGCCTGATGTGGCTGCCCTCCATCCATGCCGCTGCCTACGTGGACCTCCTGCTGCTGCACGTGCTCCAGTGCTGCTGCTCAGCCCTTGGGATGGCTTTTCCAGTACAGTACTGGGGCTCTGCTGGATCCAACACTGACAAGAGCAAGGGAAGCCAGAAGATTATGCATGAGATTTCAGCTCCCTGCTTTTTCTTCTTTCTGGATCTAATTAACCAGTCTCACTTCCACATTCATTGGAAAAAAAATGTTGATGTATGTGTGAATAAATGGTTTGCAAGAGCCTCTAGACTAATATTGTTACACGATTTTACAGGCTTTTGAAATGGGAGATTAATCCCTGTCTCCAAGAGGAAGGAGTGGTAGTCCAGTTGGTCTAAGGGAGCCCAATCCCATGCCTTTGTTAATTTATCCTTTCAAAGGAACGGGATGCCCTCTCACTGCACCGTGTTTTCAGATGCTTGCCTGCTTTCTATAGTGTGTCTACTTCAAAAGCTCCTTCAGAAAGGTACCGAATCAGCGTGGCGCAGTGGGGCTTTGAAGCAGGTTCAGATTGCTGGCCGGTCGCTTAGGATTTGGGGCTCCCGACAGGCTTGTGCCTCCGCGGACAGGAGCCCCTTCGTCCTTGTTCACACTGGGATGTGTTAGTACAGGAACAGCATATGGTTTTATTGTGCCCCAGAAGTACTGCTCACACACAGAAAATCTAATCCTTTAATGTAAAAAATATCCTGATCTATTCTCCATGGAGTCTGGAGGTGGGGGGGAAACCCACCCCAAACCCCCAAATTATCATTGAGTTCCTGAGAAACCATTTTAACGTCACAACCGTACAGTAAGCAAATTAAATAGTTGTTTGGTTATTGTCCTGTTGTTAGCTTATTTAAAAGCTGCAGCTGTTTTTGTCCGGCTTGGTATATTAGTTTTGCCACCATTTAGATGCTCTGGCATAAGAGAAACGGCAGGTTAGTGTAGCTTAGAGCCTCGATGGTTAAAACCAAGTTAACCTTGTACTTACTGCAGTAGGTATGATTTCCAAACCCTAAGCTAGACTGCAAAATGTAGCCCGTGCAATGACAATAAAAGTGTTTTACCAGCTAGAGGTGCTACTGAAGCTCATCTTAACCCATTGCTCAGCAAGGAGGGCTTTGCATAACGCTGCAGCCGGCTCTGAGATTTCCACACGTGATTTGCTGTGTTGTTGTGCTTTCGTAAAAACCCTTTTGCAGCACGTCCAGAATGTGGTCAGCAAATTTGGGGTTATTTGTGCAGGACGAGGGAGGGAATTGCCGCATCTGGAAACTCTGGGCAGCTCCCTGCAGAGCAGCAGCAGGGAAGTTCAAGCTTCAGGACATCTTTGCTGGACGAACATTGCAGCCAAACTCAGGCTTTGTTGGTCACGGTCATAGGATAATTTAATGACTCTTCAACTCTCCATCAGTACGTGCCTTTTGCAGGGTTGTGTGCATGTGTAGGGATGTATGCAAGAGGGGTGAACTTTCTGGCCGGCCTGGTGAGGCACCATCTCTTGCCTGGACTTCAGCATTTACATTCTGCAAGGAATTAAACCACTTGTCTTCCCGGGTTGGGTTTGCTGGAGTGGGTGCTGCTTTGTCATCTGCCCAGGACATGGGTGTTCTGATCCTGTGGGGTGGGAAGAGCAGGAGCCCACAGCTCCTGAACTCTGTTTTGTCTCTGAAAAAAATATTTAGCTGTCACCTCCTTTCTTACCCACAAGGAAATGGTTATTAAACGGAGGAGGTGGGATGAATTATTAACAACTTGTTCCTCTTAAAAGCTGAAAGCATCACTTAAATCTTAAGCACTTGAATACAGAGCTGTTTTCTTAGATGAAACATAACTGGCAGGAAAGTTTGCTTTACTGCAAGACCCAACTTGCTATTTTTCTTTCTTCTTCCCTCACCTTGTTTAGTTTATTAATTCACACTGATCAACTGTAGGTTTCACTGGATTTGCTTAGTTCTGACTGTTCACAAAGTGTTATTTTCAAAAATGATAATTCTCACCGAGTCCCTACCAAAGGAAAGGTTGTTTTGTGCTTTTGCTTTTATCTTAAAGCAGGTGATGGAGGGAAGAGCCTTTGAATGCACGATCGTATTTACATTAAACTTTGAGTTCTTAGGGAAGGAGGAGATGGCATGGTGTGAGCAGACATTTAAGGGCTCCCTTGAATTGTTAATCAGTAATCTGTTCCCATTGCTTCTGGCTCTTCTAAAAATAACACTACCGTGAAATGAATGGAAAGTGATAAATATTTCATGGAAAGTTGATCACAGATTGAGGCATTTCTTGGTGAAAAAAATTCTGCGATGTGATCTTTCGGTGACTGTGCCGTGTCTTGTGGTGTGTGTTTCCACTCTGGGTGTTTTACCTACGTCTGCAACCCTGGAGAGGTAATCCAGATGAAATCTTTGTTGTGTTGTTGTTATTTCATCTTATTTTTAATTCCCTCACCTTTTCAAGTTATCGCTTGTCCTGTGGCAGGGGTGGTCCAACACACCCTGTACTCGACTCCTCTTTTCCGTCAGATTCTCCTGATGCCTGCTAGATGGATGTGTCAGCTGGAGGATGAGGGTGGAGGAGTTGCGGAGGGCTGGTTCGTTAGCAGCATGTTTGCTTTGGTCCACGTTCCCTTTTTATTGGTGTGCTCTGTGCTGCAGAGCTCCCCAGAGTGCTTTATGCCAAAATTAACTCCGGGTAGTTTATTGCTAAAGGGGAAATAGATGCTACAGGTCTGTTCTCAGCAGCCACCTGCGTTCCTAGGATTTTAGGAATTCCTCGCCTGACATGAGATACATTTGTAAAGATGCTAGAGGCTCTTCCACGGTGTATATTGATTTTCAGGGCTATATTTGACTCTGTTTTGTCTTTGGGCGGTGGAGGGAATATCAGGTGAATGGCTTGTGCAATGATGCCTAAAATAATGTAACAGTCTCCAGATGCTGACCTGGAGAATTGCTGTTGGTTGATTAAACAGACCTTTCCTCTCCCTTTTTGTCTCTTCCCCCCCTCCTTCCCCCCAAAAGCCTGCTCCAAACCCTAAAATGAATTAGGCTGAGACATAATTCGCCAAGTCTACAAACAAAAATTGTAACCAAGCTACTTCGAGCTGAAAAGCCCTAGCAACACTGACGCGCTGAGTTAATGCGAGACTGCTGCCAACGTGTAACGGTTTAACTTTGTTCTGGATTCTGAAGTCTTAAGAGGTGGGATGTTGCCTTCAACATAGAGGGTCTTTTGAAAGCTGGATTGCAGCGTGAGCTCTTCAGCTTCGCTGGCATGGTTTCTTCTGCATGCCCATGCTTTCCTAAAGCACATTCTCTCCAGACTTCTCACAGAGGGCTGTGCAGGGATGTCCTCCTCGATCGCCGCCTTATTCATCCTACCACCAAGCAACTGTGAAATCAGCGTTTCTGTGCCTCGGATGCCGTAGTAAGTTCATTCACACTAAAGCCATCTTATTTACCTGTATGGGTTGGTGCTGGCTTGGCACTTGCCCCTTGAATGCCTTGATCCGAGATCTACCTTAAGCTGGTGTGTCCTTTAACTTGAAACTCGTGCTTAGGATTACGTATCTGCTCCCTTTGGCTTAACTATTATCGTGTGATTTAAACCACTCAATCGTTACTACTTTTCCATCTGTTTTTCATTCAAGAAATTGTGTCATATCAGATGATTCATTCATATCTGATTAGAGATTTCATTAAAAGCAAGTCTTAAGTTTTTATGATCTAATAAAAGGTTTTGGAATCATTGATTTGGAATCATAATTGTAATATACAGAATAAATGTACTGCACATTTTAATGATACTTTGCTAGGTATTTTTTTTGGCTGTTACAGTTCTTGCTAGTGAACTGTGTACAGTGAAATTCAAGGACTGCCCTTTTCCATTGGAGAGAGGAACTCTTCATCGGCTGTTGTAGCAGTTCTCCAGGCTGCGCTGAAGACCAAAGCATGGGTGAAATTTGGGTCAAAACTTGCCTTCATTAATCCGTGTGTAGTCCTGCGCATAGAGTCGTGCTGTCGCGGTACTAATGAAGGTCTTGAAGATTGTGAGTTGTCAGCATATCACGTGCATGGGTTAAGTGATGGATGGAAGGCTTTTGTTTTTGCTAAGGACAGTGATCTCCCACTTGGATGCAGATTGTTTCTCAGATTAAATACATGAATATATTTTTTTTTCAATTTCTTCTAAAAATAGATCAAGCTGTTACAATAAGGTATTTAAAAATAATACTGATGGGAGGACTAACTTTATTCTCTCTTTTTTTTTGCTATTCCTAAACTGTCTTAAGCTCTTAAATATTTTTTCAGTTATATATAATAAGAGCTTATTTTTGTGTTTTAAATATGTTGGGAAATTGTTTTACTAGAAAAATATCAGACCGAGTTATTTTCTGCTGTACTTTTCTTAATGTTTGATGCCTGTATAATGTATTAGAAAAAGGAATATATAAAGCAAAATTAGTCAAAGCAAGCCTATCTGCTTGATAAGGTACCGGTGAAGGAAGGAGATCCGTGTTCTGATTGAATGGTTTCCATTATGTTTTGCTGGGTAGACTGAATTCCTCCAGTCAGGGAAGGAAAAATCTGTCATGAATGAAATTAGCAGTTTGGGTTTGTTCATACATTTTGGGGGAGGACGGGGAGGGATGGACAGACTCAAAGTTCTGAGGTGGGTATTTGCAAGTTCATTTTGCACTTGAAAAGTAATTGCACCTCATCACTATCATCTGTGGTGAGCCAGATCCTGTCGTAAATGTTGCCAGAAGCTTTCACTGAAATCTTTAACTGGAGGATTCACTTAAATTGGCTGTTTTGACTGTGTTAGGGTAACTAGGCACCTTGGTCAGTGGTGGCACTTTTGTGTGACCGTTGGAGCCGTGCTGCAGCTTCGTGGTAGATGTGTCACCAGGGTCCTGAGATGGTCGCTGCAGGAGTCATCAACTGAACAGAGCAGGGAACTAACGATGGTGCAGCTAATTGGTCGTGAAGGTAAATGAACGTTGTTGAGAGAAACTGGATGATCTGCGCCTGACACAAGCTTCTTACCTGGGGGTGGGCAACTGACATACAGAAGTCTTTCCTCACACATCTGGCTGGAGTTCAGGGCTGGTCTCCAGATGTGCATGGTCACAGGGATGGAGAGGGGTTTCCAGCTGATGCACAGGTGTTTAGGAGCTGGAACAGCATGGTTTTCACCAGTAAAGATGCATTTGGAGCTGTGGTCCCCTAAGCTGGAGCATGGGAGGGTTCTCTGCAGTCATCTAGGGTTTTGTGTTGCCTTGCACTAAAAGGTCAGTTCAGAATTGCAGACAAGCACGCACGCCCCTCCACAGGAAGAGTAAATACACAGGTGGCTGCAAATACAAGCCTAGCCCTTGCAAACCCCACTTTGGGAATGGGTGCGTTTGGTGAGGTTCCCTTGTGTAACAGCAACCTCAAGGCTTGGCCCATAACCTCTGCATCACAGCTGGGCTTGTTTGAACGGCGCTTTGTGGTGTGTATGTTGGAAAATGCATCCAGGTCTTTATTTTTTTTTTTTTTTTTGAAGGAACGTGACAGTTCCTCATCTGACTTAGAAGATACCTGTGATTCATCCCGGCAGCTCATTGCTCTGGAATGCAGAGGCTCTGTGTCTGCTGCCAACTTACTCTCTGACCTTTGGCAGATTGGTTTGCTTTTATTCTCTGCCTTCCTCTAAAATCAGGTAATAACTGTGTTTGCCCATCCTCGCGGTGGTGTGTGGTCGTGGTCACCTGCACAATACCTGCAACAGATAGTAGGAGACTGAAATGAATTTGGTAAAAAGCAGTCCCTAGTTGTGTCCAGGTGATAGCCTGGTGCTTTGATGACCCCAGGCTGGAGGAATTGTTAGCAGATGTCAGTCAGCTTTCCATCCATGAGAACTCAGTATCCTGATTAGGAGCGCGAAGCTTCAATTGTTGGTTGTTTAAGAAAATAAGTTACTGATTTTTAAGCCTCATATTGGAAATCAGGGTTTCTGTGCAGTAAATGTAATGGCATTTCCCTTCTTTTTGCAGGCTTTTGCTTTATTATAATGCAGAATCTGGTAGACATATATTGACTAATTCCTTGCACAGTGGTATTTGTACACACCTATGGAATGAGTTCCTATCAAGCAAATAGTATCGTGAGAGTGAATGAGTTGGATGGAGGACAAAAGAATTTACAGGCAATAACCCAGCTTCTGAAATGTTAGAAATACTAGAAACCAGGAGAATGACAAGAACGGAAAAAACCCACCCACTTAGATGGGAATGAAAGCTGCAATAGAGTTTGGTTGGTGTGTGGGATATCCTCAACACAAAATCATCAGCGTGCAAGTTTTCAGTGGAGAGAAGTTGAAATGGTGGAGGTGAAGGAGAAGTGGCAGTGGTTTCCTGCATTTCAGTTTGTTGTTTTGTTGGTGGGGTTTTTTTAGGTTGTTTGTTTGTTTGTTTTTCTGCCCCATTTTAATACAGGCTGTCTGAATTCTTTGTTCTTGTACTTCCTTTGAACTCGGAACATTTTGGCCAGACTTCTCCTGATAGTCTCTATCTTTAATTGAAACAACTGTAACCTTGTGGCCATTCACATGGAGACCCTTGGGAAACCTGAGAAAAAATATTGTGCTCATTCCTTATTCTGGCAACTCAGTAAGAGGTGAAAGCTTTGCATCTCGTGCCTGATTAATCATAACTAAACACAGCTGGTGCCATCCAAATTTTATTCTAGTGCCCCAGGTCAACCATCAGTAGCTAGCATTTACTTTTTGTTGAGTTTCCGATAAGCTGCCCTATTTATAGCTTGCTGCTAGGCGAACGCGGCGTTCCTTGGGTTGAGATAAGGCTCGGGGATGGAGGAGCGTTATCTTGCCCGCACGCGGTGTCAGCGAGGCAGGGTCCGGGCTTGCTCCCTCTTTTTACAAAACGCAGCTGCAAGTCGTGCAGCTTCCTCGTGCGAGGGGAAAGGCACGTGCAAATGTTGCCTTTGGGGAAGGGGAGGTGAGTAGGGGGATCTGTGTGCTGTGCTGCCTCAACACTGAAGGGGACCTTGGATGTTCCAGATGAGGGAACACCTGGATCATATGGGTGCTACGGGGTGCATCGGGGAGTGGTGTGCAACAACGCTTGACCAGAGAGGACTCTGCTGTGACTGAGCAGCTCTGGGTCAGTGTGCTCCAGCCTGGCCAGGAGCCGTGCACAGGCTTCTCCTGGCCACTGCTGAGGGCTCAGACCCCATCGAGAGGTGGCTCCACAGCAAAGGGCTGTGGAAAAAAAAAAAAAAAAAGTCCCAGACCATGACTTGTCCCAGCATAAGCCCCACGTGCAGTTGCTCGTGTTCCATCTGTTCCACTGCACCCTGTGCTGGTTCCCCACCGTGTGAGTTCACAGACCTGATGTTCTCCTGCTGCAAGCGTGGATGTGTGTGTTCGTGGTGGTCTCTGGGGCCTGCAGCAGCAACACTTGGTCACCTCCTCTTGTGCAGGCGATGTCTGTTTGATCCCCAGTGCTTGGTCTTGGCCGTCAGGGGTTAGGGGAGCGGATGTCCCTCGTGCATGCTACTTGTGCAGTTGAGGCTTTTCAAGGTAAAACGTGAAAGCCAAGCGTCACAAGTCCTATCTGCTTGACCATCCTTTGCTCTCTGTGTTGCTGATAACTATTTATAGTACAGAGCTGCCTTTTTTGTGTGTGTGTGCAGCTGCGAAGAAAACATTCCTTAATACTCGTGGTCACGAATGATGTTCTTGTTCGCTTTTGACCTTGCTAAGCCATGACACCTGAAAGTGAAGGCACTGCATTTTATTCCATTTTGTGTACTGTTGTCATAGTTCTTAAAGCTTGTAGTTTTTAAAGTGATGGTTTTCTTGCCTTTCTTAGGAATACAGAGAAGAGCAAATTGCAATAGAAACCCTCAGAAATTTAGATGCAAAATCATTAGCACAGGTATGATTATGTCCCTTTTTTAATGTGTAGGTTGTCTTACAGGTAGGAAAGAGGATGAGGGCAGAGCAGAGCCCTTTCAAATATCATGCTTGATATTGTAGGGCTTGCAGGATGGGGGAGTGTGAAAGAAGGATGCTGCTTTAGTTTTGTTCCAGGCAGAGACCTCCTTTTAGGAGGAGACAGTATATTGTCATCACATAACACAACTTAGTCTTACCAGGTCTGCTATCACAGCAAACAAATTACTGCTTTTGCTAACCTCTAAGTGGCAGGCAGAGCTGAAGCCTTTTGCCCAGGGAGTGTTGGGACTCCAGTGCCTGGGATACAGATCTGGCCAGGCAGCAGGTGGGGTTTTATTCCTCCATTTCTGAAATCGTTCTCTGATGAGCACTGGGTTTTTCTGTTTGTTTTCTGTTAGTGAAAGGTAGTGATTTGAGGTCTCAGGATCAGCAATAGGTTTGTGAAGGTGTTTGCGATGTGCTGGGAGGAAAGAGCGAGCAAAATTAATTCTTGCTCTTCCAACAGTAAGCCAGGGAGCTGGTGTGCTTTTCATTAAAATTGCAAGTTTCTTAAGATGGCATTAGACCTGCCCCATCTGTCTCAGCCCAGGTTAGATGGTGAGGGATTTTGCTTAACTGAACAGTGGAGTTCTGCTGATAAAACCCAGCTCAGAGCGTGACAGTAATTCCCTTCACATAATATGCTGTAGCACTTGCAAACACGTTACCCTGTCAAATGCAGTATGCCTTGATCCTGGGGTCCAGGAGCATGTTGATCTGATACTTCCAAATACTCAAAACAAAGCACGATTAACAACTGGCAGATATCTAAAAGCATCAGTGAAGTATCCCCTTCTCAATGGGATCGTGTGTGCTTGTGTACCTGCGCTGAAACACAGAGAAGCTGGAGGCGCCTCATACCTCTGCATATGCAAGGGAAAAAAAGCTACTTCAGGTATCCTGCCCTTGATTACACAAACGTGATTAAAATATTTATTTGAGCAGACTTTTTTTGAGTGTTTTTGCGTGAGAGGTATCATTATAGATGCTGAGCGGGACTGGCCACGCTGGGTGGTGGCAGCCATAGGTCATTCCCAGGTGGGGACAGAGGTGCAGAGCTGGGGAGGAACACCGGGCTCTGTCCTGAAACTCAAACAGACCGTGGTGTTCAGGTTTCCACTCCACTGGAAATGTGTATGTGAGGGCATTTAACCTCACAAACCATACTTTGGATTTTAAGGCCAGCTCAGATGTTCCAGAGAGAATGGCTTCTCTGCCTTTCCTGCCTTTGATAGTCTTAGAGGGTCTCAAAAGCAGCCAGGTTTTCCTGGTGGTAAACATGTTGTGCTGGCAAACTGCAAGTGGAGTGTTAGCAAAACAATACCCCCAAACCCACATTTATACAGATAGGAAAAATAAAATTCCTTTCACTTGGGTGTAAATCCCAGTTTCAAGGACTTACCCTGTCTTGAGGCAATGCTGGATAAAACATAGATCCCTGTCCTCCGTTCTTGGCTGTGTTTTCAGGCTCAGGAGTTAAAAGCCTGGGGGAACTAGGGGCTTATAAGGTAACGCTGTGAAGAAAGCAGAAGGAAACACTGAAGGGGAAGAGGACTGAGTCAGGACAGGGTCCAGGGTATCTTGGTCCAAACACAAACTGAGGGAAACTGGGGAATCATCTGTCTTGTATGAAGTGGACAGTACACAGTTGAAGATGACTTTCCACCTTGGCCCAAGCTACTGGAACGGCAGAGCCCCAAAACTGGTTCCAGGTGATACTACAGAAAAAAAATGGGGCTGGGTTTGATATGCCTGAACTCTAATGGAGTGTGAATTAACATAACCAACCCTTCATGACAGGGCCTTTGCACGCAGTCCTTTGGAGCAGTCAGCGTTAGATGTGTCTTGTGCTTGATACCCATAAGTGGGGGGGAACGAGGACTTTCGCTTGAAGCTGTTCTGTTGTGACCTGCTGTTCTGTTGAATTACCTGTACTCTCACTAGCAATGTTATTTTTTTCCTGAAGAGTGCTGTGGAGAGCAGTGGCTTCCCCCATAGTTGGGTACCTTAAAGCCTGGTGACCACTCAGTCACTGTGGCTTGCCAGGACATCTGGTAGTGACCTTCATTTCCTGGTATACCTGTGTTGCCTTGGAAATTTTTAATTGCTTAAGGGTGTAGTCTTTACATGCCTGGTAACGGCAATTACGTATTTAAGTTGGATGGGAAGTGTTCACTTCCACTGCTTGTGCTTTTTTTGTTTGTTTGGTTTGGTTTAGTTTTTTGTTTTTTTGGGTTTGGGTTGTTTTTTTTTTTTTGGTGTGGCATAAAGTGTGGACTGTGACTGCTAGCAGCATTGTTGAGGGAGCTGTGGGTGGGGAAAAAAGTCTGCGGCAAGAAGAGTTCATTTCCCAAATTATTCCTTCCTTATACTTCTTCTAATGAGTCGTCTGTACTCCAGGGCGCTCTACGTGAGAAAATCAGCTCTCTGCGACTGATGTTAGTCTCCACAGCGTGGTGGCAAACACATAAGCCCTGATCGGGGGATACACATCTCTTATGATTGTTTTTGGCTAGCAGAGAAGCTTGTTGGTAGCAGGATTGAAGTTGTTGCACTGCTCCCCCAAGTAAAGAGAAAAAGGATGGGGAAACGTACTAAATCTGTTGGGATTTGGGAAGAAATTTCATTTTGGGTTGGGCTGGAGGCAACCTGGCTGCCAGTGGTCGCCTCTCCTGATTCTGCTTCTCGTGACTCAGCTGCTGCTGGCGCTCTGGTCAGCATCATCCTCCCTCTGGGTGGCCACCACGGTTGGGGGACAAGAGCCCATGGGAGGGAGTTACACTGGGTCCCTCTGAAATAGAAATGCAGTGGTCTAGCTTTAGTCCTTTGCTGTGAACACCCCTCAGGGAATACTGCCACTTGTCATGTATTTTGCATTTACCCATCTGAACTGTGTGAGAGCATCTTATCAAACAACTAATTGGCAATGCTAGTATGCAACATATTTTAATAGATGAGTGTTTTGGTGGCAGTCAAAGCCAAACCGTCTTTCTCCTCCCAGTTCAGCGTTGTTTGACAGAGAACTTGTTTACCTAAGAAAAAGCAAAGCAACTTTGCAGAAAGTTAATAGCGCCTTAACCAATACTTTTCCAAGGTTAATGTGAGCTATCTGGGGGCAGGGTATGTTTCAAATGTGCAACCAGTGCATCGTCAGCTGTTACGTTGGTGGTAGCAGTAATAAAAACCTTCTGTATCATTAGCACACTGTAAATCATGTTAAACACGCAGAAGGATATCTCAAACATTTGGGGAAAAACCTAGGAGGTGCTTCGGTTAATGAGAAAAGCATGGTTTGTGGCTGCTCTGATCTACCACGACTTGCTCCTCGCAACCCATTTCAGATGTGTAGAGCTCCGGGGGATCATCAGTATTCAACGACCACGTTACTGACCTTCAGAGGTGATGCCCCCAAAATTTCTTGCAATGGGCCGAGCACTCGGAACGGCTCAAATTTGCCTGGCTACTAGTCAAGCTAATGGTGCTAAAAATAAGTAAATAGATTAAAAAAATTCCTTTTGGGACCTTGAGGGCCTTCCATGCTGATTTGTGAGGCATCATTACAGCCTGGCACAGGCTGCAGCACAAGGGTGTTAGTGTGTGCTGTGGGTGTGTGAAGATAACTTTTTCCTTTTTTTTTTTTGTTTTTTTTTGTTAAAGGAAGAGAGGATGTAGTTACAATGAAAAATTAGTAGTAAAAAAACCCCAAACAACACCAAACCAGTAATAACATAATCCTTAAAACTGCAAACAATGAAATTCTCTAGAATTTCCTTTCTAGAATGACAGCATCCGGAAAGGTTCAACTTCTGCTTAGAC
>JAVJGJ010000061.1:6462439-6485114 GCA_035590215.1 Microhierax caerulescens
TGAGGCATCATTACAGCCTGGCACAGGCTGCAGCGCAAGGGTGTTAGTGTGTGCTGTGGGTGTGTGAAGATAACTTTTTCCTTTTTTTTTTTTGTTTTTTTTTCTTAAAGGAAGAGAGGATGTAGTTACAATGAAAAATTAGTAGTAAAAAAACCCCAAACAAAACCAAACCAGTAATAACATAATCCTTAAAACTGCAAAGAATGAAATTCTCTAGAATTTCCTTTCTAGAATGACAGCATCGGGAAAGGTTCAACTTCTGCTTAGACTATTGCTTTACATTTGCCTCGAGACATGATATGGCAATGTCCAGACGCTGATAAGAGCTGGAAATAACATAGCAGGAAAGACATTGGCTATGTTGACACAAATATCAAGTATCCTGAATAAGCAGCCAAGAAATTTCATCTTGTTTTATGTGATGCCAAATATGTACGGTATCTGTAATGAGCTTTCTCTTATTCTGAGGCAGAGCGAGAGCCGTGGGGTCATTTCACCTCGTTCAGTGTAACGGGAACTGCCACGAAAATTGTCAGTTTATCTCGATTTGGGAACACATGGATTAATCCACTCCGCTTTTAACTCTTCACTCCTGAAGCCAGGTAGTGGGGGACCCATCATTCAGTACAAAAAAGAAAAGAAGGTGATATTTACTTTCAAAATAAGAACAGTACACAGAAATACTAAACCGAAAGAAAACAGCCCACAAATTATCCTTTTGCATAGGACAGATATGTTCACAGTAATGACACAGATTATTTATATATATATATGTGTGTGTGTGTGTGTGTGTTTTTCTCCAGAGGAAGAAGGTTTGTATTTTGATCAGCAGTATTCAGGTTAGATCTTAGAAAAAGGTTTCTGCTGTCAGACCGCGTTCTACGTGCCCAGAGCATCTTGGTGAACACTGGCTTGGAGATCCACGACTCAGCTCAGCCTTTAATTATGGCATTGTGATTAGCGCCTTCTACGATGCATAAAATTTGCTGAGGTTGGGTGCCTTTTAGATTGTTGTTTCTGGCTTGCTTTTTTACTCCTTGTGCTGTATCCTTCTCTTGTACCATCTCTGCGCTTCTTTCTATAGCTTAGGGCTCCTTGGAAAGGGCCACAGGGCAGTACAGGGGTCACTGCTGACCCACTTCCCAGTGACCCCTGCTCCCATGGATGGCAGCAGGACTCTGAGATGTTTGCCTGTACTGATCAGCAGTTGGGAGATCATGGGCTTCCTTGAGGTCTGTCACCTTCTGCCTTTGCAGCTTTCTTCAGCCTGATGCTCTCGCAGAGGGAGCAGAAAGGTGAGCTTGAACTGGGAGCCCAGTTTCTTTTCTGGCCTCATGTGCCAGCGCTGGGTGTGAAGCTGACGTTGCCACCACCTCCACCTCTTTTATGCATCTCTTATATGGATAAGAACCGTCTCAGCTCGGTTGCATGCTTTCCATTCAAAGTGTTAGTCGAAGCCTTCAAACTCCGTTACCAAGAGTCATCTTGGAGCATTGCTCCCACCTGACTTGTACCAAGTGCTCGCTCAAAGAGCTGCTGCAGTTGTGGCTGCTTTGCACATGTGCGCTCCACCCAAGTGTGACATCTTGTAGCTATTGCAAGAGCATCCTGGAATTCATTTCACCTTCCTGTAAAACTTTCTGCACCAGGTTTGAAAATACTGTGAATAAGACAACCCTGTTCACTGAAGCCTCTTAAGTTCTTTGCAGCTGTCTGGGTACCGATGATCTGCTGCGCAAGCACCGTGTTGCCTCTGTGTGTTGTACTTGGATTTTGTTCTCCATCAGTGCCTTCGGGTTGCTGGTAACGGCCTTGGAAATGGTTTCAGGTAGGCATGGGCAGACAAAGCTGCTCCTCTGCCCTAAGCTGAAGGGGAAGGTTTCAGGGGAACTTCTTTAAGGACACTATTCCCCCCCCCTTCCCTAAGCATTCGCTTACAGATGCCACTTGTACATTTTCAGGGTCAAAAATGTGGTTTACTCATACTCAAGGAAAAAAAAACAACTATTTGTTGGATAGACTTAGTTTTCACAAAAACCCAATTTCACCACAGATTCTATTCTTTCGCACAGAAAGGGGAACCTTGAAGTTTTGGTGCTGTTTGCTGTGTTGGAAAAGGCTTGCTGCAGTGCCATGCCATGAGAGAAGCAGAAAATGCAGTTACTTGGCAACTTGAACCCCACGAAATTCCTGAAGCTTGTGAATACTCATACACTTCTGCCAAGCAATAGCTCTTTTGCACTGTTTCTCCCAGGCTTATCCATGCAAAATTTTCCTTGCTGCTTCACACCCCCAACCCCCACCCCCCTTTTTTTCTTTTCTTCCCCCCTTTTTTTTATTTTTTTATTTTTTTAAAAAGAATTTGGGCTTCATTGTAGAGATTTGTCTATGTGTAAATGTGCTAATGAAGTCACCGATGCTGGTCAGGACAGGGTACAAGAGCTACACCATAGTTCTGCACAAGAGAAAAATGACTTTTGAGTGAGGTGCATGAGGTGACAGATGAAAAAGAATTACATGTGATGTAAAAATAACCATAATCGTAACGAAAATTCTAGTCCTTTTAAAGCTGCTTTAATCGGGCTTTTCACACAGTCCTAGAGCATGTTAGATACTAAGTTGGTGTGCAGTTTAAAATGTGCTTTATTCTTTATCCCAGAAGATAAGTTCTTGCATATGACGAAAATTTCAGCTTCTAAGTAGCCATTATATAATGCACAGTATTATTTTACACCTTTGAGTTATAATACTAACTGCTATTTTATATCTAAATACTACTTTACATCCAAGAGGCTAAGCCGTGCACCAGTTGGTGAATATAGCTGTCTGTGAGTATTGAGGACATTTCTAACTGCAACATAGATGATGATGGAGGTTAAAACCTTCTTAAAGGTGTGAGCTAGTTAATGGGTTCAACATTGTCTATAATATGGTTATGCTTGTGGGTTTCTGCCTTGTTACCTGCCACTGTTGTTCCTGTTGAACAAAGGAGAGCTGTAATGTCATGAGTGTCACGTTATCTGCCTTCCTCGAGTAATGAGCATCTGGAAGAGTTACAGTCAGGAAGCTGTTTGCCTCCCGCAAATGAGATAAACTGGGTTATTGTTAAAGGAAACTCAAGCAGCCGGGTGCTGCGTGAAGGCTGTGCCCAAGCACAGCATTCCTGGTTTTCTGTACCTTCCCTTTTTCCTTTAGCTCTAAACAGATTTAGACTTCCTCAGTAAAGCAGTCTGGAAGTGCGAAGTATTTTACATTGAAGTGAACTTTTTTGTTCTTTAAGGCATTGCAAACCAGATCTTAACACAAATGCTAATTTTAAGGCATTCATTTTTCACAAGCAGCAGATATTTAGTCTTACACGTGCCAGATGGGTTTGCTGCTGGCATCACTTGTGAGACTATGGTCAAAACAAGGACAAATCAGCTATAAAATTCCAAGACCTTAGTGAATAATTTTGTGTTTTTCTTCCCAAGGACCAGCTAGTTGTCATATTGCCTTGTTTTTGTCACTGTCAGTATGGCTGGAAAAGCTGCTTTGAGCATCTGAGATGGGCTCAGAAGGAGAGGAAAAGTCTTGCAGTGAAGGAAAGATCTCTCCCACCATAGGTTTCGTTTTGTATCACGCAATGGCAATTGACTGCACAGGCATCCTGCTCTGGTGTGCACGTTCTGATTACAAAATGACTTAAAGCAATAAAGATGTGCAACTGCTCATAGAAGACTCACTTATGCTAATGTAAAAGGTGCCTTTGGTTATTGTCTTAAAGATTTGGGACTAGCAGGCAAATATAACTAGAAGCAAATACAGAGAATAGATGTGCATAGTGTTGTTGTTTTTTTTTTAAAAAAAAACCCCACGTCATACAACCACAACCCATTGTAGAGCATTGCCAAACTCTTATGTAGGTTTTGTCCAAATCTACCTCTGTGACCTCTCTGGAAGCAGAGGGTGGTGCATGTCACTGCTCTTCTGCATTTCTGCCTATGTCAGTATGCAGAAGTGTTGAGTTTAGGGTAAGCAGCATACCATGATGCCAAGCTTTTAAAAACTGTCTTTATTGAAGTTTTGGGCACTATTAATGAAAAGATGTTGCGGGCTGTTTCCTGTGAAAGGCTGAGGGTGTGCAAGCCTTGAAAGTTAAAAACCGTCTTTATTGAAGTTTGTGGCACTATTAATGAAAAGATGATGCAGGCTGTTTCCTGTGAAATGTTGAGGGTGTGCAAACCTTGAAAGTATTTTCTGGGAGAAAGAGCTGAATTTGTGATTTTATTTTAACTTGGGGATAATCTGCCCTGTGTCCCCACTTGTGAGGCTCTCCAGCAATGGGT
This sequence comes from Microhierax caerulescens, assembly GCA_035590215.1. Taxonomy (NCBI): domain Eukaryota; kingdom Metazoa; phylum Chordata; class Aves; order Falconiformes; family Falconidae; genus Microhierax; species Microhierax caerulescens. Next base: position 6,466,768 of record JAVJGJ010000061.1, read on the forward strand.
ATGGCAGTGTTGCACGCAGGTCGCTACCTACTGCAGGAGGTGGTGGTGGTGGTGGTGGACAGGCATCTCCCCAGGGTGCTCCCCGTTGAGCGTTGGCTGTCCCCAACGCTGGCACTGACCTTCGGCTGTCCCACACCAGCCTTACCAGGGGAGCTGGTAATTGTACCCTGACCCAGTGCGGGGCTGAGGGGACTGAGGGACAGACACCGCTAAATGCCTTTGTACCGCTCTCGTGCAAGGCTTTGATGATACCTTTTTCCATTAGCCATGAGTATTTACATTGGGATGACACAAAATCAAGCTGCTGCTGGTTATGACATCTTCACAATTGTGTGTGACACAAGGGATTTCAGAAACAACACTTTTCTTAAGCATAAATCAAGGCAGATGGTAAAACCAAGTGACCTAAAAAATATAACAAGTTTGCTCACCAGAAATGTACAGTACAAACAAATGTACTGTCACCTAAAAATACCGAGATGGCATTTCTGACAAAGTGATGATTATACAAGGAAGTCAAAGTTTGGGTAAGGCCAAGAATGAATTTTGTGTCCTCTAAACACACACTGGTGATCAAACTGACTGTAAGGTATTTCAGCCTAATGTTTCTTCCTCCCGGTAACTGTGTTTGCTCGGGTTTATCTAGTTCTGTTTTGTCTGTAAACAATGTTATTCCTGCAGACCACCTAAAATGGCCTCTGCCAGTCTGAAGACCTCCGTGTCTTGCGGAAAACAGCACTGGTTTGTACTCTTTATATTACTCTTCCTTGAAAATGGGGTTCAACAACTTCCTTTCTAAGTAACATGCTACTCTTGTGCAAATAGTGGGCTTTTTAAATAGTCCTTTCACGTATACATCCTTATGCGCTCAGATGTAAGTTAGTTCTGTAGCCTCCCCTTGCAGAACTGCATCTGTCGCTCTGGTCATCCCAGTAACCCAGCTCCTCCGTGCTGGTGTGGAGGGACTGCGCTTAGCCCAGATAATTTCTGCATTCTGCTTAAATCAGTTGTTTGGCCAGTTATCCCAGCACCAAGGGGGCACGTGTGGTGGGAGCTTCTCAACCCAGAAGACCCAAGGGAACAACAGCCCATGCAGCTTCATCCCTCCCCCATTTTCAGGTGTCACTTCTGGACCCCCGAGCACCTCGTGTGCAACCTGTGAAGTCTTTAATAAACCTCCCAGGCTCTTTGCAGGGCTGGGGATCAGTAGAGAGGATCTGGAGCTGTCTCATGGTACCCACCAAAGCTGGGCTCTGCAGTTAGAGCCGGCTACCTTGAGCAAAGCAAACTTGAGGCAAATCGCCTGTGAAGTGGAAACGTGCAAATTAAAGCCGGCTAAATCACGGGAGGATTAGGCTGTAGTGATTTAAGACAGCTTTATTTCAGTATGGAAACATCGACGCAGGATTAAACGTACTTTTAAGTTCTGCTTGTTGTCTTCATAGTTGGGTGCATGCACAGAAATCAGGCTCTTTCTAGACCTTTCTGTATACGAAAAATGGTAACAATGGCATTGTGGAAATGCGAAGTGCTGTTCTTTGGGTTGGCTCCTTTGGCTGATCAGCTGGGAGAGCAGAGGGGCTTTCGTAGGCTTTGTGCCCTGTGGGGCACAAGAGCTTTGTGTGGCCTCCAGGTGTGGGCTTCTGGCACATCAGGAGACACATGGTCTGGGATTTTCTGGCAACTGCACACAAGCAGCCTCTCACAAAATGCCATTAGATCGCCTCACCTGGCTTCCTCCCGTGTTTGAAGTTAAATGCCACCCAGAAACATTTAGGTCAGTACCTTGTTTTGCCAAAGGCTGTTGTCTGGCAAGGCAGAGTGTGAACTGAGAGGGGGAAGATCCACCACTTCTCCTGGTAGTTGTTGTGGCCTTTAAGCATCTTGGCAATTAACTTGGCCTCAGTTAAACTTGCTTCTCACAGCTGAAGGAGAGGCCTTTTACTGCAGACTTGAAGCTTGCGAGCACCTGACATTTCTGTTTTAGCTGGTGTTCACATCCTGTAACCCGGTGGCTTTGCAGTTTTGGTGGACTCACCCAGCTGCCGTTCTTGGTGGCAGTGCCTTCCCTGCTGTCTTACAGCCACGGTCATCATTTCTCTGCAGTCTTCCAGTTCTTCAACAGACATCTTAGAAACCAGTTACTGGAACCGTAAGTTTTTATCAGTGCTATTTAGAAGTAAAATTCCCTTTATACCCTCTCTCTATTTTTAGGATTTATGAACAAGAATTGCTTTTTTTCAGACGATGATGCTCTAAAGAGAGCTGAGCAGTTAGTTTTCACACATGCTGTTCTGTTTTATGAGTATTTCAAATGGTCTGGCTTTCCTTGCAAGGTTGACTTGTTTCTGTAATCTTTTGGGTATACGTTTTATTGGATGAATTCTGTGCTGTATAAGAAAAAACCCCACACCTTAAGATCAGAATTTCTTTAAATGACTTAGCACATTGAGATAACAAGACATTAAGGAGAAGTAATCTTAGAAAGTATTTACTGTAAATGAGAGAAGTTTCTGACTTAGTGTTTCTAGTAATTTGATGTATTCTAGAAACAAAACCTGATGTTGGTGGCTTTAAAACAATATGGCACTACAAAGGCAATAGGTAGAACTTAATGTTGTACAAAAGAAAAATTAAAAAAGTGATTGTATGCGATGTTTTTCTAACATTTCATGAAAAACATTTGTTAAGAATGGGCTCATAGACTTGAGGGATGAAGCTGTAGAACACACAGTGCATTGTTAAAGTGGCCTAAAAATAAAATGCTATTCATGTAAAATGTGATTTGCTTGATGAAGAAGGGATTAATTGTGTATTGGTATGAAACAAGAATTTTATCAAAAGAAGGTTTTGGTAGTGATTATCTGTTTAGATTTGGATACCTTCCTTGAAACATTTTTTTTGTGTAGGAATATTGAAGTGAATGCAAGAACTGAATGTCCCATTTTCATCATGTTTTAGTTATTGCAGAGTGCTATAAAAAGAGATACAGAGTCTGAAGACAGACCCTAAGTTGCCATATCGTGCCTGTGGTCCTTTGTGCATTCCCTAATCTGAAGAGAGATGGCCTTCTGTTAACTTCCCAGATGCATTGCTGTTCGGTCTTCACCAGTGAAGATGCTGAGTTGAGAGTGCGTGCAGAAGACTGCTACCTTCTCCATTTCTCAAACCCAAAGGTGGGGATTTGGGTGCTGTCATGCCGACATAATACTCTGGCAAGGCACAAGTCCCACCACTGACGGTTGTGTTTGAAACAATGGGAAAAGTAATCTAGAAAATGGCTGGCAGCTTGTAAAATCCCTGCTGCTGATTTGGGATTTACCCAGGGTGTCTTAGTGCTGATCACACCAGGGACTGAGACTGTGGGGAAAGACTTGCCATATCCGAAGTCACGGTGTCGCACTGGTTTTCCTCACCCAGTCCGGCTTTTGTGCCCTTTGCCTCCTGCTTCAGGCTGGTGCCTTCTCTGCTTGTACCCAGCCTTTGCTCCTCTGCCACCCTGGTTTCTCTTTTTTCAAGTGGATGGGGATTTTCATACTAATCCTTCTCCAAACCTTCAAAATCAAAAGGGATGTGAAGGGAGACATCGGCACAATTTCTGCCTCATGGTCAGCCTTGTCCTCCTCCCTGAAGCCTTTTGTTTTCAACTGAGAAGCATTTCAGGACTGTTGGTGGCTCCAGCCGTACATTTCAGTGTCTAGCACAAATGTGGGAGCCCACTATGGGGCTTCTGGAAGCAACCCTAATGCAAAAATGAGCGTCCACTGGCATTCATTGGTAGCCTCATTTCTTGGTAATAACAAGGGGGTGTACTATTTCAGGGAAGTGATGGGTAAATAATTTCCATCTCTACCTGTCTCCAGTTACCACTGGATCAACTTTAACCTCCTTCAACTTGCTTTTAAAACCCTTCCTCTTCAGCTTGCCTCCTGTAGCCGTTCCTCAGTTGTCTGTCTGGATGTCGGTTTTATCTCTTCCAGTTTTCTGAATGCCTTTTGTCTACATTTCTCTTTTTTAACAAAATGTCCTTTTAAGCCTCGGTCAGCTGAACCACTGAACCCTCTTCAGGTTCTGTCCAAAGTCTTTATCTTTTTCAGATGCTCTAAGAAGTCAGTCATCGTTGCTTTATTTTCAATAAGGATACATATAGGATCTCCATCCTTATATATGTTTTAAGTCTCTCACCTTTGGGCTTTTCACAGCATCTTTCTTTTTGTGGAAGAACCAGCCTACAGTCAACCCCTAGGCAGAGAAGTTTGTTGCTTGAACATAACTGGAGCAGAGTTGTAGCCTACCACATCAGTAAATAGGCATCAGTTTCCCACTATTCAGAAACCCTGTAGTTCAAGTCCAGGTTTCACAGCCTGAAGTAGGTGCTCAACAGAAACAAGCCATCTATTTGCTGCTCTTCTGATGTGGAGCTGAAGCGTGAATGCAGCGTGGAGCCCACGAGCAGTGCCTGCCTCCCACACCAGGAGGTCCCTATTCCCAGTCAAGTTCAGCCATGGGTTCCCAAACTCATTGATGTCTGCCCTGTCCTTCGATCAGCCTGACTTACACGAGAAACAACTCTTACTATTTCATAAATTAGAGTATTTAATTCACTGAGACTGTGCCAGTCTGTGCCATTGGTTTTACCAATTTACTTTTGAAGTTCTTTAGCTGTGCGCTGTGATTTAAGCGTTATTTTTGCTGGCATACGCACTCCCCTATGGCCCTGCGGTCAGACTGGGTGCTGCGCAGGAGCTCGTACCGGAATCCAGATCTCCGAGGAGCGGGATATTTTACTCTTCAGGTAGTAACAGTCGGTAAAGGAGATGCTTTAGTATTCAAGGTTTGTTTTAAGGAAACAACTTACTTAGGTAAACCTGATGGGGAAACCCTCCTGACCTTTCTTATATTCCACAGAAGAAAAACAACTCTTTGTGGGAGTGTTTTGACAGAGTCCAAGTTTATCTGTGATGATGTTTGTAATTAATTATTTCAAAACTGTGGTAAAAACACCACTTTTGCATGAGACCTTCTAACTTCTGTACCCAGCTGATGCCAGCCTTTTACTTTATGCATGTTACTGAGGCTTTTGAGAGTGATAGATACTACAGAGAAGGTGATGAAAGTACAATGGAGAAAGCATGAGGGAAGTGGGAACTTGTGTGGGTGTTTGTCCTCGTTCATCCACCCTTGTTTGGAGAAGGGTGAGGGTGTGCTGCTTCTGTGCCGATGCATCAGAGTGAGGGAACGTGGGCTGTCCTCCTCTTCCATCTTCTCTACCAAGCCCTAGAGGGGCACGGGAGGGTCATGGTCATTGCTCTTCAATTGGGGTAGGGCATCTAATATATAATACGGATGCAGGGAGGGGAAAAAGTGGTTGTTTGCGGTTCTTTTAGGCAAAATTTTCTCGTGAGCCTTAGAAAGCATCCATTGTATGCTTAATTTTTCCTTATTTGTACACATCAGTGTTTGGCAGCGGTGCTCCTTACTCCGGCTGAAGGACAGTCTTTGGGGAGGGGGGAGATAGCCATCTTGCGCTCCACCGTTTGGTTGATGTTGGGAAAGGTGGGAGATGGCTATTTTAAATGCTTGACCTGTGATTTATCTAAGCAACATTTAGCGACGTTCAAGCGTGGTTCTCAATGGCAGGGACTTCTGAATTGCGACTGGCTGTGTAAAGAGTCGCGTTGGATGGGCAGGCAGTGGTAGCAGTCCGCTTACTGCCTTCTGAAATGCTGCGCAACAAGTCGTTTGTGAAGCTGCTTGACAGACACAGCGGGTGAGCAACCAACTTACATCCTCTAACAAAAAAAAATAAAATAATTAGGATTTTAATTTTAGAAGCTTGTAGCAGCAAAATACAGTTGTCTTTTTTAAAAGAAATGTATTCATTCAGAGAGATGTTTCTTGCTACCCCGTTTTTTACTTAAGAAGGCAAGTTTAGAGTGGCTTTAAAAAAATACCATCCCTTGTAAAAATATATATAAAACTACTATAATTAAAACTGGATCTTAACCATTGTATTTTTGTGGTCCCGTTATATTAAAATTCACATGTTAAAACTCATCTCTAGGTCACTCTGGCTCTCCATGTGTGTAAGCAGCAATGCCTGCCCAATACTGATAAAAGAAAATGATATTCCAGTCTTAGAAGGCTGGGGATATTTTCAGCAGACTGAGTGCTGAGGTTTTGTTCCATATTTAAAAGGCCATGCTGATGTCAGTGGTTTGTGCATAAAAGCCAAGAAAAAGCTTGCTTTGGGTGAGAGTCACCCCTGGTGTTGGGAAACCTTGTTGTGTATGGAGTACTGCTCGGCTGGGGGGTGGCAGGGAAAATCCATCGTCCTTTAGGATTTTGGTAATGGCAACGGAAAGGCTTGTTCTTTCTGTTAGCCCACATTAACATTAATGGGCTTCCTTAACAAAACAGTTTTCTAACTAGTCTTAGTCCTTTATCAGCCTGCTGTATTAAAAATATATTCACTTTACCTAATGCATTTTGAAAAATAAGGAAAGGAAAAGGTGGGTTTTTTTAATTATAATCTTAACTCTGCTGAGTGTTTCATCGTGTTTGCATTAGGGAACTGAAAGGCAACACCTGTGTGTTTTGCAGAAATGAGAAAGTGCTTTGGTGTAATTTCTCTGTGTGTTTGCGGAATGTGACTACTTCGAGGTTGTCTGAATTTCTCTAGAAGACTATGTGTGTTTAATTTTATCTTAAAATAGTGATGGTTTTGTTTTTTGATATTTTTTTCCCCCTATACATCTTAATAATTTTGAATGGGTAACAAGTAATGTCCTGGGTCCTAATGCAGCTGAGATACCTGAGTATATAGATTATTTGAAAGCAAAAGCCCTGAGAGAGGGGCTACAGAAAGCTGTGGGCTACTTGCCTTTTTGAACACATGCTTCTCTTCTTGGACCAGGATCTGGGTTTCTAATAAACTGCTGAAAACACTGCAGCCATTGAGCAATCCACGAGATTTTTTGAGAGCTGCTGAATGCTTTCCTATTACAGTTTACTATTTAGGTGCTGGGTTTACTGCTTTGACTTTTTTTTTTTTTCTTTTTTCTTTTTCACGATGGAGGAAATTGTGTTGCAATTGCAATTTCCCATTTTGGGGCTTACCGTACAGGTCCATTGACTGGTGACAGAAATGAGTTTAGTAGCCTGTTCTTAATAACCATTTATTTGTTATTTGAAATGAGCAGAATATGTCTTTTGAGTAAAATTTCAGCATATACTGTGAAATAGGTAATTCCTAAGAATTTTGTTTCACCTTCTCTTTTGATCTTGGGGAGTTAACATAGCATGGCTTAATTTCTAAATAAATTGGTAAGTTAGATCTTGAGCTGTTTGTTAGAGCTCCCATTCTGGTGGCGTCACCAGCTGCCAATCCCAGAGACTGCTGCGCTGCCTCTGCTCCACCACACAGCTTCCCTTGGTGGTGCCCAGACCTGCCTTCAGCAACGTTTGTGCTGCTGCTTCTTCTCCTTTGTAACCACAACGATTCCCTTCCCTCGCCTCGCAAGCTGGTAGGACGCAGCAGGCGCGGGAGAGCAGGGGCTGGCCGCGGTTTTGGCAGAGGACCAGCCTTCCTTCTCAGCAGCAGATAGGTGACTTTGATCTCCCAGCTCCTCTCGATGTCTTTAGGAAGCTGACAGCATTTCCTCATAGCCATAACTCCTTTTATCACACAACTCTTTTTCAAACGGCCTGGCTGTTCACCAGCTGGCACCATCTCTACTTGCAAGCGAACCTTCACTTCAGTTCTCATCACATCATCTTGCCCGCTGTGCCCCAGGATCCCCTCTGTCTACGTGAATGGCACCACTGTGCTTTGACAGGAGTTGTAATGGGAAAACAATTCTTCCTCGATGCACCCAAGCGAGGAGATGCGATGTCTGCTGTCCTCCTGAAAGTTCACTGGTTTAACTCTTGGCTCTCCTGCTCTGTCACTGGTTTGTCTGCTCGCTTTTATTTATATTCTTGCTGATGTAGGGGCCACCGCTTTGCAGGCTCCGGAGGGAACCCTGTAAGAACGTCCAGGCATTTGTATAACCCCACATTTGCTGTGTATCCCTCAAACTCACCCATGCCTATCTAGCTGGGTAGATTTTTTACTTTGTTTTCCTCCTGGGGAGTTTTTTATGTGTAATCTCAAGACAGGATGAGACTTGCAGGCTCCTGCTCCATCTCCTCCACGTTTAATTCTCTTCTCTGAAGTATCACTTTCCCTTGAAGGAAGTTCATAGGGAGATTAGAGAGAAGCATATGAGAAATCCATGTAGATTTCTCCCTTCAGAAGTTTATCAGAGCTTCCTTCAACCTGCCTTTTTGTCTTGGGTGTCTGGTAAGGTGAGGAGTTTTTTGTACCCACAGTGAGACAGATGGATCAAAGAGGTTCAATTGCCAGATAATGCTTGAAACAAGGAGGCAGTTGAAATTATATTCCCTGGAATGCCTTTTAAGAAGGGATATATACTTTTTGTTTTGTTTTCTGGTGTTTATTTATTTAGATGCTTTTTCCTCTGGAAACTCATAGGGGTTTTGGTTGTCTACCTCCCAGCATGCAAAGACACCATGCAAGGAAAGGCTTACCACAATTGTGTGAAGTTTAAAGTAAGAAATAGTCCAAGTTGACTCTGTTGATGCCATGATCTTTAATTTCACTAAAAGCACTGGCATCATCCAAGATGCTCATTTGTTAAAGATGTTGATTAAAACAAGGCGATGGAGTAGGATAATGATTGAAAACGAGGTGGTGGAACTTGAGTGTCTCCCTTTGGAGCTTCTCTATCCTGCACAGGCTCATCTGTTGGATACATCTGTGCAATCAAGGTTTTCTTCCTGGCTTTCTCATATGTGCTGCGCCACAAACTCTTCACATTCTCTTGAAGGACTTGCGTGTTTGGCACTGCCCTGTGTTATTGTGAAGTGTTTGGCTTTCCTGCTGCAGCAGGACATCATGCTGGAGGTGCTCAGGAGATCAGGGTGCTGCTGTGGCCCCCGGTCAAGAGCACTGAAGTCATTTGCAGTGCTTTAGATGGGACCGTGAGAAAAGCAGCTGGCTTGTAAGATCCAGGTATTTAGCCAAGGAAGTTTATGTTTTTCCAAACTCTGATACACTGCTCTGAGGCTGTGAGCAGGAAGACACTACAAAATACTGTTTTCTGTCTGATGTTGATATTGTTGGTGTTTTGTCCTTTTTCTCCAAGGAAAGAGACATTTTAAAATGTTTTTAAATCTAAGATGGAAAAAGTAGAATAACTGACTTGCTTTTCAAGCTTTGGTTTTCTTATCATGAATAAAATTTGTATGTAGGTTTCCAATAAATGCTAATGAGATCTGTTCAGGGAAGGTATTAGGATCAAAAAATCTGGTTATAGAAATCCAGAGTCGCTGTGTCCTTATCGTGTCTTCAGGTCTCAGTAGTAATCAGCAAAAAGTTTCTTTGCAATGAATGAGTGAGTGACATTTAAAGCTCCATCTGTTGCCTACGGTGCAGTGCCTCACAGTGTGTTTCAATGGGTGATGCGATGATTAATTTTGGTTCCCATTCATGCCGCATGAAATATTCTCATAGCGGGGAATGACTCCAGCCCTTGCTGAACTGCAGCATGTGTGGTGCTTGTAGGAAACCTCAGCTGCTGTTTACTCCTAGCTTGTGTGCCGAGAAAGGATCCAGGCTGTGTTTGCATTCACCCACGCAGCTCTGTAGCAGGCTATGAAAAATACCGGCGACTGCGGTGTACTGACCTGCTTGCTTGTGAGGGACGGCTCCATCGCCGGCGCTGCTGCAGCTTGCTTTTCTTGACAGACTTGTGAACAGAGGACTGGCTTGTCCCCGTGAGTGAGGACTACCTTCTGATCTCCGAGTGAAATACTACGGGTCTGACTTCTGCACCTCGCTGTCCTTCAGGCTAGCTGCACTGTGACGCTTAAACTTGTTGCGTAATTCTAGCCCAAAATAAACACCCTTGGGATCCTGGTCCTTGCCTTTGGGAGAGTGGAGGTAAGCGTTAAGTAAAGAGGAGACAATGAAGTTCTCCCTGCTGCCCTGCAGCACCCCGCTTTCCCAGCTCTGTACACCATCTTTTCTTTTGCCCTGGTGTGGTACAGATTCGTGGGGGAGCGTGGCAGGACCATGTCTTCATCCTGTCCCCATACGATGCTCGTGATGTGCTGCAGAGGATGTTGGTGTCCTGGGTGCTGCCCTACCAAGACCTCCTGCTCCCGCTGCCTGTGCGGGGTCCTGGGCAAGTTTTGGGGCTCCTCTAGCACAGCCTGGTGAAACCTCTTCTAGAGAATAAGCTGAATATACAGGGTAACGTGGGTTGTTTTTTCCCTTCTCCTATTAATTTCTGCTTATATTTAGGGCATGTAGCATGCTGTAGATTAAAAACAACTAAATGTCAGGTGTTCCGAGGCTGCTGTGCCATGTCTTCGCCCGCTTTGTTCCGCTTTACACACAAAATACGCTGCTTTTATCCTGGCACTGCAGTCAGATACTGCAGTAGCTTGTTTCTATTAATAGCTCTGATCTCACCATCGCTGAGTGTTTTGGTGAGTTTTGACATTTTCGGAAGTGGGAGCCCTGCTGGAAAAGAGTGCCTTGGCTGCCCAGCCACGGTGCCGGCTGGCAGAGGGGATGCCGGCACCCCTGCCCGCTGCTGCCAGCACTGCACGGGCAGAGCAGGCAGTTCACGGTGGGGATGACGATGACTTGATTCGTAATAATCTAGCAACTAGCTCAAATTAACGCAAGTCTTCCTTCCAGAGTAAATCACCGCAAACGCTCCCTCGGCCGTGCTTGGAGCGAGCAGTTGCATCTTGCCTCCTTTCGAGGCTGATTTCAAGCAAAATGAAGGCCGTGGGTTTTAGAAACGTCGTTTCGAGGCTTTGAAGCCTGCCTGCACCGTGCCTCTGACATGCCAAAGTCGTTTCTGCTGGCAACGACCTGGCATTTGAAGGCTTTGCAAAATACAGGATTTTTTTTTTTAAAAAAAAAAAATTAGAAGCTGTTGCCAGACAGCAAGGGCAGCCCCCAGGAAATAAAGTTTGTGGAATGAACACATGATTTTTTGCTTCTGCCCAGGGATGAAAGGAGCTGAAAATAATGCTTAGAGGGGGAGATCTGTGCACACCATTGCTCAGTGTCCTGCAACTTGTCTGTGCTGGGATGGCACTGGTTCAGTGGGGCAGGATGGGGTTGTCTCCGGCGGTAGCAACCGACAGCTTGGGGTTGCTGAGCACAGTCTCTTGCTTTCAGATTTATTTTTTTGTGTGTACTCAAAGGCTGATGTGCCGCTATTGGCAGAATCTGTCTGGAGGGCAACGCTTGCACACCAGTAATTAGAAAGCAAACTCATTAGTTAGAAATAAAGACCAAGCACGGAGAGGGGGGAGAAGCTGAGTCAATGGTTTCTGGAAAGCGCTGGCCAGGGACGTTCAGCCGCAGCCGTCCCGAGGAGCATCCCTTCCCTGGTGTGTGGCGATTTGGAAAGGCACCAGGGACTACAGAGTTACTGTAGGAGCTGAAATGCTCTTTTATCGGGATTTTGTGCACTCAGCCTCCTAAGCTTGCTCTGTCACAGACACGTGGTGGTATGTCAGTACTTTATATACTATTGGGGCTGCCGGGAGGGTCCTGCTTTTCTTCCTCCAGCTTTGACCAGACACTCAAGCCCAGGTTTTGCAGCAGATTTGAGGAGGGTGATGCGATTTCTCCCTTCAAGCCAAAGGGAATTGCCGAGTAAAGAGGAGCAGGGTGGCTGGGAAGGAGCTGTGCAAATTCAGTGGGACTCGCTCTGTACCGGAGAGAGGGAGGTGTCAGGGAAAATGTTTCATGCACTTTCCATTTGAAGGTGATGTATTTAAAATGTGAGAGGCAGTTTTCTGTGCTGCCTAAATTTAAACAAAAAAACAAACCAGAAAAAGAAAAAAAGAGTCTTTCTGGAAAAAGCATTTGATTTTTAAAAGAAGCTAGTTTGAGAAATATTTCTGAAGTTCAGCTTAAGTAAAGGTTATGCTGAAACAAGGTTTGAATTTAAATCTTTGCTTCAAATATCCCATGCCTGTCTGGTACTGAAGTTTTGTTTTAACATCATTTTAGTGTGTTTTCAGGACTCAGTCCTTCTACATTTTCTTCTTTTAAGGACTTGCATGAAAATGCTCTATCAGAGAAGGGGAAGAAAATTACTGTTAGTTTTATTTAACTATGTATGCAATGTTTAACTAGCATCACTTTCCCTTAATCCCTTCCAAAATGCTCAGTACTTGAGTAGAAGTTGTTTTCCATTTTGGAGCGTGGAAGATACTCGGCATATGACTTCTCTGATAATGTGTTTATCTGCAGCCTTTATGTGAAATGTTTTTAATGTCAAACATTTCTTGGAAATGCACCCTCGATTTCAGGTTTACAGCAAGTGTGTTTAACAACTTAAATGTGTTTAAGATTACTTGCATTCAGCAGTGTTACGGGCAAGCTGCGAGATGCTGAATTTACAATCTCAACCACGAGGCCACTCTGTGCCGGCAATCGATGGGGACTAGAATGCTTTTAGGTCTTAATTAACATACAACATACAGGCAGTCTTTGATGCATAACCATGTTTTGTTTATTTTGGGAGGGAAAAACAAGCAGAGTGTTTCTAACTTGGTATAAAACTAAAAAAAACTAATCTGTACATGCCTAGGTGTAAAAAATAAATAAATAATAATAAAAAGAAATCCTCCTGTTTTTTTCCCTCTGTTCCTACAGGGAGGGGAAAAGCAGAGAGAACATGAGATAGTTTATTATTCATAATCGCGATCTTGTCTTCTAATTCATGGGTTTGGCATTTCTCATTAGAACTCTGAATATAGTCTTTGTGTTTTGCTAACGTCATGAATCTGATTGTATTAATATGTTCTCAAGGCAGAACCTATAAAAGCAATTTTCTAGTCTACCATAAAATATTCATAAGAATACAGGCTTTTTTGTTTTGATGATGTGTTCATTAAGCAGAGAAGGTTTTATTGTTTTCAGGAGTGCTCTGTAGGTCAGAAGCACATGCCGCTTCTGTGGGCAACTCATGGCATTTCGAATAGGGGGGTTTTTTGAGACTGAAATAGTAAGAGCCAGGGATGACGCAGCCTCTGCCGAGACTGAATGGGAATTGTGGTCACGATCTCTGCAGCTGGCGCCCCGTGCCCGTACATTGGATGTTTCAGGGGCATCAGTCCCGTTGGATGGGAAATGGGAAGTTCGTCAAGTTTTCTCAGGACCATTACCCACCACGGTGCAAGTTCAGGCTCTTATGAGGAGTCATTGATCACAAGACACAATCACAAGTAGTAGTGATCGCAAGTAGCGGTGTGTTCCTTCTGGCTGAAGTTGGATTTATTTTAACATGTTGTAAAGCTTTTACTTCCTGCTTTTAGAAAACACGGTGTTTGGATCATAAAAGGTGCATGTAGGAAAGCACCTGCAGATTTCAAGGAAAATTGCATTTAGCCTAAATAGCACTGACAAATTCAGTGAGCGATATTGAAGATAAGCAGATTTACATGGAGACCGGGTGAGCGGGAGAGAGGGACCGCTACCTCTGTATTAGTAACGCTGACCTTTAGTCCACATGTATAAAAGATGGGAGATGTTATTGCCAGGTGCTCAGAAATCTTTGGCTGGACATAAAAATAGTCAATGCATTTAAAAGGCTTGTGATTCACAGAGCCCGCTGCGCTGTTTAGTTTACTGACTCATTGGATTTGATCCTCTAGGATTAACTGTTTCAAGCTTTCCTGGAGCCTTGGGGACTATAAAGTTGCATTAAATCATACTCAAGACTCTCTTTGGGGGAGTTTTGGAGCTGTGGAGTATTTGTCTATAAATTTGGGAGGAGGAGTAGTAATAGATTTCCAGCAACTTGGTGCTCGTGTCCGTGTCCTGCACTTGCCTGGGTAACATTTCCACGTGGATTCCGTGCACTGCTGATGGTCAGGTGTGTCTGTGTCCTTAGGTTGGAGTGAGCACTCTGGGTTTGATTTGGTGGGGTAGGACCGAGCCGAGTTGTACAGTTCTGTTTCGACTTCTTTGAAAGGTGGAACTAATTAGTGCTGGAAAGCTGCTGCCCCTGGTGAAGTGGTGTGGCAGCCCATGGAGTTCCCCTAGATTTGCCACCCGATAAAATTGCTGCTATTCCAGGAATAGTTACTGTGCATCTTTCGTAACATACGGTGATTGCATTAGTAACGCTCAGGTTAATATCCTTTTGCAGAAGGTTAAAATGGAATTTTGATAGCCATGTTGCATCGTATTCCTGAAGGTGGATTGCTTTTTGTGGGCTTTTTTTGTTTGCTTTGTACAAATACCTGTTAGTACACGTTAGGACTTTCTTTTGTTTCCCCCCCCCACACACATTTTCCATATACATCCAGCTTAGTAAGGGGATTTTTGCTGGCATGGAAACTTTACTCTCTTACTTTTCCAGGACATGTCCCATTTCCCACCCACAGTCTTTGGGACACCTGATGGTTTTGGACTGCCTCTTTTGCCCCATATACCCTGCTGCTAGGGCTGGTACCTTATAGATATAGGGCCATTATGGGATTGCCTGGGGGCGAGCAGTACTGGAGGAATCCAAAATGTTCTGTCACTCTGAAATCATGGCAAACCTGGATCTAATTTAAAGTGTTGCATCTACGTTGAGAAGGTTCTGAAGCAATAGTCCGTGAAATGAGAGAGCCTCCACAGGGCTGGTTTTGAGCTGTCAGCTCCCACTCTCGTGTGGGGAAAACAGATGTAGAGTTTTTTTCTGTGTGAGTGGCTGCAGCAGTTGCCATAGGGATGCTCTGTGGGCAGGAATGGGAAGGGGCTGACCACAGTACCAACCACGTAGGAAAGCACCGTCCGTTACCAAGGAGGGTTTAGGAACATGTTGCTTGGAATGTTGAATGCTTATCTATAGGCAAGAGCGTGGTGTTTTCCCTGAAATCCCTGGCTGTGGCTTGGCAATCTGTGGCCAGGCATCCCAGCTCTGGTCCTGCGGAGGAGAGAAGGGAGTGGAGAAAAGGCCACAGGAAGGAAAACAATAGGAAAGTGGAGGGAAGAGCTTGTGGGTTGAAAAATAGCAACACTTCCAGTAATGTGACCTTTTGCAGAAAATGTTTCCATCAAAAAAAAAAAAAAAAAAAAAAAAGTCGTCTCCTCCCCGGCACAAGCTGAGTGTAGGGAGGGGGAAGCACACTGCACTTGCACACGTATTGTGCTCCTGCAACCCTGCTGCCTGCTCTGGGGGGGTCATATGTGATGGAGCCAGTGATGGGGAGCGGGAGGTGGCCCCTGCACCGTGTGGGTGCAGGCAGGACTTGCCCGCAGGGTGTTTGGACAGGAGGAACAGTGTGGCAGGGCACCAGGTGTCTGCTGAGGTCCTGGGTGGGTGGGTGGCATTGCTTTCCCAGCCTCACAGTGCTGGGAACCTGGGCTTTCCAGAGGAACAACCAGCTGTGGGGCACATGAAACCATGGCCTCTCTTCTCCAGAAAGGTTAAGAAACTCAACTCAGATCTCTCAACTCAGAGAGAGTTACTCTCTGTAACGTTAACATCCTCCCCCTTCTTTTTTGCATCTTTATTTTCAAATAAAAGCAATGATTTTTTTTTTTTACTGTGCTTTCGATTCCCTACACTAAACTCACTAAACTGTATTTCTTTACTAAACAATATTTCTGTGCTTTTGAAGAAGTGATGATGTTCTCCCTGAACCTTGGTCTTGGGCAGACTGAGCAAAATTTCTACATTCATCTCTTGGTATGTGATAGTTTTGGGTTTTTTTTGCTCTTCTACCCCCACCCCCCCCCCCCTCCAATTTGTTTTCCCCCTTTTTCCCCCTTGAGCTCCAGCAGCTTTGGCCTGGCTGTGCTTTTTAAAACCCTACCACTTTGCCCAACATCCCCCTTTCCAAGGAGCCACTGTCTAGGATGGAGTTGCCTTTCCAGTGGTCCCTGTCCCTGCACTGTGTCCTTGCCTTTACCAGCTGGGCAATGCATTTTGGTTTATATGGGGCCGTCTTACGAAACACCCCAGATTTTTCTAAATTACTCCTCTATAAATTTTAATTTTATTTTTCTGTGCACCTGTGCTTTATGTAGCTTCAGATTTTACCAGCATCAACTTTTTAAGCATTCTCAGTTACTGGCAAAGAAATAAATGGATAGTATTTGGGAAAACCCTATTAAAACTGTTTCTCTGAGATTGATGATGCTGATGTCCTGACAGACGTTAGACATGGGCATTTGCTGGGTATCGTGCCCAGAGCTCTGGGAATGGCGCAGAAGGGAGACAGTGAAGTGGTTTGTGTGAGCAGGGCTGTGTGCTGCGCTCAGTGCAGGGTCCTCGTTTATTTCGAATAATTACAGTTGATTCCAGGTGACCTCTGAGGACACACTGCTTGGAAGGACTCTGTGCTCCTCTCTCACATCCTTGAGGAGGTGGCTGAAATCAGACCTAGGGTTTAATGATCAGGCTTGAAGTGAAATATGAGTTTAATTTTGTATAAAATGAAAGTTCTTCTTCAAGTGCTGTTTTCATGGGCAACACATAGGTGGTAAAAGCTGGCAGTGCATCTTAGTAAAACTTTTCCTTAAGCCTTTTACAGTTCTTAAATGTTTCCATTCTTTTTCCTTTTGAATTGGGAGTTTATTTCACCAGCTCGTTCATTTGTAGGCAGGGAGAAATCAGCTTTTGTGTAGTAAAACTGCCTTTACCTTTGCTTTGGAAGGATGCCTGTTCTGCTGGGGCTGGCCTCATGGTACCTGTGGTTTTGTGTAGCACAACATCTCTACCCCCGTGAGATCTCATAGCCTTCCCCAGGCAAGCGCAGGAGTGCTGCAGGCTCCTGGGCGAAGCCTGGGTAACCCTTTCACGTGGAGTAGATGTCATAGCAGATGTGATCCAGCTTCGGTGACACTACTGATGCTCCCTCCAACCTTGCAAAACACATCTTAAATATTAAAAAATAAAACACTAGATAAAATAAAACCCTCAATCAACCAAAGAAACCCCCCACAATCTTTATTTTCCAGTTTTTTTGAATGTCAACATTTTTGAAGGATTAGCCTTTTTCATTCTGCAGATGATGATCATTCAAAAGTACCAGAAGAGTTACTTGAGTGATTGCCTTGTAGAGA
This sequence comes from Microhierax caerulescens, assembly GCA_035590215.1. NCBI lineage: Eukaryota > Metazoa > Chordata > Aves > Falconiformes > Falconidae > Microhierax > Microhierax caerulescens. The sequence goes on from JAVJGJ010000061.1 coordinate 6,483,929, forward strand.
GATGCATTAAATGTGGCAAATGTATGGAGTACATGTGAAATGCAGAGCTGTCATTCAGGTGGAATTCAGGATTTTTTAGTCATTCATGAGATGGCAGAAATTCTTTTTTTTTCATGGAAACAAGCTGGGTTCAATTATTGCAAAAGTATTTTTTGTAGATGTCTGTTGCTGCCCTGTTTTACAACAAGCCTCTTCAGGGATACGCTTTTTCTGTAGGCAAAGAACTGATCTTTACATTATATATACAAATAATGAAGGTGATAGTTTTCCCTTTTTTCTTCTTGTAGCGTACATCTCTTGGTACACATGCTGTTGTCTGCCTTAGTTTTGGTTGTGCTCCAGGTTTGTCCCACTTGGTGTTTGAGTGACAGAGACAAGTCTTTGCATAGTCACCATTTGGGCACCTGCTTCCTATCACTGCCTGCTCTGCTCTGCGTCTGCTGCCTGTGAGACCCGTTGGCACCTTTCTGGTGGCTGCAGTGCATAAGTCTAGTCTGTCACCAAAGCACTTAAAAAATTTTCCTAGATGCTTCATTACCCATAAGCTTTTGCCTAAGCTCCTTTCCAGAACTGGTTATAAAGGGTACAGCACATAGTGTTTTTCTGAGTAAGTTTCTTAAGTTTGAGACCCTTGCGTTCCTGACCGCAAGAGTCAGTTGATCCATCGTAAGTCAAGATTGATCCTTTCTGTGAAGTCCTAGATTAATCTTTCTTATTTCAAGTGATGCTACAAGTGTGGAACAGAGGTGTATATTTTGACACATGTACGTAGAATGGTATGAATGGTATCAAGGAGGGTGTTGTTGAAGTCCTTTGGTTTTAGAAAGCACACGTTTGTAGGAGATGGTGGCTGGGAAAACTTCTTGAACTCTGAATTCCTGTCATGCTTTTTTATCGTTTAAAAAATGGTGCAAGTTTAATGGTGGTGTTCTTGGTTCAGTCCATGGTTCCTCAAGATCTTTGCTGGGCACAATATGAGCCTTAGATCCCCGTGTGAATGGGGAATACACTTATCTCTCCTCTTGTGTTTTCACGTAGTTGATGTGACCACAGCACTGCCCTTGCAAGTTGCACCGACTTCAGTCCCAATGGATCTGCGCTTGGACCACCAGTTTTCCATGCCTGTGACGGAGCCGACACTGCGGGAACAGCAGCTGCAGCAGGAGCTCCTGGCACTGAAACAAAA
>JAVJGJ010000061.1:6488695-6503732 GCA_035590215.1 Microhierax caerulescens
CCGAAAGGGCGGTGAAGCCCTGGGACAGGCTGCCCAGGGGGGCGGTGGGGTCACCATCCCTGGAGGGGTTTAAAAAATGTGTAGGTGCAGCCCTTAGGGACATGGTTCAGTGGTGGGCTTGGCGGTGCTGGGCTATTGGTTGGACTTGATGATCCCAAAGGTCTTTTCCAACCTACATGATTCTATGGTTCTGTGATTGATTTGTTCACCTGTTCCTGTACTTGAGCAGCATTTTCTGTGCTTTACCCTTATGCCTGTTTCTAAATCCTGTTGCTTACAATTCCTAGTAGTAAGCATGTTTTGGATATAGCATGTCCATACAGTAACACATGCACAGCAAATATTGCATTGGATCCCTCTTTTGTCAAGACATTCAGGTTAAAGTACCTTTGCAGTCTTCCACCTATAGATGTTGAATAGTTTTGTCAACAGGAATACAGTGGCTGGACATCTGCTGTTAAAAGTGAAAAATAGTTTTGATACATTTAAGCAGCTCTTCTGTATTTTGGGCAGGCATATATAGCCAGCATTGCTAAGTTACAGCAAGCAACACTATGAAGATTTTAAAGAGCCTACTCGTTTTACATCTTAAGCATTTAGCTAGTACAGGAGGAGTCATGTTTTATGTTTGTTTTCTTTCTTCTATTACTGTGGTGTCATTGTGAACAGATGAACTGTTCTGATTTGCTGTTAACTAAGGAGGGGGGAACATCTCTCCCACCCCCAAGCAAAGCACTAGTGTAAGAAACATCTTAAAGTCATCTTAAGTAAATGAAATTTGACTTGAAAAATGCTGGAATGTCTGTCTTGTTTTTCTTTTCAAGTAGATAACTTTTTCCTGTTGAAATCTGAAGTTTTGGCATTTTCCAGAACTTACTTTTATTCCAGCAGCCTGGTTTTAATCCTCTGACCTAGTGCAAGAGGTGAAGATGATGGGATGGCTCCAGTCCTGCCTGCACATGTGATCTGTTCCCTTGTGTCTCCCCGAGCAGTCCTTGCTTTTATAGACATTGTGTTTTGGGAGAAATGGCTTCCACATAAAGGTGACAAATTCCAGAAGACTGCAATTTGGAGAGCCAGGCTACAAGTGAAATAATATGGAAAAGAAGATAGTGGACACAGTTAGAGCTCGGCACATGGAGGGAGCGGGATCGTTGCATGCAGGGAGTAACGAGAAAACCCTGACATGTTTAGGGAAAATAAGCTGAGCCTTATGAAGACTTCACACCATACGGAAATAGGGAAAACTGTCTTTCACAACTCCAGTGCGGCTTTGCAGATTGCTGAGGCTTGACATCCAAAAGCAGTGCAGGAAAAGAAGCCAGAGCTGATGAGCACCAGAGGCTGCTGCGGGCTGGCTGGAGGCAAGGGTGACAGCTCCTCTCTCCTGTAGCTGCCTACCTTCAGGGAGACAGATTTTCCGCTCCAGCATGCCTCGCCAGATGTGCAACAATATTTATAGCCTTCAAATCTGCCTTCCTAAACAAAACCAAGGATGGAATAAGGAGCTTGGCGCCTGGGTCATTGCTGGTGAGGCGGTGGAAAGCCTCTCCACAGGTCCCAGTGTGAGCTTTGCTTGACCTTTGATTGCAAAGGAATCGGCAGTGAATTTTTTCCTTTGTGAGTCACTCATTCCCGGCCAAGATCAGCTGGAAGTTACCAAAAGCTTTTCCATTTGCCTCCTGGTCAAGGGCCGGAGCGAGATGATTGAAGAGGGATAGAATCCGCGCTTTGGCAGGGCAAGAGGCACCTTGGGAGGTGTGAGCTCAGCAGAGGACTGAAGGATGTGGTGGGTAGTGCGGTTAATCTCTTCTGTCCCTGTGCTGCCCAAGCTCAGAGCAGGACTCTTCCCAGCTCTGGCTGTTTTATAGCTAGAGCCGGAAACTTACTCAGGATGCTGACGCACGTCAGCATTAGCACATGACAGCGGACACCAGAAGAGTCCTGATGGGGATGGGATAGCAACACAGCCAAGCAGCTGAGCCTCGCAGCTCCTTGTGGACCTGAAATCCTAACCTGGAGACATGCAAACTTGTTAATTCTGTCACACAATGCTATGACGGTTTTCCCGTCATCTGAGAAAAGGACATTTGTGTGCATCAGTAGCAGAGGGAGTGCTAGGTTGTACATGCAAGGTATACAGGGTGGTCGGAGAAGTCATGGCTTTCCGTCTAAGTAGCAACAGCAGAAGGAGCTCTGTAAAGATGTTCACTGAGGAGTGATTCTGAAATTGGTTTGTAGTTTTTTTTTAACAGCACAGCGATTTCCTACAGTTAACAGTATGCTATGCTGCTTAATGGCTTTATGCCAGTAAATAAAAATATGTGGAATGTTTTCAGATATTGGATTTATATATATAGCAATGTTCAGATAAAGCCTGATGAAATGGTTTTATTAGTTTTTGCTGGTTTCAGATGACTTTTTTTTTCATCAGTGTAGCTTCCAAGCCCTGATTGAGAGGTGGTAACACATCTGAGGTGTTTGTGTTGGGAGACATGGGGTCATACTCCATGGCCACTCCTTGTATTTGTTTTGGAGAGTAAAAGTCTTTCAGGGAATCTTTTGGATAGATTTTGTAATGCTGTAAAGCAAATGTAATTTTTTCCCCAAAGATAGCTACATTTAATAACTGTCATGTTGATGCTTAAGTGAGAAACTGTTGTTTGCTTTCATTTGGAGCCACCTGCCCTTGGAATGACAGGTTTGCTTGTAGGATAGCTCACTGGGCACAAATCACATTGTCTTTTAGTGTGGCTGCTTTCAGTGTAGCTCTGACAGTGCCTAGAGCCTCTTTTTGGTGGCCTCTCCATGTCAGTTCCTACTTTACGGGAAAAAATGTGCTTGTTTCAAATCCACTGATGGGGTTGGTGTCATCTGCTTCACCCTTGCAGCTGTGCTAGGTAGCACCTTCCCCATACCCCCAGGTTAGGGATGCTGAAGGGTAGTGCCTTGGTTCCTGCAAAGCATCCCCTTTCCCCTGTGTCCTGCTCCTCATGTTGGACTCTGGAAGGGCAAACTTCCATTTTACCGCACCCCCCATACCCCAACTCCTGTTGCTGAGCATGTCTGCTCTATCCTTCCTGCCTGCTGCAGCCAGTGTGGAGGGACTCCCTTCGCTCAGTTTTGTGCTGCTCTTCTGCAGAGTGCCCATTACTCACAGCCTGCATAGTTTTCAAGAGAAACTTAAAAAGCGAGGAGATACAGAGATACCAGGTGTCCACCTCTGTCTGTATTCTGACATGATAGAATTATTCATCTTAGAAAGCTGTGGCTGGGTACAGTTGGTGGTAAAAAAACCAGACTGAACATTTTGTGCCTTGTTACTACTTGAATGTATTGTACTGTGGTCTCTTGCTATTTCTAGAAGGCTTCCTGTTCTTTTTCGGTGACCTTGCCTCATTTTTCTGTTACATGGAGCTGGCTCCAAGACTTAGACCTGAATCTTGCAAAACTTAACTTCTGATAGAAGTAACCCTAGGGAAAGCTTTTGTACGATCAGAGTATTTGCTGTCTTTGAAGGGTGGGAGGTGACTTTCCTCAGCCTCAATTCAAGATCTTTTCCAAGAATGATGAGGACAAATCTGCGTGCAGAGAGGTGGGTAGTGTCAACAAATTCAGATAACAGCTTGGACACCTGTAGCCCCATCTCTCGGTTCAAGTAGTCATGCAGCAGGCTGGTTTAATTTGGGTATCTTCCTACCTAGCGTTGGTGGTTTCTGGACTGAAGCTGAATTGCTCAGCCAGGAAGGTTGTCTGCCCTGGTTCTTACAAACCTACTTTAAAACTGGTAAAGGAAGCATGTTTCCTTTATTTTCTTCTGAGATGGGCCGTAGTTTTTTTGGGAGGAAGGAGCAGAATGAGAACTCCCGATCTCTCCCACTTTGAGGTGCGTAAACCAGTGTTTGAGATACAGAAACCTCAGTCAAAAGTGAAGTCTCAGATCTCACTGCAGTCAGCAGATGTGGTGGCTTTCATCCTGTGAATCCCTGTACTGGTGTCCCTGGAGTCCGCTGGTACAGCCAGATTTGTCCCCCTTGTACCAGTCTCTTTGCTTTGGGGCTTACAGCTTTCCAGCAGAATATCGAGGTTTTCTGAGCCATCAGCAGTGGGAGATGAAAAGTCTGTTGCCCCTGGTGCTCGACTGCTCCACATTCCTTTGGTGAAGCCAAAGAAGAGACATTCACCCAGTGTATTTTCTTGTTAATTAATCTTGTGAATTTGGAGTTCAATTGGGCTGACTTATGGGTGTTCTGAAAGCTGAATGTCTGACGTAAATGGCAGAAATGGCAGAGTTCACTGGCTGACAGATCTTTTTTTTTTTAGTAGCACATGCTCACTTTTTCTGTGGAGTCTGAAAAGCTTTTGAAGTGGTCAAATTTCTGTTCTTTCATCCTTTGTAGCATAAGTTTGTCACCCAGCAAAATGCGTGTGGGGCACAGTGATATTTAAAAAAAAAAAAAAATAAAAATCCAGAAACCTTATGATCTCTATTCAATTTGGAATTTCAAAATAAACAGCAGAAGGGATATTTTGCAGTTCACACTCACTTGGAAATTTTCAACTCCGATTTTATCTTATTTTTGAACTAGATAAAATAGATTGGAAGTAGTCAAAGAGAACACACAGAGAATCAGGGCAGGAGTAAAGAAATACCCAAGTGGATCCTGCTATTATGCTGGGAATATTGACCTGTTAATATATTGCTGTTGGTGATAAATTAACATTCATAAACTTGCAATTCCTGTTGCTGCTTGTAGTCTCTTAACACATTGAGCTGGTGTATGGGAGAATAAAGTTGCATTTAAAACATAGATCAGGTTGTGAAAAACTTCACTCATGTACACACAATGTTAACATTGGATTAATCTCCTTTTGTTTCCTGTTTAACTGGCAGTGGTGGTGTATAAAAATGATAAATATTTGGTATTTACGTTGATGGCATGTTACCTTTAAGCACACTTCTGCTGGGCTTGCACGAGCATCAGATGATGTTGAACATTTGTTTCTAGCCTGCAGCCTTCCTCTGGGCAGAGGTGCTGAGGCTGTCACTGCCTCGTGTCAGACGAAGAGCAGCACTTTGCAGTCTGCTTTACCCCCATGTCCACCCGCTGTCGCATGGAGCTGAACCCAAAATCACACAGCAATGGCAGCTGATGCTGTGTGTCAGCAGCCACGCTGCCAGCGGTGCTGTGGATGCAAATACTCCATTTTCGCTGCTTTTCTTCCCTCCCACCCTCCTTTTTTAACTTGGTGGTTTGAGAAGCCCAGCAGGAGCACTCCGGTGAGGCCTCCCATCCCTGCCAACTTTCTGGTTCAGTCACTTTGCTTTCACATGGGTGATTGGGAATGATGGATCAGTGGATGCAGTCACACTCTTCCTTTTCTTTATTCATAGTTCCTTCTTTGATATGACCAAAATGCAGTGGTAGCTCCTCTAGCTGGTCCCATTATAGGATCTCTTTATCGTAGATCTCCACTCCTAATACTGGTTTTAGCAGAATTCTAAATCCTCTGCTCCCTACACCCCAAAACAGTTCACAAAGGACATAACTGCTCCTCTGAGGACTGAGGTCTGATTGCTTATATATATATATATATATATATATATTATAAAATCTCATTTAGCATTAAATAACTGGCTCCTTACTTTACAGGACAATTTTTAAGGTTCTTTGATTTACAGAGATTCCTTATTACCATCCATGCTCAGATGGATGTTCCCTGCTCCTGGTGCAAGGTGTACAGATCTATCCTCCCCTTCAATAATAACAACCATGCAAAGCACCACAGAGACATGTGCAGAAGAGTTTTCCTCACCTTTAGCAGGGAAAATGGGAGTAGGAACTGAATGTGCTGGTTACTGCAAATGGAACTCACTGCTTTCTAGGAAGGCTCTTGGATACTCTGCTTCTGGAGGAATGCTAAAAACTAGACTGGAGTGGCAGTCAGGGAGCAAAAGGCACACACGAATGCATTCCCAGTGCTGTATTTTTGCAGATATTCAGGGCTTAGAGGGACAAAGGTGCTGTGCAAGCTTTCAGCCTTTTAGGAGAGGTGAGCAGTAACGGCATGGGAAGGAAACTGGAATACAAAATTACATATCCATATATAAGCTGCCAAACCTATAACATGAGATCTTTTCACCTAGAGCTGGTAATCAGGGTACAGAACCATCGTTCTCTCTCCTGGAGACATCTGAGCCTCATCAACTCGAACACCAGACATTCTCAGTAGGATATGTCTAACCAAGATCAGTCTCTTGCCCAGGAAGCTGTCGGCTGGGAGGGATCATTTCCCTGCACAGCGAAGAGATGCTGCCCACGGGAACTTCTGGCACGGGACTGCTTGTTGTCAGACTGCCTGATAGCTGGAAGGGGCATGTTGAATATATGTTCATCTGCTGATGTGTCCAAGAAAAGAAATGATAGACGTTCGTTCTTCTGAACTGTGCTTTCAGATTTCTGTGTCTTGGCTTCTGCTGAAAACCACAACTTCCCCCCCGCCCTGCCCCCTGTATCCCAGTACGCCTGATTAATTCTAACTAGCCTCCGGTGCTCCAGGAGATATCTGAAACACGCCGTGACAGAGCCAAGAGAGCAAATCCTGAAACTGGAGCCACAGCCTGAGACTTCAGTAAACAGGATGGAGAGAAGATGAAGCAGAGAGTCCAGCCAAAGGAATGTCCAGCATTGAGATCACTCTAAAATAGCCTAATACAACAGTTCTCCCAGAAATCTGTCAACATCTGCGCTTTGCTTCCACCCATAGCTGATGATTTTGCAGAGGGTGATTTGATGTGTAGGTGTGTTGGTGAGTTCTTTCTTGATCATCACATCCAATTTGCCTTTATTTTTACAGAATCTGAGCTCCAGATAATTTTAAATACCTGATTGAACCCCTCAAAACAGTAGAATTTTGCCAAAGCAGGTGGCAGATGATTTGCCTTAAAACCACTATCTGCACCAAAAGCCCAGCCTCGCTGCCTGCTAGGTGAGAGGACAATTACATGAATCTTCTGAAAGTGTTTACTGGGCTGTGCCTTAACTCAGCCTTTAAGAGTACAAGTTCAGGGGGTGCTGAGATATGCTTTGTTGGGGTTTTTTGTGGTCTTGTCTAGCATTAAGTTGTCAGGTTTGAAGCTAGTATTTTACTTATACATCCTTACAACTTCTTTGAAGGTAGAGCCTCCATCAAAGCCCTGAACCTGTTGTTCAGGGATGGCAGGTGAAGTAGTTGTACAATGTCTTGGAGCTTGCCTGCAAGAAGTCCTCAGACTGCAATCTTATGACGGGCTGGATGGTGCCAGCATGACCTTTTGCTGAGATGGAAACAACATGTACGTGTGGGGAGGAATGCTGACCCATAGCTGGAGGATCAGGCTGCCTTTCCATCTGTGTTTCTTTGTACCCTAGCTGCCTTGTGCTGGGAGCAAGAAGGAATCTCCTGCAAATACAAAGAACAGCAGAAGTTCTTGGGGTGACGTCCCACCATGCCGGAGCACCTTCAGCAGGTGATCTCTGGCATAGATCAAGATGCATGTTAGGAGTTGGATGTAACACTAAGCTGCTTTGGATCCCAGGAAACATTTATTGACAATAAGTGTGCCAACTGTTGTTAACCCAGGCTTGCATCTGTGATTAACTGCATGAGTAAGGATGAGCTGTCTGGGTACAAATAGTTTTATGCTGCCTTCCACTAATTGCAGTAAGCTATTCAAAATATATATTATAAAAACCTAGGAGCCATAGTCTAAGCTTCAAAACCTCTCCTGCTTTGCAGATTTTAATCAGTTTGACCGCGGCATGTGAAGTAAATGACAGAAACACCTTTAAAATGACTGTTGTGTGGGAAGGAGGAAACAGAGGAGCATGGGCAGAGAGCAGTGGCTTTGAGGAGAAGAATAAGGTAGTACCTGCAAGTTACTGAGATGCAGGAAGGACCCACGTTCTTGCTACTAGTTTAGCAAATTGAGAAGTCGTTATGGAAGTCTTAGCGCAACATGTCTCCATGAAATACATTTTCATTCTTTCTGGTAATGGGATCTTTGCTGTCAGCACCACACACTTCCCAGGAGGACACTGGCTGGCTTCTGGGCTGAGTTTGATGGAAGATTTTTTGAGCACTCTGTTTCCACTTGTTTTTATGCCTGAAGGAAACAGTTTTAGCTCCACTTTGCTTAAAAAGAGGTTTCTTTGTGCAGTGAAGGTTGACAGTACGCTTGCTGATAAGGTGTCAGTCCCTGTTCTAGGTAGACGTGCTCGAGAACTGAAGACAGTTGAGGAATGGGATGGCAAAATCCACTGCGCCGCTAAGTCCTCACAGCTAGCTGACCATTGATAAATACCTGGAAATACTCTACATTCTCCTTATTACATTTTTTAATATTAATATATGCTAAAGGAGCACCAGCAACACTAATAACAGGTACAGTTGAACATTTATGTAGTCTTCATAAATAGTGGAAGCAGTGACATTAAACATATGCAGGAATCCCCATAGTTATAAATATTTACAAATACTTATTTTGGCAAGAACACCTAATTCAGATGTTCCTAGCTGCACTCCCTAGTACAGTGTGCATGTTTGTCACACGGTATGCTCCTGAAATTGATAGTTGAATTAGTCTGAATGCAAGGGATTTCCCTCGGCATATCGCTTTGTATTTCACAAATATTTAAATTTCATTTGGGGAAAAAACACACAGCTCCAGCTATGCGCAATTAATACAAGGGTGGTGCGGAGTTGGAGTCGGTTCATTTGCCAGCAAGAGAGATCTAATATGTTACGTGGTACGTGAGCAAGGTCTCACTTGGTACTTAATAATCCTTATCAGAGCCACCTAAGCGTCTCTTGGTATGCCGTGAATTGCAGTTCAAGAGGTGCTTATGAATTCCTAACTCAGGCACCTCCCAAAAGACCCAAGCATGGGAGATTGTGTCCCACTCAAATGCACCTCTGAAACATTTTGCCTTTAGACATCGGCAGGCTTTTTTTTTCCTCCACTGAGATAATCAAGGGAAGGTGAAATGCCAGGCTGAGCCCACAACGTGTGGGTGTTGTGTTGCCAGAAGAAGTTTAGTGTATGGTGCGGGAGGGGGTAAGACCATGCTGCAGTTGGCCACACACAGGTCTGAACACTCGCTACTTTTTAAAATTTGCCTTGATTGCTTTAACTGAAATAGAAATTCATTATTTTCCTGAAGTTTCAGTTTATTTTGTGAATGGGACAGCTTTTTGAATGTTAACAGTTTTCCTGCTTCTCATGTTAGTCAGTGATGGGTTCTTGCTGCTTATGGGTCTTTCTTCACAAAGCATCATCAGAAAAAAAAAAAAAAAAATTAATCGTAACCCCCACAAAATATGAAATTGGGGCACAGTGTAGCATCAAGTGAGTTTTAAAGCTTATGGTTTTAAAGTTAAGAAGGGCCTTTTTGCACAGAAAACTGATTTAATGTGATAGTTACATTCCCTCTGGCTCTGTTATAACAAGATGGGTATCAGGAGCAGCAAGGATGAGCAATGCATGCCTCACCATGGGTCAGCACCCCAAATTCTTATCCGAGGTCCTCAGAGGAGCTGTGAAAGCTGGACACAGTCTGTGCAGTGGGATTGCCTGAGCTGGGGAGCTGGTAAAGGCACAGCATCGTCAGCGCCCCTGCATTTTGCTGAGCCTGCACCATTTATTTCCTGTCAAATACTGTCTGTGTAGTTTGTTTTCAACCTTAAGCATGGAGAACTATTCATGCTGCAAGAAGGCATCACAGTTCAGACAGAGCACCCGAATGGGTTTTCTTTACTCATTTTCTGAGGCTGCAGCAGACACCAACAAAGTGATTTCTTTTTTCTTTTCATGGATACAATTGGAGAGGTTGCTTCATTATACTTTTTTTTTTTTATTATTATTATTTTTTTTTTTTCAACTTTGAAAAGATTTGAAAACTATATTAAGAATAGGCTTTGTGGAAACCAGGGTCAAAATCAGCGGAAACAATACATCTCTAATGAAACTTCTATAAGCCATCCAGATACAAATTGGTCTTTTCATTTACATTTCACTACAGATGTCAATGAAAGCACAGTTCCTTCTAAAGCATCCTAATGTATGTAAACCATTGCAGGAAGCATAACACGCAAAGTCTAGGAGACTGCAGATGGAGAGAAAAGGCTCCTGATTTCATAAAAATAACAAAACCTGTTTTAACATATTGTGCATTAAATATTGTTCATTTGCATACTTTCTATGGCTAGGTTATAAAAGCCCACCATGTGGTGGACTTGTTGGAAGTCTGAAAAGATACTCTTTCTCCAAATGGAGATGTGTTAGTGGAAGCTGCTGCTTAATTATAAAACAAAAATAACTAGTTTTCTCTAGGTTTTTTTGTTTTTTCCTTTTGTAGGTTTTTAAAGTCTGGGGGTTTTATTGTTTTCATGAAATTCAATAGAATTAGGAAGGGAAACATGGGTGCAATCACTGCAAATTCTGCTGACTGGGGTTTGGTGTTTTACAACAGTCTGCTTGGAACTGCCAGCAGCCGGGACTCCTCCATCAAGATTTTCCAGCAGATAGCCAGGCAGATTGTAAAGTACCTCTTAGATTATTTTTTTGCATCTTTATATATAGAATGGTATAATTTTGTGTATCATCTATAGCATACCGCAACCGAAGCATTGGATAGTACAAATGTACAATACCACAAATTAAAATAAGAAATTGCTGTTAAAAGTGTAAATAGAAAAAGATGCAAAAGAAGAAGGAAAAAACAGTGTATGTGGGGTGGGAGTCCTGTGTATGTACATGCTGTCAGGGTTTGGAGAAGGACGGAGCGAGATGTTCCTGGAGGGGGCAGGTTCCCTGTCTTAATAGCTGTGGCTTTTCCTCATCCCTTTCCACATATGGGATTTTGTGAACCTGGAGCAGTGGGTGGTATCTGAGCACAGGCACCCATTAAGTCCAGCCTCAGAGAAGTCTCATCTATCGCCAGAGCAGTAAGGGTTCTGAAGGTTAAGGTTGCCAGCTTAAAATCAATCTGCTAGTTTACAAGCTGCCAATGTAAAGAGAGCGGGGCAGGCAGAGCAGCCCAAGTAGTTTGCTTTAGCACATATCTTGCTGGAGAGGGTGCACAGAAAATTGGGAGGTGGTAAATCTTAAGATATACACATATATATATTATTTCTTTTTTCAAGTTTTCAGTGGAACTCAAGGGGGAAGCCCTGTGCCCAGGGAAGCACCTTTTGCAAACCCCATGGATATCCTTTCTCACCTAGCCAAGTTGCAAGCTGCTGAGACTTGTCATTTGTCACCTGCCTGTCACCTTTCCACAGCCTGGCTTGCTTCTGGCTGGTTGTCAAGACACGGGTTGTTCTCTGAGCACTGACAGCTACTGCCCCAGGGCCCAGCAGATCCAACTGATGCCTCCAATCCCTGAGGGAATACCCCTGGACCCAAAAAGGACACTCTGGGCTGGGGAGATCCACCCTAAGTTTCCCATGAGGTTGGTGTGTCCGTGCACATCTTCCATGTGCTGGGATTTGGACACCCCCTCCGAGGGAGGACTTGCAGTGTATGAGGGTCAGAGCCTTTGGTGCTTCAAGTCGTTAACACTTCATTTGATGAAAGCTTTGCAAATCTTGACTTTAATTAGGCAACCTGTCTCTCTGTGCTTTCTGTGAACGTGTGCAAATCGAGACAGCCAGGATAAATTCTTCCTTGAGAGATTATTGGAAGAATTTTTATATTTTTTTTTAATATTGAAGTAATTCTTCTATAATTAAGCTCAGAAACAAGTGGTGGTCATGCCCACAAGGCAGCTAGTCCTTTGGCATTTAGCTTGGGGTATGAGTTTTGCACTGCAGATGGGAAGTGACCAGCAACTGATGAAATTAAAAAATAAATAGTTGTCCTAGTCCATGAGAACTTCTCTCATGAGAGAGAGAAGCCAGAGCCTAAAGTCATACAGTTGAAGGCTTCTTCAAGAAAGCATATGCACAAGGAGACTGAACGGGCCTTGCAAAGCCCATGTTGATGATGGTGTATTTCGCTGCAAGTGCCTGACTTGGTGAGCTCAATGTCATTCCTTCAGCGTAGGGTTTGTACATGATGAACATGTGAGTATTCATCATTAAGATGTCCTAATGGGGTTTTAATTAAAACAGACAATGGAGAGAAAATTAATGTCCACCTGCAGTAGCAGTTTGCACTGGCTCAGCACAGACTCCAGGCACCAGACTCTGGCAGGGCCGTGATGGCAGCAGACGGCTCAGAGAGAACTGGGGACCTGGACGTACCCTTTGGCAGCAGCAAAGTGGTTGGGAAAGCACCTGCTTGGGCGGAAGCTTTTTGTCAGTTTCTCAGGTTAGGTGCTCTCTGCACAGGATGCTGGTGCTTGTAAACAGACTGTGACATGAAACCTGGAGCATGTAGTGCCTATGGTTTAGCATAAGTGCAATCCTGAAGTAGAAATGGGCTACGTGAAATGAGTCATGATGCAGGAGCCTCTAGACGAGAATGCCTTTTTTCCTATTTCTATGAATTAAGCAACATCATTGTCACCTGATAGCAGCTGCTGGTTTAGCTCTGGGAAGTCTTGACACTGTTAATTTATTGTTTTTCCCTCATCCCTTCTCGCAGCAGCAGCAGGAGATGCTGGCAATGAAGCATCAGCAGGAGCTGCTGGAGCACCAGAGGAAGTTGGAGCAGCACCGACAGGAGCAAGAGCTGGAGAAGCAGCACCGAGAGCAGAAACTTCAGCAGCTAAAAAACAAAGAGAAAGGAAAAGAGAGTAAGTAGCACAAGCGCGCTTGTGTCAGCAATGACAGGTAGAGCAGATGAATGGAAGCCATAAAGCAGCTTCATAAAGCTGGAGAAACCTTCACGCTAGACTCTCTGCAGAGCTTGGCTGCACACAGAGCTTATGTAAACTCTTAGGAGGTATTGAGGGTAAGAGAGAAATGTATTTCTATGCTTTATCTTTGTTTTTGTCTTAGTAAATGCCATTTTAGCGTTTTTCAAAAGGAAGCGTATCGTCTCTTTACTTGATTTAACATTTTTTGAAGTATTTTTGGCAGCATTCCTAATGGAGGCAGAATATTAAGCCCATAAAATACACCAGATGCACACTGCATTTCTTTTTCTTTTACTTTTCTTAATTTCACTCTCTTAAGATGTAGCGGGGTTCTCAGTTCTTAGCTTTAAAGTGTTTTCATTCAGAAAGTACTTCTTTCATGAGGTTACAGATTGTGGTTGGCTTTCCCACGTGTCATTATGCACTTCACAAGATTCAGTAAAATGATTATGGCCTCACAATTTCCCTTATCAAAGACACTTTGGTTGCTTGTTCGGTTTTCTTTTAGAAGTGAATGGGAGGAAAAATACCTCACCAAGTTGTACTCATTAGGTCTTCATTTCAAATGAAATAAAGAAGCCTGTGATGGAAGAAGCTGAGAGGGCTGAAGGGTACCAGGAGATGGGATACTGTTTGGGGACCAAGAACAAGACAAAGCTCCAAGAAAAAGTGTTTTCTAGTAGGAAAAGACTGGGGGTCTAGGAGACTAAAAAAAATTATCTGAAGGTTGAATTCCCTACTCCCTGCATGTGCGTCTTGCAACAGCAGGCTAAGCTGCAGCCAAAATCAGGGAACGCACAGACCTACCCCATTATCTTCGCAAAGCCACTCGTAGGAAGTGCAGTGTGTCTGGGTTGGGTTTTATTCATTTTAAGTACTAGAAAGGCCAAAGGATCGGAATCTACTTAACAGAAGCAGTTTAACATTCAGGAATGAGTAAAGGTGATGATAATGCAGGTTTGCTACTCCGGTGCCCAGTTGCTGCCACGTGCAATGCTTTCCATTTTCCTCTGGCTGCTTTGTGTTATTTTCCAGAGTAAAGGCAGTTGGTTCGAGGAGGATGTAAGCTATAAGCATCTCCACTTCACCCTGCTGTTCTCATCAGCTGTTGATATTGTATCAATGTTTTGCTGGGCCTCTCTGCAAAATTGATATCTGGCTAGTCTCATTAAAGTAATTTGCAAATAAATAAAAATGCCTGATTAGTTGTAAAATGTTAAAAGCATTGAAGCACCTTGTGGGTGAGACACATAGGTGTAGAGGAAAAAACAGGATTTGGGGACGTTAAGTTGAAAATCCTGTTCCCATGGCTACAGTTTTATTTTTAAATTACTTTTTATTTAGGTACTATGGTGTATAATCATTATAGCATCTCAGCTCTTAAGTATTTTTAAGTTATTTTCCTCAGAAAATTTTGCAAAGCGCAACAGAGCTAAAATTGTCCTGATCTGAAATATGAAGAGTGAGTAATAGATGTATAGTTTATTCTCTCTCCTTCCTCTGTCACTGTAAGCCAAAATATATTGCTTTGCACCTTTTAGAAGGCAAATCACAAATCGGTTTATATTAACATACCATCAGCTCCTTGCATTCTCATCTCAGGAGTCTTAACCTGTCCCTCATGAACTGATACCTGCTGTCATAAAGCTGTCTGCTATCATAAAGTTTTTCATCAAAAAATGTTCATCATCTCGGTAGGCTCGGCCGATGGCCTGTGAGGGTCCCCAGGGCTCAGCGCCGGGCCCTGCCCGCGGGTCACCCCAGCCCCAGGCAGCGCCGCAGGCTGGGGCACAGCAGCTGGGAAGGGCCAGGGGGAAAGGGCTGGGGGGGCGGCTGGGGCCGGCTGGGCACGAGCCCCCAGCCTGCCCGGGTGGCCGAGGCGGCCGGCAGTGCCATAGCTGGTGTTCGGAGCGGCATTGCCAGCAGGGCCGGGGCAGGGACCGTCCCCCTGCGCTGGACACCGGTGCAGCCGCCCCTGAGCCCTGGGGGCAGCTTCGGGCCCCTCACGTCAGGGGGGACGCGGAGGGGCTGGAGCGTGTCCAGAGCGAGGTGGGGGTCGGTCCCTTCTCCCAGGGAAGGAGCGACAGGACAAGGGGAAACGGCCCCAGGTAGCGCCAGGGGAGGTTTAGGTTGGGTGTGAGGGAACATTTCTCCACCGAAAGGGCGGTGAAGCCCTGGGACAGGCTGCCCAGGGG
>JAVJGJ010000061.1:6503832-6590483 GCA_035590215.1 Microhierax caerulescens
AGGGCGGTGAAGCCCTGGGACAGGCTGCCCAGGGGGGCGGTGGGGTCACATCCCTGGAGGGGTTTAAAAAATGTGTAGCTGTGGAGCTCAGGGACATGGTTCAGTGGTGGGCCTGGCAGTGCTGGGTTAACGGTTGGACTTGATGATCTCAAAAATCTTTTCCAACCTACATGATTTTAGGATTCGATGAAAAACATGACTTCCACAAATGGAGGATGTATATGAAAGTAAAGGTGGTTTTTCCACAGGATAAGAAGTGATAGTTGCTCATCCTGTCTTTCCACGGTTAGGATTTAACCTAGAACCGGTCCTGTGTATTGGTGTTTCCAGGCACTTCTGGGCATGGACCATTCAATCGATGCTGCTCACCCAGCCCTGGAATGTGGCTTGTCTTGCACTTTCTGCTACAATTTGGCCAGCTGTGGTCAGCCCATGCTATCCTTAAGGGCTTTCTCCCATTAATTTCCATTTTTTCTGCTCCCCTGCTCTTTCATTTTGCAAACTTCTCCTTCTGTGAGAGCCTGGTCCTGCTTCTGTTCTCCCTCATTCTTCTCCCACTACCTCTGCCTTGTCCTATATTGGGATGCTATTTGATCCTGGGACAATATGTAACTTGTTTTTGTCTCTGCTGTAGTAACCTGGCTCAGTGTTTTGGCTCTTTAGAGGTATCCTGTCTGCAGTACTTTGCTCATTGTGGCTCTCTCCTGTTTGCAGTCTTATCGGTTGATCTGCTCTTTGTTCCCTGCTTCTTTTAAACAGTCAAGCCTTCTGAAATGAGTAGGCCAGCTTCACAGCTTGGTTTTCCCCATCGTGCACAGCTGGTCCCCCAGACAGAGCTGCTGTGTGGCCTCTTGCTCTCTGGTTCTTTCTCTCTCATCCTCCTTTCACTCTTCTGTGCCTTATGCTTCTATAGGGGTTGAGTGTCTTGCACTTTGCCTGTGGACTTACTCCATGTGTATGGGCTTTTAATGTCTGACTTCTGCTCTTGTCCTCTCTGCTTATACCCCTGCAAGGTGTATACTATTGCATATGTGGCAGCTTGTCCCTTTCTGCCTTTGGAGTCCTCTTTAACATCTCTATGGGATCCTGCACAGCACTTCTGCCTATAACAATGTGACTGGGTCCACAATAACCCAGTATAGTGTATGAGAAGTGAGTTGGATTCATTTTTTTTCTTTTGATCTTTAAACTCAGGGGTCAAGAGCTGAGTAATGGTCATAAGGTCTTGCATGACAGCTTGGTCCATGGGTCTGACGTTGCCCAGGGAAGGGGTGGCCTACACGTTTTTAGCTTGTTAAACATATAAGGGGCCTTTCAGCTTCTAATTAAGGAGGAAGACAAGCCAGGGGAGCTTTTATAAACCTCAGGATTCAAAAATGTTTGATTTCAGCTCTTCTAAATAACGTCAGATTTATCCAATACTGACAGAACACAGTCATGTTTGATTATTTTAAAGATGCTAATAGATTAAAGATGACACTTTTTGGGGAGATAAGGCCTTTAAGCCTTAAGCATGAATTTGTCACCTATTCTGGTCTAGCCATGTGGCTTGCTACATTCATATGACTTTATCTCCAGCTCCTCAGTTGAACTTCCCATTGGGCTACATGCCAAATGTACATTTGTAGAGCTGGTGAGAAAGGCAGGGCTCCAAAAAGGTGAATTTTCAAGCTTTTGAACACAGCTTCGATGGTTGAACAATATTACATCTTCAGGCATTGCTTTATAGAAAAATTGCAGTTTTCTTTACTTGGGCAGATAGAAAAAAATGGCTTCTCCAGTCTGTCAAATGGCACCACATTGCTGAGTAGGATCCAGGAGATAAAAGGTCATCCTGTTGTATTTTAAGTTTTTAAGTAGAGCAGGCAGTTTTCCTGGCCTTTTCATTCTCTTGTAGCCCAGATATTTTCCCTTGGAATTCTTGCTTTACGCCGTGGTATAGATGAACTATCATTTTCCACATGCTCTGCTTGCCAAACTTCCTATGCATTACTCCATCAGGAACTGTGCCTGCGAATCTGTTCTGTCAACTGAATGATAATTTTAATCCATCATTGCAGTAAACCAGACTGGTCTCTATTGTGGAGGAAATAATGATTAGAAATTACACAGTTGACATTTTAACTCTACGCTACAAAATTACTGACTTTCTTCTTTAAATGTTAGATTTTCTATTTGAAGAAATAGATTGCACACTTGTAAATGAATTGGAATATTATGTAGGTCTTATTGTACACAGATACTTTTGAACAAAGAGGTCCCTATTTACAAGAGTTTTCAAGACGAAATCTACATACGAGACATTTGTCTCGTTCCCCTTCTGCTTGCAGATGTGACATTTAAAAACTTGAGTGTACACAAGACCCTTTTTCGTAAATACCTTTGATTAAAAGAGCTGGAATACCTAGTACAAGTGCTTTACTCTAAGTGTACTTTTATGCAAGTGTAAAAATCCTCTTCAGAAATCTTTTATAGTGAAATGATAAATCTCTGATTAAATCTCTGTTTTCAAACATAAGTTGTTATTATATGCAAAGCTAAAGAAAAAAAAAAAGAGAGAGAGAGAGAGACCTCCTTACTGCAGGCACTTTGTTGTTTTCTCTTTGAAAAGAAAATAAATTCTTTCTCTTTGAAAGAAAAGTTCTTCTTTTGGACTGGAATTCTGACTCTTTTTAGAAATTTAAATTCTTTAAAGTGTGTTAATTGATTAAATAACCTTTTTTATTTTTGACACTTCAGGTGCAGTGGCAAGCACAGAAGTAAAGATGAAATTGCAAGAATTTGTCTTAAATAAGAAGAAGGCATTGGCACACCGGAATCTCAACCACTGCATATCCAGCGATCCTCGCTTCTGGTATGGGTAAGTGGTACTGGGCTTATCTTTATGATTCAGCCGGTGCCACCTTTTTTCACAATTGCTGGAGATGTGGGGAATAGACTTGATGTGTTTACTGGATGAACCAGAACAGTGATAGATAGAATCAGAGTTTGACTTTGCTGTACGTTACCAAAATGTGTTTTTCAGAGGGTTTCAGTATGAATAATTTTCATAGCTTCTGTGATGGTCACAGTGTTTTTGTGAGTAGAAGTCTTTGCTGGTCATCTTTAATCCATGATTATTCAAACTCTCAAGTTCTACAGTCAGGATCAACCTTTATAAGTTCTCTAGCTTT
This sequence comes from Microhierax caerulescens, assembly GCA_035590215.1. NCBI lineage: Eukaryota > Metazoa > Chordata > Aves > Falconiformes > Falconidae > Microhierax > Microhierax caerulescens. The sequence goes on from JAVJGJ010000061.1 coordinate 6,507,006, forward strand.
TCACCCAGGATTTTGTCCTGCCAGGTGTTACAAAACTTGAATTTTAGTGAAATGGGAAAATTACTTTTCATGTTTAGTGAAATGCAACTCAGGATAGTTGAGCTAGTGTTACATTTTTAAAGCCTTTAATGCTTACTGCTCATCTTAATCTCTCAGAGTTTAAAGTTTTGTTTACTTGGCTCTTCTCTGTAAACTGCTGGAAACATCAAGTGCATCCTGTCTGCACTTCTAATTGCAATTGCCCCAACAACTGCATTTTCAATTGAAAATTTTCAGCTGTTGGTCTCCAAGAAGGTGTGGGGTGAGAAGGTAACAGCTAATGTTACAATGACATGGGAACAAAGAGTGACTTCTTCAATTATTTAAGATGCACCAAATAACAAATACAGGTGATGGCATTATTAACAAGGCACAAGTTACAGTTCCAGAAATTCACTTCTTCATTTTCTAAAAGAAAATCAGAAAATATAAGATGATTTGAAAGCTTCCACTATTATAACATTGTATATATATTTTTAAAAAAAAAAAGTGTTTTGGATGTTGTCTTTAGTGACCATAAAATTCATGGAATTTTGAAGACAGAAGTCAAGGAAGTTTTGCTGTGAAATTTGTGCTCAAGCTGAATGTCTGAAAGTATTTTAAGTCTTAAGAAATTAACATGCATACAGAGATGATGAGGTCATAGTCAGAAGATGTTTCCAAATTCAAGAAACTAAGCTGAAATTAGATTTGAAAGATATCCCAGCTATGAGCCAGTACAGAAATGCTGAAGTGTTGTTGGCAGAAAAATCCAAACGTTATTCCAGTAGGATGAGATTGAGCAGTTTTAATGCATCTCTGAAAATCTAATCTAGGACTTGAAAATTGTATGGTTATGACACTGGTTAAAATGGTGAAATGTTAGCTTTATGCAAAGATAATATTTAAGGCCCACTAGGTCAGTATCAAGGATAGTAGAAGAAATAGGAAAAACTGAATTTCAATCAAGAAAATGTAAATATCTTTTCTAGATAACTGATTTTCCACTGTTCTTAATTGAGACTCACCATGAAATTTGGGGATTTTAGTAAAAGCGGTTGAAGACTCTGAGCGACTGCATTCTCCCATTTTTTTCCAGTTGGTTAAAATGCCCGTTACGCAAAACTGGTATAAAGTCAATTAGAATTAAGTATGTTAAACAAGTGCTTCCTTCCAAACCCGTTGATCCTTTGGCCCTAGAGAAACCCGGTACAGAATTGCCATCATAGGTGAATTTAGAAAAGAGGAAAATTAAATTTGGGAGTGGGCTGAATTCCTGATGTTTTGCACAGTTTTCAATTAACTGCTTTTTCACTGAGAATCCAGCATTTGGAGATGAATCAAAGAGCAACAGTCTATAATACCCCTGTATGGTGCGGGGCCAAGAGTGATGCCGGAGGTTATGTAGCCAAGTTGTATTTAAGGTTTCGGTATGTTCCCTGCCCTGTTTTAAGCTAATGCTGAGAACTTGCCAAGCACCAATATAGCATTTAGGTTTATTGTGGACGTTAATCAAAATGTCCTTTTCTTGTGATGCTCCAGGGATACCAACAGGTAGAGACAACATACAAACTCTTGCACAAAGGGCCATCCTTTTTTCTGGATTTAATGGGCTTATCATCCCCTCATCTGCCCTCCGTCTGTTTTACGGTGGGGAGAGGATCACTCACTATTCTGCTTCCTAACACAAGATGTGAAGAGGGAAGAAAGAGCCTCAGAGGCCTCACAGATCTTTCTAAGGGTCTGTCTCGGTGATAAGTTGCAGGCAGGCATGAGCTCGTTCTGCTCAGCCTTTGAGGAGGGCAGATGGCAGCAGGGCTGCGTGACTAGTGTCTTACCGTGTGGTGGAGGATTTTTAAATGCACCCTTCAGTTGTTAAGGCAGAAGTTGAGGATTTTGTGTTTCCGTTCTATTTAAAAAACATTATTTTTTCTTTTCAGAGAAGATAAAACCTTTAAATTAGTATTTATTTATATGGCACCTCATAGGTTACCAATTCAGTTATAGAGATATTTATGTACGCACATACTTCTAATGTGATTCAATTGGGTGGTGTTTGGATTTAACACACGCAAATGAGGCTTGCAGAAGATAGACTTGATGCTCCTACTGTGAGCAGGCAAGCCAATTAAGTGGTAACAGATGCTGAAATAGTCTTTTAAATGACACGCCTGCTTTTAAGCACTTCCTTCGGTCTTATTAAGGTTTGTGAATTCCTTTTTTTAAAAAATTGAAAGCATTACTTGGAAAAAAACAGATCTCCTAAGGGTATTGAACACCACAGCGGTTCTACGTCAATGGCTGTGACATGAAATATGTTCCATTGACATGTGAAATAGCTGTCGTTCCCCTGGCCCTTTTGGGCCACGCTTCAGCTGTCCACTGAGATGTCCAGATGCTTTTGCCTTCAGTGCCTTGTATCTGTTTGAACTTCATTCAACACTGCCGGTTGCTGGTGCAGCACTGGGTGTCTATAGTTAATGAATGTTTTCTAATTAATCACGGATGTTAAAGGGCATTGTCACACACGGATCAACCCTTGAGATGAAAAGGGACCAGTTTTAGAGGTTTTGCAGGATATAGTCATAATCCAAAGAATCTACTAAACAAAAGAAAAGAACTTGATAATGCCCAGTAATGTTTCTAGGTCTACGGTGTTCAAGACACTTGGTAAAATCAGTTTAATACATACAGCTCCAGACTATATGTAATTGTTTAAAATAGCTTTGTGGACTATAATTTTCAGATTACATTGATGATAGGCAACAACAGAATGGGTTCTTTTGAATTTCATTGCCAGACTGTGCCTCCTGTGGATTCTGAACCCACCTGACAGCCCTGCTCCCAGGAGGTTTTGGTCTTCAAGATACTTAACATAAGTAAGAGTGGCTTAGCAGGAACACAGACAGAGCACCTTGGGCTTAGCAAACAGGGCTGTTATTTCCCTAGGAAGTTGTCACAGACACGCTTGGGAAGTAGCCACTCAATATGGTAGCAGTCATGAAAGGCAGTTTAACTGAGTATTTGCATGGTAAGGAGCTAGAGAGATATAATTATATGTTCAATTATTGCAGTGTGCATAGATGTCAACAGGCTCTGTACACAAAACATGCTAGCATACATATGTATGCTTGAATATATATTCAGCTTACATTGCGTGAATATGTTTGAAGTACCATGCATGTTTTGGTGTGCACATGGTTTTTTGAGGGACCTCAGAGCTCAAAGAACAGGGGATGTGTTATGTTGAAGGTATGTGCTTTCAGGAATGTCCGCAAACTTGATTTAGTAAACAATTTCATCTCTTTCAAGACCTCTAAATTTTTTGAACAGGCATGCAGACCAGTGCGTTTTGCTCGAAGCAGCATGGGGTGTCAGATCCCAGTCCTTGAGCCATATAATGTATTCCTGTTTGCAGAGTTAAATATCTGTCATTCAGCAGCCCTGAAGCACATCTAAACAGGCCCTTTGAGTTCCTGCACATTCCCTAACAAAGTGATGAAAATAGCTTCAATGTACATGATTGTGCAGCTTAAGTCATGATTAAAAAAAAAAAAAAAAAGGGAGAAAGAAAAGTCTATTGCTTGTATAGGCAGGAGCAAAAAATGTCATTGTGTGACATGATGGGTTTGAGGGCTCTTGGCTTGCAGCGTCCAGGCTTCCTGTTTGTGAAACATCTCTCTGTGCTGCCTTCCCATGGTATGAGCAGATCCGGGCAGAGAAAGCGACTTCTGTTTTCAGGAGGGATTCAAATATTTTTCAGTTTGGTTCTGTTTTGATTTCAGGTGATGATTAAACTGTGCGTGCATGTGGGCATTTATTGGTGTGAATGTAAAAGGGTACACGATGTGCGCAAATGCTAATGAAAAATACAACTGTGTAAGAGCCTGAAAAATTATTCTGCCTGTATGTACAGAGAAGTTTGGAATATAAAGGGGGGAGGATTAGGAAACCACAGTGAATCATACTGCTTGGTAAGAACTGTGGGTATAGAAAATTTTGATGTAGATGTTCAAATAAATTTCTCAGAGCTTTTTTGTAACAAAATCATGTAGAAAATCTGATGTGTTTTCCTGATGTTTCATTAGCCCCTTATTTTTTGAAGGGTAGAACTTGTAATGGAATTGATGCTGTGCATCTCACCAAACATCCTACTTCTGATTTGAGCTTTCAAAGCAACTGCTCAAGGAATTGGATGAATTGGTGTAATTTTCAACTGGGAATGGCTCATTTTGGTTCCTGAAAGAACCTTTTGTAGGAGAATATTTTTAACCGAGGTCTCCAAGAATGCCTGGTTATTAGGCAATGTAAAATTCCAAAAATTCACTTCTTTTGATGGATGAAGTGCTCACTTTCTGTTGTCCCATATTTTTTAATATTTTGAAGAAGTAATACAGGGTTAAAATTCTGTTTATTTAAACATGAAATGTAAGAATGTTTCATAAGTGTATGGCTCTCACCTGTATGGCTATATCAGTCATTCTGTTGATGTAGCTATTCTGCTAACATGCAGAGTCTGGAGACTTCCCGAAATCTGTACTGATTAGGGTTGGTAGAGCTCCCGAGAAACTGCAAAGCTGGGCACAAATCATTAAGTAGGAAAGATGCAGCCAACAAACTGGTAGGAGGCTTAGAAAACTCATTCATTATTTAATATCCTTAGCAAACAGACTGTAATTTACTTCCAGCAGCCTGCTCAAACAAAGCTATAAATTATCAGCTTCAAGAAGTTAATCTGGAAAGGTGTTGAGTACTTTGGCGCTATCTCTGCAAAGTACTTGGGTGAGGAGGCAGCGAAGCAAAAGGCAGAAGACCACCTATGCAGCATGGCTGCTGTTAGCCAGCTTAAAGATGTGGCACCTAATGTGCTCATCTTTCAGTTTTGTTTCATCCTTAGACTTCATCTGCCATGTCTGCATTTTATTCAGTGAAGGGAAATTGTTCATGCTGCATTTGAGGGCAGTAACAATACCCATGCTTAGCTTCAAGGATATGACTTAAAAAAAAAAAAAAACAACAGTCCAAGTACATGCTTAAAATTATACTCACAGTTAAATACCTTCATGAGTTGAGCCGTGCTCGACAGGGTAATTCTTACACTGAAAATTAAGCATACATTTAGTTACCTTCCTGTATATTAGACTTCAATGTCTTTTTCGTAGGAGTACGTAGGAGAAAGCTAGTACCAAGATCTTTCCCTTTCTGCTCTTCCTCACTAATGAAGGTAACAGACAAGATGAAGTTGCACTCGTTCCCTTTGTGTCTCACTGGTGTAAAGCTTCTCCCTTCTCTTTCTCTTTCCTTCTGTGCAGGAAGACACAGCACAGCTCTCTGGACCAGAGCTCCCCACCCCAAAGTGGCGTATCCGGCACCTACAATCACCCTGTACTGGGGATGTATGATTCCAAAGATGACTTCCCACTCAGAAAAACAGGTAGCGCTCACGTTGATTTTCTGTGTTGCCTGCTATCTTTGCTGTGACACTTGGTCCTTCTTTTTTTTTTTAAAAAAAAAGAAAGGTATTTCGCTGAAAAGCTGTGTTTCATGGGGTGATTTATTTAACAAGCACCCCCTCCATCCTTTTCCCCCTTCATCTGTCACTGTACACTCAGTGTTAGAGGGCGGCTGGAGTTGCTTTGGGTGTGCAAACTTGCAAAGCTGCAGACAGGAGACAGCGGAGTTGTGTGTCAAAGTTTGTGAGATGTTTTCACAAAGTCAAAGCTAATACAGAGATCTGGGTGTCTGAAGTCAAAGTATGTTTTGCTGAGTGAGAAAAGTACCAAGAAAAGTTCATTTCTTCTGGGATTTGTGTTTTATATACAAATTTATACTTAAAATAAATAAAAATGTTTCTGCCAGTCAAAGCGTTGGGACTTCCTGCAAGGGTTTTGGTTCACACCTAGACAGTTATTTCTCAGTTAGGTTTTTCCCTGCACGGTGGCTAAGCAGGTCAGTTATTTCTCAACTATATATTATGTAAACCAGGTTGTTTTGGTTGGCTGTGGTCCTCAGCTCCATATTGCATGCCTAAGCCAACACAGCTTCAGCTTCTAACCTGGCCAGCTCATGATCCTCAGCTGCTTCCTTCAGGGAATAACTGAGCTTCAACGAGGTCATCCTGATTTGGGGAGCAGCGCTGCTTTTATGGATGGTGCCAACAGCGCTGTGTGTTGGAAATTGCTTTCGAACAGGGGAAAAACTTTCCTGAAAAGATGGAGTGGAGGTAAGAGGAAAGCAGGGCTATATTGAACTTCGTACCTTCTGCAGGTGCTGCTTAGCTATTTCTCAGGTATGCTTTGTGGATCTTCAGATGTGGAGGGATGAGTACCAGCAGTCAAAAACTGTGTCATCCTTGAGATAAGGAATGATGACTGTGTGCTAACCAAATCTCCCTGTCAATTTACTATAATCTTTGGTCAAATTGGCTGCCTTAAATGAGTTCATAAGAGGTGGAGGCCCCTCCTTTTCCTTCTGGGAGGGGTGTAGGTGTTCTCATGGCATTTCTTCTCCTAATAGAAGTAGAGCAGGTCTTGGATGTCATGAATGGTTTAACACAAGTCTTGTTACCTTTGTAAACTCATGGGGTTTTCTTCTGTTGTCATCTAAAAAAAATACACCACCACACTGCTGCCTTGTGCCTCCTCCCAGTTCTGCACATTAAAAGACCATTTTGGAAACTTCTCATTCTGGACTGTAACATCTGTCCTGCTGGATGGGTTTGTGGATGGATTCCCAACTGCTGTGCAGTAGACTGTCTTCCCCCTCACTGGGCACAATAGGTTGGGTCAGACACTTCAGCTGCACAAGAAGTCAATAACTGGCAAGCCCTCTCCAAGATACAGGTTTTTTTCCTGGGCACACCCTGTACCTTTGTTGGTGGTAATTTTGACTGTGCCCTTTCTGGAGAACTCCAAAAGCAGAGCTTAGAAAACTGGATTTGCTGAAGGGTAGGGTATTGTCTCATCTCCTCTTCTAGATAATGAAAGATCAAGCACCCCATTAGGTGTGGTAGATGCTGCTGTGTCGCCAGTGCCCAGGACAGCCGAAGTGACGCTGTCTGGGCTTTGGGACTTTGCCTTTCATAAGGAAAGTGAGTGCTGATGGAGGACTGCTCTCAAAGGAGACTTCCTTCAGCTCTAAAGCTGGTGAAGCACAAAGATGTGCTTAGCATACGCATCTGCCTGGGAGGAGAAACACAAGCCCAGGCTGCTAGCAGCCATTGCTGCCGTTTGCTTCTCTTCAGCTGAAGGCTTTCAGGCTCCTCTGGGAAATTGTGGCACTTCTATGCAGGGAAGCATCCCTTAGCACCATACCTATCACTTAGGGCCTGTGGGCAGTGTGATTCCAAGAGATTTTTAGCTCTTTCCCATACCTTGTGAAACCACGTGATTCATTCCTGGTGTATTAACATTCCTACAGCATAATTGAGCTTTGACATGCTCCAAAACTTCCCTTGCTCGTTGCTTCAGAGGACCTTATTTGTCAGGTTGGGTTTGAGGATCGGTCACCCTTCTTGCTCCTGATGTTAGGGAAGGGGATTTCTGCAGGAGAAGAAAAGTGTCTGCACATCTCAGCCCTTTGCTGCTTCCCATACTGAGTTCTTAATAAGACTCTGGCTGAATAAAAGGCCTGTCTGACAGGCTGAATTAAGCATGATAAATTTATCTAATCACATTATTAAAAATGGAAGCAACCAAAATCATTGTTGTTTTAAAATAGGAAGATGTTGAGCAGATTTTGTTTTTCCAGAACACTGGTGCTTGTTCTTTTTGGGCACCAGCATTAATCTTTTGGGGACTGGTCTGTGATACAAATGAGTTCACTTGCAAGGTTCAGGGGAGAAATTTTTTGTATTGTTTTCTTTTATTTTCCTTTCAACGCAACAGCACGTCAGTCTCTGGCACAGCGATATCCTGCAGAAATCTCATTGCCAAGAATGTTAAGTTGCTTGGAGAAGAAAGGCTGCTGAACAGTCTGGTGTAAACAAAAGGCAGGGAAGGCTGGAGCCCATCCTAAATAAAGTTCTTTATTACGGGTGAGCTTTTCAGATTTTTTGGCACCAGGCATAACTCTGGCTTTGTGTTTGTAATTTAAAACCGCCATATCATGTAGTCCAATTTTATTAAATTTGATTAAATATTTGCAGTTCAAATAACAGAGTCCATCACAATACAGTTCTGATTACCAGGGCTGGAATCCAACCAACATCATCATTAGGGATAGGGTGACTTAGGGGGCTGCGGGAAGGCAGTTTGAATGATCATTTCTTCTAGGGTGCGTTTTCAGAGCTGGCAGCATGTCCTGCACGTTGGAAAGTTCTTAAGAAGAATAAATATGTCATTGCGCTGGGTTTTTGAAATACTACCTTCCTTTATTCTTATTTAAAGCAGCATGATGTGGTCACAGGTTATCCCTCTGTGCACACTTGGAGATAACTTGCTAGTCTAGAACCCAGGTGTGAACATGTTGAGAGAGACCCGGTGAACTGGCCACGCTTTGGTAGAAAACGTGCGCGTGAATGATGTCTTAAGAGTGCTTGGAAACATCCAGCATGGGAAACAGTGGACACTTGCAGTGCACTCCTAATGCATCCTGTCCCCTGAAATCCTACCCTGTCTGATTTGTTTTACTAAATTATGTTCCAGCTTCTTGGCCATTTGGTTTCTGCATGAAATTGTTTTCCTGTCAGGCTGCTGGCTGGTGCAGTTACTAATTGCTTGAATCCTGTTCTTAGCCTGCATGGGGGATGCGTTTGACTAGGTTCCTCTAAACACTTTGGGGCTTATCCTTTTTTTAATTGAACAAGAACAGTTCGGTTGGTGCTGCTCATGCTCTTGCTGTTCAAGAACTGGATTAGCACACAGATTTTTATTTCCCCTTTTGTGTAGTTTCCTTCATTATATATATGTTTCCTTTAGTGTATGCATTTTGTCAACAGCTGTTGAGAGGGGAAAATCTAAGTGACCTTTTCTGCCCCCAGATCAAGGTTTGTGTCTTCCAAATTTAGTGACGTTTCATTATGTGCTGTACTGGGACCTTCTAAGAAAAATCTCTGGAGAATCCTTTCAAAGTTGATTTTAGAGCGTGGGTTGGGGCAGTCTTTTGTAGGTTGTTTTGATAACCCCAAGGGTTGTTTGTCAACAGCTTTCTTGGAGCTGTGAAATTATTTTTAACGTAGCTTTTCAGGTTTGCATTTCTAAGGAATATGGTGTCCTCATTTTCTCCCCAGGAACAAGTTTGTTAATGGCATCCCCTGCTTTCTGAAATTTGAGCAGGGAGGTATTAAAACATGCTGTTAATTAGAATGCTGACATGACCCCCATCATTGAGATTTGTAAAGAGAATTATTTAACTTTTCAACGTGCTTTTCTTCTTGCTTATGTAGGGGGTTTTTGTTTGGTTTTGGGTTGTTGTTTTTTGGGGGGGTTTTTTACATCTTGTGCAGGGCTGGACCATATCCTGTCAGACAGTAGCTTTCCCGCTTAATCCTGCATAGATGTAGAGTAAGTATTCCTTGTGTTCATTGGGACTTGACAGCTAATTAGGATTTCTAATGAAAGCCACAGCATTTCAATTAGTTGTCGTTAAAATCATGAGAAGTTTTGCCAAACTCGGCACCTGCTAGGCTCGCCTGGCCAACATGCATTCAGCTCACTGGGACGCATGAACTGGAAACATTTCCCTGTATCTATATTTAAACCTGACCCCAAAGTAAGAAAAACAGCTTATTTCTTTTGAAGTTCTCATAAAAGGCGTACTCCAAAGTTGCAAGTATAAAAATGGCTGTGTCTGTAGGACCCATGCGGGTTGTGAAGCACGCTCAGATCTCATCGTGGTTTTGCTCCTGCTGTTGGATAAAGCGAACCTTTCCCAAGACAGCTGCTCTCCTTCAGCCCTCCTCGTGCCTGTGCGGGAGGGATTCTGTGCCTTTGCTGCTGCTTAATTCCCCTGCCCTGGGCTAGCTGCTGGTTTTTAAACCTTTCTCCTGAGAGATCTGGCCACAGAGGTGGGATTTTTGACAAATCAGATGTTACCAAAAATGCACTATTGTTTCATTTTGTCCTTTTTTATTTGTGCTTCTCAACCCTCTGGCATTTGCCAAACCGCTGTGGTTCATTGCACACGAGAGCACCTCCTGTATCCATTAAGAGCAATGGGTGGCTGTTTTTTGGTGTCTTTGGCTCAGTTCCTGGGGCTACTTGGCCCATGGGTGCTGCCGCCATGGTCACTGTTTCATGAAGCAGCACTGAGGCTCTGGGTCCAGGCTTTTCCTTTACATCCAGTATCACAGCTAGCTGCACTGGGAAGGTAAAGATCAGGACGTTGATGGGCATGAAGATTTTAAGGAGGCAAAGGATTCCTGTGGTCCCAAATATGTTTTCACTGCAGAGCTGTGGGATAACATCTCAGGGTGTGAGTTTCCACTGTTTCCAAAGCTAGGCTGAGTTGAATGCCAGACTGGGAGCTTACAAAGACATCTTTGGCAAATATATGCTTCTGAATTTCCTGCCTAGATAGCAAATGAGCATGTGCATGCATGTGGCATGTACTTGGGGAGATATGACAAGTAGAAAGTGTCACAGACCCCTCTTTCAGCTTATTTTTTCTGGGGACCAGGGAAGAACAAGTATCCAAAAGCCTCCCATCCCAGCAATCTCTTTTGCTTTCTGCACAAGTAATGACAGAAGAAGAACTGGTTGTAGGTCAAGTACTGTGTCTTAAGGCTTGTGGTAAAGGAAAAAAAAAAAAAAAAAAAAAAAAAAAAAGCTGTCTTCAACCTTCACAGCCCACACAGTTAAGAACTAGTGGGAAAGATCCAAGGAGAAGGTTTTAACTTGGCATTGTCAGCCCATGGCTTACGCACTCCTTTGCTGCAGTGAGTTCCCTCAACAAGTAAAGAAAGGAATGCAACAAAGAGAAGACCTCTCCTCATACTTGTCTGTATGTGGTGTAAATGGGCTGAATCCAGCCCAGCTGCCACTTGGAGGTCTGCCCTGGCCAGTGGTTTCCTGAATTTCACCACCATTTGGGACCTACTGCAGAAGCAATCTGACAAATACATCACCCATGCTGATGGTCCCAGCAACCACTACAGCTTCCAGCCCACTCAGCCTCTGAAAAGAAATAGAAAAGGTCGATGTTGTTCTTCTGGCTCAATCATGAGCAGATTGGGAACAATTCTTCTTCTGAGCTCCAACTTGCACTTCACTGGGTGATGGTGAGATGTACTTAGGCTGGAGGGTCCTGATCACTTGCTGCCTGTCCAGAGCTGGCCATGAAACAGGCAGTGTGGTCCTTCCCTGCCTGCATGTCCCTGCCAGGCACAAGAAATCACTGCTTGTGCACAGTGTGTGCTCACGATGGGGAGACCAGGGGCTGGCACTAACCATCTCCTGTTTGCTAATATTCTTTTTCTGTGCAAAAGAGAGGAGCCTGAGAGAGGAAAGCATCTGGCATCCTGTGATGTTGTTTCCCCACAGTATTGCAGAAACACAGAGTTGTTTGTTTATTTGCAGCTAAGCAGATGAAATTGTTCTGAACTTTTTGCATTTAAAAGAAAGAAAAGGGAAAATGAAAGGATTTGTCAATAATTAAAATGCTGCATTTGTCAAGAAAGGCATAATACCTCTCTGAGTTGGTTCTGATTATTGGAATGTTTTAAGTGGTTTGTTTTATGACAAAGATTGTTTAGAGGAAAATAGAGTAGGCTGAAATCCCGGTGTAGTGTGGGAGTATAATTTAGAGAAAATCTTTGAGCTTTGTACGGCATGGAGTGTCACTCAAGTTCGAGAGCATCTTTGCTTTCCCACCCACATTGTCCTTCCAGCTGACATGGTTGGAGCTCTGGCTTTCCTGGGCAGCTCGCTGCGTCCCAGGGACCCACGCACTGCCTCGGGGTGTGCTCTGCTGAGAGGGGGCACTGACCTGCATGAGAAATCTCTATTGTTATAAATACCCTTTCCCGCTCCAAGTGGAGGACGTCAGTCTCTCTAATCCAAAAATAACTTATTAAAGACAAAAATTACTTTATTACTGTGAGGCTACAGAATAGCTCTTCAGACCAGCCCATTGACATTTCAGAGAGCAGCAACAAACCAAAGTGCAGTTGGAGGACCAGCAAATGCTTGCATTAGTCCTTCCATTTCTTCTGACAATGACATCCAGATACACACTAGGGAATTCTTTGTTCCCATGTTTTTCTTCAGTGCCAGTGGCTATGAACTCTGTTCCGTGGTCGCTCCTCTCCAGTGCTGAGGTGTGCCTAAAGGCAGAAGGAGGTGACACCTCCTTTCCTTGCTCAGGGCTCCGATAAAACAGGTGTGTGCTTTCGCCGTGAGAGCTGGGGATCCATGGGGGGAAAGCCAGCACGTCCATCAAAGCACTTCTTGAGGAGTACTGTCAGTAGTGCATGAAAGGAGAAACCTCTTCTGGTTTAGTGTGTCACCTTTGTGGAGTGGGAGCTTTGGGAGGCCCAGGACCTTGCCCTCAATCATTCAGTGAACCTGCTGTTCTCCCTTCTTGGTCCTCTCAACTCCATCTCTGCTTCACAGAAACTGCCAGGAGAGTGCACAGTTTCACCTCTACATGTGCAGAGAGAGATGGCCAGGTTTTTCTGGCCAGAGCTGAGACACTTGGCCTTTGGACCATTGCATCTAGCAGAAAGGAGAATCAAGTCAGAGCTAGGAGAGCATGATGGGTGTGTGCCTGTCCTCTGTGGGATAGCTTTGACCACGAGCATTGCATGAACAGCATCCAGAGTGGTGATGTGGAGTGGTTTTTTTCCGAACTGAATCACAACAGCCAAGCTCTAAAGAAACTTGTGTGTCTCTTGAGACATGTCCTACTGGCTTCTCAGTGCATCGTTTCCCTCCTGGCCCTCAGCAGTTTGCAGCCATGTGTGACAGCGTGAGATTGTTTTTACCGGGTTTATGTTGCTCTGTTACAGTTCCTTGGAAGAGCATCCAGGGCAGGAGGAGGCTGGAGGGATGGTCAGTCGCTTCTTCCCATAGCAGCAGCTCAGCGTCAGGCAAGGGGAGGTGAGATGCTCGTGGGACAGGGCAAGGAGGAGGGGAAAAAAGGCAAACTGGCCCCAGCTGGCAAGGCAGGGCATGGACAGTCATCACAACTGTGTCAGGAAGGTTTCTAGGTAGAGAACAGACAGCAGATCAAAACCAAGTACATGGTTGGTTTGTGAGATGAAGGCTGGAGTGGACACCACCATGTGTGTTTTGACCCACCTTGGACTTAATATATTGACAAGTTACATTTCAATAAAATTCAGCGCAGTTCTTGAGTTTAAAATCCCTGGAGGGTTTCTTGGGAGAAGCTCATTTTAATATAAGGAGGTTGTCCCCAAAAGTCGTGGCCACCATGGGTCACTTGCCGGGGTCTTCCCAGTTTGGTAGCTGCTCCCTGCCCTTGTGTTCAGGCAGCCAGTGGCTCCCTCTGCCACAGGCACTGCAGCTGTTTGGTTGCTGTACAGGAACTGCATGTTTTTCTCTTACCTTCTGCAGAGCTCAGTGCTGTTTTAAACACTTTATTGAAGAAACTCGCTCGGAGGACCTCATTCTCTCCATTCCTTATCCCTTTCCACATGTCTGTCTTCCCTCTCAGATAATACTTTGACCTGTGCAAAGCTGCAGTCTTTATTTAGACTTTGGAAAGGCAAAGACAGAGATGAGATGTGGCATTTCCACGTGTTTATTTTCCTAGTCCAGTTCTGGCTGTGCACAGCGGAAACCTTCGTGGTGCTCTGTTACTGTGATTTTGTGTGGTTTAGTAGTCAGGCAAGCAAATGATAGTGAAGCTGTAAAAAATGTCAACATTGTGTGCTTGGTTTAATGGGTGCTAAAGCCTTCTTTCTACTGATGAGATGCTGTGACTACTAAACTGCAGCATGAAAAGTGCTAAATATTGGCCTATAATAAGTTATCATTTTAAGGACACGGTACTTCCATAAATAGCCTTTCCACAGAGCTCTTACACAGTGCTCGTGCCAACACAGTTAGGAGAAAAGGAGGAAAATCCAGCAAGTATCTTTAGCTAGCCCTTTCTAATCATGTCCCTACATTCCTAAATATATTATTTCAGGTGATGCCATCCAGCATGGTACCAAGTTAATAAAGAGGGTTGTTTCTGCAAGAACAGGCTGTCTTGTTTCTATTCTTGTTTTTCTTTTTGGTTTGGGAGTTTTCTGCTGCCACTTTTGCTCTGTGGTACCTGTCTCCTCCGGGTACATTTGTGGGACCCTAATTCTTCTTGTCCCCCTCTATGCTGTTGCCTACAAGTACTGAAAATTAAGAACAATAGCATGCTTGGGCTCCAGAGGGATAATGGTGACAAGATTTTCAGTCTTTTGTTTGACTGTAGGTGAACTTTGCCATGTCCAGCTTTACCAGGTGCCCCTGACTAGGTGGGTCGTGATCCACTTTTGGAGAGACCACACTGTGTGCACGGAGGAGCAGTAATGAAGGTCTGGGATAGAGCCAGCCAGGGAGCAAAGAAACTGTGGAGCAGGGAGCAAACGCTCAGTTGTAGAACATGTGGTCTCTCCTGCTTAATCAAAAGATAATTTATCTTTATTAAAATTTTGGGTTGCGCTACAGGCTGGTTTCACACAGCACTGTCTCTCCCTCTCCTGTGTTTACCTGTGGGGTGTCCTGGATGTTCGAAGAGAGACAAGGTAATTGTGTTGGCCTTTGCCTGGCTGGTGAGGCTTAGTATGAAGCTTAAAAATAGTATTGAAAGAATAGCAGCCCTTTTCAGTCCCCAGCTGCTGAAATTAAGATGTGCAAGGACTGATATGGGGGTTTTCATGGTGCTTTGTTTGCTTTTTTTTCATAAATGTGGATGGGTAATGGGAACAGGGCATACTGGTCCCAGGACTTTGTGGTTTTTTGACTTACACAGACTTAGTGTCAGATTAGTTCAGCAGCTTAGGGGATGCAATTCTAGGAAGAAAACAATGAGAATGACATAAACGTTGAAGAATTGGATTACATGGGTCCTGCTGCAATAAATGACGTATAAGAGGGGTATCTTGGGTTTGAGCCTGTGAAAACTAGGGAAGCTTTTGGCTTATGTTCTAGTTATTAATTTACTTGGAGAAAAACAAAATATTCTTTGTATAAATCCTTATTATAGGCCAAATTAAGTATGTCACTGCTTATGAAATCCCACTGGCTTTGTGGAAACTTGACTCAGACTTGGGCATGGGCTTCATTTGTTTGCTAAACGGGAATCAAACTGATTTTTTGATAACTTGAAGGCATTTCTTTAGAAGATATCACCTTAAGATGTAGAAACCCAGTAAGTTTTGTAATTTAGTCTCCAGTTCTCTTAAGTTTATGCTAGTTAGCAGCAGCAGGGAGCAAGGCTTTGTTTGGGCACATTGCTTGACAGGGCGAATATCAGATTTTCAGTGGAATCGGTGTTCCTGATAGAACATTGCACCTACATTTACTCTCTGGTATTGATAGTTACATGTCATTTAAATTCCCGGTTTATACTTTTGAAGGACAGCTGTCTTCAGCTTGAAAATATTTGTTTATTATATAGTAGTTTAAAAACCATCTGAATAAGCATAAATTATTGTTTTGAGTTTTGGAAATGCCTCTGTTGAAAGCTAGATCTTTTATTATAAAATACGCTATATGTAAATTGGTTCGATTTGAGACTGTTCTTAGCTGCCTGTGCTGAATTTTAATTCACCTACTTTGGGCTATATAGCACCCAATTAAAGGCGTGTAGGGATTATGCTTTCTGAGGTCTTGATGACACGTTAGGTTTGGGATTATATCTGGGGGATAAACAACAAAATCAGAGTGAACTGAACAAATGCTGTTCTTTAAACGGACTTTGGTGTTTCAAAACTTGATCTGCCAGCTGAGGAAGCAAAGGAGAAATATATGGAATGGTTTTGCCTGAAAGTAGTTTTGTCTGACAAATTATAATACACTGCTTTTGCAATAACTTATTCTCGAGGTGTTTTCTCTTTTTAAGGCTGTAATTTTCTCTGTTCATTTCCTTCCTATTACACGGAAGAATGTTTGTATTGTGGCTTTACGAATGAAATGTATCTGGTAGTGTTGTGTAATCTGTGACCCCGGATCTTTTATTTCCCTGCCCATTTTTAAGGTGTTTCTAACCAATTCATTCTCTGTAGTTGAAAGCCACACAATTACTTGTCTGTTCCCAACAGAAAAGATACTTCAGATGAACACCATGCAGGGTATAAATTGCATATGAATAAAATTTGCGCTGAAGTACAGTTTTTATTGTCATGTTTTTCTTTCTCAGAAGACAGATCCTTTCAACAGCTGTGGCACAGACTTATATTTCATTTGCTGGTTGGCAGTGCAAATATATCTAAAATGGATGTATCATTATCTAGCTGTGACATGTTCCCATTTGTTCTTTAAAATCTTGACCAGAGCATCTAGGCAGTTACTAATATTCAATATTTGAAACAGATTAAAGCTGTGAATTAAAGGATGTGGGGTGAGGATACTGAATGTTCACTTACCCAAAGACTACATTTAAAATAGGAAGTCAACTTCTGTTTTGAAGGGGACTTTATAAAGTAGATAGATAGAGCATGCACTTGTGTTTTAACTAGTCCACTCTTAAATAGTGCCCTCCAAGCAAATGAAAGATTTGCATTCAGTCCTCTGCCATTTTATATGCAAATGACCTATAAGATGATTCTCCCTTTGCTAATGCGTTTCATGCTGCATTTTAAGCATCATCTTGAGGAGTCTGACACTTTTTTTAGTGTTCCCTTTATCTCTTGCTGGCATTTTTCTGTCCAAGACATTCATGGAAAGTTCTTTGGGTTTTTGAGGTTGTTGTTTTTTCCTCCCAAAAGTTTCATCGAAGAACTGTTTTGATGGCTTAACTTCCAAGTATTTGATCTTGAATTCATCAGCCTTCTGATTTTTGAGCCCTGCAATTAACGTTGTCAGGCTTGATCATTTACCTGACCTAGTGGTCAAAGCCAACTGTAGGGAAATATATCTGTAGACAGACTTAGTTAATTCAAATAATTTTGTAAACCCTATTTTAATTCTTCTAAAGAAATGTAGATTATTGGCCCTGGAGTGTAGGGAGCTGAGTGTATCAGTAGTTAATGGTGAGAGCACAGGATTTGCAGGTTCAAAGGGATTAAGCCACAGAGTCGTTAAGAGGTTGAGGAAGGGAAAAGATTGAACCAGTTCACAAATCCCGTAACTGTCAGGAGCCCTCGAGCGCCAAAGCGGATATTTCATGTATACTTGAGATCTGAAAGTTTACAGAGAAAATCATCTTGCAGGAGGAACCTTACTTAAGGCTTCACTACCTTTCTAAAAACTTGGTAAGCTGTGCCATGCAAGATGTGTTCAGTGTTGCCAGCTGTTATTAACCCAGAGGCATGAGGAGTTCCTAGGAACTCTGCTTTGACTTTTGGAGAAATGAAATCTTAGAATTCAGGTACAGCAGAAGTTTTTAAGAGTTTCCCAAAAGTGTGATGTACACAAAGCAAGTCAGACTGTGGTCTCAGGAAATACATGTGCACCTACCCTTGGCAGCCCTGAATTTTCAAAGTACTTGATGTGGGTTTAGATCTGGTTTAACTTGGTGGCTGTGATGATGTAACCAAGTTGCTTCCCAAATAAATAAACCTTTTTCCTCCTTGGTGTTGGCTTTGGCTTTGGCCACACTCTCGTGCCCTTTTTCTTGGGTTGACAGTGGCTCCGGTTGACACTGGCTCATCTGACTCCAGGTGAGTTGCTTCAGGAAAGTGAACCAGCAGGAAAACATTCACCTGTGGGGTTTGGTTTTCGTATTTTCTTTACGCCCCCCCCTTGTGTACCTCCCTAAACCAGCTCACCCTGGGGTCAGATGACTCCAAGGGTGTGGAGCTGCCCGTTTCAGCAACACATCACAGGTAGCATCTCAGCCCCACAGTGATGCTCCGCGCTGACCAAACAGCAACATCTCAGTTGTCCCATCAATTCCTGTATTGATTTTTTTTTTTTTTTTTAATCCTGTGAGTTTAGTTTACCACAGCTTGGAAGCAAGTTGGGCAGAGATGGGAAACTACAGCGATGTCAGTGATGCTCCCCACAGCAGTCTGAATGAGTTCACAGCAGATTACAAGTCTGTGTCTTCATTTGAGAGAAGACATTGCAGGATGATTATTATTTTTTAATTAAAATGCTGTTGACTTTCATTGCCAGTGAATTCAGACATCACATAGGCTGGGACCTGCTCATTGTATTAAGAAGTCCTTGTTCCAAATAAATGCTATCAAATGACTAATTTCATCTAGGCTTCTGCAAGTGCTGAACTGCAACCCAGCCTTCGCATTGACTAAAAAACTACTGAAATAGTACTAACCAAAACACTGTTTGCTTTTCCTGTTTCTGTTCAGCATCTGAACCCAATCTGAAGTTACGATCCAGACTAAAGCAAAAAGTTGCTGAAAGACGGAGCAGCCCCCTCTTGCGCAGAAAAGATGGTCCGGTGGTTACTGCTCTTAAGAAGCGCCCGCTGGATGTCACAGGTACGTCGGGTAAGCAACAAATGTGCACTGGCGTGCACAGTGAGATGTCCCTTCCCAAATTTAATTTCTGCATCCAGCTAATTGTGCAGTCTGGCTCTCTCGTGTGCCTCTCAGCGTTGGTGAAACCTGGACGAAGTTGGCAGAGTTCAGCAGCGGCTGGGGCAGGTGTGCGTCAGCAGCGCTGCTCTGCTCAGTACCCATCGATCGAGACAGCGCTACCAACTCAATGAGGTTTTTTTGTAGTTTGTTTGAAGCCATGCATACACAGATGTAAATATACTACCAGAGTGCTATTTTTTTTTTTTCCCAAGCATTTCAATGATCCTCAGCAAAGGGTGTTGAGAAATAAAATTTCTCGAAGGTGATCCTGTTGATTTCCATGGGGAAGTCATAATTCTCTCCTGTCGTTTTCCAGCAGTCAATGCTCTACAACCCATGTTTGTTTTAGCCTTTGGGCAGACTGCCATAGTTCCTTGTTAAGTAATTACACGAAAGTTTTGAAACATGCAAGGCATTTTTATATATATATATATATAGCAATGTTTTTGACTACTTCTTTGACACTTTATTGTTGAAAAATAATATTCTTCTGGGAGTAAAGTTTGTAAGGAGGGATCAGAGTGAATTAGATTACATAGATTACCATAAAGTTAATTCTTAGCACCATCTAGGGATGCCTCTGTGTAAGTACCGCTGTGTGACAGCTTTTCCAGACTTGTCTCACTTTAAGGCACACTATCATCATCATTCAAACTCGAAGGGAGCTCTCAGTGGTTTCGGGAGACCCCAGGGGTAACTCTGCACCACTCTGTGTCAGAGACCCTCTGTTTGCAGAGGTAATAGGTGATTTCAAGAGCTAAGCGTAGTTCGTGTCGGATCTGAAAATCAAATTTACGTCACTCATATATTGCTACATGTAACATGGCTTTTAGGATAAATCAGTCTCTAATGGCTGACAGTTTGATCCCAGTAATAGCAATATTTTCCTTCAGAAATAGCAGTGGAAGCTCCTGCTTCTCACTGAGCATGGACGTGATTCGAGAAGCCAGCCTGGAGCACGGCTAGAAAAATATCTGAGTTGTTAAGGTAAAAGGGGACTTTTTAATGGGAAATCAGTTTTAAAAGAAGTCCCACTTCAGGGAATATAAATTATGTTTAATCCCTGAAGAATACACTTTGAATGTGCCGATTAAGTTTCCTATGTCTAGGTAGTATGCATGAGATCTCATATGTTGTAGCTAATGACATGGTCCCAGGAGAAGCACATATTTTCCATGCAAACAGAATATTTTTTCAAAACACCTAGACTCTCCAAAGTTGCTTTCCATAGAGAAGTTCAGTGTTACGTGCTCAGCTAGGTGCTGAGTTTTCTTGATAGATGCCTCCCCAGTGCACAGCCAAAAAAAAAAAAGCAATGAGATTTCTTTTTTTAAAAAAACAAACAAACAAACAAAACCCCCCTCTTTGCTACTTTGCTGGATGTACTTAAAAAGATCAAAATAGTATGTACAGAATAATGCCTCAAAAGGAACAATTTTTTAAAATCCCCTGAACTGTAACAATTGGCTTTTATTTCTACTGGGGCATCGTTGAGCAATTATGAGGCTGCTGCAGCCTGAACTGTTGCAGCTGCTGGGATATTCTTCTGGTGTTGGGCAAATCTTGTGCTTGGGAACGGAGAAAGTTCAGAAAAAAAAATGTTATTTACCTTCCAAAATCAAAGGAAAAACTTTGGAAGCTGTGCCATTCACCAGCTGAGAGACATTCTGAGGGAAGTTTTCTGGCTGTTGCAATCTCATGTGTTGTTTCTGTTTATTATTTCTGTATCATTAATGGGGAGGCTTTGATTTCAGGCTAGTCATCTCCATGGTTCTGGTTAGTGAGTTCACAGGGGATGTGTTGATAAAATATACAAAGCTGAGAAGATTTTCTGAGCATGAGGGTGATAACAGAATTATATTGGGGGATTAACTCTGCCTTGGGTCTTTCCAATGAGAAAGTGTTTTACTTCCTGAGCGGAGAAGACTTACCTGCCCCCAAAAAGCAGTGGTTTGAAACAGCTTTACTGTTGTGGACCCTGTCAAGTTTTCCCTGCTTTTTGTAAAATCTACTTAGCCATGACCATGGCCAGTTGTCTGACCAGTCCCATGTCAACTTTGAAATCTCTTGGAATGATTTAATTTGCCATCCTGGCCAAATATCATCCTTGTGAGTCAAGTCCCCAGGCACTTTTTGGGAGCTCAGTGCTGTGAGAGCAGCCAAGGCAGGTTGCGTTTCTCCGAGGACCTGGCAAGGTGCGGACACTTTGCAGGGGACAGGGACGTTACACATGCCCGCTCGCCTGCACCAGAAAACGTTGATGCTTCTTTATAAAAGCAGAGGTCAGCTCTCATGTGTGATCAGTGTGAGGGCTCGGTGCCGGCGGCGTATTTCCAGTAAATCCAGATGCACCAGAAGCCTGCATGGGAAAATGTCAACTCTGAGACGGTTCCCTGGTCGTTCCAGTGTGAAGTCTGATGCAATACGTGGTGAGAGGGTGTCGTTAGGGTTATGGGCTAAAGAGGGTGAGAGAAGCACTTCTAGAAAAATGGAGCAGGACAATCTGGCATCCTCCAGTTTGGCCTCTTCAAGCCTTCCATATCTTTTATTATCTTGCAATCATATTTAAAGTTATTAATACACTAAAGGAGAAATCCCCGTAAGGAGAAGATACAAATGGGGTAAGTAGGTACTTGGACAGCCATTTGAAAGTGTTTGTCAGTATTTTAAGAGCCCTGGGAAGATTTATAGGGGAGACGGGGAGGAGGAGGATCGCTTTCCTCCAAAACAAAAATTGAGGGGTTGTTATCTGTCTAAATACCATCGCAGAGATTGTTTGTAATGCTAAAAGTTGGTTTTGGATGTGTTTTTAGACTCTGCATGCAACAGTGCTCCTGGATCTGGTCCCAGCTCTCCAAACAACAGCTCCAATAACATAAGCGCCGAGAACGGAATTGCGGGATCAGTCACGAGTATTCAAGCAGAGGTACAGAGCCCTTCCTCACTCGGATTTTTAACGCTTGGGTTTCTAATCGGTTTTTGCAAGAGTTTTAGGAATTTAGGCGTACAAACCAGTGTGCACCAAACTAAAACAAAAACCAGATCGTGGCTTGGAGCAGGCTTTGGGAATTACCTCTCAGTCTGGGCTAACAGGATGAATTATCTGTTTATTAAATCTAGTTTGAGCCAGCTCACAAACTGCTTGTGGTAACTTGTAGTGGTTTTGTTGTGAGGAGAGAGTAAAAATAAAGTGATTTAGCAAGGTAAAGTGTGAAGAGCATTTCCTGGTCATGTGCAAGTATTTTAAAATTTGGGGAATCTGTTCTCATATATTGTACATAGGGTGAATTTGTTGTGTGCAGTTGGTTAGTCTAAACATGTCCAAACCAGAACTGAATTAAAGGGAATCGATTTAACCTTTTCCTCCCCACTTAGGGATTGGAGAGCTTGCTACCTGATGCCATGAGCTGGTTTATAATCCCACAAGCTTTCACCATCACTTGAGGCATCTGCTACAGATGTCAAAGGCAGCATGTTGAACTGGGTAAACTGGGCTTTGATTCAGCACAGCAGCTCCTGTGTTCAGGGTTACTGAAGCCCAGGTTTTTCTAAGGGCAGATATTGGGCTGGGGGCCATGTTAACTAGTTCCCACTATAAAACCTCGCATGCAGAAAACTGGTGTGATTGTGTAATGTTACTGGTGTTTTGGGTTTTTTTATCCAGCTTACCATTAGCTGTTCTCCCCATGAATATAATGTCTGTCTTCACATCAGGACTTTAAAAACCAGCTTGGGCTTGTTCTTCCAAATTGTCTTTCAGAATTGAAAAAGGCTTCTTATGATATAAATGTAAGCTCTTATTGCTTTCTAGTTTTGTGCAGATTTTCACTTTATTTTTATTTCTAATGTAGTGTAACAGGATTTAATGTGGGGAATATGCCTTCTACCCCACCTTTTCCCCTGCCAAATTATCCAACACACATCTATATCCACTCCAGTCTACTGTAGACCTTACAAGATTTAGGCAATTATTGTAAAGATAAAGCTGCCACTTCACACTGGCAGCTGAAGCTGCTCTAAAGAGATGTGGCTTTTGAGATGCGTGCCAACCTTTTAGTAGTTTGGAGCAGACCTGGGAAAAGATTTCTTATATACAGGGTTATTTATCAGGTTTGCAGAACTGAAGATCGGCTGAGCTAAGGGCACATCTTAAGTACGTTTGTGTTAGCCCCAGGAAGACGAGTGTGGAGTTACCGATTTTACTGATCCAGGAGCTGTCAATCTTGGCTATACTTAGCAAACTGCAAATCCCCAATTACTGCTGGTGGAAAAACTAGTGGATTTGACAATTCCTTGTGATATAAACAGAGCAGTCAGCTTCCCACAAGTCAGTGTTAGCTCACACACAGGTGAATGTGAAGCTGTTTATTCTCTTAACCATTATATGTTTCAACTAAATTTGAGCTAATCATCTGTGACTAGACCACCAATGCCTAAGAAAATGGACACAGACTGAAAGAAAAACTCTTTTCATCAACTGCTTGTAATACAGCAATTTTATAACTAAAGCTGAGGCATGAGCAACTCAGACAATTTGGAAGAAGTCCCTGTACTACCAAAGCCTTTCCTTGGGAGTCATCTTCACCTCGCTTGCCACGGTACCATAGTGGGCAACTCACAACGATGCTGCTGCATGCAAGGGAAGAAGCGAGTTCATCTTGAATTTTAACAAAAGCAGCATTTGATACACCATCTCCAAACAACCTATGTGTAATGGAGTAAGAAAATCTAGTTTTCACTTCCATGAAAATAATAACTAGAGATTTTTTTGCTTTTTTGTAGTTTTTGGAAAACAGGAAAAATAAAGCATACAAATGATTGTGCAGTTTCAATTTTAAAACTGCCCGGGACTGTGTTAAGTATATTGGATAATTGCCATTCATGAAACATAAATCACCGTGTGATGGCAAACAGAACATCGATAACTGGTTGCACAAACTGTTCTCCTCCATTCAAGTACACCTGAAGTGCTGGGCTTAGATGTCCTAGTCTTTCGCATTTGTTTTTGGGGAAAAATAACTCTGCACTTTGTTTCAGCATTTCATGTTGTGTGATCCTAGCTGATCCATTTGCCTGTATAGGTTCATTTAGAAAAATAACTGGGCAAGGTAGGGGTTTAGGGTTTGGGTTTCTTTAAAGTCATCTTCTTCAGTAAAATTAGTATTATATTACCTGCTAGCCCAAGTGCTGGAGTTTTCTTTAATACCAGTGGTCCTGGCTTTCTCATGTTCCCACTTTTAAATATTTAGAAATATTTAAATGTTTCTGAAAAGAATAATGCTGCCAACTTTTAAGAGTTTCATGCTTACCCTCGTGTTTTATTTTAAATGAGAACTAGGTCTCTCTACTTCTTAGTTTGCAAGGTTACCTCTTGAACCATTTCAGATATATTGGAAGATGGTATCTGAGTTCATTATTTTAGTGTCAATGCTTGCCTTCAGTGTGGAAGGACTGCACCTCTCTGCCTCCTTTTAAAATAGACAATATCTGGTTTTAAATACTGTTTTTAAAGTCTAAAGGGGTTTGCATCTCCGAAAGCACATGTTACTCATTGCCATTACTGTTGATACAAGACTATAAAAAGTACCTGACTACAGACAAAAACTATACATGCTGAAATTGTTCTCTTCTGTGTAATTCAAAAAATGTTTGCGTACAACCTGTAGATGGGATCCGTATATTTCGAGCGATGATAATGCTTCTAAATACCATATGCTGATAGCGTCAAGCTGCTGTGTTTTTCTCTTTGCTGTTTTTAAAACAAATCCCCAGGAGATAGTTTGAGGCACTACAGAGTATTGATTGTTCAAGAAGAAAATGGATGTAGTTTTGTTTCATTTATGATACTAGTGAAATATTTCATTACTCTGCTGACAATAACCATCTTATTCTCAATGTAGCGTGCTAACATTATGTAACTTAAATTAAAGAAAAATTGCCAGTAGTGCTCAAAATTACTTGGAAGAAGTGTGTGGGTATGCACAATCACATGTCTTTACCAGGTAACATTCAACAGCAAAATGCTCCCTGCAAATTTCCTCCTTTAGGGCAGCAGATTGTGAGCTGAGATCTCAAAAATAGGTTTACTCTTTTTATGAGAGAACTGATCTGTAGTGTATTTTCAGTAAGCTTGAATGGTGCTAATGAAAGCACCAGAAGGCAAAAGGAAATAAGAAAAAAATCACTTTGCAGATGAAATTTTGCACAGGGTCATTATGAAAACTGAGTGGCTCTGTTGAATGCTTGGAACTTGGTCACGGTTGGACATGGGGAGAATGACTGGAAAGGTGGTGGCGCATTGAAGAGTGCGTTGGCAAGGCAGCCTGGTGTCTGATACTGGTGACACGCAGGGTCTGGGGAAGGCTTTGCTGCTCCTGTCCTCCTTGCACAGGCAGCACGATCCTCAGGTGCACTGGTGGGGTGTCGTGTTCAAAGCTGTCAGCTTGTCAGATTAAATTTTGTCAGATCAAGGAGGTAGGATTGCTCTCAAAGGTTGTTCTGTAGAAAATGTTTGGTTTGCAGCAATAGTTCTTATGAGCTTCCTGCCACTCCCCCACCCCAATAGGTTGCAGCAAGGTTTTGTTAAGTTTCATTTTACAGTCTTTGAGGGAGAAAAATAGGTTTTTATTATCCAGAGCCAGCCCTGCAACCAAGGAAATAACCTACTAAGTCTCAGTGACTTACAGGACTGTGAATTTAAGTCTAAAATGTATAATGCTGTTGCTCAGGTCCCTATTACATTGATATAGATTGTTCCATAGTATAATACTAAGTTAATCATAATCCCTTTTTTCACTATAGCACCTTGAGTAAAGTCTTTTTAAAATCTAAACTCTATTTAAGTTGGAAAATCACCTGTAGAGAATTCAGAGTGATCCACAGACTTGTTTCCTAACAGGAAAATCAGGCAGTTTATTGTAATTTTTATAATGGGTTTTCTAGCATGTATTTCAAATCAATCTTGCTTTGAAATTAAAGGTGCTTTTACTTAAGTGTTCCTGCTTTAAATAGCCATAAGGTAATTCAGTAAGTCTTGCATTTCACCCTGAAAATCAGGAAATAACTACATAAATGCAACCGTAAGACTTTTTGGTAAAATTTTGAAGTCTGATCTGAAGTAAAGCACACTGGTAAATAGCATAAATTGTCTGTGATTTGCTAAAGAGAACAACAGCCATTATAAGGTGGGTTTTTTTTAAGGTAATCTGTTTTAGCTTTAAAAGGGCAAATACTTGAGGACAGGTAAGCTGTTAAATCTTCTTTGCAAAAGCTCTTTGCAGTGGTACTGCATGAAGACTGAGCAGAAGCAGAGTACCAGTGAGGAGGAAGGAGTGATCTTTTAGACTCCAGGAAGGATCAAATAAACTGTAAAAGGTCTCTCTGTAGGGCAGTGAGGTTAGTGGCATGGTCCCTGTCTGTTCTCCTGGTCACGCCACCCTGCATGGCCACGGCAGCGGCATTCAAGGCATACACCTAGTCTGTGCTTGCTTAGGCTGGATCTGAAGCACAGTTTAGCTCCCCCATTCAGTGTTTCCAATGTCAGCAGTGAAGTTACATGCTCTGTATGTTTCTGATGTGTTCTCACAGCACATGTACTGTGTCTTTGATCCGATCCATGGATGCTCTCTCACCAGGACAATGTCCTTGATTTTCTTTCCAGACCAGCCTGGCTCACAGACTTGTGAATCGTGAAGGCTCAGTAACACAGCTTCCACTCTACACGTCTCCTTCTTTGCCCAACATCACGCTAGGACTGCCTGCGACTGGCCCTTCCAGTGTAAGTGGTGGGGGAACGCAGCTGCTGAAACGTTGCTTGCGTTGATTTACGGCTTAACCCACTATGTCATCAATTCTGCATTTGCAGGGAGGATCAGCACAGCAGGATGCGGAGAGACTTACTATCCCAACCTTACAGCAGCGGATCTCTTTATTTCCTGGCACTCACCTCACTCCCTACTTGAGCACTACAACGTTGGAAAGAGATGGGGGAACTGCACATAACCCTCTTTTGCAACACATGGTCTTACTGGAACAGCCAACTGCACAAACTCCCTTAGTCACAGGTGAGCGCTCTGTAGATAATGTGCGAAACTCAGACCCAGCTGGGGAAAGAGAGCGAGTGACATCTGTTGTTTTTTTGTAAAGTCTCTCTCTTATGCAAAAAGAGAGACTGCATCATCTATACATTCTGTAGGTGTAACATACAACTTTTAGGATGTTTGTCAATACATTGGATGGTGGCAACGTTTGCAAAATGAGAGATTGCCCATCTCATCCAGAGGTAGGGCGAAGCTGCCTTGTCCTTTCAGTGGAATGAAAATAAATAGTATTTACTTCCACAAGTAAAGCCTAAGTCTGTAGGTGAAAATTTAAATCTGCATTTGTAGAGTTTTAACCATTTTAGATTGAAGTGGAGATAAAAACGTATCTTACGCTTACCTTTCTTGTTTATCATGCATAGTTTCTATTCCATATATGAAAGGCCTGCATTTACAAAGTCACAGATTAAATACTTGCTTCTCATCATTATTACAAGTGGCAAAAATATGGTAAAATCAACTGCATTCGAACAGATTGTATTTGTTTGTATATGTTACATTTTCAGTGTGCTAATTGCTTTGAGTCACTCCCTTGTGTCATATTTTCAGAATTAAGTACCTGTGAGAAGGCATATTTCTGTAAATAGGGTTGATTCAAAGCAATAAGCCCTAGCAGGATGCATTTCTGTTTTACAGTGTGTAATGCTGGGACAAAGGATGTTCTGCATAAGTTACAGACGTGCTAATTTTTTATTTCTTTTATTCCATATCTAATGGAAATTCTTGAGAGATGTTGATCACTGAAGCGTTACAGCATGGCTCTCAGGTTTAGCTTGTGCCTGGTTTTACATTTGAATCCCAGGAATATATATGGGGTTGTGATAAGGTTATAAGCATGTACGTATGGGGAAGCTGAACCAGAAGGTATTTAACCAGCACTCTGAGCCGTGAGATGGTGTGTACAGATTCCTTAAACCTTTACCTAAATTTCTGTTGCCTCCTTCTGCCATGGTTGCTGTGGCATAACGAGGTTACCCAGAGTCACGACATGGCTCTTCACCAGTTGCCCTTTGCCCAGGGTCTGTTGATGAAGAGCCACTGGAGAAGACTTCCCCTCTTACCTGATCACCAAAACTTTCTTCTTTCTTTGTGCTGGCATTTTCGTTAAAGCACACATAGGGAGAAGTGCTGTTCCGTTTCTGTTCAACCTCTCTCAAAGCTTCCCTGAGTTTACAGTGTACTGTGTTTGCTTCCCAGCGTGTTCCTTCCTAGTCCACCTGCTACGTGCGGTGTTTTCAGAGTAAGTACAACATGTTATAAACCAACTCTTAGGAGAAATATTCACAATACAACAGAGCAACAAGAAGAAACACACGTTCCAGATGCAGCAACTGAAAGAGAGCAAGCTAACACATGGTCTCAAAAGCCCTAAGTGGACTGGCTGCCAAACTGCAGTTAGTACTTCGAACTTCCTTGGAAGCAAAGTGGAGTTTATTAGTATTCTGCTGATTGCCTTCAGCTCTGGAGGTGGTCTCCTGACAGCTGCAAGATGGTCCAGCACGATGGCATGCTTTTTCTGTGCTGGAAGGTAGATATGGGGGTTTGGGGAAACGAGAGCAGAATTCCTTAGGTCTGCCATTCCTTTTGTGATAGGTTGCTCTGGATAATATCCTTCACCTTGACATGTACATCCTGAGTAGGAACGCGGTGTCTCCCTGGAAAGATTCACTTGGAGGAAGGTAGTCTTCCAAGGTGTCCTATGCAAACTTTATAGGATCCCTTCCTCTACTGTCTAATTTGAACTGGTAAAGGGAAATGGATCATATCTTTCCAAATTATTAATATATTCATTTGTACACACACACAGACGCACACATTTAGGGAGACGTGTTTGTAAAAGAAGGTACTTTTTTACATGATTCTTTTCAGAAAAGCAAAGGGTGGGAGAAATTCAGTAAATCTTTCCCCAAGAAGAGAGGCTTTTAAATGAGTCACATTCTTCCATGTAGGGTAGATCTGTGAATCACTGGGAAAAGGAGGTAATGTCCTGAGACAGAAAGGTCAAGGTGTTTCTAAACCGCTGTATTCAGCTGGCTGCAGATTTCTGGGCAGCTTCTCTCTCTCCTAAACCAAAGATGGAAGAAAGGGAGAAGTTAAAACTTCTCGGACCCTTGAACTGCGCAACATGTCTGAATGTTACTGAGCACTTGCATAGTCTTTACTTTGTTTTATACAATGAGGTAAAGCAAAAGAGTTGATCTTTCCTAAAAGCGTGTGCAGCCTTATCCACATCAGGGAGACAGCATTTCACACCAGTGATGCCTTTCTATCCCACGGGGTAGCAAGCAAAAGTAAATATTTATCCTCAGCTCCTCTGCCCTTGGCTTGGGCTTTGTGTTGGGTGTGTCTTCATGTCCCAGCTTTCTAAGAAGTATGTGATGGTAATGTTTTCAGAAAGCAGAGCAAGAGCTAGCTTACCCCAAGAACAGCTAAAAAGACAAGACACTTCCTAAAGACATGCCCTTGCTGGAGCTCAGATAAGTATTTCACATAGTAGTCATCAGAGACACCCAGATTGCCAAGGGCATGTGAGTAATGCAAGTTATCCCAAAATAACCTTATGTTTTCATTAAGTTATTAGCATGTACACACAGGACAGCGATGGAAACAATTTTAGGTATTTGTCATCTTGGCCTCTTAACTTACCTTCTTTCTACAGAAGCAATGAAGCCAAATAGCTCCCATGTTCCTGAAATGCTTCAAGGGTGTGCCTTTTTCCAATGCAAACCTGTCAGGGTTTACCACGTGGAAGGTTTTGTCCCTAGCCAGTTCTATGGGGTGGGGTATAGTACAGCCAAGGGCAGCCATGCCCTACGTTGGCTGAAGTAAGAAGCAGCTTCATCATCATCATCATCATTGTCCATCATCCTTCAATGTGTCCAGTGAGCCCCCTGTAAGTTGTAATTGCTGGATGCTGTGGGGTAGCAGCTTGGGTTGGTGCCTTCTTAATAGGAACCTGGGGTTACTCGCTATACCAAGGCAAGCTGTAGGACTTAAATTTCTCCAAACTACCACTGTGATCTTAGTGCATGTCACCCACGGAGTGATGGGAGGGTCTGTAAGGTACTGCTGATTTTAAGAAATGAAATGTTTCCCTAGAGTTTCTCGAGTAAACAAGCAAACAAAGAGTTCAAAAGAAAGCAAAGTATCCCTCCATCCAATGGTAATTAATTGTTATCTGTTCACTTTTAAGGATGCTTCAACTGTCAATGGTGAGGTGGCTGGTTTTAACATGATATATCATTGTCACCATCAGTGTTACTCAACAGCCGTTTTCTCCCTTCCTTTCTTCTTCCTTTTTTTTCTTCTCTGCTGTTTTTTCCTCCATATTATCTTCAGACTGGTATCTTTCAGGACTGCCTCTCCATGCACAGTCTCTGGTTGGTGGAGAACGGGTCTCCCCTTCAATACACAAACTCCGGCAGCATCGCCCGCTGGGGCGCACGCAGTCTGCTCCCCTTCCCCAGAACGCCCAGGCCCTCCAGCAGTTAGTGATCCAGCAGCAGCACCAGCAGTTCTTGGAGAAACACAAACAGCAATTCCAGCAACAGCAACTGCACATCAACAAGGTAGGCATGATGCTTTTAAAGTCTTTTTTTTTCCCTCATGCAGCATCAATACCAACTTTAGCCAACAGTATTTCAATTTCTTGTGTGGTAAGTTATGTGGTCTCTACCTCCACAACCAACTGGCCTTCAGCCTTGAACCTCTTTTTCATGATTTTGAGAAATAGGTCAACAAAGATGTGGACATCTATCACCAAGGCGAGGATCAATACGCCTGTTGCAGATGACAGAAAGGGAGTACAGTTCAAACTTCTGGCTTTCCGGGAATGCTTCTTAAAGATGTCATTGCTGGCATTCATCCACATCAGCATCTTTTGTCAGTTTTGTAGTAGAAAACATAAAATGCTGTCAAGGAATACGGGGGAAATGCCTCCTGTGTATATATTTGGTTTGAAAAGGAGAAGCAGCAGTAATATGGATATGAGAAATCAAGAAGCAAGGAATTTCAGTCATGACAACACCAGAAAATAATTGCAAGTGAAGATATTCAGATTTACTGAAGCATTTTTCACCGGAATTGCCGTTGGAAAAAGAGAAGCTGTTCCCATCTCCAGTCCAGATTCCCTTAACCATGGCCCTGTGTAAGGCATTACAGTGTCCTATCCATTTCTACAACTGAAAATAAGGACAGTGTTGCTGTGCGTCCTGTGGAGGTTGTTTTGAAGATCAATTAGACGAGATTCAAAAATTGTGTTGAAGAAAGCAAGCACTAAGTTTATTAACTCGCTTTCTGTAAATCACTTGGAGAACACCAGGTGAACATTGCAGAGCACCATTTGTCAGTGTACAGGTTTTTGCAGTTGCTGTGTAGCCAAAATCATCTGGGCATCCCAGTATTGCAACGAAGCTGAAACAAAGCTGCTTTGATGTGATTGCATTGGGTATGCTGTAAAAAAAAGTCAAAAATCTATCCTGATGGCTTAGCCTATGGGAAGGTAAAACTCACCTTCTAAACACAAGAGGTCTAATCACAAGTGATATGGATGGAGCTGTGATGTTTTACCCCAGCTGAGGTTTTCTCCCAGCATTTGAGAAGGCACAGCCTTTTTCTAGATTTGCAATATAAAAAGGCTGTTAGGGAAGGGGGAAATCAATCATAATCAGGGTGATATTTTTCTGGCTCTGATTTGTACTGTTTTGAGACTTCCTAAAGACTTTTCTGAAGGAGTTCCAGTGGTGGCTTTCTTTAAGAAGTGAGCAAATCCAGTAGTAGCTTTCAGGCTCGGGAAGACAAGTTCAGTGGCAGATGGACCTTTCAGGTTGCTGCAGATTAAGTTTTGGTGGAGGTTTCTCCAAATATTTTCACTGTTCCAGTCCTGTGAGAAAATACAACTACCGAGAGCTGGATTAAAAAAAAAAAAAAAGCAAACCACCAACACAAAAAAACCACCCCACAACCCCCCAAAACTTTGTTTATAGACTTGAGCTAAGGCAGGATGATTACACAAGTTACTGACGTCAATCATGTACTTCTGGAGAGCTGCCACCGTGCAGCGCGTGTGCCAGCCCTGGACCTCATTCAGTCCCGCACACCGGGGTGGTGGGGAGCTGCATAGAAATTTCCCTTACCCCCCCTCCAACACACTTCATAAGCAGTATCACCGGAGACGGGGTGCTAGGTAGGGTTTCTTTGTTCAGAAATAAATGTCAGCTCGACGGTTTGTTTGCTTGAGGTTTTTAAGGCTTTTCCATTGCCGGTGGTTGTAAGCGTCCAAAGACTTCACCGTGACGTACCCACTGCACTCATTCAGACTTTTGCTTGGACCTCCCAGGAGCTGGAGAGCTTGTGTGACCGGAGCTGAGCGAGTCCTCCTGCAGCACTCTGAATTTCAGCTTTGTTAGAGCTGTGATCTATTGCATCCATGGCACGAGGCAGGCAGGGGGTGGGGGTGGGGGGTTGGGGAGTGTAATTAAACTGATTGCATAGGGGTGATTTCCCTGTGTTTGATTTATATAAGTAATGAGTTAAAATCATTTTGGTACTAGCGCTGTATGCGTGTGGCAAATTTATCCCGTGGGATAGCATCCAAGTGCTGACATGGAAAAAGACTTTTCCCAGATGCGCAGATATTTTAAGACCCTCGTGTGTAGGAGAGTAAGGGCACGACTAAAAATAATATAATAGATCTCTGCCTTTTAATTATTAGCAGAAGTGACAGCACTGTCCATTAAGGTTGTGTTGGATTTCCTGTAAATAATACAAGGCTGTTTTCAATTGCTTGTGGGTTTTCCAAACTTCCAAGGTTTTGGCCTTAAACTTTCCCTGTGAGGTGTCTACATCAGATGAAATTTTTGAGAAGATTGCAGCCAAAACAAGTCTTACCGTTTCCAAGAAAGCAACTAAGGAAAAAATGTGTTGTTTTACTCCTGATTAATAAGAATAATCATCTAGGGGATTTGGCTGTGAAGCCTTGGTGCCTAAGGCTCTGGAGCGGTAACGTGGAATAGGACAAACGAGGACAGTGTGGGTGGCTGAGGGAAGGAGAGTGCAGAGGGGTGGGGTGGGTGAGACAGGTCCAAAAGAGGGGCAAGGCTCCTCTGGGTGACTGAAGGGGACCTGTGCTCCCTGGGGTGCAATCCTTCCAGCATGGGCTCTGAAGTCCCTGGTGTACCACTGTTGGCAGCAAATTGGGGATCGCTTGAGCATAGCAAAGCACGTGGGAGTGACTCCCCTGGCTCAGTGTAGGGCTTTGTAATGGAAGAACAGGGTCCCAGCCCTGCTTATCTGATGGTCTAGGTGTCAGCTGGTGGTGACATTTGCATTTGCTTTAAGGAGGGGAAGAAACACACGCAAACAAAAAAACATGCAACCCCCTGAAAAAAATGGGGATGGAAGAGACACGTGTGAATGAGAAGAGCATTACTGAAGTCGCCAAGCTGAGCACTCAGACTAGGAGACGGGAGTAGTTAATTCTCCCATGCAAGTCTCACTCGCTCTTTTTTATTTTGCATCTTTTTCATCCAGTTTTTGATGATCAAGTGGTATCTGTTTCACAAGACTCTGAACTTAGTACAGGGAAGGGTAAAAGCGAGGCTGCTCTCCAGTGGTGTGCAGAAATCGGAGGACACGCAGGAGTGGAAGAGGGAAAGAAGGGGCCTTAGGGCTAAGGCAGCTTGTCACCGTGGCAGGGAATTGCCTTTCTCCTCACTGCCACACAGCCCTGTCCTGCCGAGCGGGACAGCTTGCACGCTCGTCTTCCCCATGCCTTTTCAAGGACAGAGGAGTGGAGCTGCTAGCTGCAGACGTGTGCTTGCCCACCTAAAATGTGTCATCTTAACATCAACCGTATCATATTGAAACCCCCATCCAGTGGGGTTTCATAATCGCTGCCCCAGCTGTGTATTTGATGGCACGGAGCAGCTCTGCTCCCTGCCTGCTGTCAAGTCATCGTGAACATGGATGTGCTAATATTTGCAGAACACTTGTGCTCTAGTGATCGCGCTGCAAAACTGTACGTAGAAATCAACTCTTTCTTCAGAACCAGGGTTTGAGACATTCAGTGAGATTCTGGATAAGATACTGAATCACTTCTTTCTAATTGAGCTCTGTGCAACCTTTGATCAGAATGAGGCATGTGCCCTATAACGGTAAACAGTCCTGAAAATAAAAGGTATACATTAACGGAGGTGCATGGGAGCACTGACCTGAAATAACATGGGCAATGCACGCTCGTGTTTCCCACCTTTTTGCAGGTTTAACGTTCAAACCTCAGGAATGACTTTTCCCCATGATCGGAGGAGCTCTGCTGGGCGAAGGGGCTTCTTTTGCCATATGATAAATTTATGCAGTGATCCTAACATCGTTTCATCTTCAGCAATTAAAATTTCTCTGCAGACTTCCGTCTCTTTTAAGATGCAAATTTTAGTCTCTTATATATGAGGGAGAAGAGTCATGATGTGCTCGTGGTTCTGTGTGGCATTTGGAAGTCGGCATTTGAGGGGGGTCTTTTTGTCGTGACAGCGAACCAGGTAAAGGAAGATGCTGTTCTCTGAGCACACTCCAGGTGTTTTAAGTTAAAAGTGTTAGCTTTTCAGCATGATAAGTCTTGGAGCAGCAATTCCCTTTCTAAAAAGAAATACACATGTGAGATTTCTGTAAATTCTGTGCTGGAAAACTCAACTTTTAACCTTTCCGTAGTGAAGATGAGCATTTTGGCATTAGTCCCCTGGATGTATAATTCACGAAGCCTTACTAGAACAGATAATCTCCCTTTTAGCCCTGAATTGTACTGTTAAGGAGATTAATGCTGAGAGCTGCTGTGGTCAAATTACGGTTCTTCTGAGTAAAGCCCATTTTTAGCACACTCTGGGAAGTGAGGTGTTTCTCCTGCTGTGACATATATATGGTAAGGCATATATGCCAGACTACAGTGCCTCAACTTGTCTGGTGCAGCAGTGTTGGGTGGTTACATTTTTACTAACACCTAGAATTTAACTTTGCTATTTCCTGATTATTTTTTTTTTCTTCTTCTTTTTGGAACACATCAACTGTTTAACCTCAAGTGACTCCTGGAATAGCTTTGCATATGTAATATTTAATTTGTCATATTTGAAAAAGACAGTGTGTTAGGTTGTATTGCACAGCATTCAGGTAGGGCTGTTACCCTTTGAACAGCTAAAGGGAAGCATCCAGACAGAACTGTGGATATAACAAGTATTGAAAAAGATCTCCAGAAAACCTTCTGCAGCGTTCCTGCTAAGCACCTCTCAGTCAGTTGAATCCGAAATGCTGTTCAGCCGGACTGAGCCGCTTGGCATTCATGTGCTTGTGTATGGTCACACCTATGACTGCGGAAATGCTGTTCAGTGGTTTTGCCAGGAGCTGTTGTTCTGCCGGGTGTCTGTTGCTGCAGGTCTGGTGATATGTATGTAGATGTGTACCTGATATAATCAACCCCAACTCTGATTAATTGGGAGAGAGGGGAAAGAAAACAGCTTCTGCTGGTGCCAAGGTGTCTTCTTCTCACTCTCCTCCTTTTCCCCTCCGGGTGGTCCCTTTGATTCATTACTGTTGGGTCATTTCTTATCAGCTAGGCACAGAGGCCAGCAGTCTCGGTCCTTCCAGAGGACTTGCTGCCTCAAGCAGTTTCATTTTATCTCCTGCCTCGTCACCTCAGGGGAGGAAAAAAAAAAAAACAACAAAAAAAAAAACCTCAAGAGATTTTTCTAGGCTTAAGCTGCTGCAGAAGGTTCTGCCAGCTCCTTTACGTGGCCTATGCCTAATTCAGCCTCTCCCCATCATCCCTTATAATCTCTTGTTTCTCCTTAGTCCATAAAAGTTAAAAATGAGAATCCAAGAGGGACCTCAATGTGGGAAGAGTCATGACGATAGCCAGAAGAGCAAGGGATGTGTTACCATTTCTGACTAATTAATCCAAGCCCCCAGCAATGTTTTTTTCTCTGATCATTTGCCCACGTGCAGGCTCCCCTGCGGATGCACTCCTGCCTTTTGTCTCTATGCTAGTGCTCTTACTTCTCTTGAGCATCCCAGCTGGTGTACCTGCTCCACACCACCTGCCTCCCACCTCTCAAATCCTATCCACATGCTTGACTCAAGACCAAGACTTTTTTGGCCATCTGTCTCAGGATGCTTTTGAGCTGAGCCTTTATCAGCTCCCCACTCCCACCCTCAATTTCTTTCCTCATTTTCATCAAAGCTGCATCTCCAGCTATCCAGAGTTGTTCTCTTTCTTCCCTGAGTTTGTCCTTCAGCTCCAGAGGGAGGAAAGGGAGGTTTCTGCTAGTTTCTGCACAGCATGGCACAGCCAGTCTGCCATCCTCCCTTGCTTCATGGCTTCTCTCTTCCTCTGGTCAGTGGGGTAGGCTGTGCCACCCCACCAGTGCCTGCATCCCCCACCGTGCTGTTTGGGGGGAACAGCACTCTGTGTGCTCGATGGTACCCGCACAGAAGAGGCAGAGGCCGGCTGGGTC
Source organism: Microhierax caerulescens (assembly GCA_035590215.1). Lineage (NCBI taxonomy): Eukaryota > Metazoa > Chordata > Aves > Falconiformes > Falconidae > Microhierax > Microhierax caerulescens. Next base: position 6,543,263 of record JAVJGJ010000061.1, read on the forward strand.
CTGGCTGGTACCTTCTGCCACTCCAGCCTGTTCCCAAAACAGGGAAGTCACCCTGCAGGGCATGCTCTGCAGTTCCCAGCGTTTACACTGGGTATTTATCAACAGTAGTGCTGTCTCAACCACCTTCCAGTGTATCCCTGTCTGCACAAAGTTTTGACCAGCTGTACGTATCTGGCAAAGCGGAATGGAGTTTGTTGGTGTGGAATGACCTGTCAAGTATGATCTCTTTGAGCACCTTCTATGCGTAGATAACATTGGATGAGTTGTATGGAAATGTGATGATTTATGCTAAACTTTGAAGATGTGTGTGGTTGTTTGCAGCACCTGTATCCTTTGCACACCAGTCTGTCCAGCAGCACTGAAGGCTCTGAAGGGTATGACTGAGGAGATGCCCTTTTCCACAAGATGGTGGTTAATCTTGTATGTGAAAGCAGTCCCCTCAGGGATTCAAACTTACTCTCTACTTTCAGTAACCATTACTATGATGAGCAACACTGGAGAAGTGCCCCATTCCTGTGTTGGGACTCCTAAACTGGAAAAGATCTTGAGAATAGATCTATCTCAAGTTTTATTTAGTCATGCCCAACTTTCATCTCTCAGTCTTCGATAACTGAGGTGATCTGTCCTGCTCAGTGTTGAAGGAGCCTTGTCCTTTTAATTGTGCAGGACCAGAAATTTCTTCTGTAACTGCTTGTCATCTTAGGAGAAAGGTTCAGAGGTGCACAGCTTCATCAGACGTGGTCTGTCCCGATAGGAAACTTTACTGTGCAGCCCTAAACTTCTTCAGCTCTGCCTCTGCTTCCCCAGGAGCTATTCAGCCACCCTTTAGAACCAGACAGGTTCCTACGACACTTTTTACCAAAAGAAAAAGTGAATTAGCTATATCCTTCTAGGAGCGTCTCAAGTGTTTTTCTGTTGAGGACTCTTCATTAGTCTGTGATGAGTAAACAGATGTTTCTAGCCTGTTTAGTAGTATCTTCAAAGTCTTCAGTGTCCTAAGAACTTATCACTACCTAAGAACTTCCCACCATTCAGAGAAGGAATGAAGCAGGTATATCTAGCAGTCAAATCAGATGCCAGCTGACTTGAAGTTTTACCAGCAAAGAAATCCAGCTTTTTTTTCCTTACGAAGCAATCTGCAGGAAAATGATGAATTCTTTGCTTTCCTGTTCTGTGACCTAATATTGCTATGACTTTTTTTCTTTCTGTTCTATTTCAAAGGTGTAGATAAGAAATCTTGCAGCTGCACTGAGTCTTTCAAAAACATTGTGACTAGACATGTATAGTTTCTTCCATACTGAAGTAGTTAGCTGTCTGAGGCTAGAGAGGCAGTGCCTTTAACAATGTTTTATGGTGACAGTATGTGATAGCTAGGGGTGACTGTGTTTGAAAGTAGAGGAGTAACCTCATTGGAAAGGAAGCTAGGGAGCTAATTAAGAGAAGAAGTTATTTATGGTGCATTATGTAACTGTTTACTATTTCAGATACATTCATAGGAATTTTTGATGCTATCTTAACTATATGTTCATTTCCTTGCACTTTTATAACCTTAAATTACTCAAACACGTGTTCATAAAATTGCAAAAATGAAAGCTTTTTAGGGAGTTTTAATGGGCCTGGGATGCATATATTCACATATTATATGGAATATATTCATAACAAAGTGCTTTCTTTGCAAAATTATCCTTTAAGGAGAATAGGGTTGCAGCAGGTAGAACAAACGACATACCAAGAGATTCACTTTGTATTAGGAGAGCAAACTCAATGTTTGAAATCTCCTTGTCATTGACCATTTGATCTTTCAACCTTCATTGTGTTTCTCATTTAATTCATACATTTTTATGCAGTTGGAATTATTTAAAACTTCTAGGGAATTATACTGCTTCTCATTTCCATTAGATTTGACAATGACATTGTAAGTTATTTTCCCAGCAATTACCTTGTGTAGTTCATAAGTTCAAAAGGTATTAAGTTCAAAGCTTGAGGCCTTCAATCTAAGCAGGGGAAAAAAAAAAAGTAGCAGAAGATGGTTTATGGTGATTTAATTATCTTTAAAATAGATCATATTCATCAAGCCTAAGAGACCTTAAAGAAAATTGATGGAAGAACTACCTTTAGCTCGACATGGTTTGGTTATCCAGCACATATTACAAGTAATGAAACCGGGGCAGGGAAGGGGGTGTATTTCACAAAAATCGTTGAGAATTTTTAATCACTGAATCTTTTAGGTTGGCAGGAACCTTATGAGATCATTTAGTCTAGTGTCCCTGCTCGAACAGGGTCAGCTGGAGCAGATTGCTCAGGACCGTATGCAATTGGGTTTTGAATATCACCCAAGGATGGAGACTCCACAAGGTCTATGTTCAAGTGTTTGACAGCCCTCACAGTAAAAAATATGTTTGCTTGTGGTCAGAAGGAATTTCAGGTGTTTTAATTTGTGCCCATTGCCTCTTGTCTGTCACCCGAGTGTAACCCATCAGGTCCCATGGACTTATGCATGTCTAGGTTTTTTTGAGTGCTCATTAAACCTGGTGGTCTTCCGCCAAGAGTAAGTCGTCCTTGCTCCAGACATTCCTTCTGGTCTCAGGAACCTGGGATTCCTGAAGGATGGTCTTACTAGAAAAGAAGGCGTGAAATGCCATGGCCTTTTCTATGTCATTTGTCACCAGGTCTCTTCCTCCATTCAGCAGTGGGCCCACGATTTCCCTGGTCTTTGTCTTTTTCTATGTTAATGCTCTTCGCATACCTTTCCAGATTCAACTCCAGGCTGGCTTTGGCTTTCTTCACACCATACATACAAGATCAAATAGCAACTCTCTTCTCTTGAGTCAGCTGTCCTGCTTCCAGGTCTTGTACACCACTTGTTTTATAGCCTGAGTGCAGTTAGGAGCTCCTTGCTCATCCATGCAGGGCCTCTGCAGCCTTTGCATTTCTTACTAGATGGGATGGACCTTTCTTGAGTATCAGCTAGCTCTCCTGGACCCCTTTAATCTCCAGGGCTGTATCCCGTGGGACTATTGCAAGCAGATCCTAGAAGAAGCCCAAGTCTGGTCTCATGAAATCCAGGGCTGTGGTCCAGCTTTTTGCCCTATTTCCTTCTCTCCAGATCTTCAGCTGCAAGATCCACCAAAAACTCCAGCAGCCAGTGCTGCTTCTGTGACTTCCACATCCCTGAATAATCCTTCCTTGTTTGTAAGTGTCAGGTCCAGGAGAGCACCTTCCGTGTTGGCATCTTGAATCACCTGTGTCAGGAATTCATCATCAGTGCACTCAAATCTCCTAGATTGCTAGAGCCTTACTGTCTTGTCCTTCCAGCAGATAGCAGGGTGGTTAAAGTCCCCCATGAAGACCAGGACCTGTGAAAGTGAAGCTTCTTCTGGGTGTTTGAAAAATGCCTCATCTATTTCTACCTGATCAGGAGGTCTACAGCAGTCTACCCACTATAAGAGCGCTCATCTTGGTCTGGCCACTTACCTTGACGTTTAAGCTCTTGGCTGACTCCAGATCCATACAAAGGCACAGAGCTCCGTGCATTCCTGCTCCTCCCTCACCTCAAGGGCAATTTCCCCTCCTCACCTTCACTGATATTCAAAACCCAATTGCATACGGTCCTGGGCAATCTGCTTCAGCTGACCCTGTTCGAGCAGGGACACTAGACTAAATGATCTCATAAGGTTCCTGCCAACCTAAAAGATTCAGTGATTAAAGCCTGTCCTTCCTAAAAAGCCTGTATCTCTCCATCACAGCACCGCAGTCACGTGAGCTGGCCCACCGCATCTCCATGATCTCAGGGAGGTCATAGCCCTGTAACTGCACACAGACTTCTAGTCCTCCTGCCGGCTCCCCATGCTACCTGCACTAGTGATGGGGCATTTCAGAGAGGCACCCAAGCATGCTGATTCCCCAGGACAGGCTTGAGACCTCCACCAGGCTGTTCTGGAGGCATCTCCTTTACATGACTGGGCTCAAAGGGATGCTACTTCAGCTCTTTTTTGTTGATTGCCGCGTCCTTTCTGCTCACACCACCCCAGGATCTTGGCTTGCCTACCCTGGCTCCAGCTTCCTTAGCTGCTTGTTGAGGAAACACTCCCATGTTGTTTCTAGTTTAAAGCTCTGGCTACCAGCTTGGCCAGCCTGTTGGCAAAGGTGGGTTTTCCCTGTATAGTCAGGTGGATCCCATCTCTTCCAAAAAAACTGTTGACTCTCAAAGACGGTCACACTGCTGCAGAAACCAAAACCCTCTTGCCAACAGCAGCCAGTTGTTGATCAGTACAAAAATATTACCTTTCATCACTAAGAGGGGTGGGCTGCATCCCCCATCTGTACTGGGGTGGCCATGTGAACCCCATAGGGTTTTGCCTTAAGCTTCTAGGGCAGGTGATGCCCTTCTGCGTGTCCTGCTCCTCTCAGGAGTGGACACATCCAAAACGCAGCGATCTACAAAGTGCTGGCAAGCTGTGGCCCTGCGTCCTGGTCCTTGCAGCTCTCCGATATTAAAGGGTTTGGCCCCCAGTTGTTTGAGATCCTCTGATGTAGTTAGGAGCAACCTCTTGCTGTCCTTGCTGTGATACCTGCAGGCGATTAGTCCTTTATATTGCCTTTGTCTGCCTCATTCTGGTTTGTATAGGTTTGCCTAAGTTATATGGCAGAGCCTCTCTTCCTGCATTTGGGGAAGAAGGCTTGGTTTCAGGTTTGAGCCACTGTTCTTCAAAGAGTGAGTGAGTTACAAGTAGTCACTCCTGCATGTGTTCAATAACCGTGTTTTGATTTAGCTTTATTAGATTTAAAATCAATATTGCTTTTCATACCAATGACCTAATCCTTATTAAAGCTCTGCCCTGACAACTTTCAAAGTTCAGCAGTTTCTTTATAAGCCTGTGAAACGAGTACAGCCTGAGCTCTTTTAAAGGAAGGAAATTGATTTATTTACCTACGCTGGATTTAAAAAGAGTTCGTGTGTTTATTTCTTTGATTCCAAATAAAAAATCATAAGCACTCTAAGACAGAGAACTGTGAATTTTATCTTGCCAATGAACTTTCAAAAATTCTGAGCTTGTGTGAATTGTAGTGAGAATTATATTGTTCCCTTTGTTTTAGCAGGCACTTTCAGAGAAGTTCAGTACCTCTAGTTAGGTATGTACCTCTGGTTAGAATGATGCTCTCGTGGTTTGCTTCTGTGCAGATGCTCTAAGATGAGCGTCCTCAGTTCCCTCTTAACAAACTTCCTAAGAGCGCAAGTTTCAGAGGAGTCTTTGTGACAGCCTCTCTCTGTACAGATAAAATTCAGGGCGTGATTCAAGAGGAAGATGGGTAAACAAGGTAGCAGAAACTCCCGTAGAGGGTTTGTGCCTCTTTCTTTTTTTCAGAATTTAATTGCTAAATGTATTGATGGCGGTTATGCTTTTCTTTTGTGGGTTTGTGAATGGAGTAGCATCTGTCAGTGTGTAAGCACAACAGGCCCATATTTTCTTCAGAGGGAGAATCAAGTGGAAAATGAAGGGGCCATCATAATTTGGGACATAAGATTTCACAGCACTTAATGCCAAGGTTGCCCTGACCTTTCCCTTGAGCAGTTGTTTTGGACCTAGTTGATAAGATAAAAGCTGTGATTCATAATTGCTCGTTTCATTAAGCTGGTTCTTTGAGGACAGAGTGAACTTTAGTTGTGATGAGTTGCATTTTATTTATTGGTTAACCTCTGGGTTCTTTTCAGATTATATCAAAACCCAACGAACCAGCTCGCCAGCATGAAAGCCACCCTGAGGAGACAGAAGAAGAGTTACGGGAACACCAAGCCCTTTCGGAGGAGCCATACAGTGACAGAGTCACAAGCCAGAAGGAAGCCCCGGGGCTGGCCAATATGGTCCAAGTGAAGCAAGAACCCATTGAGAGTGATGAGGAGGAGGCAGAGCCGCAGCAGGAGCTGGAGTCTGGGCAGAGGCAGGCTGAGCAGGAGCTGCTTTTCCGTCAGGTGAGCTCACAAAATACCAAGTGCGGGACTTGATTCTTTGTAGAAAATTATTTGGTTCTTCATAGTCACTTCATGCAACTCTGAGGAGAAGCTAGGAGGAACCAGCTCTTGAGGATTTGCTACGTAAAGAAAGCTGCAGGTAAAACCAGTGCTATCCTTCCCTGGAGTCACCGTGTCAGCTCAGAAGTGCCAGGGAGGAGAATCCTGGATCACCAGCATAAAATGCAGTCGGTGTGTTTGCAGCCACTGAACCACTTTCTGTTTGTTTCTTTGGGAAGACAAAGTGTGTCTTGACACTTTTGAGCACTAAGTGTTAGCAGAGTATTTTATTTGGGTTTGATGTTTTAAGACGACTGCCCCAGAGAAGGGCTGGATAAGGGAACAGGGGATGAGGTTCATTGGAAGGGGGTTCCTTCTTTAGAACTATGGATCCTAGAGACCCCAGCTGTGCTCACTTCTGAGGGTAAACACTGGAGGCTTGTGGATTGCAAGTGATAAATCCAATAACAACGGAGCATAGCATAATCTTCCCAATTAAGTGGCACTCTCCCAAAACCTGCCTGTTGTGGTAGCAGTAATGAAGGTGAGAAGGTTACAGTTCTCTTAAAGCATCTTAAGCATGATGCTCTGCTCATCTTTACAGCCAGCCCTTAGCCCTCAGCACCTGACTGCACCTACAGCTGTGCCTAACCCCAGCACGGGATCCGCAGCCAAGAGCAGATTGCTGTAGCCATGCCAGGGTGTAACTGAGTAAATCCACAGCCCTTGGCTAGGTGAAGTGGGCTTGTGCCAGGTTTGCAGTTGCAGTGTCTGTGAATCAGGTGCAAATTGGTTGCCCTGTGTATTCATTTGCATCTCGCTCCTCGCTGCCATCTTCCTAGTACTGCGGAGCTGACTCTTGTGTCCCTCATGAATGTCACTGGCTTTGCTCGGAGATTACATTTTCAGTTCATTACTGAGCAGTGTTATAGTCATAATGGCGCTGCCTTGAAGGATCAATGCCATTGCCAGCCATGCTTGTTCAAAGTGGTATTTGATTTATATAGTCACATCCGAGCCTCATTGCCTTGGTAAATAAATAAATAGATTAAACGTAACATTCCGCTAACTATAGCATTCCCCTGTAAGTGCAGCCCCCTCCCCCCTCCAATCCTGAATGCTTGGTCACACCTGAGGGGTCTTTAAAATATTATGTCCTTTTCAATTATTGTGCCTCAGAGAGGAGAGGAAATGGGAACCTTCTCAGGCTGAGCTTGGAGTGTGGCAGGCTGGAACAGCCATCCCTTCTGACCCTGTCCAGCTGCTCAGCTGAAAACTCCCTCTCCTGCCGGGGGTCTGGTTGAGCCAGACTCATTCCGAGGTCTGGTGCATCGCGCTGTTAAATGCACCGGTGCAGCAGGGTGGGAGCTCCTGGGGGAGGAAGATGTAGCTGGCCCCGGGGAAGGGATGGAGCTGCTTCTGCTAATGACCCTGCCAGTGTGCACCAGCTTCGGGCCTGTGGTTCAAACATACTGCGTGTGCCAGACCTCGCCCTGGAAATGTGCACATCTCCATTTGCTACACGCGCGTGCATGTGCTCATTTATCAGGAAAAGGACTCCAAGCCTGCAAACCTTAAAAATCCTTAAAAACCCTACCACGCAGACTTTCAGCAACTACCTGCTTCTGTTCCCCACAGCAAGCCCTTCTGTTGGAGCAGCAACGTATTCACCAGCTGAGAAACTACCAGGCGTCGCTGGAGGCAGCTGGCATGCCCGTCTCTTTCGGAGGGCATCGGCCTCTGTCCCGTGCACAGTCGTCGCCCGCCTCAGCCACCTTCCCGATGTCTGTACAGGAGCCACCCACTAAGCCAAGGTTCACCACAGGTAACGTTTTGGGGCACTGGAGGCTGAAGGGATGGGGCTGTGGTTACTGTTTTGCCATATGTTGTGCTTTTCTGCCCTCTCCCTGCAAAGCTATCTGTTGGGGGTCTGTGTCTCAGCTGCGTTTGGGGACTCTGTAACATCCTGTCTCCTTCAAGGATGAGATGCAGTTGTCTTATGCCCGGTCATCCTTCTTGTCCCTTCCTCAGAGGGACAGACACCCTACAGTCCAGACAGAACCGGCAAAAATCAATAGAGGCATAGCACAGTACTTTAATTATGTATCTCCAGAAAAAAAAAAAAAAAAAAAAAAAAAAGGAAAAGTCATATGCTGTGACAAAGCTGATTTAGATGCAAAGCGGAGAGAGGCAATGTTGCTGAAAAAGGACAGCGTGCCAAATGCAGTATCTGTTGGCTGTATTTTCTGCACCTTCTCCAGTCCCTGTGCAATCTCATGCCATAAGTTATCTGCTCCAGGCTCTGTGCCAGCCTACCCCTCCGTCTGTAACACAATCTCTGCCCAGGAGTCTGTGCCCGTAGGTTAGGAAAAATGAGGTGACTTGATTTTTTCAAGTTGTCTTGAACAGACAAACAGACAGAAGAGTGTTACCTGCTCAGTCGTCACCTCTAAGGGAAAGTACAAGTGCAGATCTGCATTTGTCTACTGAAAACCAGAAGTGCAAAAAAGGTGTTAATCTCCTCACAGAGATTCAAGGCAAAAAATAATTGTTCTTCCTGAATCTTGACAACCACCAAAATCCTTTCTGTCTATTCAGTAACCTCAGCAACAGATGAAAGTTAATTCATGTGCAACTTCTCAAGTCCTATGTTGGATGATTAGGCGGACTTATTTTGAAGTCCGCCTTCTTCCCCAAATGTCGAGCTCTGTTTTGTGAATGAGCATTTTGCAATGTTTCGTGTGCCCTGGGAAAACGAAGCAGGAAAAAATCCAGAAAGCCCAAATAAGAGCAGCTCATGATTTTGCTTCTCGTTCACGTATCCATTTATTCTTATTTAACGCACAGCTTTTGCATCTTTAAAACCAGCTCTGTGAATTGGGTTTATTTTCAGACACTGGTGGTATAGTAATAGTGATATGTTAAATACGACTGTTCTTCAGCAGCTTGCTGTAGGGTGAGGAAGCGTGTGCAGTCAGCTCTGTAAAAGCCCAAGCAGTATCTAATTTTTGCAAATCAGTCCTTTAAGTCTCTATTTGTTGTCAATATTGAAACCTTGAATTTCAGAAAAAATGCATTTATAATGCAACCAGTTATAGCAAGATTATTCTAGATTTTGGCTTTTGCCAAGGATGCAAAGAAGGGTAGTTCACTGGCTCACAGTCAAACCAGATGAAACTTGAGAATCTAATACACTTAGACCCAAACCTTGGTGCTTTGAAAACAAGGAAGTGTGGCCCTACTTTACAAGATTATTAATTCCTTCTCTTTCTTCCCTTCTCCTCCTCTGGTATTTAAGTTCGTGTCAATCATATGCAAGACTTTGAACATACAATAACGTTTCCTACCAGGGGATATATGTTTGACTCAGATATGTGCCTCTAAATTTCATTTAAAACTACAACTAACTGTAAGAATGCAGATTTTGAGAACTGTGCTGCTTTGAAAAGACACTTAGGATGCCATGGTTTATTTTCCTTGGAGGCAGGGTTTTAAAGAAAAGAAAAAGTGGCTTAAAATAAGAGGTGGAATATCACTTCACTTTTATATAGCACCGCATGATCCAGTGCAATGATATGAAGAATGCTTACTGTAGTTCACCTGTAAAATATAATTTTCAGGGCATTTTTCCATGTTAAGGCTCCAAGAGCTTGATTTTTCCATTGCCTTCTATCTCGTGCAGTTCTCTAGACTTATGCTAGGTGAATGGAGAAGGAGAAACACAATAAAATGCTGGCAAGGGAGGAAGTGTTGGGCATTCAGTGGCACTAATACAGGTGCAAAGCATAAAAGGTAAGACCTTTACACTAGTCCTATAACTAGTCCTTCACCTCCCATAAAAGGTGAAGGACTAGTTTAATTAACCAACCTTGAACAGTGGCAGGAAGAAAGAGCCTACTACTCTGGGCATGCAAACACAGAGCAGAAAGGCAGGCATTTCAGCTGTTGAGCACGTGTGTGTGAGTTAGATCACTAATATTTTCTTGAGGTTGTCCATGGCGTGTTGGAGATTGTGTTTTTGGAGGTGGATACTTAGAGCTTAATCACTAGGATTGAACTGTTCTTTGAAAGGCAGGAAATTAAAGTCTTGGGTATTTTTCAAAGGAAGCAGTGCTGAAGCGCATCAGGCTTCTTCACTAGGAAAATCCATCTGTTTGATAAGTGGCTGCTTTGGAGACTGATCCTTACACGATTATGTGCTTTGAATTTCAGAGGAATTAAGATCGGAATCGTTGTGATCGTTTTATGAGAGGGCTGGAAAAAAAAATCCTCATTCAGTGGCCCTAATGAAGCCGACCACAATCACTCTAGACATGAATGTGTCTCTTTAAGAGATCAGTTATTATCCAAGTTGTTCATGGCTTTCACGTTCAGGGTGTTGTATAGAAAACACTAATGCTTTCCCTGGACAGAGTTAGGACTGGACAGTTGGAAATTCTGGGGTTTATGTATAAGTTATTTGCCTGTCTTTCTCAGTGACCAGTACCTGAGACTTCAAAGGTATAGGGAAAGAACAACATAACTCTCAAACATGATGTGCATTACTCCACATGAAAGTGAAAACAGTGCCCTTCCTGACTTCTTCAAGCAATCAGTTTTATGTCCCGAAGCATGACATTTAATTTTCCTTCCTGCTAGCATATAAAAGAAAACTAGTCCTTGAACTTGCCCTCGCTAGCACAAGTAGCCCCCTTGACTTTAATGAATACTTCTGCATGCACTGTTCTACACACTTGAATAAGACTTCTCAGGTTAGGCCATTAATTTACATAGCTCCAATTATCCAGTCTCTGATCTCCTGTAAAAATGGTTCCACAAATTATTCTGATGTTCTGCATTAAAGTATTTTTCATTTCTGATGAAGGCATTTGTTCCCTCCTGTGCAGAGCAATATAATTATCTGAACCTCAAATCATATGTTTGTTCTGCCAAGAAAAGCGAGTTGGTTCTGCTTTAGTGCTGACCTTTAAAAATGATTGTTCTCATGTCTTAAAGAGTATTGCTTCCAGCACCACTTAATTTAACTTATAATGGCCAATGTAGGTTTTGTATTTTAAGCTTAAATTGCCAAGCTTTCCTTTGTGTGTGTGTATGTGTGTGTCTTCATCTGAGTGTCCCCAACCACAGGAAGGAACTTGGAACAGTTCACTTCTTTCCAGTGGCTTGTTTTTTTAAGAGAGAGAAATGTTGAGTGACATTTGATTACAGTCTAGGACTTCATTGAGACGCTACTGTTATCGGTGAGTCACTGAGAAAGGAGAAACTTTACAGGTCAACCAAATTCTATAAACCCCACTGTAGTCTCCATTAACAAATTCGGAAGAGTGTGCATCCTGCCACCCCCTTTTCTGGAAGCTGTTTCTTTAACTCCATTGACTGCCTACATTGAATACGCTCAGTTACCAAACGCCGTTTTAGATGTGTGCACATATTTGAAGCACAAGTAGCCTTCCAGTGCTGGGGATGCAGATGAGGAGCTGCTGGTTTGTGTGGCTGGGGATCTCCCCCACAGCTACCTGTGTTTACTTTCATCGGTGCAGCTCCCGTAGCTGGCACCGCGTAGGATGGGCTGATAAATACCACTGCCTACTTCTGAGCTGACACCAAATATCCTCAAAAAACCCTGGGAGATAACCTGCCAGATCTGCTGGACTGTAGGAAGACAAAGGAAGAACGGAAGAATATAAGGTCAATGCAAAAAGCTGGTTGTTCATTTGCATTTACCTTTAAGTTTGATCTGTGTTGGCTTCTGCCCTACCAGGCTCTGGGGTTACCCAGGTACAAAATAGAGAACAAGACGGAGACTTTCAATCTGGCTAGGCATTGCTTTAACTTTGTACCTAGAGCTGCATCATCATAATTTTTCAGGAGTTAGTATTTAAAGACTTAGGGAAAAGAGCCTTTAAAAAGAAACTTGCAACATAGGTTCACATTTCGACTATTTAAATGGTCTTAGACCCCTTCCAACTTTGCAGCGCTATCAGTGTAAGTCACTGTCAGGTTGTGCCCAGCTCCCAAGTGGTGAAAAGGTTTGTTAGACAACAGCATTAAGCATCGTCTGGGAATCCAGGAGGTGAGCAAGAAAAGGCTGCTGAAAAAGCACTGCTTGAAAATGCCAGATGTTTTTCCACAAACTTACAGAGGTATGGCATGAACTAGCCTCAGATTTATCTCCAGGTTGGCGTGTCCTTTGCAGATGGGGGTGCAGCTTCTTGTTCATAGCTGAAGGGGATCCGGGGTTGTACCCTGAGAGGTCAGCAGCTATCAGATGAGTGACTTGCTGCCTGTATTTCTTTTTGTTTAAATTCAAGACTAGTTATTGACTGTAAATATGTATGTTGAATAGATACGCATGCAGCTTTTGACTTCAAATCTATAAAGCCTAGTTGTAGTCCATGAGATACGTCTGGAAAAAACAGGCAGAACCACTTTCTTTAGTATGAATGATTATCCAAACCTAGTGCAGTTGCATAGGGTCTAGGAGGGTGTGTACGTGGGGTTCTTTTGGGTACCAAATACTTTGTCAAAATGCCTGATGTCCCCTGAAGATGAGGGTTTTTTTCAAAAAGAAGTTAACCTTAGGCGAGGTTACTGAAGACCTTGAGCAAGTTTAAATGATCTCAGACTGGGGAGGTCTCATGGACAGCCAGCCTTACCGTTGTACTACAGCTTCTTCTCAGGTGACATGAGTAAGAACTTTGCCCTGAGGGTGACAGAGCGCTGGGACAGGCTGCCCAGAAGGGGCTGTGGGGTTTTGTTCTCCAGAGACATTCAAAACCTGCCTGGATGTGACTCTGTGCAACCTGCTCTGGGATAAAACCTGCTCTAGCAGGGGGTTGGACTGGATGGTCTCCAGAGGTCCCTTCAACCCCGACCATCCTGTGGTTCTATGACATTTACAGTGCTTGCCTTCGCCCAGCAGCTCCTAACGAAGTTTGATGTTGTGAATCAAATGTGGGAGACTTCTGCAGAGCTTTGCAGCATGCTCTTATTTAACTGAACTTTGGCTAACCCAAAGGCAGCCAATTAACCAGTGCTCTGTTCTCTTCCTAGAACTGAATGTGGTTTGGGTTTTGTTGTTTGGTTTGGTTGGGTTTTTTTTTTTCTTCTCCTTGCACTCACCTACAGCAAAGTGAGGAACTGCCAAATACATGCCCTAAGGCTGAATACCTGAAAGTGTCAGTGCCAGGGTTTGCCTCAGAGGGGAAAGCCAGATTTTTCAGTGGCAGAACGTGCCCACGCTCAGTCAAAAGGTGTGATTGCAGCTGAGCCAGGCTGGGCTACATGCAGCAGCACGGTGCTCAGCTCCAGGCTGCGTGTCCGTGTATGTTCTCAGAGTCTGGTTTCCTACCAGCCCCTTTGAACTCCGTGCAAATTGTGCAGTTTATCTGTACTTGAACTAGGAACATGAAAGCCAGCTCTGGTGAGCTCTGCGAGCCGTGCTCGTGCTGCCCGCCGCTGCATAGGTGTGCTTCGTCTGGGATTTTGGAGGAGCGATACTGGTTGGAGCGCAGACCCTTTAATGGGAGGATCTGGGAGTAGCTTCTGCCTTCACTGCTAATTCAAAGGCTTTGGATTCTTGTCAGGGCCTTCGATTTGCAACTTTATACTGTGCTTTCAGACAGGTATTGCTTGCATGAAACCTTACTCCTTTGGGGGAAAAAAAAAATCCAGCTGCTTTTGTTCTGTTCTTTGGAGCTTCTGGCTGAAGGGAAGGGTAGATTTAAACATTTGACTATGCCTCTTTTGCTTGAGTGGGAAAAAAATAAAGGTCTTTTGTCACTGTGGCTGCATAGCTGTAGAGGACCTGCTGTTTTCCTCCAGTGGAACATTGGCTATGAAATCATAACTCCCCTTCCAAAAACCGACCTGGGCAACTCTGGAGCATGAATCAAAGTCTCCTACGCTGTTGTCATGCCATAAATACTTGGTAATGCAAGGGGATTTAGCTGCCTGACTCCCATGTTCAAATGAAACAACACTGCTAAATACCTACATATCGTGCTGAATAATTATGCCCAAGTGTGTGCTAATAGCCTTAATTAGCATGTTGTCAAATAGTGTTGATGCAAAGACTTCAGCACAAACTATTTTATGAAACATAGTGCCTGCTAATGACTTACTCCTTCTGGTTTTTAATCCCAAGCCCTAGAGTCCTTTTAGCAGCAATTATAAAAGTACCCAACAGAAAAGTTGCAAGCTAGTCCCCTCCTAGATCAGGTTCCTACACCAGCACGTCTGTGCTCATACCGATGGTTTCAGTTGTCCCCTTCGTCTGTCACTCTCACAGCTTCAGCCTGCAGAGATGTTGGTAACTAATTTATTTTCCGTTTCCAGAGGAAGCAGTCGTCTTAGGTTTGGTGCTGTCTCAAAGCAGCATCTTGGATTTTCATTTCTTAGAGCTCTGTGGCTCCTGGTAAAACACACAGTCTTTGTCTAGAAGCATTCAGCTGAATATAAAGTACTGTTGTAAAATAAAATAATTTAAAAAAAAAAAAAAAGTTTTTTGCCCCCTATATCTGGCAATTTTTTATTTTATTTTTTAACTGAGAGCAATTTTGTAACCTCTGCTGCAGGCCTTGTATATGACACCTTGATGCTGAAACACCAGTGTACCTGCGGAAACACAAACAGCCACCCAGAGCACGCGGGGAGGATCCAGAGCATCTGGTCCCGGCTCCAGGAGACGGGTCTCCGTGGCAAGTGTGAGGTAATAAAAACACCAGTGAAGGGGGGGATGAGCTGGTGAGCGGGGGAGAAAGGGAGAATTTGGATTTGTCTGGCTGATTTGACTGCTGGATTATGAGCATTCTGGGGGGCTGATTCCTGGTCTGGACGATAGCGTACGTAGCAAACCTGCAGCTTGGGCTGTTGACTGCTACCTGGATGTGCAAACTTTATACTCCATTCTGGGTTGAATTTTTTATAGCTCCAGCTGTTGGCAATGTTTTGCCATATGTGGCCTAAATGTAATCCATTCCTAGATGACTGCTTATGCTTTTGTGTGCACGTCTGTCAGGAGTACTTTTCTAGCGATCTGATTTCATTGCATTGCGATGACTGTTCGAAATTTCATAGAACGTTGGAGAATGCTCTTGCCTGATGTTGCAGTGAAGCTGCTTCTGTAATTTTCTATTTCTGTAATTTACTATTCCCTGTAAACTGGAAGTCCCTACAAAGCATTCAATTTTGAAGCCACCAAAGTAAGAACGAGATATGAAGTAACTGATATTTGTCATCCCTCCAATCATAACAACAAAAACTCTAGAGCAACAAGTTTGTATTTCTGTGATTTAATAACTTTTTAAATACCCTTTGGTAAGCAATGGTCAATTTATAGTAAAGATAATGTAAAAAGAATGAGAGTAGGAGGCTGCAGCTAAGCACTATTCTGTCACAAAAGGTAAAATCAACTTTATTGGACAAACATATTTTAAGAATGAGGCAAACTAAGAGAGGAGTTTAGATACTAATTCACGAAGACTGATGATTATATGATAGTAAATTTTTTTATTATTATTATTATTATTACTATTATTATTATTATTAATGATAATGATAAAAAAATAATAACAACAACTAATAGCAGTGATGATAAATTAATGGTAGTGTGTGTTCATCAGTTGTTTGAGCATCCGATGGGACTGAAGCTCACAGTAGGTTTGAGTTATGTCAGCATCTGGCCAGAAATATTCCACGTGGTGGCAGCATTGCCATTGGCTGAAGTTCCCCGTTGTACCCTTATTTATCCCTGAAGAGAGCAAGGAGGAACTTCAAACCCATTTCGGTCTGAGTCTGCAAAGCCCCATTTGATTGAATTTTGAGATTATTGTTTGGGACAAAAAAAAAAATAAATAAAAAAATCCCCCCCAAAAACAACCACATAAAACCAAACAAACCCCCCAAACCAAACAAGTACCCCACTGCTGTCTAGCTCCCCCGTTTAGAAACAGGAGTTAAACTGTGAGTGCTAATTGCCTTGTGTCCTAAGTTTATGTGAGAGATGTTCTGTAATGTGTAAGTTCTTCACTATATAACCCTTGGGAACTCTTATTTTCCTTAATGTGGTATTTCCAGTTGCTCTCACAATTGAAGTTGTTCTTGATGTCCACCTGGGTTTCCCTTCTGACCACTGGTGACATTCAGCCTCATCTTGACTCCTCCTTTTGCAGATAAATATGTGATGCTGCCTTAATGCCAGCGTTTTCTTCTTTGATGGCTTTATTCAAGGTCTGACATGCCATTTCAGGAGAAGCAGCTGCTCTAATTGCACTTGCTTCCCTCTCTAGTTAGCTTTCCTTTATCCTCACCATCTCCTACTGCTGCCCAGACCTCACGTTAAAGTTTCCTTCTTTATCTTAACTTTTCTCACAGGCTTGATGGGTACAACCTTTTCCTGTTTCTCCATCCCCTTCCTGCCTCCACACTTCACTCTTCTGTTCTTGATAGGGTTTTTCCTGGAACTGCTTGTTCACTTTCCGCTGTCCTTGACTGATGTGATTCTTTTCTGTGTTGCAAATCTATTTGGTCACTTCACCGCCGTTCAGAGTCTTTCTGGAGCTCCTCAGGTGGAACCTGTCTACCAGCAAGCAGGGTGGAGGACCATACAGGGTTTTCCTTCAGTGAAGGTTTACCTCCACATCAGGTGCACTTGCATGGCAAGGGGACAGCTTTTTGGACATGAGTGATCTCTGCTGCTGGGTTGGAGCACGGCTGTGACCTGTTGGCATCGCTTGGGATGATGGGCCTGTCTCCTTACCCCAGGGACCACGTAGAAAGCTTTAGTCTGTGGGACGTATTCCATTGTATCATCAATTTAGAAGGAATTTTGAAGTCTGGCCTAATAATTGTCATTGCTTTTAATAATTATGTTACTTTTGCAAATCACTGTTGCTTATGCCAAAGCTCCGTGCGGGACAGCGTGAGCTGTGCCCTCTATCCCCACCCTCAGTAGTGTGTGTGTGTGTGATGTGCAAACTTTAACGGAGCTCTTTATGTGAGGCTGGTGACACTTACCACCAGTGCAGCCTACTATGTGCCTGCAATTTTTTTTGATGGATTATAACTCCTCCATCTGCATAGCAGCCCTACAGGCACTGGGAAAGAGGTGAATATTTTCAGAATTAGCAGTAGGTCTGCAGCAAGTCAGCAGCAACACCTGGATTATAGCACTCAGAAATTTGCCAGGCTGTGTATTTAATTTTTTTTTTCTGAGCTCCTATTTTGTTCTGGGTTTTTGGGGGGTGGGGGTTAGCTGGTCTTGCTGACAGACACATCTGTGCATGCTCATTTTTATCTTCACTGTTGCAGGTCTGTTGTCCTGTGCTTCAGAGGTTATAAGCCTAAGTAAGCCCAAGGGCGTGATGTGAAAATTGTTTGTGATCATGTAGTTTAATCCATTTCTTACAACTCATATTTGTAAAAGGACAGTTTGAACTTCGACATTCCCTTATCCTCATGTTTCCCTTTCCTTCCTTAACAGCCCTTTGCTGTGGCCCGGGTGTGGTTATAGTTTGATTCTGTTGCTTGCAAGTAGTTGCTTGACACAGATTAGAAACACAGCACCCTGCGTAGTAAATAATCCTGTACACACTGTGTGGGATTAGACAGGACTCCACTGGATCTCTGTCCTCTTCCAGAAAGAGTTTAACAGCTCTCGTTCACCCCACAACTGCATGCTGAAAATAAATCCCAGCTCTGCTTTCTCATGCAAGCTCAAACAGTTCTGGGTGTTTGTCTCCTGGAAATGTTCTTCTGGTGTTTCTGTTGCACACATGCCCCAAGCCAGAAGAGGACTCACAGATAAATATTTTTATCATGCATGCAAACAAATGCTTGCTTTGAAATTTCAGAAACAAACTAAGTGAAAACCTGTTTCCAACAGGCAGCCGAGAGGCTCCTAGACAACCTGCCAAGTGCTGGGTTCCTACCATTTCTCTCAGAGGCAATAGAAGTGATCCAGAAGGGGCACAAATATTTTTAGAACAGAAT
This sequence comes from Microhierax caerulescens, assembly GCA_035590215.1. Lineage (NCBI taxonomy): Eukaryota > Metazoa > Chordata > Aves > Falconiformes > Falconidae > Microhierax > Microhierax caerulescens. The sequence continues at coordinate 6,561,264 of JAVJGJ010000061.1, forward strand.
ATACCACATCACTTCTCCCCCCACCTCTCATTTTTCAGCAGTGAAACAGATACGTATTTACTGAAGTCGTCCAAAAACTGCTTTACATCCAGCTGAGGGGAAAATATGTGCCAGATTTGCGGTGTGATAGGTGAAAGTCTGGCAGAGTTGCACAAGTTTAAGGATGACCCTTTGGAGCAAAAGCAGTTGTCCAAACTTAATGACAGCAGTGGTTTAGAGTATTGCTTGTTTAATTAAGTTAGCTTTATAAAATGCAACAATTACTCTGGTGTACATGCAGCATTCAAAAGTAACAATTATACTAATTGAGGCAATCTCAATAAAAGACTCTGCCCCCTAAATGAAAACCCGCAATCCATGGTATAGTGTAACCCTCCAGCCTTCATCAGGAGCGAGAGGAAATCGATAGGTTTTGCTGTGTGTTTCAGAGGTAATCAAATCCCCAGGCTGCTCGACCAGGATGAGGAAGAATGAGTTCCTCAACCAGGGTCTGTCTCCAAGCACAGCTTGGCAGCAATCCCATGTTGCTGAAAGCATGAGGACTGTTAGCTGAAGGTTAATTGCAGCTGCGGAGGACTGAAATAAAAAAATCAGAGCCAGGGCTTGGCCGTCTGTAAGAGCAGAGCCGTGTCCGCCGTTTTCCTGGCACAGTGTGCGATGGGTGTCCGGATGGCAGGACAGGTCTGGGCAGGTGAAGTCTCTGGAGAGCTGCTGCTTGCCCAGAGTTTCCCATTGCAAAGCACCCAGGGCATGTGGGAGGCACTGGCAGTGGTGCCTGGGAAGCTGGTGTCTGGAGAGAAGCTTTGTAGCTGATTTCTTGGCTTTTGGGGGCATTTTTGGGGGCGGTTGGGACAAGATCTGGCTGGCTGTCACTCAAGATTCATATCCTCTCCTGTTGAGCATCATATGGTGAATAAAATGTAAACTCTGAGACCAGTGGGGGTTTTCTCTTCTTCAAAATGCAAAGGAAAAGCTGGCTCCAAGGAAATGGATGGAGAGTGCAGAAGGATGTGTGTCAAGCAGTGGGAGAGGGGCGGTGGGGTGGGGATACAAAGGTCGGGTTTTGTGCAGGAAGGAGCACAAAGGACACAGGGTAAAGAGCCAACTAGTTCACTGGGGTTAAGAAGCCTATTTCTGAGCTGAAAAGCTGGGGTTTAGCAGCCTGGAAAGAGGTTGAGGGGGGGGGTGTGTGTAATATGGAGTAAGCAAGCTCAACAGGCAATGCAAAGCCTCAAAGATAAGAGTATCAGGACTTACGAGCTCTTAGAAAGCAAGGAACTGCTCAAATTAGAAGTGTGGATCACAGGCTGAGCTGTAGACTGAGATAAAACTTGTGTCAGGTCTGGAAATAGGAGTGAGGGATAGGGTTTTCTTCCCCAACTTTATTTGTGGGGGGATTTATTTTCTTGGCGTCTTTGAGTTAGAGCCAAGGAGAAAGCTTGTGGTGCCTGAGCCCGGAGACGAGAAAGGTGCAAGAGCCTCTTGAGCATAATCCTTTCTACCTAGGCAACGTTAGCTGTGGCATTTGTGATTATATATTTGTCCCAGTAAGTAGTAGCTTTTTTTCTTGAATGTGTTTTACTCACAGCAGAGCAGGAAGTTCTTCATCCACTCATAGTTTTTATTCAATTATGGGTGTCACGTGAAGGGGAGGGATGGTATTAATAACCCTCCTAAGCAGCACAGAGCTCGGATGACTTGATAGAGCCACCTACTTTAAATGGGAGCAGCCCTTCCTCATCCTGGGGAGCTGAAGCTGTTTGCATCCATGGAGGAGCTGGCACGTCATCGCGGCGGGCTGCCGTTCTCCTCGTGTCTTCACGTAACGCCAAGAAATACAAAATGCTATTTCTGTACGTCCACTAAATGTAGCAGCTGAAAATGGGTCAGTACATCTTGTTCAAAGAAAAAGAGTTGGCATATGGGTTTGAGAGAAGCTGCAAAAGCACGTGAGGAGGGACTGAGGCAGGCTTACCCCGAACAAAAAAGGAAGACAGGATAAAAGTTCAAGGGGGATTTGCCAGATATTTCTATCTCTTCTGGGTCTAGCATCTTTGTGATTATTGCCTTTTTAATGGGATGCTGCGTTTTTGCCTCATCATTAACCTGAGGAAACCTAGGTGGTGGAGCAGAGCATGGAGAAAATGAAAGAGGAACCGGAGAGCAGAAATGCCAAAATTAGGAGAGGCAGAGTGCACGAGCGCTCCTGCCGTGCTTTGATTCCTGCTGCCTTGTGCCTCAAACGGTTTTACAAAGTGATTTCCTGTGCACTTTGCGACACGTGATGGGGACTTAGGCTGAAGATCGGAGACCAGAAAAATCCATCGAGTTTGTTCTGTGGCCCGTGCTTGCAGAGGTGTGGAGGTCCTGGAGCCCCTGTGTGCCCAGCGTGCTCCAGCCCGGGGTGCTGTGGCTGGCAGCGCGGTATGGAAGCAGCCACTGCCTGGCTGGAAGTGCCGCCGCCTTTGAAGCATCTTGTATCCGGCACTCTCCTGCAGAGTACGCGGCGCACGGCAGTGCTTTCCCAACGGCAGCAGTTCTCAGGAGCAAGAGGCACAGTCTGACCTTCTCTTCAGAACAAGTTTTCCATTTGAAAGTCTGTTCTTTTGAGGAGTATGATTTCTTTTTTCCCCCCTCTTTTTTTTTTTTTTTTCCTCCCCCCCCTTTAAGCTATACTTTTTTTAATAGTTCTTATTAGAAACTCTGCTTCTCCGGGGACATGGAAGTCTTAAAAAAGCAACTGGCTTTGACGAAGCCAGGGTGAAGGCTGTGTAGGAGAAGTGTGCGATCCTGCGTGGGCTGCGCAGAGGGATGCTCGTTGCTGAGGCTCGAGTTCTGGGTAACCGTGGGACCTCTACAAGAGTCTTCCAACATTTTGCTGTTAATATTTATATTTTAGTATTACTGTGGTAGAGGGGAATAATCCTGTCATTCCTTCTGTAGGAAGCAACCCCCCGAAGTGACAACTCCTTTTAGAGTGTTTTAGTCCAAATGGCGACAAAAAATTGTGAAGTAGTTCCAAGCCATATGAAATACTTCTTTGGGGCAGGGGGAGTGCACACATGTTTCTGAAGCAAAGCAATCCTCGTTTCTGAATAACTCCTTACCCTCCGTCGTGGCCACCTCTTGACTTATCCCCAACCTCAGCACTTCTTGGCTCGCTATGTATTTCCCCTGCCAACATTTCGGAGGCAGTTGCAAGCTCCCAGTTAAAAAGGTGAGGGTTTTTTTCTACTGCCAGAGCTTGGTATACCTGATAACCCATGGGCACCACCTGCCTGCTGGGGAGCACATCCTCCTCTTCAGGAGGCAACGACATGGTCCTTGTTTGCCCAAGATTTAGCACCCCCAGGTAGCACTTTGTTCTTACAAATATTTTCCATTGCAAATGGGTGATGGCAACAAAAGAAACCTCAGAGGTGTGCTGGACCCCTATGACAAAAAAGGGGAAAAGATCTACAATTTGTGAAACATGAAATTGGGTCCTGCTAACACCAGTAAAAGCTTTGTCGTGATCTTCAGTGGAGCCAGGGTTTTGGCTTTAGTGTGCATCTGCCTTTCGTGAGTTTCAGCTGGCAAAAAAATCAGGGTTGAGCATAATTGCTACAGTACTTCCAGCTCCACCTGCATCATCATATAAGAAAACAACACACAACAGGTTGAATGTTGTGGGATTTCCAAGATGAGTTTTAGAGCAGAAAGTTTGTAACTGACCGTTGATTTCTTGAAGGTTCGTTTAGTTTGGAAAGCGCTGTGTTTGGGGGAAATTTTTAGGTTAGCGTAGTAATCATGGTGGGAGGTGGTTGGAGGGACACATTTTCACCAGAGAATCACTTTGTAATGGCTTATAACTGAGATCCTGAGTATTCAGTAGTTGAGCAATACCAGTGTAATTTAGCATGTACTCTGTGGTAAGTATTTTTAAAACAAAACATAAATAGATCTAAATATTAATTTCTATGTGAAACTAGTATTTTGAATAAGGGATTAACCCAAAATCTGTCTTACAATGAATTTTGCTGTGTAGGAACTCATTTTGGCTTTTTGGTTACTGTCTTTATGAGTCGCTAAGGAAAAAGAAAAGTTCTTTAATGAGAGTTAAGCAGCTGATCAGTGATTTCATCACTCCTTTTCTTTTATCTTGCAGTGCATTCGTGGAAGAAAAGCAACTCTAGAAGAGCTGCAGACAGTTCACTCGGAAGCCCATACGCTGCTGTATGGCACGAACCCTCTGAACAGATAGAAACTGGACAGCAAGAAACTTCTAGGTATCATTCCCTGGGGGGGTGGGGGGTCCCATTCCTGCCCTCTAGCCCTGACTGGCAGTCACATAGCAGTAGCAGTATGAGGTGCGATGCAGGACTCGCTCCATCCTCAGCCCTAGGCAGTGCCCAAGAAGATTCTTCCCACCTCCATTCAGTGTCTGCTTGGGAGCAGCACAAGATACATCTGTCACCCTTTGTTCAGGTAGATCCCTAAAGCCTAGATAGCTAAAGCTTCCTTTCTTTTATGTCTTCAAAACCTAAAGAGCTTTCCCTGATTAGGAAAGGTAATTCAGACACTTTGTTTTATCCTTGGCTACTCTTCTCTGCATGTTAGATAGTTACCCATTGCTAGGTAGGAACTGGAACACCCTACTAAGGACCTGGATCTGCAGCACCAACCAGCTGCATAGACACCAACAAATAGCCATCAGTTTTGTACGGATAATCTGCAAACAGGGGCCTCCTAGATAGTTTTGCTTTTTTTTTTTTTTTTTTTTTTAATTTGGAGTTAGATTGTTTATCCCTTTCACTGGAGACTGGATCTTCCTGAAACAGCTCTGTGTCTGTCATAAAATACATTTTCCCTGCAAAAAATCTAGAGAACAGTTTTGCAGATGACCAGCCCCCCCCCCAGCATCCAAACCACATTGATTTTGACACCTTACCTCTGTGGAGATGTCATCATCTCCCTTTACTTTTTGCCTTTTTGCAGCAGTCAGTGATAGACTGGAGGGGCATTTTTGGAACTTCTCACATGGGGATCAGCAAACAGACAGTTCTGGAACCTAGAAATTGAGAAAGTTTATTTTGGGATTAGCTTGACTTTGAGTGATATAAAAAGAGGATTAACTTGATGGCCTGCATGATGTAGTAGTCACAGCAAAAGAGCTGGAAAGATTTTGCAACATACTCGCTATGTACCTTAGGTCCCCAAAGAGGAAAGCTATTAGCCAGTTGTTCAAACATGCAATTAGCGCTGTATTTATAGCTGACTTACCACCTCTTTAAAACCCAGAGAAATGAAAAGTAGACACTTCTGGCTGAATGATAGCGCAATTTGGATGTAAAGTTTAAAAAATTTATGATGTCATATCCTTGGTAGTGTAAAACTCTCACCTTGCGTAAGGCATATCCACCAGTCCAAAGAAACAGCATGTAAATCTTCCCCGGTGGATCTGAGAAGGTTCCTTGTTTGCAGTTGCACCATCTTCACACTGACTGATTTCTTTGCAAATTTGTGAACCATAGCACTGAAGGTGTGTAAGACATGTGTCCTCACTGTCTGCTGTGGTGGGATCCAGGCAGTTCTTCAGCATCTGACCCATTGGCCTCACCAGCCTGGAGCAGGCAGGGTTAGCACCGTGCCTGTGGCAATGGTCATCATCTCCATGGAGGGGCTGAGCGGGCACTAGGTCACCCTAACCCCTCTCCTGTTGGAGATACCCCTTGCAAGATACATTTTTAGAGTGGACTGTGATAACACAGAGTGTTTTCGGCTCATTCAAATGACAGATCCTCTTGAAGTACTTTTCTGTTCCCTCTTTGATGCTCAGTACAACCTGTATCAATAATCCTGCAGATATATTTGGAGATACAGTTTATTTGGTTAGAACTGGGTTTGGGGATACCCAGGTTTTGCTGAACCATTCCTGATAGTTTGTTTAGAGAACCTGGAAGGAGACATTTTCTCTGCCTGAGTACTTCTGTGGTTTTGCTGTGTGCCCCCCATGTCTTTAATCACTCATTTTAAAATGTCTGTAGAGATCCAAGTTTATTTTTATAGTGAAGAGAAATAATTCTAATACCTAAGGGTATCCCAGTGCAAAATACTGCCTGTTTGGGTATCATTTGCAAAGAAGACCAAGCTGTCAAAGAGCTGCAGCCATAGATAGAAGGTCAGGTCCCTAGGAGCTCCAGTAGGAAGAGCTTTCCAGTAGCTCTTAGCTGAGCTTAGACCTTGTTTCCTAAACCCACGTGGCACCATTTTAGCCTTAAGCTGCTAGCAGTAGGACTCGCTGCTGGCTTGCATGACCACCCTTGCCCAGAGAGCAGCAGACTGCCTCTTCCCACTGCCTGGCTGTGCCCCCGTTGCACATGGAGCCGTGCACAGGCCACAGCTGGCACTGACACTTGTGCCACCAAGCTTGGAGGAAGAGCAAGCAGCTTCACTGTGCAGCATGGCTGCCAGTCTTTACACCAGGCAGGAGAAATCAGGTTGATGGCTTGACAGCCGAGGGTCCGGAGGGGACAGCACACAGTGAGTCAAAATGACAAGAGGGGTGAGCCTGGCTGGGAAGCCTGCATCACATCCAGGGAGAAGTTCTCCTTTGGGAGCAGGGCAGGAAGGGCGATGCTGGCCCTGAAACCAGTTTCTTAACTTGATGGGTTCCACAGTGCTGGACCCGAGCAAGGGTAACAGCCACTGACGTGTTTGGGAAAACCTACCTGAAAAACCACAGCGTGTGCATTGGTGTATAGAGGTGAACAAGCCTGTAAACCGCCCCCTCTTCAGCCATCCCCTCCTCCCAAGAGTTTAAAAGGTTTTTAAATTCACAAAACAGGTTTGTGGGGTTCTTTTAAATATGTTAGAGGGTAAAGGTATGGCAGGTTTGAAGTCTGAGACCAAAGCTTTGTGTTAGGTTCACATATGCAAATGTAGGTTTGTTAGACCTGAGTGTCTTGACATGTGTACGGCTCCGGGGGTGCTCACTCCGTGTAAGCTCTTTGCCTTTGATATGTCTGTGAGGAAAAAAAAAGCATGAGAAACATCAGCTGAAAAGGAAGAACTTGTAAAGCTGAGGGATGAAAACATGGGATGTTTCCTTTTAAGCTTCTGCAAATGATAAAGGGGGTGTCCCTTCATCTGGCAGTTCTTTGGGAGAAAGCGAGAAGTGGGTAAGTAGTTCAGGTTCTTCAGAATTGTAAGCAGGCATCATTGTAGCTCTCCTGTTTACTTCTGCAGTTGTGCTGTAGCTCGTCACTTCTGGGTCTTACTCCTTTCTCCAAGTGCTCTTCTTTACACGTGTAGGAGAGACTTGCAGCAGAAGCCCACCACTGATGTTGAAGTTATTTTTCCCAGAGAACCTTGAGCATCACAAAGATTTGCGTTGCTGTGTTTTATCAGGCAGGTTTGAAGGTGGTGGCCTTCAAGGCAGGTTGCACAGCTCTACCCCTGCAAGTGTTGCTAAAGCCCTTAAAAGTCTAAGGGTGAAAAATCTCTCATTTGACAGTGTAAAGCTTTGGAACCTGTTGAACAAGTTTAAACTTAGGCAAATAAGGCTGCTTTGAATTTGTGGAAAGCAGTCATAAATTGTCGTCAAGAAGATAAATATCAAAATAATGGGTGGATTAGCAGTGAAAGATGTGACAGGAGGTCCGAGGCAGGATGATCTAAGAACTTTCATTTGGAACTAATCAAAGAGTGAATCTCGCTGTGCACTCAGATTAATAATACAGATGCATTAACTCTGCTTTCAGTCACAGGGGTAACGTATGTGTCTGCGATGAGTTTGACACCCGCATGGTCCTCAGTAATGTCTGTCTGCTGTCACATCTAATTCACGCTCTACAAAACTGGTAGTTAGCTTTCAAGGGAATTTATTCTTGCAGTATAGACGTGACCAGAACAAGAACCTGCTTTGGTGGGGGACCAAAAAACCTCAACCCAGTTTATTTCACCATTAGCTTTTGTTAATTTTCAGTAGGTCTCAAGCAAATGAACCTTAGGCAGTGTACTCCAGATCTTTTGCAGCATCTGTTTTTCCTTCTCCCTATTTGCCTGTGGTGCATAGACACATGTACAAGTCATACACGTAAGGTGGTGATGGATATGAGACAGCGTGTTCTTGTTTCAGTATACAGTTTGTAAACCTGGAGAATTTTGAATGGAGGATAATTTGCTCACATGCAAGCCCAGAAAGCGATGTTACAATTCTCACAGATGCAAAATTAGCCCTGCAGATGTTTTTCTCCATTTTTCTCAAATTCTTAATGTTGGCTTTGCTTTTTCAGTCAAAACACGTTTTCTTTGCTTGCCACTAGTTTATTTTTTGTCTTCCTCTTTTATGAAGCTCATGCGCTCCAAAGTCTTCTAGTAACTGCAGATGACTGATAATTAGGGTGTTTTTTATGATTTCCTATCCTCGTTCAGTTGAAAGGGACTAAAATGTTCATCTGAGAAGACATGCTGAGCACTTGTTGGTAGCATCTCAATCATCTATAGTCAGCATGACTTCTTCAAATGTAGGACAGCACAAAAAACCTTGCATAAAAATAATTGATTTATGGAGGGCTTTTATATTGGGATGGCTTTTGAACAAGCCCAAGCATGTACATTGTGTATGTAGCAGGGTTGGCTGTGTGTTTTCTGGAAATTGCAAGAAAACCCCAGTCTGTTGCTGTGTTTGGAAAGATTGCAGCATTGCCATAAAATTGGACCAAAATCTGGTGAACTTTGACTTTCTGACTTACAGGGCCTTTTTTTTTTCTTTTCTTTTTTTTTTTATTTTCCTACAGGTTCTTTAACGTCGATGTTTGTCAGGCTTCCTTGTGGTGGTGTCGGGGTGAGTGCTTTCTTTAATGTGTAAATAATGTCCTGTTTGTTCTCCCAGGCCCATTGGTAACAAAAATTGTTGCTTTGCATTCCATCAAGTGGGTAATTGCAGCCAGATGTTCCTTATAAACAGGGTCTGCCTGGGGTGCGGGGTTGCAGTGACAGCCTCACGTGCCTTTCTTCAAAAGCAGCGTGAAGATTTTTAAACTATTTTGGAGAGCTGAAGTGTGTGTGACATTCATAGGCATGTTTCGTCTCTGGCTTTTAGGAGGAGAAACCTCATTTCCCAGGCAGTGATGTTTAACGGCTTAGAGGTTACTACATTTGAAAGCAACCCTGGCATCCAAAAATGCTTTCTACATAGAAAGCAAGATGTGCTTTTCGTGCTGCTCATGCTGTGTAGGTGTTTCATCTTCAGTATTTGTACTTCAGAGCTGCCTGCCTCCTAGTGCAGGTGAAAAACATAGTAATAAAATTGTGATGTCGAAGGACAATACTTGGGAAGTTCCTGTAAATAGTAACTTGCTGCATTTGTGTCTGGGCTACATTACTGTCCTCGAATGAAACGTCTCGCAGGTTATGCAGCACAGGGGAATTGTAGTTTTCAGTATTTGGCATCTTTCATTTCTTGAGCCCCAGGACAGTCACAGATGGATTCTGAAAAATACCCCCCCATCCATCACGGAAAGGCTGAACATTAGTTTTCATCTGTCAAGAGTCCATATAACAAGAAGACTTTTTTGTTGTTTGTTTCCATAAGGCTGAAAAAAACTCAAATACCATCCAAATACTTTGTGTTGAAGGTTTGTGTTGTTTTCCTTTGAAACCTGAAAACTTGAAAGTTTTCCTTTCAAGTCAGACTTTCTTCTCTAAAGTTTCTGCGGAGGGTGACAGTACAGAAAATCTCAGAGAACAGGAAGGGAAAAGAATGAGAAGAGACAATAAAAGGCATTGTGTTTGAAAATTCACAGTGGTAGTTCTTATGCATAATTGTAGCTCGTGAGGTTGAATTTAGAGGTCTGGATTCTGTTATGGAAATGAAACAAAATTGTTTTCTTCCTGAGTCTTTGCAAAATCGCTGCTTTGAAAATTATCCCGTCAAAAAAAAAAAAAAAAAAAAAAAAAAATAATAATCGGCGTTTATTCATACCGCCGCTGCTGAGCACTCGTAGAGATATTTTATTTTGTATTGTAAATATGCTGCAGTCTCCTAATTCATGGCAAATTTTTGGCTAGAGTTGAAAAGGTTTGGATTTACTCTGCCCTGCAGTCAGGCATGCCATTCAAAGCAAAAATTATCATTTGCAAATGAAGTCTGAATGGTAACAAGTAGAGACAGTGCCTGAGCCTAGCGCAGTCCCAGAAGTCTTGCATTAAATCCTAAATGAAGGCAGGAAACGCCACAGTGCGGGTATTATCAATACGCTTGTAATAAAGATAGCGTTTGCAGGCAGCTTGCTGGTCAGTTGTCTCCACAGACCCTTAAATATTAAATAAAACATTTGCTGACTTTTGTACAGTGTGTTTGCAGTCCTAACAGATGATTTTCATGTTTTCAAGGAAAAGCTTTTTAAAACCAGTAATTTACTAGTAACAACCGCGTGATAGTCAGATTTTGTTTTTGATTTTTTTTTTTGTAAAAATGGCTTTCTGTTGTTGTGCTTGGTTATCCTTCCCGTTACCTCGGGGTACAGGGCTGACTGTGTACTTCTGCCGCCTTCGTGGCTGGTGCAGGAAAACATGGTCTTCACTGCTTTTGGGGTGCGTTTCTCATTAATACCTGCATTAATACCTAATTAATACCCAGCTGTACATTTGTAGGGGAAAAGGCTGTGGTACAGAATGGTTGGCAATAGCTTGTTAAGTCCTTTGCACTTGTACGTGCTCTGGATGGCTTGAGGCGTAGACCATCTCCTTTGGGGCAGGAGAGATGTACAGTGGTCTCACGAGGTCCTTTCAACCTAATTTTCTACTGTCTTTCGAAGTGTGAGGTTTGTCAAGAAGGCTGGCTTAGCAGTGTGGTAATGTTTATTGAAGAAATAGAGGGAAAGCTGCAGTCTTTGTTAGCGTGCCAGCTCTGTGAGACAAGTTGCTCTTGATTTGATTTGCTATGGGAAACTTGGAAGAAGCCCTATGGTGGGATCTTAGCTGGGGCCACGGAGCATGCCTTTCAGTAGCAGATGAAAACCAAATTATTTTCTGCACCAAAGAGGATGACAAGACATTTTTGAGATGCATGTAATCTTTTTTTTTTTTTTTTTTTTTTTTTTAACCCCCCAAGGAAATAAGAAAAAAAAACTTTAAAAAAATAAGAGCCTGGGGTAAAACACCAGTTATAAAGAATTTTAGTGTGAGGTGTAATGTAAATCTGAGAAATTTCAGCATGTGAATACTTCTGGGAGATTGAGTGCTTGTTATGATATAATGAAATTATTTCAAATTGTTCTAGCAAGAGAGCTTAAGGGGTGTTTTTCTGCTGATGCTTCACAGGCCACTGTCGAGCGGCAAGGTGGCCATTCAGCTTTTTGGAGTGATGAAGTTTTATTTAGACTCTCCCTTGTTCAAGACTGCCAGGTTGGCAGAACATTACTTATCGCTGAGCAGCAATCAGTCTGTTTTACCTTTTTCTTGCAAGTTGAGAAGGTTGTAGAGGGGCAGCCCTGGTGCTGTAAGAAGTTTGCGTGAGCTCCAGTGACTTTGAACTGGTGAATAATTCCTGATGGTGAAGGAACATGAGGTGCACATGATGATCAGAGCACCTGTAGGACATCATCTCGACTGCCAGTGGTTTGTAGCCCAGATTTGAAGGAGAAGGGATTTATTTCAGCATAGGTTTCATTTTCTCTGTCACATAATAAGTGCAGTCTAGAGGATGCTTCCTGGATTTTTTACATTCAGCTCACCATGACGCTGGGTGACGTTCCAGCCATCTGACTGCTTCGTAAGGATGATTTTCCCTGGAAAGCTTGGTACTGGTCTGCCAAATGCTTTTCAGGGAGCAAACATGATGCCAGGAAAAAAAAAAAAAAAAGCACCCAAAAAAACCCAAACCAACTTTTCAAAAATTAGGAGAATAAGGTGGGACTGGTTCTCTCGGATTTATTACCGGTCAGAAGATAAGAAATAATGGTCAGAGTTACAGTCCCCCAGAGGCACTGAAATGTTGCAAAGCAGGGGTTTCATAGTTCATAAGCAAGTGTCCTTTGCTGATGGTATTAAATTTAGAGTCATCAAAGTCAAAGCTGCCTGCAAAGCAATACAGATGGTGGCATGATAACAAGAAACTAAATAGTAACATAGCACATGAATTTCAGTGTTGGATGCAAAATAATGCCTGTGGGCAGGAGAGGGACTGGCCTGGAGCAGGTAAAAGCTGAATGATTGCTGTTGCTTACAATTCAGGAGCTGAGGGTGAAGCATGAAATTATGGGCTGGAAAGCTTGAATCAGAGTTCTTTCTCTGTAAATAATTAAATGCAGTTCTCTTCCATCAGGGATGTGATGTAGCTTAAAAGAATAGATGGATCTGAAAGGCGATGGAGGGCAGCTTAGGGAGGCGAAGCCCATGAAGAGCTGTGAAGTGCCGGGATGAAGGATGAAGTCAGGCACTTGGGCAACTGTGAGTTGTTCCAACAGCCAGCGAGACAAAGGCAGTTGGAGTGAAGGAGCAGGAAGAAGTTTTGAGCAAATCACTTCATCAACTAAAACCTTTCGATCTCTCGCTAACAACTAAGTCACAGTGACTTGCAATCAATGAGAAAAAGCGTAAATTTCTTCCCCGTGCTTGGAAACTCTTGTCAATTTTTTTTTTCCCCTTATTTGCTTTATACAAAGAAGCCTTTACATCACCATAGCTGCCGCTAACAAACCTCTCCCATCTGCAATCATCTGACTGTGGCAGGAAAAGAAGAAAGTACAGAAGCACTTATATCAACAGATGTGAGCTCTGATTTAAGCAACAGTAATTTATTCCTGCTGATCTTCAGCAGCATCTGCAAGTGCCATAAACAGTATTTGTACTTAGGATGTTACCTTCACTTCTCTGCAGCACATTATTTTCTTAATGTATGACTTCTATGTACTGGAGCGTTACCACATCCAGGATAATTAGAAGATTTTGGAGAAAGGAGTTCAAGCTTTGAAAATCTGCAAAATTGTTCCAGCATACTTGCATCCAAATTCTTCAAAACACTCAAAGACTCGATCTTAGGATTGCCAGTAACATTGCTTTCTTTCATGTGTAATATTTTCTTTTTCTGTGCTCATTCTAAAAATGTCTAAAGATCTTGGTCTTTAAAAAGTATTTTTTAATGGTTTTGATCTCTTCCTGAATACCTTATGCTATTTTTGGTTGTAAGGTCTTGATTAGAGTGTATAAAAGTCTTTACCTGTACAAGCAAAGTACATTATTGCAAAGCAGAGACAACGAAAAGGACTTCCATGGAATGGAAATGAGAAAATACTAATTAGCAAGTCTTAGAAGAACAAAATGCGAGCACAGTTATTTAATCAGTGCTTATAGAGCCGTAGGAGATACGGTTAGGTAAAACCAGCTGGCTGGCAGCACAGACGGGGTGCACTGCTGTCACCTAAGCATGATGATGAGCAGTGATGAGGGAAGAGTGAAACTCCTTCACTCTCCTTCGCTTTGCAGGGTCTGGAGCTGCGGTACAGCTTGTCTCAGCCTGTCCCTATGCTTAATTTCTTATCTGTGTAGTTATTCAGCTAAAGAAAAGATCAGAATAATGAAATTTTTGTACAACACTCATTCCGTTTGGAAAGAGCTGCACATTAGTAGAGTATACAGTGCGAGCAGGAAGCTCACTGTGTAGTGTATATTGATAAAGATTTCAAGTTTACAAGGAAGGACAAACTGGTTTGGGTTTGACACTGAAACATCTTACACCTTCCTCTTAAAAGCAGCCTGCATCAACCTGTTGACCCTTCCGTTTCTGCATTCCCTCATCATTTTCTAATAACGGTACATGCTGCGAAGGTTAAGAGCCTGCAGCAGGTCTTAGGCACTGAATTCCCTCTCCCCACCTCTAAAGGAGCCCTCTCCTACGGGCTCATCTAACAGTAACAGCAGCTTCTTTATTGGAATGAGCAAGGCATTAATATTATTCTCAAGAAGACGAGTGTGCTGAGCAGGACAACCGCCCTTCATCCAACAGCGGCAGATGTGGAAGACTCAGTATCTCTGACGCAGTTGTGTCCTCCAGCTCGGGAGAAAAAAAGAGAAATACACACTGATGGATCAACAAAAGGCAAGAAATATGCTTCCTCTCTCCATAAAGTCCTTCCAGATGGTAAGGCTTGATGTGCTGTCCCAGCAACAACTCCTGTGATGGCAGCTACATCAAAGAGCTCAGAGGCAGGGAAAGCCAAATAGCGTCTCCCCTGTAATGAACTTCAGAATTCAGGAATGATGGCGGGGTCAACAGCAGCTCATGCACCAAACAGCAGCAGCTTCAGAGCTGGAGAGCAGTCCAGCTTGGGGCTACATTAATAACATTTTCCACCATGGCAGAGCCTACGCCCCTCTGCTGCAGAGCACTGATGGCTTCAGTGGGACTGTTCAAACACTTAGAGTCAAACACAGATGATGAAGTGCTGCCTTGGAGTAGGGCCCAGTGGTCTCCAGACATCCGTTCTGGGGAAGGTGCCTGGGTGTTAAATCCTTATCTTGGAGATGTTTGCACATGGGCTGGAGCAGTAGAGAGCTTGCGAGCGGCAGCAAACATCTCTGGACCCGGTCCTCCTCCTGCTGGGGAGCTGAGTGTGGGGGCATGGCAGAGTCCTTGCAATTAGCTTCAAAATCACAGGTGGAATGCCTTTTTCAGAGTACTTAACTTCTTTCTGCAGAAATAACAACTCTTTAAAAGCATTCTGTCTTGCCCTCATCATTCTTCTTGAAACGCTGCCAACACAAGCCTGGTTTCTGCAGGCATCAAAGGGCCTGAACGTGGCGGTACTTGGCTCAGGCACCGGTAATTTCTGTGTGCTTTATGGGGAGGGCTGGCACGAGCAGACATCTGAGGGGGTCCGAGGGTCTGTGCATCCCTTAGGTAAAGCCATGCTTAGGATATGTGAATTTTGGAAGTTTGTATTTCCATTCTTCTGGTGCCTCATGGTAAATGAAGGTGGCCCTCTGTAATCCTGCATCCGTGGAAGGGCCCTGGTACTTGCTGTGGCCAGGCAGAGAGGGAAGCTTTTAGCTGCTGGTGTCCTGCAGCATTTTGTTGCAAGACCGAGAAAGATGGATTAGACACACTCAGCCCAGACTGCACTTGAGCAGCGAGACCGAGGGCACCGAGGTGGTCAGTGCTTGGCAAAAGGCAAGTAGATGTTTTGTGTTGTATAAACTGTGAGTGTCTCCCACTCACAGATACTGGTGGGAGAGGATCTGGGGATGAAGACTGCTGGATCCCCTGAGGGAATGTAGCAGTGTCATCCTGACTGCAAAGCAGTGTGACCATCCCATAATGTTTTTACAGAACTGCCGATAAGAGTCCAAAGACAGACCCCTGCAGAAACTTAACGTGCTGGTCAGTGAGGAGAAGCAGCATCTTGGCCATCTTCTAGGGGCTTTTGGAGGGACGTGGTCAGATCAGTCCTTTCTCCTGCATGTGTGTAGTACTGATCATGGACTCTTGGAGCTGTTGTGCATAACACAGACCCCATCGTGCTTCTGTTCCCGTGTTACTGCTCAAATTTATGGGGGCCTGGGGGAGCCCTTGTACCACAGATGGTCACTGTAAGGCTTTACCACCGGTGCAGCAGCTTTCTGCAGAGTCTGAAACAGTGCACATATTGGCAGCATTACCGCATGGACATGGCTTTTTGGTGTTCTCCAAATGCTTTCTTGGTTTACTGTAACTTCAAAAGCATCCTTGGGACAGATGCTGCCAGAAGCTGTTCCTGATAATGGACCTGGGACCATCTCCACTGGCCTTAGTGCATCCATGATGGAGGTGGATCAATGTCCTGTGGGGCCACTTGCATCTCCCCGCAGCTCAGTGGGCAGACTGGGTGTCAGACAAAGCGAATAGCTCTTTCTTTCCTTCTTCTTTGCCATTGTTTCCATAAATAGGCTCAGCAGAGTAATATGTGAAAAATAGCTGATCCTTCACACTGAGAAACGTTACATTTATCCTATGCTGTTCCCAGGCAGCTGAGCTGGCCTGACGTGGGACAGTCCCAGCAATCTGGCTTTTGCAAAGGCTGTGACTGGCAAGAAGCAAACAAGCTAAACAAGCTTCGCTTTCATCACTGCGTGCCGGCCGGCCGGGGGTGCAGCGGAGGAGATCCAGAGCTTCAGCCTGGAAGCAGCCCCTCAGGAGCTGTCCTTCTCCCTCTGCTCTCTGCGGAGTCACAGCTGAGTGGCAGTAAAAAAAAAAAAAAAAAAGGAACAGGCATTTCATCGCGTGTCTGCAAACTAATCTTGTCTTCGTACAGTTGTTGGGATGAGTGTGGTAAATGCCAACGCTTCTCACTTTTTGTTTAAATTAGGACATGACCTCATATAATAACAACGTGGGGATGTCTGCAGAGTGCCTTGCCTTTGGCCTATTTGCACGTTTTCAGGGGGGAAATATAGAGGATGGTGGTCCTGTCAAATATTTAGCATTGAAATAAATGCCTGTAGTCAGCAGCTAGATGTTGAAGGTCTGCTGTTAGCTTTGATGAGACAGAGTTGATCTTATGGTTCCCCAGGGAAGCTGCTGTCAGCATAACCTTACCCTGCTAGTCCTGGGCAGGCATCTTTTAAATGTCCATTTTTAGAAATCCTTCTTTATTGTGTTTTATTTTATGGAATCATTGAATGATTTTGTAAACCTTTTTTGGTTTATCTAGGATCAGTTTCCTCCAGCAACTAAAAGAAATACGGATACTGTGGTGTCAGTGGGAGGCACATGCAAATTTGCAGTGCTGGAGATGCTGAATTTGCTCCTCTGTTAAGGCACTGACCCTTTAGCATTGCAGAGCTGTTGCAAACAGTCATCTCGAGCATCATTTGGTTGGATGGACACTCGGTAGTGGTGATATTACAGTCATGGTAGGGTCCCAGCCCCAGTACTGCCAAGATCAGGTCTGCAATGTAATGCTTTTAAACTTAATGCAGTTAATGCATCTATACGTTCAATACATATGAGTAACTTCTTTGTAAACCATAGGTCTGTTTGCTGGCTGTCCGTGTCGCTCCTAAACGTGGTTGCTGTGTGTCTCCATTAGGTCGACAGTGACACAATTTGGAACGAAGTTCACTCGTCTGGTGCCGCTCGCCTGGCTGTGGGCTGTGTCATTGAGCTCGTTTTCAAAGTAGCCACAGGAGAACTGAAGGTTGGTATGAAAATAACACTTGGCTTTGATAGAGGCTCTGTACAGGACTCTGCTCAGGGCTGCGTTATGCAGGAGGTCCAGTTAGCTTCATTTTAATGGCACCATCTGGCTTTAGTCATAAAAATCTTTGAGGATATCAGCAAGTGAACAACAGACTCCTGGTGAATGTTCTTACGCACCGATTAAAAGGAAGAAAGAAACCAGAGCAGCAAATGAAATCACTATTCCAGTGTTATCTGAGGGTCTTGCTGTTGCCTTCAGCTGGGCCAGCCCGTTTGCTGTTTCAGCAACTTCATAAGGAATTTCCCCCCCTCCCCCTGTGGAAGGAAATGCAGTACCAACCAGTTCCCATGAAATTCATGTGGACTTTTTTCCCCACTCCAAAATGAGGGAGAGCATCATCCGCTGCAATGGTCTTGCGAGAAAACCATCGACAACAACTACATAGTTCCAAAGCAGAATTAATGCTTCTAGCTGCAAACTCTACATCCATCTTTCTGTGATAATCCTTCCCTTCTGTCTCACTTTTTCCTTTTCTTAATTTTTCTGTCTAGAATGGATTTGCTGTTGTTCGGCCTCCGGGTCACCACGCAGAGGAGAGCACACCCATGTAAGTATGCGTACGTGCTTTATTGACTTGAATCAGTGTTCATCTGTTGTTGGATGTCCAGCTGATCTGCAGGTAGTTTGTTAGGTTATCATTGCAGAATTCCTTGCTTATTGATGTGCAGGACGGTGTTATATTCAGCACTCCCAGTAATTCTGTGGAAGAGGGCAAGCTTCTGCTCAGTCGTGTCAGGGTGGGCATTTTTTTAGCAAGAACCAGTGTTACAGTCATGCTTTGAAAAAGCACTGATGCTTTTATTAGCTTTACGCTTGTGAATTGTTTTAAATTAAATACTGATGGCTCTTCCAATGTGAGGAAAGCAAGGGTACGCAACTAATAGTAGTAATAGCAAACATAACTGTGTCTTGGGGTGACAGCACTGAATTAGGAGTGTCTCAAGAGTGCGAAGGCTTCACAAAGCAAAAGCTGAAGTTGGGCATCTTGCATGCATTTAATATAGCAGGAGTTTTGCCATCAGACTGTTTTCAGATCAGGGTCCTGTGCATAAATCGTGTTGGCTTTGTGTATCTGGCTTAATGTGTGCTGAAGTTTTGTGTCTTGGGTCCTTCGGCACTCTTTGGCAGGAGATGAGTGCTGGCTGTTGAATTCCCCTCGACCCAGCATTTTGAGGCCTCTCTGAGCATGTCCACTCCCTCCCCACCAATGCACCACAGTGCTCTGACCCCGGGTCCTGGCCCTTCCTTTCCTTCTTGCCCCGTCCTCTCCTCATCTGCTCTTGTCCCCTTCCCTCGCATGCAGCGCTGGAGGTCCCGTGGGCAGCTGGCACCGAGCAGCATCTCATGGCAGCAGGTGTGGGGATGTGTGAAACGTTGCCCATTTCCAGAGGGATCGCAGGACACCTGCTGCTGTGTGGCTATTTTGTATCTCTGAGCACTGGTGCAATTCCAGGGAGAAAAGAAGAGTGAGAGCAGAAGAAATTTTTTCCTACTGTCTTATATCTAGGTAGCAATTGCATTGGGAACAAGAAAACCTATAATTAACACCTCTCCTTTTCCTCTTGTCTCCCCATTCTCGTCACCTCCAGGGGTTTCTGCTATTTCAACTCCGTGGCAATCGCAGCCAAGCTGCTCCAGCAGAGGCTGAACGTTAGCAAAATCCTTATCGTGGACTGGGTGAGTAATTGCCAGTTCTTACCCCTCAGGAGAGCAGGCAGACATTTTTCTGTTGTGGTTGGGTTTTTTCTCTTGCAAGGGTAACCCTGACTTTGTAAGTCGGTGAAAAAAATTGTTGCCTGTGGTCTACAAGCCAAAATTTGGTTTTTAAAGTTTGAGGGGTTTTGTTGAACTGTTTTAATAAAAGAAAGAATTCTCACAGCGTCCATAGTTTTCAGAATAAAGTTGTAATTAAAAGTACTTGCTTTCTAAAACAAGCCCATCGTGCAGTCTCAGGGATGGGTAACTGCAAACTGTGGTGGGTTTTTATTTTTTTCTGCAAATTTGAACCTTAACTGGTCCATCCCAGCTTTCCTTTTGAGATGTGAGGACAGGTTACATGGCTTGACCGTTGGTCTGGATGGTCTCAGTGTCCTGCCTCTGGGCCAGCGCAGCCTCTGTGCGAGTGGGCAGGCAGTCAAAAGTCATCTCTAAATTGGAACGAAACAGTGCAATTCTCTTCAGACAGCGTAGCGGAGTTGAGAAAGAGCTTGTTTGGGATTTTGCTGTGGTGATGTATAGATTTTTAAGTGTGGCTGATGGTTGTATTAATTTTTTTTAATAGATTTAGAAATTTCTTTATGTGGCTGTGAGGGCATTTGAGTTGCTGGGTGGTGGCCAGGAGTTTTGATTAATTGCCACAGATCTCCCATGGACTAGACCCGCAAGTTAGAATTGATGTATTTGTCTTTTTGACCTACCAGATGGACATCCTCTTCCTGACTTCCCACCAACTGTCTTGCGTATCAGAAAGGGGCATTTTGAATACCCGTCCTGTTGCAGACTGCGTTTCTGCACCAAGCAGCGATGCAATAGGAGATCTGGGTCATGGGTTTATGTTGTTTAACCTTGTTGGGTCCAGTACAGCTTTGCTGGGCACTTGTATCAGTGGTCACCCTGCAAACCGATTAAAGATGCAAATCTGAGGTAACTAATACAGTCTCTCCATCCCGCAAGATAGGGTATGAATCCAGTTCTCTCCATCCAAGTAAATTGATCCTGTCCTCAGTTTTGATATACACTTGGGATTGTGTTTACCCCCATTTATCCCATGTGTTAAACAAGGAGTCTAATCTGAAGCCAGCACAAAGCAGGTCACTTTGATTTATGATAAACTGCTTCAGCTAGATCAGGGAAGTGCAGAAAATGAAGCACGACAGCAAAGAAAACGCCTCTGAATCCCAAGTTGATGGCTTTCATCTGCATTTTTACCAAGGTGCTAACTTCCCTCATGCAATCTCTGTCCCCAAAGGATGTTCACCATGGGAATGGTACTCAGCAAGCTTTCTACAATGATCCTAATGTTCTGTATATTTCACTACATCGCTATGATGATGGGAACTTCTTTCCAGGCAGCGGTGCTCCCGACGAGGTAAGGGCGCTAGCATTGACACAGCTTCTGTCTGTGTCTGATAGAACCTGCTCGGGGCTGGGATTCAGGTGCCCCCCAAAATCTCGGGGAGCCTCTGCCAGGCAAGGCTTGGAGAGAAGCTCCTGCCACCGCTCCCACACTCATGCTTGTTAGTGCCCCTTTGGGAACACGTCGCTGGGGTTTGTGCGTTCCGTGCCTTCTCATCCAAGTCTGACAGCCGTGGGCATCGTGTCCTGCCCTGCGAGCTGGAAAGCACGCGCCTTGGCTAACGAGCAGAGAATGAGTCAATGCAATTAGGCTCTCCAACCCTTACAGGACAACCTGTTCCAGAGGGACCCTTTGCCAGCTGTCCCAGCACTCTGTGTACTTTTCAGGATTACAGGCATAAGTTGTTTCTTAGATGCAGGAGGAGCAGGCTGTCTGTGGCTGTGCCACCAGCACTCAGGTTTCCTGCCATGGCCTTGGAGCCCATCCATCTCCTCGTCTCTGGCCCTGCCGAGGCGTCGCTCAGCACCACTGCTGCGTTCACATTGCACAGCTCCAGTGTGGGATTTAAGCACTGGTCACTGATGCTGCTGGACCAGATCCACCAGTTCCTGGTGGTGTTCTTGCAGCCTGCAGCAGAAGGGCTCAGCCGATGAAGCTGGGAGACCTTTCTCCCTGAACTCCGGATGGATGCTCCTACATCCATTGCATCCTTCCTTTCCCGCTAGGCTAGCAGGAAATAATTGTCCTTCCAGAGTGATTTATCAAAGGGAAATTATATGGAATACTTAGTTTTGTGTATTCCAAGGCACTTCAGATTACACCTGAAAATCCTAGAGTTCTTACCCTGTCAATTTTACATTCTCCCATTCAGCAAACATTGATGTTTTCATTTCAATTTTTAAAGAAACTCGAATGTGCCGTGATACTGCTTTGGTACCCTGTTTGTGTACTGCTGTTGCAGGGAATGCACAGCAGCCCCTTGCATCAGGCTTCATTTCTGCTTAAGGATATGCAAAGGCCTCGGACCTACTTTTTTGCTGACCTTTTAATAATCTAGTAATCTGGTTTACAAAATATCTAGTGTTGTAAGGAAACACTAGACTATACCATCCGCTCTGTATTTAACCATTTACAGTAGTTTTTAGATGTGTCATTCCAGAGTCAATAAAGCAAAGAGTACAAAAAAAAACCAAACCAATTAAAGCCACAGATGGATCAATAACCCACTGTGGATGAATGAACCCCCTGTGGTTTTTTACCAGCAGTATTTGCACTTATTCAAGGAATGATGTGCAAGAAGAGCCCTGCAGCTTTATTTATCCTTAATTATCTGACTTGTATATTTTATAACACGTTAATTTTCAATTTAATATTTTTTTCTATTCATATGCAGAGACCGGGGGGGGGGGGGGACGGACGACAAAACAAAACAACAAAAAAACCCCCAAAATCCAAACTGTGTGTAGGAGCTCAGAACCCCGTGGGGAGCTGCTGGTGGCCGGTGTCAGCAGCTACTGCCTGGCTCCCTTGCTGTCCCTAAGGACCCGCAGCCTGAGCTCACAGCCACCGTGGTCAGGCACCTGTGAGGTCCCTGCTTGAGGAAGGGACTGAACGCAGGCTTTGGCGTTTCAGTATGGATGGGGAAAAAATGGCCCTGCTTCATGGAAAACAAATTATTAGAAACTCCTGGTTTATTTTTCAGTTTTCCTCTTCCTCAGGTATTTGCGGTCAGGGCAGATGGAGACGTTTGCAGTAGATGCAGGAATGGGCAGGTACTTGCATTTACCACCCACGTGTCCCTCACGCAGTGAAAATCTCTGTGCATCGTGTTTTTCCCCAGCAGAGGGGGAGCTCGCTCTGATTGAAACTGTGGGGGTTTTCCCCCAGTTGCAACCGTAATGAAATATAAAATATGCTTCTGAATGAAGCTGAAAGCAAATTAAGGAAAGGTATTGCATGTAACACAGTCTCCTGCAGAAGAAGAGGATCCAGTTGATAAGGAGATGTTTCTTTGGGTGAGCAGCAGTCAAATACCGCTGGTCCACAGCTCCCATAAAGATCAGAGCGTGGAGGAGCTTTATTTTCGCTCTTGTTTTGGGGACCAGGTTGCTTTAGAGGGAAAAATTAACCTCACTACCATCGAGCTGTTGAATCAAAATCCATATTCAACTGGAGGAATATTAAGACAGCAGTGACATGTTCCCGGAGGTAGCTGTTGCTGCATGTTTAATTAAGAGCATCATCTCCCTTTTTCAGGTTGGCACAGGAGCAGGAGTTGGTTTCAATGTGAACATGGCCTTTACTGGTGGCCTTGATCCACCGATGGGAGATACAGAATACTTAACTGCTTTCAGGTAATATTGACGTTTCCGCTTACAAACATTTTTCCCTTAAACTGGGTTTCTTTTTCCTCGTGCAGTCCTCCTTAATCTTGAGTTTCTCTCGGTAAGTTTAGAAATACGAGATTTACATCTAGTTGTGCTTACTTTTTGACTACCATAATAAAAAGGAAGCTGAATCAAATAAATAGGGTATTTCTGGCCATAAGGGATTATTGACATTAAGGGATTGACATTCTTGCTGCTCAGCACCGATTGATGCATGAATGTAAAATGTCAACTGATACGAATAATCTTTTCTGGCTTTGGCTAAAAATCGTTTTACCTCTTTGGGGCGAGTATTTCTGTGGGTAAACCCACCTGGGTGGGAAGAGGAACCCAGGAAAACTTTTTAACAAGTCATCATGAGCTGGAACTTGGGAGTGCAGCTGCCCCAAGGCTTTAGACATCATTACTGCGCTGCAGGCGATGGTACCCGACTTCTGGGCGAGTCGGCCATGCAGTCTCTCCCCTGCAAGAATTCTGCTCACAGCTCTCACCACAGCTTACTCCCAAGTGTACCTAGCAAAGGGACGTGGGCTTGTTTTGATAAGCTTTCAATGTTACTATTATTCACCCAAGATATCAGCTGTGCCTGTTGCAACCAACTGGAAATTGCAACGACTGAACTGTTGGGTTTGTGCTTTTCTTACTGGGTTCTGGTTTCTCCTCAGAAGCAGCATGTTGTGTGTTATGAATAAAAATACAACCATCTCTTAAATAAGGGTTATTCATCACTCACTGTCAGAGTGTGAATGAAGGTAAGCAAAGCTGTGGAGTTGAATTAATGTGTTGCTGGGATATCCTCCTTGATTAGCAGTAACAGTGTAAAGCCAGTAAAACCACCGTGCCGGCTCGTACAAGCGTACTCGGGCGTGCTCCAAAAATCTGGCATCATTTGAGTCTCCAAATGCAACCAGGGGATGAAGCCACTTGTTCGTGTCCTGCTGCTCTTACTGTCGTGCTCGCAGAAGCACGTGATACCTGAGGATCACAGGGAGCTCTCTGCAGGGATTTCTTTGAGCTGATCTTTACTTGCCTCCTCACATCAGCATCATCAAAAGAGATGCATGAAACAAAATACACATGAGCTGATCTACGGTCATGCGCACCCAGGTTGTGATTCTCTGAGCGGTGTCGCTACAGGAGCACGGCAAGAGTATGGGTGGGACATCCCCTTGCTGCTCTGAGCAGCTGAAATACCCCAGCAGGGTGATTGTACGTCAGTGGTGTTTTGGGGTCTGGCTGCAAGCCTGGAGTAATGCGTTTGCCTTCCAGAGCTGCAGAGAATGGAGAAAGGAAGGTATTAAAGTTAACTGTGGAAGCAACAGAATAACGAGAAACTCAGAGGCTGATCTCTGGGTAGAGAACTTGTAAGTAATGCAGTAGTGAAGAGAGGCCAGCGTGAGACCACACTTCCCTTTATGAGATATATATATAGATATAGATATATATATATATATATATATGAGAACAAATATAATTCCCTGACCTGCTCGATATATAGGCTCTATTTTTCATTTTTCTTAGAGACTGTCCTGTTCCCTCCCCTGCCTCCCCCATGCCAGGGATCCATCCTTTCTCTCCAGCTGGCATCTTTTTTAACAGTTATGGGTTGAAGTGGTTTTCTGTCCTCAAACCAGATTTAGTGCACTTCTGGCAACCAACCCGCATAAATTCAGGGAGACACGCACTTGCCAAAAACCAGGATGCGGATTTCTGGCGACACACAGATGGAATATCACCTTCATGGAAGAGCATTAAATCTGGGAGCGTTATTTTCTGTTCTTCCCTGTGTGCGTGTTTGTATTCGGTTATACTGAGCAAAAAGAGCTTTTGCTCTTCAGCCTGCCATTAAAAAGCCTTCAAAGAATGTATGCAATTTAAAATAACATCGAGTCAAATAACTGTCATTTGTCTCGCTGTTTTATTCCTGTTACAGGAAAGCAGCACTTTCCTCCGAAGGGGAAGTCTGTTTATCCCAGCAGTCAACAAGACTGATCTCTTCATTAGAAAGAGAACCTGTAGCTCATGATGGAGTGATATACTTGCTATTAAATATTAATTGAGTTTCAAGGCTCCTGGAAAATTGCTCAGTCTGCACAGTAAGGCCTTTGCCAGCCATTCCTGAATCGTCACTGGTGTCTTTTTGTCCGGAGATTGCAGCTATTTGGGGAACATATTTTGGAGCTGGTCACAAGCCCTTATTTTGGCAGGGTTTTGGGAAGCCGAGGGATGGTGTGACTCGTCCTCCGAGGTAGCACCTCCCGTAGCCTGCCCCACGTGCACACCTTCAGTCAGTAAGTTAAATTGGAAGCT
This sequence comes from Microhierax caerulescens, assembly GCA_035590215.1. NCBI lineage: Eukaryota > Metazoa > Chordata > Aves > Falconiformes > Falconidae > Microhierax > Microhierax caerulescens. The sequence continues at coordinate 6,586,259 of JAVJGJ010000061.1, forward strand.
TTTTTTTAATCTTATGCCAAGTTTGGTCATGATAATACATTATCAAGTGACCTTTTTAAATCTTAACCAGCTTCTTTGAAAAACATTTTTTTTCCCCCTGAATCTTTCTATTGATTTTAATGTAAAATAATGCTTTGAAGTTTGCAATTTATAGTCCCCTGAGAGTTAGAAAGTGAAGGGAATGGGTCATATATCGTTTTTTTTAATTCTTTTCTTGCGTTAGCCTCTTGAGACAATGCATGCCTTCAAGGCAGCACCTTGTTATTCCACCCCATCGAATGCCACGTTGCATTTGCTGGGGATCAAACCTAAGATGAAGAAAAGATAAGAAAATTGGCCATAATGAACTCCAGAAGCAGCAGGCATTTTCACCATGAACTTGGAAACTCACAGTGGAGAACTGAGCTTTAATTCAAACCAGTCCAAATGCCAAACTGTGAGGCTTTGAAGTCTGTAGAGGAATCAGTGGAAATCCTTTGAGCTAGGCAAAGATACTGATATACTTTTTCTTCTTTTTTTTTTTTTTCTTCTTTTTCTCTTTTTTTTTTTTTTTTTAGCCTTAACTCTTCCTGTGCTTGTCTGCTTTTAGGGAAGAAAGCCCTCTTTCTACGTAAAACAAATGGAGGAAAAATAAGCAACACGCTTTGCTTTTTTGGTTGGTTTGTTCTATTCAGGCTGAGCTGGTGTATGGATTTGATAAAAGCACGCGCTCTAATGAAATAATAACAGATAATTGTCATCCTAAATTAGTCTTCTGATGAGTAGATAAATAAATCCAATGAAACCTATCGTCCCCACGCCGAAAACCTGTTTCAGTGTCCTTTTACTCTTTCCGAAAGAAGGAGAGTAACTCGCATCGATTATTTTCCAGCTGAGAATTTCTTCTACGAATATTGGCTTCCCCTTGCTTGCAGCACGGCGCTGGGTCGGCCGGGATAGCCAGACTTCTTAGTGTTTGTTAATACCGCCAAGCCATTTCACAAGTGAGAACAAGAGTTAAAAATGCAAAGCAGAGAGCAGCCTTGCCGTGCACTTTGTCACTTATTGTCTTCATAACCGAGGGTTGAAATCACCGGCTGCCCTGTCTCGAGGTTGGGGTGATATCATGATCGCTGTGTTGGGGGGGGGGGGGGTACAGGGGGGGGTCACCCCAATCACTAATAAGATGTGCAGAAGGGGTCTGGGGAGTTTGCTGCGAGCTTGGCGCTCCTCCACCCCATCGTAGCGGCAGCTTTGCCTGCCCGAGACAGCATGACATTATAATTTAGCTGACCGTTCGCTGGGCGAAGGTCCCACGGCTGAACTCACCGCCGAAGTATGTGGGCAATACAGATTTCACAGATTAGGCAGAAATGTATTAAACTCTAATGTGAAAAATGCAGGGCATATAATTTTAAAAGTCCTTAACTCATCAAAATGTTATTGGTGTTCATCGCTGTTATTCCGTAGTTATAGAAACAAACAGTTGTAAAATTCAGGTTGATTTTTTTTTTTTTTTTTTTACTGGGCTCTGTTATTCCCTAACTTGTTATACAAGCAGAAATCATGTTTGCTTCTATAAATCCTCATGACATTCTCAAAAGCAGAGTGTGCAAACGCGGTAAGAGACCTTCAGAAGAAATGCAAAGACTGCGGCTAGTACCTTATTATGTGAGAACAACAATTACTTAGTGAAATTTGTATTATCCACGGGAATTTTTCTCTGAATTTACTCTGAAGAAAGTTTTCCTGATGATTCCAACAGTTGTGTTGTCTCATACAATTTTTTTTCCCCTACACTGAGGTCTCCACAATTCTAGTTCCATATACAGCTTGTTTCCACGTTAGTTTCATTTTTCTTTAAAACACCTAAATCAGAAGCAAAAGCCAGGACTGTATTTGAAAGGTCCCTCCTCCTGCCTTTCTCAGAAAGCGTTAAATGAGTTCGGGAACCAGTGTTGGGGGGATTTTGGTTTTTCCTTCAATCCATAAACCGTTTCAGGAGTGAGTAAGAGGGAAGGTGCCGGGGGAGGGGGGAAGATATTTTTTTTTGCCTGGAACGGTTGTTTCTGTATTTTAGATTTCATGCTCTCCCAATGCTGATTTCATCCTCAGACTCCTAATCCCTTTTGACATAGTAAATGACCGTGGAGATGGCTGCTTGGAGAAACAAAGACCGGAGTCCTCAAGCGGCTGATTAGCATTAGGAGCAGCAGATAACATTTTGGATTTTTTTATATATATTGTATATATATTTTATATATATGTATATATATATTTATATGTATACATATATATATTGCCAACAGCGGGGAAAGAGTCTCTGAAAAAAGTGCTCAGCCTTCTAAGTTTCAGCAATTTGCTTGCTGCAACTGAGCATTTAAAAAAAAAAAAAAAAAGAATCCTCTGTAGGATTGTTTAATCTGCCTGTCATTTATTAGGCGTTTAATTGGTGAATTGGCTAGTAAGACTAAAAATTTTTCAGTCTTCTGGAAAATAGATATAAATTTGTTTTGGGGTTGTTTTGTTGGTTTTTTTTTTCTTTCCCCAAATGATTGCAGAATACGATGGGTAGTTTTTACTGTTTGCAGCCATCAGTTTTGACTAATGCATAGCTGTTCAGCTTAGCTGTAACCAGAGTCAAATGAAAGGTTTTAATTTATTTTAAGCAAGCAAAACAGCCCTCTAAAAGTTAGGAAATTTAAAGGTAACCCCTGTGTTTTAAAAGATTCAGCATAGCTTTATTGAATATTCAGTGTTAGAAACACTTTTCATTCCTCAGTGAATAACTCAACTAATGACTAAGGTGGCTGTAAAAAAACCCAGTTCCAGACAAAACTGCTCATCTCCTTGATAGTAATTTGAATTTCTGGCTTTTTTATAGTGTCATCACCAGGAAAAAGCCATAGGATTGTTTGCAGTTTAATTGTTTTTTGCTTTTGAGGACTTACCTTTACTATGATGGATCTGAGCAAAGGGGCTCTTTTCATCTGTGCACAAGAAAAATTAGAGACTAAAAAACTGGCTTAGATGTGCCTGAAATGCTGCCCACAGAGAAAATCTCAGAAATACATCGTTTGAAAGTGGTTCATTTGCTTGAGTCTTAAATTTTCATGAGTGTTTTGTGTTGTGTTTGTGGGTTGGTTTTGGTTGTTGTTTGTTTTGGGGTTTTTTTTTAATTGAAAAGGAAAAATGAGGGAGTACTGAGAGGCAGGAAGACTTTGGCCGTCCCAAGTCATGTTTTATGTCCAAAGATACAGCTGCTCATGGAGAGCATCAAATAGAGCTGGGACTGCAACTTTGGAGTACTGGTGTAATACTGGAATTAGGAGCAAGTCAGAAGCTGTAGCAGCCCTTGAGAGTTTGGGTGGGAGTCCTGGGTAAAAGGAAAGGGTTCAGTCTGGATTTGAGTGCTGTCGTGTTCGGATGGGTTTGTGACGGTCAAGGTACCAAAAGCATCATCAGCTTAATTATTCTGACACCCTGTCATCTTGCACTTCTCTGCTGGCTGCCCCTGAACACCCATGGCTCCCAGGCAGCCTCTGTCCGGGCTGGGCATGCAACACCCATCCCCTGGGCACAGACTGTCTGTCTATCCTCCTGGCTCCTCTTGGACAGGGCAGCCAGGGGACCGGCAACATTTCTTAAAACTCTGATAAGAAATGTACCATGCATCCAGAGCACCACTAATAATTGCTCAGAGTTGAAGGTACTTGCTGGGGTAACCGGCTGTGGCTGTAAGGTCACCCCATCCTGCCCCAGAGACAATTCTGGACATCCTCAAAATTATTTCTACTGTCGTCCAGTACCAATTGATTTACTTTTAACCCGCAACTGCTGCTTTTTCTCCCATAAAATTTCTACAGCCAGGCTTCAGGGTTAGCTCTCAGTGCTGCCTGTGTTGGCTGTGCCACTAGAGGGTATATTTGAACCGCTGCCACCGCGCAGGGACCTTCAGCTGGGCACGATGGTGCTGCTGGCCGGCTGTCCCTGCTGTGGTCATGCTTGGCCGTCAGCGGGTGAGTGGTCCCACAGCCAAGAAACAGTTACTGGTTGGGGGCTGCGTGGGTTGCTCGGTGCTGACAGACCATGCCCACAGCTTGGGGGTGCAGGTTTGGGCGCTTGCAACCAGTTTGTGGTGATCCCGCACATCAGCAGAGGTGCTAGCAGCTCCTGTGATACCGTAACTTTGTGGGGGGGGGGGGAAGAAAAATCTGATGAGTTTAGCAGGTTTTCCTTTGGTTAG
>JAVJGJ010000061.1:6590583-6604185 GCA_035590215.1 Microhierax caerulescens
GGGGGAAGAAAAATCTGATGATTTTAGCAGGTTTTCCTTTGGTTAGAAATTAAAGAGCTCAGCAGTACTTCAAAGCTCAGGGAAAAAAAAAAAAAAAAAAAAAACCTCTGCCACGTGCACTTGCTTCAAAACTGCTGCTTTAGTCCTTTGTGAAGGAGGTGGTTTCTACGTAAAATGTCTGTGGGTTTCACTAAACAGATTTTTGTCGACTGAAAAGTCATCAGCAGAAACTGTGCTATTTTGTCTTCCTTATGTAATCATCTCCCTGAGGACAAAATGTATACGGCAATCATGTCGATTGAGGAAAAAAATTAAAATTCCTCTTTCGGGTTTTGTTAGAATTAAAAGAAAATAAGATCCTTTTTGCATAGGTTTCTGTGTCTGTGTGCAGAGACTGGCGGGAAGGAAGATTGCAGGAGGCTGTTAGGTTACTATGGCAATTAGTTGGCAGAAAATTAAAGCTCGAAGGCTTTTGTTTTTTGGGCTACATGGTGTCTGAGAGCCTCGACCAGACCTGCGATGTGCTGGGTGTCCCTGGCTGCCTGCTCAGTGATGGTTTGACCAGTACTGGAAGCAGCTCATTGCATGGTAGATGTTAATGCTCCATTAAAAAATAAACTCTGCGGAGAGCAAAATGGCATGAGCTCAGATCGGTGTCGGGGCTAATAGAAGTTGCTGACACTAGCAGATGTCTTGTGGCTGTTTAACATCGTTGTAGCAAGAAATGCAAATTTTTACGGGTGTCTCGATAGCAATCTTGAGCAATCTCAGCACTAAACAGACCTTTCTGAGCTCTCTCTGTTTTTCGGAGCGTCACATAAAGACTATACTCAATAAAAGTGAAGTTCTCGTGTATGCAAAGATACTTACAGGTTTGTGCTTTTGCTATATGAATAACTGCAATTCATGCTTTGGAAGGTTAACCTTGAGCTTTTCCTAGGATGGGGAACTGGGGAAATACTGTTGTCTTTGGTACCAGCAAGGGACGGCACTGGTCAGGTTGCCCAGGGATACTTTGAAGATTCAGTGGGTGCATTTATAATGAAAGAGAACAAAGGAGCGTAACTTGGAAAATATTACTCTGTATAAAGAGCCTTGACATGGAGATATACAGCCCTCTGTGCGCCTCGTTGCTTTTCCACCATTTCTTGCAATTATCAGTGCCCAACTGAAAAAAAACAACTTCCAAGCCCTGTGCACGTGGGTACCCCAGCGTGAACTGGAGGCACGAGGAGGTGTTCATCCAAGAGCGCGTGCAACGGGCTTTCTTAATGAGAAAAGGCTGGGGGTGTCTGCATCGTAATTATTAAGAAGCTCCGTTGCTTGGACTTCTTTCCCTTGCTGTAATTTCAGTTCTGCCATGTTTGTGCTGGAGCTGTTAGATGAAGAAGCAACAACTTGCTCTCTGTTCAACTTTCCCGTTTTGTTTACATGGCATCTTGATGTGGGAAATGGGGCGTTCGTGACTTAACGTGGGTTTTGAACAGAAATTGAGTAGATCGATGGGGAAAAGGGCTGTTGCTGAGAAACCATAGACACAGACCTCTTGTTTAATTAAACCCCAGCCTTAATAGACAATAGTTTCTGAACGCTGAGCAATTCAGTCCATTTTTTTTAGTGAACAAAATGTTAGAGGATGGGGAACCAGAGTTGGGAGAGGTGTATTTTGGTGGGATATTTGCATATTAAAGCTTTTTGCCCCGTGTGACACCCTCAGCCTTTCATTATGGTAGATGAAAAGTGCAGCAAGGAAAAAAATTAATGGTGTTGCAGATGTTGCAAAGGCTAAAGAAGGCATTTCAAAGGAGTGCCACAAACCAAAGTTGCCATCAGAGAGATCTCCCAGGTGATTTTGCAGCCTGTTCCAGCTGCCCCCTTGTTTTCTGCTTATGCCCTCACCCCCTGTACATATAGCAAGATATGATCACAAGTGGGAAATGCTGCATATGACAAGTTATTTCCCTGGTCAAAACGTGAGGCTGTTGATTGAGGAAATAATATACCTCACTGAAAAAAACAACATGAATTAAACTTTAGAACTGTACCGTGTGGCATTACAAGGTGTTTTGCCAGCCAGGCTCTCACCTTGTTAGAAAATAGGAGGTGGGCTTCACTCCCATGGAATAATAGGACCAGGTTTTATAACGGGCTTGCTCAAGATGGTTTAAGTGTTCCTACATTTGTTCAAGAGCCAAAGTAACGTGTCTGCCATTGTTAAATTTTTGTTGCAGAACGGTAGTAATGCCCATTGCCAATGAATTTGCCCCAGATGTTGTGCTGGTGTCATCTGGTTTCGATGCGGTGGAAGGCCATCCCACACCCCTTGGAGGATATAATCTATCAGCAAAATGTAAGTCGTGGATTTACAAGAGCAAAGATCTGAAACGTGTAAATTGCTGCTGTCCTGGGGACAAAAGTGCAGTATTTGCAGGTTTTACATTTTGGGGTCTCTCTTTAGATCTTTCATTTCAATGGCAAACTTTTCAGCCTTTTTTGTTGAATGTTCATGTGTTTTGTCACTGCACCATATATATTTTGGTCTGGCTGAAGCCTTCATTTCCTTGAAGCATTGCATATTTCATGTTTGAGTGCAAATAAATTAGATACTGTTTGTAGTCACATCTCTGCAGAAGACAGCTGCTGAATTAGTGTTACACTTATTTTAATGCAAAATTTCAGAAAGAGGCAATGCCAGGTGTGAACAGTATACGTTGCTCTGAACAGTAGCAGAAGTCCATTTCTTCCTTCAGGATAACTTATGAAAAAATCGAGCTGAATAGTTTTGTTCTCCACCTTTGAAGCAATTATACAGGCCCACAAAAAGCTCCTTTTTCCTTTGGATCCGTGACATTTTGCATTGCACAGGAGATGCACCAAAATCCCTCCCCCCTGCCCTTAGTTACGCTGGGTTTATCTGGCACTGTTTCGTTCAAGTCCATTGAGAAGACAGTTTCTCTTGCAAAGGGATTTTATTATTACTTTTTAAGAGTTTCTTTCAGCCAGGAAACTTACTCTCTGCAGTGAACTTCAGAACCTTGTAAGGTAGCTGAACCCATAAACTTTATAATAGAATAAAGTGAAATAGATTTACAAGAGACAAGTTATTTAAGATATCCAGAAACACTTTGTAATGAGAAGGTCTTGTTTACCTGCTTGTTGAGTTTCCCATGCTCTGCTGCTCTCACAAAATGGTTATGGGGTCAGCCATGAATCTTTTTATCTGACTGTTAATTTGCCAATTTGCAAAGGCATTCGCGGGGGTCACTGCAAAACAGAAAACAGGACAGAGGGTAGAAATGCCCTAGATTTTCTTTTGTTTGGATTTTTTTTGTTATTTATCTTTTTATTTGAGGGGGAAGGTTGCTTTGAGGACACGTTTTTTAAATCCTCTCAGCTTGGTTCTGTTTTGTTTAAAGGGTAGAAATGTATTGTGTGTCATATGATCAAAGTCCCGCGTGCCCCAGGAATTTTTATAGCATATTATATACGGGAAGAAACGTCTGTTAAGAACTAGATGTCAGATATCTCTGGGGCACTGCGATGCTGCTATCGCAACTGAAAGCACCGGCAGCAATTTTATGGATTTCCCCTTCTCTTCCTCCCTTCCCCTGTGCCTCCCCCATTACTGCTGTGACTCGACATCTTCCAAAGCAGGGAAAAAAGCTCCTCCTTCTGCCCCCTTTCCTTCCTTCTAATTAGGTATTTGCTGCTATATTTAATTGAGGGTGCTGAGGGGTGGTAGGGAGGATGGTGGTGCCTCTCACCTGGGATAAACTCCAGCGTAGCGCTCGTGGGGGAGATACGGATCCGTCCCGCAGCGCACATGGCTGAGCCGGTCCAGCGGGGAAGCGTGGCTGGAATTCTGCAGCGAGCGTATTAAAATCCAACCTGGCTTATATTACACGTTGAGTCCTTTCAGATCTCTTGTGGTTTTTTAATATGATGTAATTCCTTTCTATAACTCTTTGATCCTTCGCCAGGAGCCCGATTCCAGCCGCAACCTCTGCCCTTCTGCTGCATTTCCTCTTTTCCCTCGTTACAGGCTTTGGGTACCTGACGAAGCAGCTGATGGGTCTGGCTGGGGGTCGCGTCGTCCTGGCCCTTGAAGGAGGCCACGACCTGACTGCCATTTGCGATGCCTCGGAAGCCTGTGTTTCTGCTTTGCTGGGAAACGAGGTACGGAGACAGGCAAAACCAGGGGCCACGACCTCCACCCCCCTGGAATCTGGGCATCTCATCCCCCAAAACAGTCAATCCGCCAAGGTTTTGTCATTGTTTTGGGTCCTTTTGACATATGTTGATGTAAAGAGCGGACACTTTATTTCTTTCAAAACTACCTGTGTTTGGCATTCTATATTATAAGGATTGAAATAAGTAAGAATTGGATTTGGGGTTTATTCTTTATCCATATAGTTTGCGTTGTGCTCTTCGGAAAATAACTGGTTAGTTTCATTTCTTTCTGAAGCCGTTGTCCAAGCTTTCCCCTCTCTTTGCCGACCCCCTCTCTAGCACTACAGCCTTGTCCTGCTGTGCTGGGCAGATTGCTTGACATTGTCAACGGTGTTTTTTCCTCGATGTTACTTTCTCTGTCTCCTGCACATGGCTGCATTGGAAAAGCCTCAGCTGCATCCCAGAAGTTGGCTGGAAAGACCAGGGTGTGTGCCTGCAAGATAAGAGCCAGACAGAGAAGTACACCCAGGAAATCTAGGGTTTGGATTCTAGGGAGGGGTATTTTCCTGCAGAGGAAACTCTAGATACTTCAGCTTTTCTGCCTCCCACCTCCCACCCCGCCACGCTTTTAATGTCAGTGGAATTAAGAAATGATGCACATTCCTGTGGCCATCCTCCTTGATGCAGCCTGGCTATCAGCACCCGCTGCAGCTGGCACCGAATGAGCAGCTCACGCCTTTCTTCAAATGCGATTGATGATTAAAAAGTTTAGAGTGGTGGCTGTTGACGTGTCTCTGGGCTTGGGGAGTTCAGGGTCATGGACTGCAGAAATGTGGCAGCAATGAAATAGCAAAGAAATTGGTTATCTGCAGCGAAATGTCAGACTGCGGCTCTTCTGCATCTGCCCTGTCTGTACCTTTGCATACGCTTCTGTTCAAGAAGCATATTTTCTGTATGATTTCTGGGCTTTTGAGTATGGCTAACTGGTTTGTTTGGGTCAAGCCTCCCTCTTTCTGGTTCATTCGTCATTTTTGGACGCCTGTTCTCCACTGAAGTCCAAATGGTTGTCTTGGATGGGCACGGTAGACTGCAGAAGTGCCTCGCAGCCGTTTTCCACCTGGCTGCTTGCTCAGCCTGCGGCTGCAGGCACAGTCCCCCCCTGGTATCTGCTGTGGGCGTTGTGGTATAGCAGGGGCTCTGGAGCTGTGCAAAGCAATCGTTGAGGATTGATAGCCTGAATTAAAACAACAGCGTAGTGTGATTCCTTAAGCTGCATGTAGCTCAAAATTTCAGCCTTGGGGAAGCAGCCACAGCGATTTGAGGGTTGGAGGTGGCTGTGAAACCTCGGACAGCCCTAATGGCTTGGGTAGTGTGTTTGAATTGGTTTAAGTTGTCGCTTTAATTAAGAGATTGCCCTCAGTACCTTGTGGAAACGAGCAAATCTCAAAAGGCCATGGTAAGAGTAACAGGACAGGAGGAGGCTGCAGAGATGGCCTCTGAAGGCAGTGGTCTGCCTGCCTGTCAGGTGGTGGAAGGAGGAGGTTCCTTCTGAAGCTTTCACCTGCCTTGGAGAGCACAAACAGGCTCTCTCATCACCACTCTTTGCAGAAGACACTCTTGGGACAGGAGCTGAGGGAGGACATATATAGTCAACACTTGAAGGTGCAGCACCACAGAGGAGGAGCAGCCAAGCAGCGTTTCAGCTCTGGGTCTGCCTCCAGTGGGAGCCGACTTTGGGGGATGATGGTGATGATGGTGAGTCGCCCTGAGCAGACTTGCTCTGGCTCACGGATGCAGTTCAGTGACCACCAGCCTTTCTCAGCTCTGGGAAGTTGGAACATGGAGCTTGGATCTGTGTGGAGGCGCAGATCAGCTATGCTTGACTTCCAGTTGTAGAAGTGCTCTGTCCTGTAGTATCCACACTCCACATGGAGGGCGACGGTGCCTGGGGAAACCTCACTCACCAGTCCAAGAGATAAAACAGCTGGGATCCATCAAAAGCATCTGCTTCAATCATCCAGCACCCCATCTCCAAGCATCCAGAGAGCATCTGCTCCTTGTGCTTGGCCAGTTGCGATAAGGCTCTCAGAATGGGTAACCGATCCACCACGCCAGCCTGTGCTCAGCCCTTGGGACAGCCGAAAACACAGGAGCCAGCTGCTACCTCAGCCTGGGAAGCAGTGGAGTTTTTATTGCAGCTCCCATCTCAGACTGACAGCTGATGGCACTGTTGTCACCGCAGACAGTTCCTCTAGCTCCATCCACCTTTGGGTGCAGCTGGCCCTGGCGGCAGGATGCGCTCTAAAGGGGAGACAGAGGGAATAATGTGTGAAGGATGCCATTCCTCTTGCTTAATGTGCCCCTACGATGCGGGCGGGTGCCTGCAATGTGATGTGAGAGTCTGTGTGCAGTAAATAAGGGCTTGATCCAAGCCACAAACGTGTTCGGCAGGGCGAGGCCTCGGGGAGATCTCAGCACTCGCGATAGCTTGGATGTTGTCAACTGCCTGAGTGGTTTCATTTAGCAGAATGAATATTGATCCTTAAAGGTAAAAAAAAAACAAAACCCACACCACTTTTTTTTTCTTTTTTTCTTTCTTTTTTTTTTTTTTAATCACCAAATCAGGACAGCTATAAGGCACTTTTAAAATACTTAAAGATGGACCTGTTCTCACTTTTCCTAGGTGGGCTCTAAGGCTGCGCAGATATCATGGTAATGTTCCCTGACTTACCCGCACATCAAAAAGCAGGAAACACTAGTTTTATCAAGGTCTTTTATAAAATCTTTTTAATGCAAGGAAGTTGGGGGGAACTGCTGTTGCTTTGTCCCACAACCCTTTGATGAAGTTTGATATACAGCGTGTTAGACGATTTTGCATGCGTGCACATGGACAGCCAGCTGCGGCCGGCGACGGGCTGCGGGGAGGTTTGCTGGCTGAAGAGCAGCGCTGGAGTTACACGGGGAAATGGTAGGAAATGAGGGGAACGGTGCCAGTCCCCAAAGCGTCTGCGTTCACCGGTGGAGATCAAAACTCCCCCTTCAGAAAGCGCGTTGTGCAAAGGCTAGAGCCGTCTTGTTCCCAACTGTCCAGGAAATTAAAACAGAGCTTTAGCTTTGCAGCAGATTATTTTAATGTGAAATGAGTTAGCGCCAGGCAGAGTTGCTTGAAAGTGTACGTATATTGCTTTAGTTACAACTTTAGTTGTGCAAAACTAACACAACTTCAGTTGCAAAATCAAAGGTGGGCATGACGCAGGGAAGGTCTGCTGGTCGTAATTTCGACCAGTAAGCCCCGTTCCCCTCCCATTACCCAAAGCGTGTTCTAAAAGGACTCAAAGCAGCCTCTGAGAGCAGTGTGCCAGCAGTGCTGGAGGGCCAAGGAGGCGGCAACCATGCAGAATTGCTCGCTCCATCATGGGCATCACCAGCCTTTACCCTTCAAACCCTCTTCTGCCCCGTGGTAAATGATGTTTGTGAACTGTCTGCTCCCAGGGAGCAATGCAGCTATTCAAGCACTGGAGCAATCAGTAGCGTTAACACCATGCCAGCACCATGCCTGGACCAGGGTGTGGAGCTCCTGTATCATGGGAGCTGCTAACGGTGGGTAGAGAGATGGGAGGCACGTGCTGGGGGACTGCTACAAATGCTTTGTCGTTTTTCAGGCCCCTAGTAGCGGAGATGTGTCCGGTGTCAGACTCTGGACATCCTGAATAAACAAGAAGGTGATAATAAGCAGGTGCTTAAAACCTTTGCCTAAAGCCCAGAGATATTTTCTTCCTTTTCCAGGAGTGCAATGGGTGAGGCTGTTGTCTGTGAGTGTTGTTTCAGGAGGAGGAGCATGCAATGGAAACGATTCACACGTGTGGCCGGGCCGCCTGATGTTGCATGCTTTATATCAGTATCAGCCGAGAGGCATTAGAAAGCTCCTGCTTAAAAGATTTGTCCAGGAATTGCTTTTGCCTTCACTTAACGTTATACAGAAGCCAATTTGGACTAGAATTATTTTTAGAGTAGAGTATTTATAAAAAGTGCAATCCATAATTATTAAATCTGGAATGGAGCAATTTCTAGTCCTCACGAAGTACCTATGGAATGGTTGCCATGTGGTCGCAAGAGCAGATCTCTTGGCTGCAGCTTCTCTTGGCTTTGAACAGAAGTTGCAGTTAAACTTTGCCGTTGATTTTTTATTATTATTATTATTAACTGTAAAACTGTGTTTGCTTCTCTTCTGGGGAATATCCCTGGTTGGACCTTGACCACTATTTCAGAGACAATTAACAGCTGTGGACATCTCTTGTTTTGGATACCCAACCTTGGAGGTCTGTGACGAGGTCATGTTCTTAGTTGGAGAACCAGGGGCAGTGAGAGAGAGAGAAAGAAAAAAAAAAAAGATGGGCTTGGAGAGCATCAGATCTGCGGAGTTTTTTTTCTTGAGTGTGTAGTTGATTGTGAGATGTCTTGAGCTCTTGTGAGTCTAATCCAAGCCATTGGCCATGCAGGTGAGCCAAGTAGAGCTGCTCTACTGACCTACCAGAGACTCCTGTTGTGCCAGAGGAAACCAGTATCCTCCCCAGAGTCATCTGCTGAAAGCAAATAACCCCATCTCCTCCCGCTGGATGACCTTTTTATAATTTTGCATATTTTTTTATTATAATTATTTTTTATATTTTTTTAATAAATTGGAAGTTCTGTGCTGCAGATCCAGCTCCTTTCCTGGGAGGCACGTTGGTGCCACAGAGGGGGGCCACCCTGACTCCCGCCTGCTGCTGGAGCCATGCCTGTGCGATGTTACTGTGCTGCTGCTGTTTCTGAAGGAGGGCAGGAGCCCCATGAATGTGTTGTGGGGTCTTTGCTGGCTCTTCATGAGAATGAAAAAAAATGGAGAAAAAAAAAAAACAACAAAAACCCTCCACAACAAACTAATTATAGCCGTGGGTTAGTTTTATTTGATCCCAGGCTTCTCGTCCAGTGGGAATCAAAGCAAGTATCATAGCTACAACAATAAAGGGTTTAATAATTTTGTAAACAACAAAGGGGCCAGTTTTAGCTTTTCAGAGGGTGGTCGTCTCAAGGTGAGAAGAGTAACCCAGTCGAAGAAGGTCTTCTCCTCTTCTTGGGTTTATTTTTTAAAGGAAAGCAAGTAAAAACTAAACCCTCCAGCAGTGCTGTCAGCAGCTTTCCTCCGAGAAAGAACATGCCTGCTTCCCCTGCAGAACGGACTGTGCCTGGGATGCACCCCCACGGTCTGGGTGGAGGAGGATGTTTGAGGCTTGTTGCCTTTACTGATGTTTTCTGCCACCAGATAGAGCCCTGGCTTGCTGCTCTGTGGCACCCACCTCGTGAACCAGCAGCGTAAAACACACCATGAGAAGGATGTGGTTTTTCAGGGCGTTGATCTAATTTCTCCTCTTCTGTACTGACCAAAGGCTGCTGGGGCTGGGATGGATACAGGCTGAGCTTTCTAGCAGATGAGAGGAAAATATCTCCTAGAAGGCAGGAGGAAATGCTGTCAAGTGTTGAGGAGACACGAGGAGACAGCATTTCTCTTGCTCTCCTCCTTTTCTCATTCTCACTTCTTTCCCCTGCCCTGGCTGCCAGAGCGCTTTTGCACCTGCAAAATGGGAAAAGTGATGTCCTTCGTTGCTGCAGGGAGCTCCGGAGCTGTTGCCAGCCGGTCACCATAGTGCATTTGCCCGTACTGATGCAAAGGTGAACTGGATCCCCTGGTAGTTTTGTAACCTCCTGACTGCAGACTGCAAGGGCAGCTCTTCTCCTGGGTGGCAGGAGAACTTGCACCCCAAAGCAAAGTGATATGTGCACCTAGTTTGGATGTTAGTTTTCTGCATAGCGAGTCTCGAGTGTGCAGAAGCTTTTTGCTCTAAAGCGCTATTGGTTTAGGAGCAATTTGATGTCTTTATTTAAAACAGCTGTGCTGATCAAAGCATGGGCTCAGTGGTCTACGCTACCGCTGTGAGCCAGCACCGCTTGGTCAGCAGAGATGTGTGTTCCCTGCCTGATACAGCTGGGATGTACAGAGGTCTCCTCTGACAGAGATGTAGCTCCGGTGGCGAAACCACCTCCTTACTGGGATAGCTTGTTTCACAGCTGTGGGCTGGAGCGCTCTGTGCTGGCAGCGGTGTGGGTCTGCTGGTGGCAACTGCATCCAAACCAGCCCTTGGCTAGTACGGTCCTGCAAGGCAGCTCCATCAGCATCATACTGGCCATGTAGGCTTCGTATCCAGGCTTTACAGGGAGGTCCATGCTGCAGAGCTTTGCTCTGGTGTAACTGGAGCAGGACTTAGAGGAGCTTCTTTAAAGTGGCATTTCCTAATTCACGCCTCTGTAGCAAAATGAAGATACCTTTTTGCCCCGTGTTCCTTGTTAAGTAAATTGTTACTGGTGCTTTGATATTGTATTGTTGTGAACAGTCGGCGGCAAAGGCAGCGCTGCCGTTGGGAGGGTGGCGTGTGGCTCAGAGCAAACAGAAGTCATCTAGCTGCTGTTTGTGTTTAGAGCATCAAAGCAGCCAAGCCCAGAACGATGCCTGCCTCTTGTGTGCATGTACACTGAACATTTTGGGGCTCCTTCTCTGCCATCCTTCAACTTAAAATCTCAATACCAGCAGCATGTTCTTTTTTTTGGGGGGTAAAGATGTCACGGTTTTCTATAAAGAGCAAAGGGAAAAAGCCAGCATCAAAAAGCCTAAATTTTAATACCCAATTATAAGATTTACCAGTAACTTCAAGGCAATTTTTTTAAGGATTAACTTACAGATCTAATGCTGCTCTGCCCCGGCAAAACTAGCCCAGCAGCTGGTAAGAGGCATTGACGGTGACTGCAGTTATAGTCATGCTGAGTGTGGCTTTAAAGCAGTGTTTTGTGTTTTCTCTGCGTGAAAATTAGGCTGTTTACTCCTAGGGTACAGATTTTTTCAGTTAAGAGTTAATAAATATGCTGGATTAGGTATTCAGCAGAATAAAAAAGCTACCCCTTTTATTTCTTTAGAGGAAAACCAGAAGCGTGGCTGTTTTAAGTCCCTTGTATTTACACTTTTTTGTTGTTTTATGAGTGAAAACACTGCAAAAAAAGGTAGATCTGAGAAATAGTTTATAAAAAACCATTGTAAAAGCAGACTTATTTTTCTGGTCTGTGTAATAGTGCCGCTTTGTACGGTCCAGTCAGTGGCTGCGGCAAGTTCTGTAGGAGCAGCCCCTGTGCTGCACGGCTGCTGAGCCCGGCGGAGCTGCAGCATTTTGGGTGTGGAGGGGGCTGCACTGAGTATCACAAGAGCACTTAGGAAGTCTGTGTGTTTGGATGTTTCACTAAAGGTGGGTAACAGGAACACCAGGAGTGGAATCGAGGCTTGATACGGCAGAGCCCTTTGCTAAATTGCTCTCAATGCCTGGTCTCTGACTTTTTTCTTCGGTGTTCCTCTTTCTTTCCAGCTTGATCCTCTTCCAGAAAAGGTTTTCCAGCAGCGAGCAAACGCTAATGCGGTGCATTCAATGGAGAAAGTGATTGAGATACACAGTGAGTACAGCCCCGTTCACCCAGCTGGTTCCCTGTCGGGTTGCCCTGTGGGACACCCATTTGACTTCTCCATCATCTTGGCGACTCCGTGTTCCCTTGTCCTCATTTGTGAATCGTGAACTGGATTTGTGCAGCCACAAGCTGGTCTTACTGTGTGTGCAGTAGAGGATGGAGTGATGCACGGGGAGCAGTTGATTCAGGGAAACACTTTAGCACTTGAGGAGGAATTAGTATTAAAACCTCTAAAATCTCTGTAAAGGACAGGCCGTCCTGTGCTTAGAGTGTGCTCTTACCTCTTCAAAAGCATTCAAGGATCTCTGAATAACATGTCTCGTTGGGTGTCGTGGCACCCATTAACGAAGAATGGATAGGCATGAAAGTTAAAGAGCATTGCATAAAGTTGCTAATATTTTCAATTTATTTAGCTGGGGAGGTTAAAAACATTGTAGTTGAAGCTTTCCTAGGGACAGTCTTGGGGAATGGGGCGAAAGAGCCTGAGTAACGTGGGAATCCCACTGCTACGTCCTGTCATCTTCCCGTGGTCTAAAACTGGAGGGGGCTAATCTCCCTTTTATATGGCAAAACCAGAGCTTAATAGACAGCAAAGGATTGATTTTATTTCTTTTCTTCCCCCATGAAAAATGCCTGGTGTCTTTAGGAATTACAATTCCATTTCCAGAAGCTGCTCTGCAGAG
Organism: Microhierax caerulescens; assembly: GCA_035590215.1. NCBI lineage: Eukaryota > Metazoa > Chordata > Aves > Falconiformes > Falconidae > Microhierax > Microhierax caerulescens. The sequence continues at coordinate 6,602,979 of JAVJGJ010000061.1, forward strand.
TGAGTGCTTGGCACCGATGGGGCACACCTCAGCAGCACCTTGAGCCAGCCTGTGAATATATTTTTTCCCTTAAAATGAGCTCAGCAAATTCAATGGGGCTTTGACTAAGACCCTCAGATCTGCTGCCCAGCACAGGAGAAGTGAAGATGTTTGAAAACAAGTCCCTCTTCCCCATCGGCTGGCCTCACTGTATGGGTTCTTGCTTTCCAGCTTTGCTGTGGCTTCTTGGGTGACCAGAAAATTTGGTGTGTCCTGCCTGGTGGCCAAGAGAACATCCTTTAATATCTCCCTCTGAAGCCTTCCCTGTGCTCTACAGTCAGAAATGTTGGCAGACTGCTGATGTAAAAAATAAATACAACTTAGACTTCTTTAGTCTGAGGTGACTTGCCCACAAAAAGAATGTTGGATTTAGCAGCTGAATGCAGGTGTCCAGTTTAAATCTGGGCTACATCCTTCCCTGTCACGCATTTTTCCTTAGATGTAAAAGTTTCTTAGGGTTTTAAAGTAAAAAAGGAAACATCAGGGTTTTTTTTAGAGCACCTAAGCCTCCCCTTTTGTAAAGGCAGAGGGATGCTGTGCATCTTCAGCACTCCTTGCACGTTTGTCCTTTTGCAGATCCAGTTTCCACCTCCTGCCTTTCCTCCCTAGCCAAAGGAGGGTGTCTTTTGTTGCCAGGCAGCCATGCAGCCCAGCTTTGACATCCTAGGTGTCCTTAGGGATACGTGGGTGCATGTCTATCAGTGCTCTCAATACCTCTTGGATTTAAAATCTAGTTTTTCAAGACAGCACCATTAGCAGCTCCTCTGTTAGTACAGTAGCATGGGCACAGCTCCCAGGGGTGGCTCTGGCCTTGCCAGGGCTCCCTGGGCACACATTCCCAGGAACCCGCGCCCACCTGCAGCTTCCTGGGACCTCAGGGTGCTCCTTGAAGTGAGAGCGAGCGTGGATCAAGGTTGCGTTTCGCAGAGGCGTGAGGAGTGTTCCCCAGGCAGTTCCCAGCTGTCTGGTGGGGCTGGGAAAGCGGGCGCGTGGTGCTGGACCCGCGGTGGTGCGGGTGCCCTGACTGCCTCTCTTCTCACCCCTGCCCCAGGCAAGTACTGGCATTCACTCCAGCGTTACGCCTCCACGGTGGGATACTCCCTGGTTGAGGCTCAGAAGTGCGAGAACGAGGAGGCAGAGACCGTAACGGCCATGGCATCTCTGTCGG
>JAVJGJ010000061.1:6604257-6618076 GCA_035590215.1 Microhierax caerulescens
AGGCAGGGGGAGCCACGGTGGGCAGCCTTCTAGCTTAATCCTCTCCTTTTATCCGTTGCACGTGCCTTCCCCGCATCTCCTGTCCTCCATGGGGTCTCTGAAGACCCCATGGGCTGCAGAGCACCAGTGCCACGAGATCTCCGTGTGACCTTAGTACGGTGCACGCTCTGCCCGACCCTTCTGCTCCAGCCGGAGCTGAGCATGGGTTTGGTCCGCAAGAGGAAATAGGTTTTTTTGCTGCAAAAAACGTTGACGTTGCGCAAACAAAACCAGATTGTCTTAAAACCCATTCTTGGTGGCAAGTTTTAATTCCAGGTGAGCGCAGCTGCGTGGGTGGGAAGGCGATGGGAACGTAAGGCGTGAGACGTAGCGCCGCTAATTGTCCAGCTCTGCCGTGCTCAACCCTCATTTCTTTCTTGCCTCCCTTCCCATCCTACCTGGCTGTGACATCGCTCAGACCTGATGATGAACCCATGGAAGAGGAACCTCCCCTGTAGCATTCACCATCGAGCTGGAGTTCTCCTGTTTGTTCGTCTTCGTCTTGAAGCTCTGCCAAGAAGCTTTCTCTTGTTACTCCTGCGTCCTGTCATGGTTTTTTCCAGAATACGGAAGGACAACCAGGTGTAAAACAAAGCAACCGAAAACAAAATCTCTCCATATCTATATGCGTCTACAGTATATATTTGCTGAAAAAGAAAAATGCCGGTGAAGAGCAGTAAAGGACTGACACGCTGGGCACTCTTCCTCTGGTCCTCACTGGGAGCGGAAAGGGGAACAACGCCCGTGAAGTCTTTGGCAGAGTTGCCAAAAAAAAAAAAAAAAAAAAAAAAAAAAAAAAACTGGAAGGTTCAACACCACATATGAAAATAAAAAGAACAAACCTTAACGTAAAACTGGTGCTTACAATTTGATTACCCACAATTCAGCAATCTCCGCTTGAACCACTCGACCCATCTTGTAGTTTCATTTCTTGGATTTTTTAAATGGCTCTTGCCTGCCTGTGAGTCAACGACATTCTTGTCAAAACCAGAACAATGGGAGATGGTGTATTTTTAATGGGGAGGGACAGGGATAGAGGGACTCATCTTACATCTAAAGGAAAGGGAAAGAGAAGGGGGGAAACGGTAGCCCAGATGGAGTCGGCTTTATTGTCTCCAAAGCCATCTGAAGATGAGTTTGTGCCTTTTTTTTTAATTGATGGATTTGGTGCAGCTGGATTTTCTGAAGTTTGAGGAACAATGCCTTAAGTAAAAAAACAAAACAAAAAAACAAAACAAAAAAAAAAACCACACAAAGAACACAGCAGTTCGTGAATATTTTTCCTCTGGTTGGGAAAGCCGAGAACTGCCATCAGGAAGGAAGACTTTTTGGCTTGTGCTGGCATGATGGTGGGAAGCAGGCATCAGCTGAACAGAGCGTCTCCAAAAACTGTCTACAAGTTTGGATTTGTTTTGTTTTCTTTCATTGCTGTTTCAAAGCAAAAAAAAAAAAAAAAGAAAAGAAAAAAAAAAAGATTAAGGTAGTTGCCAGGAAAGTGGCAAATACTGTTGGGTCTTTGAAATTCAACCATTTTTAAAAACAAATTTTCAAATGTTTTCTCTCTTCTACATTATCTAGTAATTGAACTTATCAATTTGGTTGTTGAAGCATGTATTAGACACAAATGCAGGTTTAAGACTGGAATGCTTTTTATTAAAAGCAACTAGCATGAGATATTGCTTAAATTGTTAGGTATAAATATATATATGTGTATAATGTATATTCCAAATGTATTCCAAGCTTAGAAACCGGATTCCTATGAATTATTGATAAAAATATTTATGATGCATTTATAGAAAAATATATGTAATAAATGCATACTATAACAGTAGCCATTGGAAGCTCCCTAGGGACAGATTTGTGAATTGGAACGTAAAAGGTGCTTTTGGAAAAGGATCCAGGTTGAAACTTGAGGACTTTCAGACGACAGGTTGGAAAGTTTTTCAGAAAGCCAACACGTTAGCCACTGGGCAACTACCCTAAACATTTGTATTTTAATTTAAGGTTTTTAGTTGTGATCCTTTTCTAACAAACAAAAAAAAAAAAAAAAAAAGAGTTTTTTATAGCAAAGACTATGAATTTGCTGTTAATTTTTATATTGATATTTCACAAAACCCTAAAGAAGCCTTGTTTGTGTGACTCTGACATTTATTTTCTATTTGGCAGGTTTTGTTTCTGAATGGCAATAGCGTCTAAACAACCTTTTTTCCTCCCACTTTTCTGGCTTGTACATTGTTTCCCCCTTTTTTTTTTAATTTTTTTTTTCCTTTTCTCTTTAAGTGTTTTTGTACAGTGAACAGCTTTCTGCAGGCGTAAGGAACTGTGGCAGACTGTCAGAGTTTATTTTTCAGAAAAGGGTGCGTTTTATCGAGGAGGAGGGAATGTGATGGGCTCTTTTGTATAATGATCCCGCCGACTGTATATTTCCTCAGTTCTGTTATAGTGGCTGTGTAAAGAAAATAAGGAATTTTCGTACCTTCGACATAGTAGTATTCCAATGGGCGATGTCTTTGTCCTCCGCGCGGCTCGTGGCGAGGCTCACAGGGGGCTTCGGTAGCCCCCTGCCCTTGGCAAGGCTTGTGGGACACTCGTGGGACAGCTGGCGTTTTCTCTCCGCCGGACAGACGGACACGCAGACATGCACGCACACCTCCCCCCTCCCCGTCCTCTTTCTCTCTCTCTCTCTTTCTCTCCTCTTCTTCTTCCCGGCGCTGGTAGGGTTGGAGAACTTTTCCCGAAGGTGGTTTTACCCCCGCGAGGAGCTGGCTGCCCTCCCGCAAGCGGCGGGTCGGAGGAGCCGCAAAGCCCTGCCGCGAAGAGTTTGAGCAGCTTAGAGGAGACCGGATTGACACACGTGCCTTCTTACAGCAGTGTAGGATAGCACACACCCCTCGTCTGAACAACCAAGGGTAGCTTTATTTTTTTTTAATTATTATTATTCTTATTATTCTATTCTGTTACGATGACAACTGACGGGGTCGCTTCCAGTAACTTATTTTTTTCCAGTTCTCGAAGCAGCCGTTTTCATTCCATTCAGGACTCGCTTGCGGGAGGAATTTGAAGCATAATCACATGTGTGAGCAAATGCAAGAGGCTTTTGTTTTATTCCTTGGTTTATAATGCAATTTCAAAACCAGACACTACTGTATTTGAGTTTTGCAAACCCAAGTACGTGTTTAAATTCTGAATAGCTTTGGTCATTTAGGACCGTCCTCAGCATGTTCTAAAAATAATCTTCCCGTGTGCAAACACGCCGTACCTGGGGATGCTGCGGTTTGGGTTTTTTCAACTGACCACTTTGCTGCTGTGATCTAAAATTAATCTGGCTGCCGAGTCTGGTGACTGACTTTTAAATCTTCCTTTTGCCGTGTACACGCTGTGGGCAGTAACCACGTTTATGCGATCGATTCTGTTGTCAGCTCTTCCCTGGAGGATTTGTGTGTTTCTCCTCTCGGTCGTGGCAAAGCTTTTTCTTTTCTTTTTGCGTTCCTGAGAGCCGCCGGCTGGCCATGCTGAGCTGGTTTCTTTCTGAAAATCGGAGGAGCTTGTCAGGATGCCACCTTTATTTCTTTCCGTCGTTTCACTCAGCTTTTTGCCAGGGATGGAAAGATTTTTCCCGAGATGTTAGAGCTTGTCTCCTCCAAACTCCCGGCGATGCGGATTTGTTTTGCAGCGGCGCCTGCTCCCCGGGCAGGGTGGGGATGCTCTTCGGGGCCGGCGCAGGCGTGGAGAGGGGGGAAAGAGCCCTCGTTTTGAGGCTCACCGGGGTTTTTTCACCTTTTGAGCCGTTAGCTTCTTCATTTCAGATGACTTTGCCGTGGGGCGGCTGTGCCAGCGGAGCAGGAGCCCAGGATGCTCCTGCATCCCAGCGCGGTGCTGCCCAGGGCATCCTTTGTACCTGCTTGGAAAGAAAAGAGCATCTTTAAATCCTCTTTACAGAGAAGCGAGGCCCAGTTTGCAGTACACAAGTAATCATTGGGGTTTTTTTGTTGGGTTTTGGGTTTGTGTTTTGGTTTTGCGTTTTGGTTTTTGTTTTGGTTTTTGGGGGTTTTGTTTTGTTTTTTTGGGTTTTGTTTTGTTTTGGGGGGGTTGTTTTTGTTTTTGTTTTTTTACTTTCGATACAAAACATTCCTTTTTTTATTAGTCACAGTCATGTATTCATTCCATTCTTCCTTTTGTAAACTTTTTTGGGCCCACGTCTTTTACGGGCATTGATATATATAAATATATATATAAATATATATGAATATATTTTTTTAAGTTTCCTACACCTTGAGGTTGCATGGTCTGTAAGGTTGGCATGTCTTTATATTGTATACAGATTTTGCACGCCAAACTTGGCAGCTTTGAAAATGAAAAAAAAAAAAAATTGTGGTTTTGGGTTTTTTTGGGTTGGTTTGTTTTTGGTTTTTTTTTTCTTTTTTCCTCTCGTGGCATTTGCGGAGACTAAAGGTTGGGATGTTCTTGTCACACACACTCATGCACCCACGCACGCACCCACACAGCTACACACGAAGGAGAGTGGGAACATTTTTTGCGTCTTACTGAACTTAATAAGAAATTGTGCTTTTTATTGTTAAAGAGTAAATAAAAAGGACTACTTAAACATTTCTCATTTTAAGAAGAAAAAAAAAAAAAAAGACGTTTATCTAGCACTTGTGACTTACCAATAATAGAGTTTATTGTATTTATGTGGAAACAGTGTTTTTAGGGAAACTACGCAGAACACACAAAGTAAACTGCCTGTGTCATTTTTTAATTTTTTTTTTCCTTTTAATTTGGGTTGGTATTTTGGTTTGATTTCTCAGCTGGGTGGGGAGGTTGGATGCAACCCTTTGTCAATACACGTAGTCATTAATTCAAGGGAGATGAATGATGAGGACTTTAAAGAGTTAACTCTTCAGCACAGCTGTGTTAACTTTTTTAAAATTACTTTTACATGATGTATTATTGCTAGGTTTCACTTTAAGCAGTCGTGTACTGTGCAACACTGTGGTTTAAAACGAGACTTTACATCAAAAGGAAAATGTGTTTCTTCATTGTCATGAAGTTGAGCTCGTTCTCAGCTCATCTTCACTTTGTCTTTGATATTGATGAAAAAGTATCCTATTGAAAGAAAATAAATTAACACTTTTCTGTGCTCCATAGTGGAGGCGCTATTTTCCAATTTATGAGGATGACAAACTTATATATATAATATATATATAAAAGTGGGGGGAGGGGTTGAAACATTATTCACCCAAGAGCTTATTACAGATATGTAGTATCAAAAAGTTGTAACTATATTATATTCTACTTTATACCTATACATGCTCAGTATGACGTCACCATTGGTAGCAGCTACCGGTTTACGCTGTAATTTAGACACAATTTCACTCTTATTGTATGGACCCTACTTTAAGTCTTTAAGTGATGGTAGCATTCTTTGTGCTAAATTTTCTGATGGTCCTTTCTTTTACTTGGTGGAGTTGGAATATTTTTCTCATTCTTGTTTTTCTTTGGTTTTTGTTTTGTTTTCTTTTCTTTTCTCTTCTTTTTTTTTTTCTTTTTTTTTTTTTTTTTTTACTGGCCAATGGTGTCTTTTCTCTGACAGTACCGACTTCAATTTCAACTTTATTAGGAGTCCAGTATTTTGTACCACATTATGACAACTTGTTATTCTTGTGGTGTAAATAAAAAGAAAAAGTTAATTATAGTATCACCTTGGTTTCTGTTGCTGCTCTTCTTTTCATCTGGGTGCCTGTGATGTGATGCGATATTTCATTAAACAAAACGGTTTCCTGATGTCATGGAAGGGTGTCTGGGTGCCGAAGCAGTTTTTTGGTCAAAAGATACCCATGTGTATGTCAGGATGCCCATGGTAGAAAAATTGCTAGAGCTTCTGCCCGGTTTCCTAGCTGTTCTGAAATGTGTGTTGATGAGTGCCTGCACGGGGGAGGCGGGGGTTGTAGAATAATAAAAAAAATCCCACTGAAATTCAATTTCCAGCAAGAAATCCATGAGAGCGGCTGAATTTCCCCAAAAAAACACCAAGGAGTGAAAAGCAGGAAAACCAGGAGGGGAAACCTGAGCGTTTGTGTCCAGCTCTGTCGGTGCTTTGCTCGCTGGAGCTGGAGTGCTTCGAAGGCGGCCGGGTACGAGCCCGCCCGCCCGCTGGCTCCGTGGGGAGCGAGGCGTGAGCCACACCGGTCCTTGTTCCCATTGCACGTGGCGCCTGTATCCGCAGCGCTGTGGCCCGTGTACCTTCAGCAGATGTCCCTCGCCTCCCGGGTAAGTCCCGTTCCCATACCTGATGGTCTGGTCCCGCTCTGCCCGCTGGTGAGGCTGGGGGGGAGGCTCGCCCCCGAACCCACGCACCACGTCTGTGCCCCGTCTGGATGGATTTTCCATGCTTGCCCATGCTGTGCGTGGCTCAGGAGACGTTCTCAGTGTTGCCCTCGAGTTGGGAGGGTGAAGTAGATCCACCTTTTCTCTTTCATGGTCTCATTTAGATGTGGTGTCCCTCTATTTAGCCTCTGTATCATCCCGCTTGTCCCAGGAGCCCACCGAACCATCAAAAATCAACCTTCTCCGTCGATGTCAGCTGGAGGCATCCTCTGACTCCCAAGCAACCAGCCACACTTCAGGTCTGATATCCTTTCACCGTTTCCCTCCTGGAGGGAGAAGACAAGTCCCTGGGGCTCGTGTTGAATTAAGCCAAGGCTCGTGCACCTCTGCGGAGCCGACTTTACCCATCGCGTGGGAACCGCTGCAGAGCGGCCCTGGCGTGCCAGGGAGCGAGCCTGACGCGTCTGCCCCGGCGAGCAGCCTGCAGCCTCGCGTCCCAGCCTGTGAGCAGTTTATGAAGCAGGGGAGAGTAGGCAAAGGTAGTCTGGGGACCCGCTCGTGGCTTCAGCGTCTGGCGCCACCGGCAAAACCTAAGCAGTTGGCCAAGGAGGAAAAATCCCCTTTCCTTCCACAAGCCTGGCTGCTGGCTTCTCGCTGGCGCGGGAATGAGCCTGCCAGTGCTCGGGGCGATCTCCACGGCCGCAGTGCTACGAGCTGGGGAGTCTGCTGGGCTGTACGGGCCGGCACTGGAAATAGCAGGTCGATGTTCACGGCGTCCGCAGGGCATCCCGCGGAATGGGGTAGGGGAGAGCCCGCAGGAAGATGATGAGCCCCGCGATCCCTCGGCAAAGCGCCGCTGCCGCTGCCCCGCGTGCTAGCTGCAGCGCTCTGCATGCGCGGGGAGCGTCGTGCTCGGGGACACGGGGGCTCAGACCCTGGGGCAGGACAGCCAGGGCAAAGGTGTAAAGCCGCGACGGTCCGTGGCACGCGGGGACAGGGCTGTCCAGATGCACGTGCCTCTGCTCTGCGGGGAAGAGACAAAGGTACTCGTGGGCAAAGCCCGCCTAAGCCGTTGCACTTAGAGACGGCGAGAGGAGCCGAGCAGTGATCCCGGGCATCACCCCACAGGACAGCCAGCATCGCCTGCTGCTCCAGCTGTAGCCTGGGAAGGCGCGAGCGGGCAGAGCCCCTTTTGCAGGCAGGGTGATGGCCCTGGGATGGGGCTTATTTTAGGACCATGAGTGACGTGGGGGTGGCAGCTGACTGTAACGTCTGCCAGCACAGCTGGGAGGGCGGCTGCGAGAGGAGGCATGGGGGTCTTCCGGGCAGGAGATTGGGAAGGGACCTCATCTACTGGTGTGAAACCCTGCTGCCGGGTGATCCAGCCAGGTTCTTACAGCCTTGAGGCAGAGAGCTTGTTCTGGGGGAGCGGGGATTGTTTCAAATATGATTTCAGTCCCCATACGGCGCATTTGTCAGAGGCTGCTAATCCTTTAAGAAGCCCCAGGTCTCGCTCTGCAAAGCCAAATGTACACTTTGGGCTCTGATAAACATTCGTTGCCGAGTGGTGGGTTTGAGACCCTACAAATTAGCGCGATGGAGGGAGGCTGTTGAAACGCTTTGGGCTGGATGTTTTGGAGGGCAGCCTGTGACAGGGCTTGCTTTGGCATCCCCAGGACCCACGGTATCCGATTATCTGCATCTGCAACAATTCTTTTTCCTTCTCCAAATCCACCGGTTAAAACCTGCTGGTCCAGCCCCAGGCATGCAGCTTGCTGGGGAGCAGGACCTGGTCTGTGAGTGTTGATGTGTCAGGCCTGCCCATGCATCTGCGATCCAGAGCTGCCTTAATCTCGCCTGAAACGCTCTGGGCTTGCTGTGAGCACATGGACGTAAACCCCATGCGATGCAGCGGGGAGGGTAAAACTCAATGGCGTGGCACCCGCGCCGGGGTCTCGGCATGAAAATAATGTATTTCAATTACTGCTGCTTTAGCCCTGGAAATTTTTATAGCCAGAAATCTGTTGATCCTAAAAAAAATACCGTTGCTCTGCAATGAAGGTGCCCCACTCCCTTCGAGGTGGTTCCCTCCCAGCTCCTGCGATGGGTGTCTATGGCTGGGTGCAAGGGATGGATGCCCAGCTGGGCACCAGGGTGGGTGCTGTTCCACACTCTTCCCGAGGCTCTTCAAGGGTTAGATTATTAATTTTTTTTCACCCATTTTGTAAGGTTTTTTTAGAGGAGAAAGAGGTGCTTTCTCACTCTGGGCAACAAGTCCAGGTCTTGTGCTTTAAATGAATGTCTCTGTAGCAATGGGAGTGCTGCAGGGGAAAGAACAGGGTCCAATATTAAATATACAGCCTGAGTGCCCAGGGGGCAAGAGTTCAGCCTGTGCCAGCAAAACCTCCTGCTTTTACAGTGGGCTTTGGATCTGTGCTGAGTGGAAGCTTTCTTCTAGGGCTGGTGCATGGTTGATCTCTTACGGGCTGCTCTGATGGTCACTGAGGGAGCTGGGAACTCGTTTCTTCCCCCTGCCTGCGTCTATCAGGCAAAAACGGTGGCGTAATGGGCAAAGCCGCCCCGTATCATCATGTGCTGCTCTCCAGGGGAGGCAGGAGCGCAGGTGCTGTAAGCCCGAGGCTGCCACTGCCCACCCTGTGCTCCCCAGCTCGGGCAGAGGTCCCGGTGGGTGAGCTGCAGTGCCCAGGGCTGCCTCCAAAAGCTGTTTTCTTTCTCGTGGCCCTTCTCCAAGAAACACGGCTGCTCTTTTGCAGGTTGAGTTCAGCTTAGGGTTTTCCGCTGCAAAAGCAAGTGTTGCTGAGCAAGGAAGAATTATTAGTGGAACTCAGTAAGTGCAAATGGAATTACACTTACCTTTTAGTAGTAAGGGCTTTAGGGAAAAGATAGATTTGGCAATAATGATGCTGGAAAAAATAACGTGTACTAAAAGCCTAATGCTTGGGCATTTTGGTGCCCTTGCAGCGAGGGGCTGGACCAGGTGCTCCGGGATGTTGTAAGAGGACTGGGAGCTGAGCTCGAGTTCCCAGTGGGGAGAGGCTGGGAGGTGTTTCACGCTGTTCCCTCCGGAACAAAATGTTGTGATACCATATGAAAAGTTGCAATAACACAGTTATGTCCAAGAATTTAAGAGCTTTCTGCCCGAGTATGTGAGGAAAGGCTAAAGCCTGGCCAAGGCAGCAGAAATCTGCTGCCATGGGTACAACTGCCGTGATTTCCTCAACATTGAGGCAAAGCAACCATCTCACGTCATACATTGGTGTAATCGCAGTAGCTGTAAGTGGGAGGGCACAAACTGCCATTTTGAAGAGCCTTGTCCCCAGGTAGCTGGTATTTTAGCAAGAGGATACGCTTCAGACCACCCAGGTCAATAGTGGGAGGAAGAGTGGCAGATTTAAAAGGGACACAAGCAAAGCCAAGCAGGACCAGCCAGCATGGGTGGCTGGCGCTTGAAGCTGATGCTCTTTCATCCCGCCTGCAGACAGCAGTGACCTATGTGAGATCTGCCAAAAGCCAGTCCAGCTCCAAAGAAACACCATGTATGAAAGGAATGGAACTCAAGGGACCCTAAAAGCTGAATCAAGGAGCTGTAGGAACACAAAACAAAGCATTGAAGGAGAATACCCAGAGACCCTGCAGTCCCCCTACCCAAGACAGAGCCTTACTCCCAGCTGGAGCAAATGCAGATGGTGTGCCAAAAGTCAGTTCAGAGACACTGGAAAGCCTGGTGCTGGCCAAACGTGTTGTGGTGTGGGCACAGAGCAATGGGATGGAGCTTTGTTTTTCAGCTGTGGAGGAATTAGATAGCAATTGGCCTCACAGTCTGCCACAGGGTATGGCTGTAACAACATGTGTGTTTGCATGAAGATGCCCGTTGCCGGGAGAAGAGAGAGGTTCAAAGCAGAAAGAAACGTCTTGCAGACCGTGTCTGCAAACAAGACTCAGGTCATCCAGGGACAGGCAGTAGATAGATACGGTCAGTAACACTGGGCATGTTCCAAGGGAACCCCAAAGGTTGATGGCATCTGCTGCTAAGACTGTACAAAGGAATATACCAATGGCTGTAGGTCTGCATGAAGATGTGACCAACCTAATAGAAGTCCTAGACATGCCTGATGAGGGCAGGTTAGGCTCTCCAACCTGCAAGCAGTACAGCCAGTCCCCTCTTCAGGGGTCTACAGATGTTATATCATGTTGTGGTGGGTTGACCTTGGCTGGCAGCTAAGCCCCTACCCAGCCACTCACTCACCCACCCACAGCAGGATGGAGAGAAATGGAAAGGTAAAAGCAAGAAAAGACAGTTTAAGAAGAGAAGGGCCAGGAGGGTCGAGCTGCAAAGACTTGGCTAAAGAATGTTGCAAAGCAGAAGGAAGGAAGAAAAAGCTGAGGAAAGGGATGGTGAGCCATCCCACTCCTGTGGGAGCTGTGCAGGGAGCAGCCATGGGGAGCAAATCTCTGGAGGCTTAAAAAAACCCTGAAAACCAGAGCTCCTCCGCAGGGCTGTTTGCTGGTGCAATGCTGTTTGCAGGATAGCAGAGAATGTATTTTATTTTAGTACTTGTGGAAGTGATAAAAAGCCCAACGCTATAGGCAGTGAGGAAGTCACAGCCTGCCTTTTTTACAACAGCATAACTTAGCAAAAACAGTTTCTGCTGAGGATTGAGAATATATTCATATTTCACGGCTGTGCAAATAGCATCTCAGGCTGCGCTAATGAAAGGCTTCAGCAGGGACGAAGAAAATCTAGAACTAATTACAGGCTCTGAGAAAAAGAGATTGTCCCTGTGTTTACTGAGGGGCTTATCGGGTTGGACCGTGGGATTTGTGCATAATTAGAAGGATGTGGAAATCTGGGAAGCCACCTGGGAGGTGATTGCACAGGGCTTGGATTTGTCTTTTGAACTCTCTTCTGCTACCCAAACCTGAAAATGCCCAGAAAACCAGGGGCTAGAGCAGAAGCAACCGGTGCTTAGCCAGGAGACTGCCAAACCCTCCAGAGCTGCAGACACAGGAACAGCTTCTCCTCTAGGACCAGCCTGAGGGCAGCATAGCAGCAGTGGTCCAGGATGGGTGGGTGGTCCATGTCGTGGGCAGCTGCCATCCCCGTGGGTCCCCTAACGCTGGGCAGCAGCACCCTGCCACCATGTGCTTTGCTTTCTGAGCTCAGAAAGGGACTGTGAACCGCCCTGGGGGAGCCATGGTTGGTTGTTTGGGGTTTTTTCAGGGCAGTTGGAATGGTAGGGATCTGCTCTCCGTCATGGCCACCTGCTCGGGGAGCTGGTCCCTGAGCATCCTGCGCATCCCCAGTGCGATGTGACGGGGCAGCAGCTGCAGCCACCCAGAGGTCCAGCTCCAGGGGGAGTGGGCAGCACCGTGCATGCTTCCAGCTTAAACCAGGTTTTTATCTCTCAAAGGAAAACAGATGAGGCTGGAGGTGAAGTGGAGCCGGGAAGCTGAGCACGGGGAGGAGCAGAGCTGCCCGCAGTGTCGGCAATGCGGCCCTGGTCTTGGTGGACAGCAGAGGCTCAGAGCTGCCCTCCTGGCTAAGGCACTGCTCCTGCATCTTCCAGCCTGGGGACGAGCCTCCGTGGCCAGGGGGGACTGAAACAACAAGCCACGTGTCTTCTGTGTGGCCACTAGGTAAAAGCCAACCTTCTCCCTCTCTCCCCACGTTTCAAGCACATCAAATGCTTCAGCAGCCATAACAAGGTGTAAAGGGCAGGGTCCTGAGAAAAGGTGGTGGTACATGTTGCTTCTCTGCTGCATGAGCTCTCCACCTGCCAAGCTACTGCTCCTCTGAAGGGAGCGTATGGGGGTTTAAACAAACACCCTCCCCAAAATCTCACCCCTGCACTAAAGAAACACACCACCCCCATCCCCAAAAAAACATTTCACTGCTGCACTGCATGCGTGGCAGCAGAGGGAAAACCAAACATTTCTTCCTGTACAGGTCTGATCACACAGAGCATCAGTGTGCACCAGCCACAGACAGGTGTCCTTTATCTGCTTTATTATGGCTCTTTTGAGTCATCCTCATCTATTTTATCTGTTCTTTCATTAATTCATTCCCCTGTCCCAAGGAGGAAAGGTTTGAATCTGCAAATTCAATGCAATTAAAAAAAAATAAATAAGTTTTTTTACTCTATTTGGGAGGATGCGGGTGCGGAGAGCATTATGCATTTGTACTTGTGCTCTGTCAAGGCACAATTATCAAATGGTCAGCAGTTTCAGATGGCCTTCAGGAACGAGAGACCTGTTTCCCATTAGATTAGGAAGGGAATGGGCAGCAATTGCTGTGCTTTAAAGGTGATTAAATGCCCAGAGTTCTTGAGAAAGCTTTCAGCATTTCACTCTTCAATTATGTGTTTCAGTTTGAAGGAGAAAAAGGAAAAAAAACGATCCTTCCTTCCCCGCTGCACAGAGCCATTTCTGAAATCCTCCCCAATCCCCATGAATAATACAGCCAGCACAAGCTTAGCAACCGCCTTTTAGCTGGCTGGGTTCATTCAGTGGTGAGCGACAGGAATTTCTGGAGCCTATTTATCCAGGAGGTGGGTCTCAGCGCTGATGAGGGTCCCTGCCTGGCCTCCAAGCCGAGCCCAGCCTTGGTAGGGCTGTGCCGGGTCTGCTCTCAAATTGTTTTCTGCTGCGCTCCGGGAGAAGGAAGATTGCAACCCAAGGGGATAAAATATGTCCTTGGGAAAGGTGGAGAGAACTTTTTGTGTGAAAGGGAGGAAAGCTGAAGCAGAGACAGTGGGAAAGCACTGCTGGGAGCCCCAGGCATGTCCCAAGTCCATCAATAACCCTGCCAAGCCTGGGGAATGCGGGTGCAGCCAAGAGGAGAGGGTCTGCAACACGCACATCCCCCCCCCCCGGCTCTGTTCGGCTTGGGTGCCATGGGATGTCTGCATGCAGGCTGGGGCAGCCAGGTCCCCAACCCCAGCTCCGAGGGATGCAGCCGGGGGGGGGGGAGGAGGAGGAGGAGGAGGAGGAGGAGGAAGTGCGCCGAATAGCTGCAGACCCAAACCACAGAGTGGCTTCCCATAGCCCCGGCTGGAACCTGATCAGGGCTGTTTGGTTTCCTCTGGGCTGATTGATGATGGTTTCTAATACGTTGATATACTTTTCCCATTTTAGGGGATGGTTGATGCTTAGCATGTGGTTGGTGAAATGGCTCTGCGTTCAGCGGTATAACAAATTGTCTTGGCCAGGTTTATCTGTTGGGCTACATCAGGGACCTCTGTTGCGCCAGATTCTGGGGGTGCTGAAAATGAGACTTGAATTGAGTTATTCCTTGTGGGTTGCAGGCTAATTCTTCTTTCATCTAAAGCCTTTTCATATTTGACCTCTCTCCCCCTTATCTGCGACGGGTAATTTGATTTGCACTGTTATTTCAAAACAATTCCTTTTGGTTCCCTTTGTGAGTCGAGAAAGC
>JAVJGJ010000061.1:6625090-6644852 GCA_035590215.1 Microhierax caerulescens
TGCACGGAACCCCCCCCCCCCCCCCGAAATACACCGTACTAATTGGATAGCTCGCTCTGCCCCCCAACATTTCCGCAACTGAACTATTCAACTTGGTTTGTATCTTTTTGTCATGATGCATTAATAATTGCTTCATTGTGGGTTGGGGACTCAAGTCGGTAAAATGTCGCTTCCCAATAGGAAAACCAGAGATATTTGTGTCACAGCTGGTGCTACATTGCCTGTCTGTAACGTACGTCCCCACTGTCCCTAGCATCTCCCAATGACCTGTGTGCTGTGCTCCAAGAGGAATGCTGTGGCTGGCTTGGACACGCAGAGACACACACTAAATTACTTGGAGAGGAGAAAAAAAAAAAAAAAGGCACCTCAAGGGCCTCCAGACTGAAAAAAAAAAAAATGTTCAAACCTTTCTTCCATTTTTTTTTTCTACATGGAAATTTGCTCTAGTCAATGCAGGCTTTTCATTTAGGATTCATTTGAACTTTTTTCTTTATTCGGTTATTTTTATGATGCCAACAGGAAAAGGAGAAGCCCTAGTGCCCGAGCTCTGCCCAGGTGAATCACAGGGAAGACCTCGCTTGCTGGGTCCTACAGTGAGAGGAGTGCTTGGATGACCTTGTGGCTTTATGTCATCTCTGATGAGGGACCATGGGGACCTAGGACCCCGGTGAAGCCAAGGCTGACCACGGAGAACTAGTCAAAACGTACCTTATAGCCCATGCATCTCTCCGGGAAGTGTTTCTGCCAGCCACGCGTGACACGTTTGCAGCACTTATTTTTTCAGAGCCGGTACTTCCCAAACGAGGTAGGTCCAGTCTGGGTTTCATCACCCAGCTTTGTTTCCCACCATCCCCCAAAGGCCGTTGCAGGGAATCGCTGCTGACCCAGGGGTGGCCTGTGAGGTGCAATAGCCTCTTGCATGACGGGCTTTTGCCTTGGATTTGAATTTATTTGCTACCACTGAAGATTTCTCGCAGGAGCACCCCAGCTGGGAGCACAGCCCCGTCGCGCGGGGTTCAGGCCAGGAAGGTGGGGAGAGACAACCTGTGCTCCAAAGGGTTCAAAAGGGAGCAGGAACGTGTGGGAATAAGCCCTGTCCTCAGTTTGCAGGTGGGGAGCTAGCACAGAGATGCGCCAGCGGCACGGTGGGCTTCTGCCCGATGGAGCTGCCTAGTCACCTCGCTCTGCTCGTCCTCCCGGCGCGCTCCTGGATCGAGGGGAGCAAACCGGCACCCCAGAGGGCAACTTGTCACGTCAGGCTCAGGCTGTGGAGAAGCAAGCAGCC
This sequence comes from Microhierax caerulescens, assembly GCA_035590215.1. Classification (NCBI taxonomy): domain Eukaryota; kingdom Metazoa; phylum Chordata; class Aves; order Falconiformes; family Falconidae; genus Microhierax; species Microhierax caerulescens. The sequence continues at coordinate 6,626,376 of JAVJGJ010000061.1, forward strand.
TCCCTCCGTTAGCGGCATGGCAAATGGCTCAGGCACAGCGCTGTGTTCGGCGGGTGGAGCTGAAGGGTGCCGCCTGGACCGTGCTGTGCGGTACCGCCTGCGCCTCACGCTTTCCGTTCTTCCCATGCCAAAGATTTTGTGCTTTGCTGTGTTTGCAGAGCATCTGCTCCTCTTACTCTCGTTCCTACCCAGAGCCCAGTGTTTTCCCTGGATAAATGGGCATTCAGGCCAGCCCAACCCCGGGAACATCACGGGGTGAGGTTAAACTGAGCTATGCGATATCGTAGTGCTTAGAGGACGATATCGCCTATAGGATAATATCGCTTATAGGATGAGACTGTTTGTAGGATGATATTGCTTGTAGGGCCCAGGCAGCAGAGGCTCAAGGAACTTTACGTGATAAATAGTGAAATGTTGGCAGCTTCAGATGGGCTTGATCTTTTGTCGGTTCTGTAACGATTGATGCGACGCAGCATGTGTGTGCCGGCATGTGTCACTGCAGGCAGCGCTATTGTGGGCAATGCGCCGGCAGCCCAGTAGGCAACGGGAGTGTTAGTAGGGACTGGGTCGAGCACCAAAGGCATGGGCTCCTGTGGTCCCATAGGAAAACCCACAGGGTGTTTTGGGTGCTAGAGAAGCGCTATAGGGCAGCAGGGCACTGTCCCCCAGCCCCGAGCAGAGGACTGTGCCACTTTCCTGTGGCTCCGTACCCCACACACCAGTATTGCCCATTGCCCCTGGCACGCTCGTGGCTGGGAGTCTCAACAGCGACCTGAGCAAATATTTGGTGCCCTTTCTTTGGTAGCCCAAGCTAATTACTGGGAAATGACTAACTGGGCTTGGACCTAATCCTGCCTCATCAGCACTCTGTCCTGCAATAGCAAGGAGGGGAGACTGGAGAGAGCAGGAAAAGAGAAGGCAGAGCAAGCAGCATCTCTGAAAGCCTGCAGCTTTCTCCCCTGAGGCTGACTGCCTGCGGGCAGCAGCTCCCCACCAAGAGGAAAAACATCAATGCAGATGTTGCTGTGCCCTGTGAGGTGTCAACAGCTTTTTGTCCAAGCTCCACCATGCTCATGGTCCAGGAGAACATCTGAACAATACGTGCAGGACAGGAGTGGCCCTTAGAGGCCCCACAGCAAGACAAGGGACCAGGAGGACGTGGAGTTGTGGTGGTGGCCTTGTAGCCCACAGTACCTGTGCCCTGCGGATGCTGTTGGACATCATCAGGCAAGGGTGAGCTAAGGGAGCCAAAAATATGGAGCTGGCCTCCCAGAGCTCCCAACTAACCCTTTCCCTGCTGTGGCAGTTAGGAAGGCCAAGCTGGGCATTTGCAGAGGGTTGTGTTTTGCTTTTGAGCATCCTGAAGATTTTTGTGGGTGGTTTGGTGACAGGGAGAGCCCTCCCTACCCCATCTACTCACAACTTTATGGGAGTTTGCAAGTGATGTGCTTCCACTTATTTATATTAATGAACTTCAGAGACGATATGGGTTATGGAGATCAAGCCATGCTGACGTGCTCTGGGTCAGCACTAGCATCTGCTTTTAGGCATATGGCCAGCCTGTCACCTGGACTCTCCTTCTCCTTGGTGCCCCGTGTCTCCTGGTTGGTGAAGCAGGAGAGACACTGCTGGAGGCCAGCAGCGTGCTGGGGACAGAAGGTGCTGTCCCATGGCATGAATCAGAAAGCAGGGAAGATGTGGGGAGTCCAAAAGCACAACTCCTGTGATGTTTCCCGATGGTAAACTTCCAAATGGATGTTACCATACCCCTGTTTTCTTAAAAGTCTGCTTTTCCAACAGGAAAATGGTTTATTTCACCCTTAGAAGATCTCACAGGTCACCAGGCAAAATTGTCTATACATTCTTGACTTAGGAGGAGGATGGCTGGAGGAGGCACAAGGTTTCATCCTCTCCTGAGGTTGCAACAGGTTCCTCTTACCCAAAGGAGCATTTCCTCCCACCCAGTGGCTGCTCCACATCCTTGGCCTCCCAGAAAACATGAATCTTGCAGAGCAGCTTGATTCTTATCTCCACAAGAAGCCTGCCCCAGGATCGCTGTCTTGCAGGGTGTTGCAACCTCTCTGGAAGGCGGCCGAGGCATGGGCGATCACATACATTTTGAATTAGGTTGCCTTTAACTCCTTCTCATGCTGCCTGCGCTGTCCCGTCTTTGCGTTTCATAGCTGTTTCTGCAGCTCTCCAACCTGTGGCTCGCTGAATTTTCTCTCCCCAAAGGGAGAACCCCGAGGGGTTTCGTTCCCCAACCAGTGTCACAACAGCCCTCTCTGTAGATTAACCTTGACATCCCACATGCCTTCTCCACTTCGAAGGTTGCTTCAGCAGCATACTGGTGCCATGGATGGTGGATGGAAAACCTCCTCGTGTGGATGCTGTAAACTTGCAGTGTGGTGGATGTCCATACCCTGCCCAGAACTGCAGATCTCCCCAGCCCACCACCACCACCTGCGTTTCCCAAAAGGACACAATAGGAGGAAATCACCTCCTCAACTAGTTACCTTCCGCCCCCCTCTAGTGGTTATGGAGCCATTTGGGTCTGTGGGGGAGTCGGGGAGGCAGAGAGGAGCGCGGTGTTGCAGGGTAATGGCTTGTTAATGCCACCTGAAGGCTACGAGCTGGGTTCCTGCTCAGGTCTAGAGAGACACGCGCCCATGCGACATGGCCCTGGCATTGCCAAGATGCGACCTGAGCTGAGAGCCAGGGTGGTAGAGATGGGGGTCACACCCTGCAGCTTCCTTTCTTGCTTTCTTTAACAGACTACGTAAAGAAATAATTTAAAAAGAAAGTAATTTTCTTTTCCTCCTAAAGAAATGAAACTACAGTTGGCTACAAGGCATTGAATCTGCTGCCTCCACCCCCCCCATCTCTGTCTCGAGCCTGTAAGATTATGGGGTTTTGGTTTTATTCATGGGCTGAACCAATGCATACATGTGGCTGAAAGCCTGCAGAAGAAAGATGTTGTTAATCTGATGCTCTTGCTTTGGTTTCTGATGCTGTCAGCTTCTCAGAGAGTTAAAACTGAGTAGATGAGAACGGAGCTGAGATGGGATAATAAATATCAGGCAAAGACCCCCCCTTAGGTTCTCCGCTGTTGCCCCGAGAGATGTTCTGGAGCTGGCGGCAATCATTGCTGAGCAAACATCTGTGTGCCTGTGTGCATCTCCTTCTGGCGAAATATTTCACGAACAGAGGGGAGGGAGCTCCTCACCACGCAGGAGCTGAGTAGGGCACCTGAGGCTTAACACGGGGCCTGTGGCTTTGTTTTTCTCTCTGTGACCCATCAAAGCTGGCCTTCATGCAACCCAGAGCTGGTGGGCTCCAGCCGTGTCTCTGTAAGACCGTGGCTCCAACACTTCAGCTGGGCTTGGCTTTGGAAGGTTTGGTGACAGGGTGGTCACAGAGGCAGGGGCACATGTAGCAATCCCCCAGCTCCTACCCTCTTGTGTTTCACCTGGCAGAAGGTGTTTTCAGTGTCAGGGAGGAGAAAGGTCCTACCCAGGGCAGACCTCGCTGACTTCTCCCTGGGGTCATCTCTTCTGGGATGGCAGCATCCTTGCCTCCAGGTGATGGGATTAGCACTGAGGGAAACAGCTGCCCTGCCTGCACAGCTGGAGAGATGCTGGGGCAAATCCAGCCCTGGAGAGGTACCCCACAGCCAGGTACCCCTGCCCGTGCCCCCCCATCCTCCTGGTGGGGGGGGTCCCCTGCCAGACCTTCTTGGGAACAGCCTGGCCAGTGCTTCTTCCCCGCAGCCATGCCTCCCCCGACCTTTCTCCCAGCATGGGGCCGGGGACCATGTGGTGGTTGCCTGCGCACTGTGATTCCTCTTTTTTGTTTTTTTTTCTTTTTTTTTTTTTTTTTTCCCCTTTGGAAGTTGGGAGGTTTCCAACATGAGTCACTGTCCGCCTCTTCTCCGTAATTAGCGCGCTGGGAGTTGCAAGTATGACTTTGGTGTAGTCTACTAGAATTAATCAAAGTATATCTTACACATTTAAATGCAGTAAAACCATCATCCGGCCAAATCCCTCCTGACTGGCACAGCCCTGGCCCCAGTCCCCTCTCCCTCTGCTCTTCCCTCCTGGGTTTTGGGGTTTTTTTTGTTGTTGTTGTTTTGTTTGGTTTTTTTTAATAGGGATTTGGATTGGGGTTTTTTTTTTGGTCTCTTTTATCCTTCCCTTTTAGCACTGTTTCCCACAAATGCTCATAACCTCTTTTCCCCTTTAACTTTGGCAGAGCCCTTCTCAGGGAGGTTTATTTTTCTGAGCAAGTTTTGCAGCCCATTTCCTCGTGTCCATGAATGCCTCACTGTGGTCGGGTGTTGGGAAGCTGGCACTTTTGGGCTTTGTTTGTTTGCTTCATAAGTTTTTTGACATCTTAAATAAGAGAATGATCTTACCATTTGACAATAGGAATAAAAACAAGTGACCCACCCTACCGCTGCTTTCAACTCCCCATTAAAACCTCTTCATTTTTAATTGATTTCAGGAGTGACCAAACTTTTTGAGGATCAAAAAAATGTGATTTGAGCATTTTTTCCCCTCTCTGTTGGCCATCCTGTTCTATAATAGCCATATGGGTGGAAGAGCTCCGGTTACTTTGCTGATGTGAGCTCGGTGCATGGTGAAGACCATCTCCAAAGCATCCTGGGGATGCACACTGGCGGAGGACCACCTCTCCGGCGTGCTCAGGCTGGGCTCGGAGGTGAGATGCTCGGTGATCGTTGTGCTCATGTCTTTTAAAGCAGTCTTGAAGCTGTGTGCCGAGGAGCGGGGGCTCTAGATCTGACGGTGGGGCTTGCCAAAGGACTCTGCTTGGCCCCTGCCTTGCTGAGATAAAAAACTTTAGATTTAATTCACACAAAGTCCAGCGTTGTTTTTACTCCATGATCTGCATTTGAGGGCAATGCTTTTCTGGGGGGATGGGGGCCAGAGCTGCAGACACAGAGCGACTCTTGTGCTACCTGCCATCACCAGTTCTCTGTGTCAACAAAGACCAGAGGGGTAATCTGGCAAAGCTGAGGGGGGGCGCAGTGGGAATTTTGGCTTAGTGGGGTGGGCTGGAGGGGAAGGACAAGACCAGAGCCCAGGAGGCAGGGACTGGGGAAGGGCAGGAGGTGAAGGGTCCCGGCAGAGGAAAATGTGAGGGGGTCGCTCCCCCCTTGGCTCAGGCTGGTTACCCTGGGCAGCAGGGCAGCCACCGCAGGCAGCTTCTCCTGAGCTGCCACCACTGTTCTGCTTGGCCCGTGCGGCGGGGCTCGCCGTGTGCGCCCAGCTGCGTGGTCCTGCACCTTACCTCATGGCAGCCTTTCCTAAGGTCCCGTGGTGGGGTAAGTCACGCGTGGCCATTACCTAAACACAGCGCTCTGCCTGCTCTCCGTAGCTGGAAGAGGCAGGCGAAGCCTTGCTGTGGTCACCCAGTGCCTTGGGCTGCAGCCCTCCCCTCAAAGAGCCTGCAAGAGGGGAGCTACAGCCACCCACTCCCATCCCAGACATCTCCTGCGAGAGCCGCGCTCCGTGGGTTAACAGCGCAGCGATGTCAGAAATGTGTCGGAGCAGAATATGGGTTTTCTTTCGTGCAGAGTGGTGCTGCGGAGATAAAAGGCATGTTGCAGGAGAGGCTTGATTTGGGGATTTTGCAGTGCAGGTAAGAATGCTGAAAGCTCCGGGTGGTGGGGGCTGGTCTCCATCCCGTATTTTTCCTTGTAACTATGAGATATTTCTTTCCAGGAAGTGGAGTACAGATTCCCTTGTATCAAAACCCCATGGTATCTGCTGCAGCTTGAATTCTTCCCATGATGACTGGCAAGTTCTTCAAGACGAACTTTAGAGTTGGACTTTTTTATTTACCCGGCTCTGCTTTCAGTTCTCGGGACACACTTAGATATATGAACACTGACTTTGCTAGCAGCAAAATTTCAAAAGGTTGAAATAATGATTTAGGATGAACTGAAAAATTAAATGTTGGAAATTTCTGGCAAAAAAAAATTAAAAAAAAAAAAAAAAAAAAAAAAAAAAAAAGACATTCTTTGTCAAGCAAGATATTTGAGTCAGCCTGAAATGAGGTATTTCACTTGGACGCTGACCATTTGATATTGTAAAATTAGAAAAGAGAAATTTTTAATCAAAGTCCTTTCAGAGTTTTCACTTAGAAACACTTGAAATATGCCTCCTTGATTTTTTCCAGATTTTGTTGTTAAAACCAACCACTCCATGAAATTCCTGCAAATTGTTGTATTTTAAGAATACCCATTTAAATGACATGACCCACCTTTACCTACTCTGCCTTTCTATGGCTTCCCAAAGCCCCAGCCAGCGATCCTCAAATAATTAAATGCTCTCTGCAAACTAGGAGCTATACATCTGCAAGCCAAATTTCACCTGTAGGTGGTGGCCATTAAAGCTGAGGACAGAATCTGAGAGCCTAGGAGTTAATGAAGAGGAAGATGGGTTTTGGCACCAGTTTGGGAAAACATCTCCATCCAGCACCGGCCCATAGCATGTGCTTAGATGCAAGTATGCGCGTAAGTCCTATTTGGCACACGTTTGAAGTGCTTTCCTGAGTCAAGGCCTTCAGTTTCAACCTCCTAAAAAGTTTTGGCAAACCATGAAATGTGCTTAAAGACGAGAAATGAAAACACGTCGTAGTTGGCAATAACCTTTTAGTTGTGAGGGATGTTCGTTTTATAGGTCAAAGACATATGGGAAAAATTCATACATTTCCCAAATAACAATGCATAGCGTTGGGAACAATTTAATCTGAAACAGCAACACGGAGTTGGGTCATTAATGAATCTTGGATGCAGTCATCCACACGCTGCAAAACCCGTCTGCAACGGGGCTCCAGCTAGCTAAGGATGGATGCGCCCTGATGGCTCACCGAGTGAGATCCCACCTGCGCCTACAGGCTGGTGGCCCAACCCGTGACAACGAGCACAACGCAAGCACGGGTTGTCCAGGCACTTGGGGCTGAGCACCGACCACCTGCGTGTCCCTTGCACCTCATCCAAGCAGGTCCCCAGCCGCCAGCTCTTCCAGAGCCAAGATCCAGAGCTCCTCCAGAGCCATCCTGGCAGAGGCAGAGCCTGCGAGTGGGAAGTCACTCCGCTCCAGTGCTGCGAGCGCTCTGCAAAGACCTTGGCAGTGTCAGCTCAAGGGGAGCCAAAAACATGACAAGGGTGGACAGGCATAACGTGTGTGTGGGAGGTGCAGAGGTCGGTATGGAGACACGACTGCCTCCTCCGAAGAGAGGGAAGCTGAGCAGTGCCTGGACACGGTCCTCACAGGCTTCCTCCACTCCTTGTGGGAACCAAGCTCATCCCCCCTCCTCATCCCAGAAGGAGTGAAGCGTTGAGTCAGGGCAGGTTGCTCTCCATCACAGCGGATGGGGTTTTGGAAGGAGCCCATCGGAGCTCAGTGCTCTATCCTGCAAGATAATGGGAACATCCCAGCCAGCAGGACTTGGCTTGGGATTTTGACTGTGCAAAGGAAACCCCAGGCTCATGATTCGTTATCCCCCCCTGCTCGTCATTTGGCTCCGTTTCAGATCCAGCCTATAAAAGGCGGTGGAAAAATTATATGAAGGAGTTTGATTGCACGTCCACTGCATCGGTTGACCCCAGAGTGACAGGGCCCCATGGACCCTTTATTTTTATCCTGGGCTGGGATTGCTTTTCAGTTTTGCAAGAAAGTTGGAGGTTGGGGACTGTGTGACTTCCAGGACAGGATGCAAGCCCAGAGCAAAGAACCCACCCTCTGCCACTAGCCAAAATCCACAGCCTGATTTTCCTCCAGGTTCAATGGTATGTTTGTGTTGGTAGACCAGGCGGTCCTGGAGATCCTGGAAGAGATGATACATATGTGAGTGTGTTCCAGCCCCATTTCCAAGTGTGAAAGCCTGAGGAAGGTAGAGTGAGTATCACTCACAGCTCCGTTTCAGCTTCTGAGCCTTTTGAGCATGGCAGAGATCTCAAGCTCAACTGCTGCTGCTTTTGTTAGGGCATCATCTGGGAAAACTCTCCCTGAAGATCTGCCGTGGGCACCAGGAGACTATGTAGGGTAGATAAGGTGCAGGTGGTGTATGATTTTGCTGCTTTTATATTTATTCAACCCACTAGAGGAAGCAGCATGGTCCCACTTAGGTCCATCTGTAGCACTAGGAGGGAACTAGGCTTAGACCCTGCCTTGGACAATGCGAACTCTGTCCTTTTCCCAGTCTTCTTCCTCCCACCTCTCCTCCTCCTCTTCATTGCAGCTGTATCCACATGATGGCACCAACCCACGGGCACCGTCCTTCACGCTGAGCAAGGTTGGGCAGGTGAGGATGACCTCATCAGGGGAAATTCTCCTTAACAGCCCTGGCCAAGTGGGCTGGAAAAGCAAAGCCAGCTCGGCTGGGTATGACCCCTCCACTCGCGTTGGGTGGGAGATGCACACATTCCCTCCCGGCTGGGGGGCGGATTTATAGGTACTGCTGTTAGCAAGTTCATTGTTGGTTGTGACGGGCAGTTGCTCACCGTTATTATGATTATGTCTCACCAGGACATAAATAAAAACATCGTGCTATGCAGGGATTGCAGCAACTGCTGGGCAGTCACCCACAGCAGTTTGGTCCCTGGCCGGGCTGATGCAGGAGGATGTGCACCCCTAGCCTGAAGCTGCGGTAAGACATTGGAGAAGTTGAACCCCCTGGCTCAGAAATCACCCGCTGGTCTTGAGCTGTCCTGTTTCAGTGTGATGGATGGGAGCTGAGACCCAGCTGAAACCACCAAACGTGCTTTTAACCGTGACCCCGCTGTGGGATGTGAACCTGCAGCCCCAGGGCAGAAAGTGCATTCAGCTCCAGGAAGGGTCAGGTTGTCCCAGTGGGATTTTCACAAGCAGCTGTGAACAGCAGCTCCTCACTTTCAGCAGAACGTGAGCACCCAAATCCCTCAACCTCTTTCGAATCTGGCTGTCTAAATTGCCTCCTCCTTGCGTGGCAGGAGCCAATTTCTTTCCCCGTGCCAGCTGAGCTCCGAAACTTCCCTCGGGACAGGCAGGTGCTGTCAGATGGGCAGGTGGGAGCCACCGCTGGAAAAGTGCAATGAGGGAGTGCGGGATTTGTAAAGCTGAACCTCTGGGGAGACGCAGAGCTGTCCGCAGCAGCGGGGGGCAGAGGGGCTTTGCAGCAAGCGCCGTTCCTCTCCGGGACACAGTTTCCCAAGGAGAAACACAGATGCTTTGCACTTTGGCTCGTGCAGTTTGGTTTGCTCTTTGACACGGAGCTTTAGCTGGACTCTAGGATACAAAGAAGCGCAAGCAGCAAACCTGCACAGCCAGCTGCGTTTTCTGCTTTTCTTCCTTGTTTTCTCTTCAAAGCGAAGAAAGCACTTGCGTTTCTGACAGCAGGGTTTGGTTTTGCACTTTCCAGCACCCAGCACGTCCAACGGGGCACTGATGCTGTGGCAACACGGGTGGTAGAGCCATTCAAACCGGGCGGTGTCACGTCTCTGCCACCGTTGTTTTTCTAGCAGTCCTGGCTGGCACTTTGTAAATCGGAGCACGGGCAGGATACTGGCCAAAGCTGCCCAAATAGCTTGAGGCTTGGGGTAGTAAGGAACTGCCCTCTGCTTCTGGGGAATGAAATAACCCTCTTGTTAAAGGGAACGGTGAGGTTGGGGGGGTGAGGAGTGGGGGGAGTCAACTTGGTGGTACTAAATGAAAATTTATGGCTCAGCTCTTTGAGGAGGAAGGTAGAGGGAGGCAATGGTTTTGTTTAGAAGTGAAATCATCGGCTTCAAGCCTGACCTTTGGCTTCTCCTGACCCCAATACTAATGAAGGGGAAAGGGTCTGGTCATATAAACATGTCACAGCATGAGGTTCAGTGCAGTAAGATCTGATTACAGCCCAGCAGAGCTGTACCAGAGGTAGCCGTTCCCAGCCTGTGCTGTGGTGCTGGGGCTGGACTCCCCCCATCCTGCCTCGAGTGGCTGCCCCTAGCAGGGCTGGGGATGGTCTGCAGCCTTCTTTCAGAGAGCTTTTTGCCTTTACCTGTCATGCTCTTCCTCACCTAATACCCTAACATCATCCATTGTGGGGAGGGCTGGGATGCAGCCAGAGGAGACCCCATGCACCACATGGCGCAGGACGGGAGCTGGAGGGTAGGGCAGGGACATATCCACCGAAGGCTTCGGTCCCACTCATCCCAGATGGTTGTGGAGGTGTGCAGAGTGAGAACTCTGCAGATCTGATGGACATTTTGAGGAATTTCTTGCAAAGAACTAGCAGGAAAGAGCAGTTTTTAATAACATAAACTATCTTCTCACTGCTTCAGTGGGAATACGTTGCTCCTGCAGCGTTTGCAACAAAAATATTGGCATTGTTGATGTAATTCTATTTTAATGCGGCATTAAAAATATGGGCTTACAAAAGCAATGCTGAGGTCCCGGTGCAGAGAAGCAGAGTTTAGCTTGAATGAAATGTATAACTTGAGGTATACGGAATGTGGGTCTGAGCTGACTCCTGAATGAACCATCCTCTCCACGCTGAGGTATTTACGTGTGGTCCATAAGAGCAGGCAGGGCTTAGCTTACCTTCCTTTCTGTACTGCATGTTAATCCTCTTCCTTCGCACTCGTGGTTCCTTTCTTGTGGCTGTGGAAGTTGGTGCTCACTGTTGTTTCTCCAGAAGGGACAAATCTCATCCCATCTCAGCCAACTGCCAGAATGTGAGAAGGCTGGGGCTCAAGATTTGATAGATATTTCTTTTTTTTTGCTGGCTTTTGGATGGTACATGTTCCCCCAGTAGCTGAGGTTGTCCTTGCACCTGGATGAGACAAAGATGCTCTGTGGTGGTGACCGGTGACTGAAGCTCAAGCCCAGACCCCAGTGTGAGCAGGCCATGGACCACCAGGCATCCCCAGCTGTTCCAGTGCACCCAGAGAAGCACGGTGGTGGCGTGGGGCACCATACCTGGGTGTAGCTGATGGTGATGATGTAGCCCCATTGCTGCTGAGCGAGGGGTCACAGGAAGATCTGCCTGTGGGGAGAGCAAGCCAGGTAATAACATCTCTCCAGCCAACTCCTCTGATTTACTGTATCCCAGGAAAAAAACCAAAAAACAAAAACCAAAACAAAAAGAAAAAGAAAATCAATTGGAAGGAAATCAGCTTCACTCCATGATCAAGATGTTAAAAATCGAGTGCTGGCACAAACTTACCCACCTCTCTCTGGGGTGGGGCTGCAAATAGCATTCCTATATATATATATATATATATATATAGGAATATATATATATAGCTCAGCCAGCTCCTCACGCCATGAGTAAGGAAGCAAAGAGCTGTTGGAAGACAGGGGTCAAGGTCAAAAAACCCAGCGGTGCAGGTGCCGGAGCTGAGCCCTGGTGCCAGACCCCGGTGGGATGGAGCATGGTGGCTCGAGTCCCGACCTCCCGTGGCGCTCTGCGAGCTGCTGTCTCGCGCATCGCCCAGCCCGTGCCAGCTGGTCCCTCGCCCAGTTCCTGCTGAGTTTCCACCAGATCACTAATTTGGGAAAGCAAGCTGCAGTCTGGCAGGCCGCTCTTGAAAGAGGTTTCTGAAATAGGGGATGTTAGGAAATTTCATTACGTATCTTGCGGCCATGTGCAAAACAGGAATGTTTTTTTCCAATAACTACCCGGACAACTGAAAGACGTGATGAACTGTGAATGACCCACTGAGCCCATTGTTTCTAGTAGCTGGTGAAAAACCCACAGCGACCAAGGCAGGGATGTCCGACCCGGGTTGGAAACAATGCTGCTTGAAGTGGTGGTGCGAAGCTGGGGGGGAGAGTCCCCTTCAGCAGCGTGACTTGCTACAGGGGGAGGGCATGACACTGACAATAAGGAAAAACCCAGAGCAAACCAGGCATGTCCCCAGCCTCAAACTACCTTTGCACGAGAGCAGATCTACGCCAGCGTGCCATGCGTCGAGCGCGGTGTGAGCACACCAGCGTTGCAAAGGCTCAGCTGGAAGCACATGCTCTGGCCGTCTTCATCACCCAGGCTGGAGCGCGGCGAAGGGAGGCTAACCCTTTTGTAAGTGTTGGCTGGAGGAAATATGACTTATCTTAAAGAAATGAATCATGTTTCAGCAAATGCTTCCTGCAGAAATATTTTTCTCACAGCCTTTGTTTCGGGTTTTGGCAGATCTGGAGTTGCTGGCGTTCGCAAAAGCTGTCCCTCCCGCCCACTGTTCCTGGGGCTTGAATAGGAAATAAGAAATAAAAGCAGAGGGTACGTGGAAGGCGAAATCCATCACCGCTTCTGCTCCGCGCTGCAGCAGGATATGAAGCTTAAAGGCAAATTTCAGAGGAGATCCCCTGATAAAGCCAAGGAACGCTGCGTGCTTGGCTGCTCTTGCAAACATACCTGCGCCGGGCAGTCAGCTTGCAAATCTGCCCTTGTGGTCTGGTACAAATCCCTGTCAGGTGCTGAGGTTCGCTGGAAACCAGCCCCTGGTTCCTTCCTTCTTCCCTGCAAACCAGCATTCTGGGAGGGGGAAAGGGGGGTATCTCCTCTTTGCATCTTAGAAAATGCGCGGTTCCACCCCAGGAGAAAAAAAACAACCCCAAAACCGAAAAAAAACCCAAACCCCCAAACCAAAACAAACCCCAAAAAATCCCAGAAAGAAAAAACTGTGTTTTGACTTGCAGATGTGTCCCTAGCTCCTTGTTTCCCTCTGCAAAGGCTTTGACAGCGCTCCTGTCTGCCTGCAGGGAGAGAGCACCATTTGCAAACGTCCTCCTCCGGGATCACAGTTCAGGAGGGGTGGGAGGAAAAAGCCCTTCTTGATTCTGGAGAACTTCAAGGTTTTTTTTTCTTCCCAACAGTAAGGAATTTTTCATGGGAAGGCAATTTCATTCTGCTGCCTGGTAGGCTTACTGATCATTTCAAAATAGACCCCCGGGGGAATAAGGACTTTAAAAGCTCCATTTGCTCCCAGTTATTTTACACAGTAACCCAAGCTGAAGTGAAAGATCTTTATTTAAATATGAATTAAGCTCCAACCTAACTCTTTACTGCGTTATTTTCCTTTGAGGTTTACTTTGATATTATTTCAAAGTCTTGAAGCTAACAAAATGCTGGCCAATATTTAAAGTGACAGGAGAGTTCTGGAAAAAGATTTAGGAGGCAACTAAAGTCTTTCAGTGCAGGGCTCTGAAACAAGACAGGAAATCATAAAAGGGCTGAGTGCACTTTACCATGCTCAAAACAAATTCTGAGACTACAAAGGCGAGTGGAATGGCATCGAAACCACACAAAGCATCGAGATACAGCTCAAAAACCTACGTTGGCTTGAAGTATTCCATTAAAACATGGGTGAAGTGCTGGTATTGTAGGGCATTTGCTTCTTCTTGGGGTGACCAGCTTATGGTTCCTGATTTGGTGCTAGAAGGGGGGAAAGGGTTAAAGGTGAGACAGAAACTGGCCGGTTTTAATGCCTTGTGAAGAGAGCTTGCCCGAGTGAGGAAGGGGTGGGCTGTGGAGGAGGGTATCCTGCCAGGTTGACATCTCCTTTTGCCTTTGGTGGCTCCGGGATGTCCATCTGCTGCTGAAGCAGCTGCTGCAGGGGTTTTGCCTGCCTGGAGAAGATGGAGAAGGGCCCGAAGGGTCTGCTCCTCCCAAACCACTGCGCATGTTGCCCAGCCAGGTGGGGCTCAGCACCCAGCCCCAGGAAAACACTGGTGAAGCTTTCTTGGGGTGGTGGGCATTGCTTCTTGGTATCTGTAGTTGCAACCTCTCCTCTCAGCGAGCGCTTTGAAAGGGATCTCCAAACTCCAGGCATCCAGAAGTCATCCGTGGCTTTTGAGATCCACATCTGGATGAATCCAGCAGTGAACAGAGCCCTCATTCAAAATACGAGGGTTGTGCCCTACGGGGGATGACTACCTTCAATGCTTTGCTCCTCAAGCCTGGCCAGGTGACACACAAGATTAGTTTCAGCAAAAATCTTTCGCATCACTTGTGATTTCTGGGTACAATTTTTATCGTTACGTTTAACCCTGATAAAGGCCACTTTGTCACTATGCTTCGTAACAGCGGTAAGTAGAAGATGTCTCATTGTCCTGATCATACAGCTGGCTGCGTGTAGGTGCCCTGAAGGCTCAGGGGCTCCCTCCTCTCCCAGGTTTGGGTGGGATGCAAGCTCCCCTAGCCGAGGGCTCAGCGCTGAGACGATGCTGACCAACAGAGACCTCTCTTTGCTGTCACACTTCCAGGGGGGCTGAATTCACCATCCCAGGAATGGTGCCTGGGTGGTCCCAGCCAAAGCGAGGGCTCCAAGTTTACAAGCATCACTGGGAAAAATTTTCAGTGCTTCCCCCTTCCCCAATCCCTCCTTGCTGTCAGCATCCCCCAGTTGCATGAAAAGGGGGTGGCTTTGGGGGAGGCCAGGGAGAAAGGAGATCCCAAGGGGTGGGAATTGGGGTTTGGATTTGTTCATTTTAGGGTGGGAGTTTTTAATTATTCTTTTTCATTTGGTCTGTATCAAGGACTCTAGCTGAAAATGTGAGTGGCAGCTGAAGACTTCCCCCACCACCTACCCCCCCCAGCCCACCCCTTTTGAAAATAGAGGGGGTTGTTAAGTAGAGCTGGAATTGAGTAAAAAAACCCTAAAAAATATAAAGGTATCAGTATGCTTTACATCACCACCTCAGTGCCTGGCTTCTTTTCAGTGAATATTTTGCTTTGTTAGCTGGCCCCTGCACAAAATAACGTACACTGGGTGCTTTCTGTAGCCTTTCATGCATGCAGAGACTAAACGGTCCAGGACCAGTATTTAGCCAGGCTCCGCACGCGCTGCCACGGAGGAGCGACCCTGTTGTAGAGAGCCATCGCTTGCGGCTGAGCCTGCTGCATTAAGGGCTTTTTTTGTTGCATTCTCTTTTGCACAAGAGTCTGTCCCTGCCCTTGGGCACATCTCGTCATCTCTCACAGGGCACTGGGGTTTCATGCAGGGGTGGGATTGGGAAGGATGCATTTAATCCCCTTGGGAATTAGGGTGAACAGTGTGATACATGCTATTGTATTATTATTATTGTTATATAAAACTCCTACGTATGAAGAAGAAAAGCAAATATATCTGTGTTATGTCCTGTGCATGACAACACAGCTGCTGTTTTAGGGTCTGAGTCTCACCTTTTTCTTCATCTTCTTCCTAACTGACCCACATCACTGGCTGCGGGCTGCAGCTCGTGCGAGATGAACTCGCACAAGATGAATTCAGCCTTTTCAGCAGCTGATTGAAACGCGTGTCTTTCTATTCATCAATTCAAATGTTTGTTGGTTTTTGGGTTTTTTTTTCTGTTAAAAATCTGTTATCCAGAGAATTTACAGCTCTCAAATTGTCAGGAGTTTTGGGAGTGTTTGGTAGCCTTAGTGCTCCCCTCAGGAACTGAAACCACTCATCTGAGCCCCAGGGCACGGCTGTTTGCTGGCTGGCCCTGAACAGCTTTTACAGTTACTACTTTTTCTGCCTGGAAAAAAAATAAAATATGGCATAGCATACCTCTGGGCTCCAAATTTACCTCTCTCAGGTCATTCACCCACACATTCACATTCACCTGGGCTAACCCCCAGAATTCATGGAAGAGGTACCCATGAGTGCTGGTGAGCATTTATTTTCACTAGTCGTTGCTAGTGCACTTTGCAGAGAGAGAGGTCAAATGTTTTGATCCATGGTGACAGGTCCCTGAATGCATGGTGTGGGAGTGTGGGGTTCAGCAGCTCTGAGAGCCTGTGTAGCATGAAGGCAGGCAGATAACAGCTATGGTGGCAACTGCTTGGGAAGGTCTGACCATCTCCTCCTGGTCCTGGTCATGTCCTGGGAGAGCGGAGCTGCACAACAGGCTCTTCTGACAAGCCTTTAATAAAGCTAAAGTTGAATTTAGGTGGTCAGGCTTGGAAAAATGTCATTCCTTATGGTGAAATCAGTTTGGCGCAATCTGGAGCATCGTTAAAGATTCACAAAGTTGCACTAACTAACGCATGAGCGCGCATACCCTGGGGAAAAAGGGATAATCCCGTTCGCTGTGTGACATGCTGCATCTTGTGACATCTGTTAAGTTCACCTTCTTAAATGGCATTTTTGGCTCTGCTGGTACCAAAAGCCCAGACTGAGATGTCATTTACTTTTAAGAAAGTAAGAGCTTCTAATGGATGTGATGTATTTCACTCTATGCAACTGCACTTGTTTTAAAATAAACATTTGATGTTCAAGCTCTGAAACCTCTCGGGCAATTAATGCATCTGATACACACATGTATGTTCTTGATTTGGCATGCTAAAATGTTTTTCTCTGAAGTTAGTTTAGATGGAATGATATGATTTATTTTTTAATGGCTCTAGACACCACAGCATTGCTTCCACCCCCCGCCCCCCGAGTCAATTATCCTTCATCATCTTTTCTCCCCCCTCTCTCCCAGTACATCACTCCCTGCCAATTTCTGAGCAGATCTTTCTTACAAAGATCTGGTTTGCCTCTTGCTTTGCAAAGTTGATAATCCCGACGATGAGTGCTGAGGCTCCCAAACTGCCTGTGCCTTAGACCTGCCCTTTAATCAATCTCTCTCTGTCACCTCGCTGTTGCAGCACAGATGCTCTCAAGCTAACTGATGATGTTAATCCAGCAAGGAAAGGGTGTAAGAGCAAAAGGTCATTTGGGATAATTTAGACCCATGTTTCCAGATCCACCATGATTGTTCTTTAAAGGAATTTGAAAAACTGTTGGGTTTTTTGTTTGGTTGTTTGTTGTTTTTGTTTTTGGGTTTGTTTTTTTTTTTCAGCCTGAATTCTTTTTAAACATGTTATGTATGACCTGGAAATTAAAGCCTGGCTTCAGTGTGTCTGATGGGGACCAAGTGTCTGATGGGGCTCTGCAAGGCAATGGAGGAAGGTGAGTGAGCACTAGCAAAGCCCACCAGTGTTTGCTCGCAGGGCGGAAGGCAAGAGGGAAGGAGGAGCAGATCAGTGGCTCCGGGTGACCCTTTCTGCAGTGCAGCTGGCTGTTGCGGGTTATGCATCTCTTCTGGGCACTATATGCAAAGGCCTCTCTGGGTCGTGGGCACAGCTTTTCCATCATGGTGTGCTCGTGCAGCGCCTTGCACAGCAGCGTGCAGCCCCTCTTCTCGTTGAGAAGCGCTTGCTCTTAGCATTCCTACCAGCAAGCGTGAGGGAGACCAACTCGTTACTCTAGATGAAGGCAAGGGTGCTGACTGGCGGGTCTGATGCATACTGAGGTGTGTTGGATTTTGCTTAATAAAGGCTCTGCTGACAGCAGAAGCTACTCGGGTGGTGCATTGGAGGCCACGGTGCTGAAGAAGTGCATGCCCCCCTGCAGCATCTGCAGCCCGAGCAAAACTGCTTTGCCAGGGTGCGAGTAAATCATCAACTACTCCTGGTACATGCAGGCAGACATCAGCCCGGACAAGTGATGCTCATACCTTCTGCACCCCATCGCTCACTACCTGGGAAACAGCTTTTAGCCAAACCAGTGAGTGCTGAAACATTGCGGGGTGCAAGGAAGCGGCTCAGCTTCTGCTCGGAGCCGTGCAGGCAAGAATGTAAATCTCACACCCGCGGTAGCTGCATGACATCTTTATTTTTATTGGCAAGAGAAGCAGTATACACAGCGACATTGCAGTCTCTTAGCTCGTTAAAAATATCTCAATAAATAAAACAAATAAGCAACATATACACTAGAACAGAAAATGAAAAAAAAAAAAGGGGGGGGGAAGAGGGGGAGCGGTAGCAAATCATGGAGCAATAAGGAAGAGGCGGTAGAGTGTGGAGGGCAGTTTGTAATCCAGGCTGTACTTGAAACAAATCATGCAGGGAGCTGGGGACATGGTGGGCTTTTTTCTTCTTTTTTTTTTTTTTTTTTTTTTTTTTTTCTGAGAGCCTTGGTCCAGTTTTGACGTTACTCTACAAGAAATCAGGTTTTGAGCTTTAAAAAATAGACACACACACACACACACACAAAGAATTACAGCTAAGGGGAAGCAAAATCCGAACCCAAAGATTTCTCATAAATGTATTCCTGAATTAAGATTTTTTCAGAAAAAAAAATAAAAATCAGAAATAAAACCAAACACACAGACAGACAGACACAAAACCCAACAATAACGAACAACCAGGAATGTTGCTTCTCTTTTCTCTTTGGTCAGTCGCTTGGGGAGAGATGTTGCAAAGTTTCAGACCGTTAGCTTTGGTGCTGTTTTCTGCTCAGTCTAAGTGCTCCGCAAGAGTTCAGAGCGAGGGAGGTCAAGAGGGGTCTTTTGGACCAGTTTACTTGAGGTTGTTAAGGTTTCAGAAGCTACAAACTTGGATATATCCCAATTCCACTTCAGTCTCAGACACTGGACAGTCTGGAGAGAAGAGAAGAAAAAAAAAATTAAGAAAAGAAAAATAAATACACTGAATACAGGACATCCTTCTGAGATATCT
>JAVJGJ010000061.1:6644952-6666742 GCA_035590215.1 Microhierax caerulescens
TTTTTAAGGTTTCATAAGCTAAAAACTTGTATATATCCCAATTCAACTTAAGTATAATAACTGGAAAGTCTGGAGAGAATAAAAAAAAAAAAAAAAAAAAGAAAGAAAGAAAAGAAAGATAAATACATCAAATACAGGACATCTTTCTGAGATATGTTTGGTAAGTTCTTTACAGCCACTTAAGCAAGTGAAACAGGGAGATGGGATGCTCAGGCATCCAAGATGGGCTTTAGAGACCCCATCCACAGTGGCTCCTTCTGTAAAATCAGGCAAACCCTGCTGAAACTGAATATGTTTTCCGTCCATCCTGGGGTAACACGTTTATGCAATATCAAAGCACATCCAAAACCAGCAACAACAACAAAAAATCAGCTTAAACTTAAGAATTCCTTTGACTTTTGGATGTATAGCCTAAGTCCAGAGGCTGGTAATGTCACAGCCTTTTTTTGCATTGTGCTGCGAACGATAAATTGATAGGCAGGAGCAATGCAACCATTGAAAAGTCCATATGCTGACAGCAGCATCTCCAGCCCTGAGGAGTTGTGCTAAATGCCTGTTTCCCATGCGGTTCCTGGTGGCCCAGCCCTGCATATCGGCTCTCCTCCGCCCCATTTATCGGGACGTGACAAGATTCAGCAACATGTTGGGGAGCACTGTCGCCTGCGGGGTTTGCTCTGATCTGCAACAACCTGCTGCTGCTCATTTGTGGGCTGGTGAGACAAACTCTGTGACCCAACAGTGCCCATGGGAGATCCAATCTAACCTGGGGGAGGGATGGCTCTGCAGGCACGATGCTGTTTCTGCCTTCAGAAAGCCACCTCAGCTCATATATCAAAAAGCAGATATAATTATTTCCTCCCACTAAGGAAAGCTTCCATTTAGCTTATTTCCTTTCCTTTCCTTCTCGAAGTTATTAATTATCTAATTACAACCACATTCTGCAGATGAGCTCGGGGCTTGACAAGCTGCCCAGGACCACTTAGAAAAGCTGAACTGCTGGGTGTGTGCGAGCGGCGGTGGCTCGTGTACGCGCACGTCTGACAGATGAGAGGCTGGCTCTTCCCTAATGCCAGCGTTGCTGCAGCCCTAGCCTGGGAGGGACTCAGGCAAGGAAAATAAAATGCAGGGAGGCGGGGGGAGGAAGACATCATTTTTTTTTTTTTTTTTTAATTATTTTCCCCAGGAAGCAGAAGGGGTGGAGGATGCTCACTGCCAGCTAGACAAGGTATCGCTGTGCCCTGTTCATCTCTGAACCCAGCTGCCGTGTAAAAGAAGGTGAAACCAGGTAGAAAGCAAAACTGAGATGATCTATTTCCACTGATTTTTTTTAAATCCCAGCCAAGACCGCAGAGGTCAGCACAAAGCTGCTCTTAGAGCAAAGCTAGTGATTTGCAAGCCAAGGTCTTTAACCCTGGGTAAGATGCTCTGCTCTGGCTGATGCTGCTGGTCTCATTGTCACTGGAGTTTTTTGTAGTTTCCAGGAGCTCTTTTGGCTCCGGCCAACTGGAAAAATGGAATTTCACAGCATCTCAGTGCTAACTTTGCTTCCACGTTACAATGAGGTGAATGAGTGTGGTCTACCCTGTGGACAGCAGCGCTGCTGTGGCCCAGGGCTCCGGCATGGCTCTGCCAGGTCCCCTGCCATGCTCCCAGGGCTTAACCCCTCCTTTCCCGTCCCACACAGGGCACTAGGACCAGGGTCACGGCAGGCAGATGTGGCTGCTGCTCAACCATCGCTTGGTTAACACCTGGTTATCAGCCCTGCCATGACCAGGTGATCTGGTAAGCCATTTCCACTGCTGTTTTCTGTGCTCGTCCACCACATGTGAAAGCAGCGTGCCTCAGCTGATGGAGCAATATTATGACCAGATACAGAGGTCACCCAAAGGGAGATGCTATATCTGGCCATGAAGGGGCTATTCTCCCCATCTTGACATGTATTTGTGTTTCAGTTCATGTCTTGTAACATTTTGCTGCTTGTTCTTACCACATATTCCATATAAGATCCCCATCAAAGTGTAAAACCCGCTAATCTGCAGAGCCAATCTGTCAGCACGACAGAAGGAAAGAAGTACACAAGATGAGAAACCTGTTCCATCCGTTTCTTCTTCTCTGGACCTTTGGGATGTTGGATGTTGACTGTTTTTTGAACATCTGGCTCCAAATGGAAATTTTAAAACCACATAAATGGTAACGGGAGGTGGGCATCTGCTTGTTGCATGAGGGACAGGCTTGGGTGGTGGGATGTGTGGAAACATGTCCACTGCAGGCAGAGAAGTGACGATGAGATGTGTGATGTCTGCACCCAACCAGTTCCCCCTCACTGACCCTCTCCAGGTCACTCAAACAGAGGACTACTGTACTAAAAAACCCAAAACGGCTAGCATCCCACACGCAGCATAAGGTGAGGAGAGAGTTCAGCAGCTTCTCAGTTTGCTTAAGAGTGCCATTAATTGTACTCTGATTCTGCCTTGTGATCCTCATCTTAGAAACCTGGTCCTCGCTCGCTGTAATTTGGGTCTTGCAGGGTGAAGGAGGATCAGCTCCTGGCTGAGGAAGAAGGATAACACCCCCAAAAACCTGCGGGCTGGTCTTTCCTCCCTTCCTAGCCAGTGCTGCCACACCGCTGCTGCAGACTCTTCATGGTGGCTGCCTCCTCCTGCCCCTTGTTTCTGCAAAGCCCATCTTGACGTGTCCCAGTAAGCCCAGTGCCTTGTGCCTGGGCTCCCAGGAGAGCTGGCTCCGATCACCAGAAGGGGAAGCACAGCCCCGCTTGCCTTCAGGAGCTATAAAATGAGTCTACGGGGCCCTTCTGGCTCTTTCCCCTCTTAAATTATGGAGAGGTTTCCCACAGCGGTTTTGTGCTCTATCGGACCTTCCCCAGGTCGTGCTTCATGTTTCTAATCCTTTGATCCCAGAGGCGCTCGGAAAGGTCTTTGTCAAAGCCTGCCAAGGCAGTCGGCTGGCGGCTGCTCCTGTGGCACCCCTCGGCTCTGGTCCCACGAGCCGGACCACCGAGGGTCCCTAACGCTCCTGCGGGCAGGGCTGCAGGCTTCCTGCGGCCGCTGAACGGCGAGGGATGGACCTACGGGACTTATCGTTAAAAGAAGCAGCAAATCCCGTAGCAGATTTCACAAGGAGGGGGCAGAATTTCTTCCTGGCTTTAAGGTGACGTGGTAGCACAGCAGGACTTTGCAGAGCTTGGGTTTAATCCCAGCTCAGGCACAGGTTTGCTATGTTCACCCCTGCATGTGCCTCAGTTTCCCTGGTTGGGAAATCGCAGCACATCCTTTTGTCTCTCCCAGTGCTTGTGGTTTCTAATCAACCGGTGCCCATAAGGCACCTTATGATTCCCCAAGCTATAGCTGAAGGGTATAATACTATAATATAATGGTGCATGATTATAGTGCTGGGACCGAGAGATGATAGCTCCTTGCTGAACATAGTTTCCAGGTGTTTCTCTTACGCTGCAGCTTGTAACACGGAGTATAGCTGTTACGCGTTGCTGTATCGCAGACCTAACGCAGTTTCCTCTGTACAGTGCGTTGAGGACTCGCTGCTCTGTTTGCTCCTTGCTTTAGGAATATTTCCCAGCCACATAAGGAGCATTCCCCAGCCCAAGAGCACAGCCCAGAAACCAGAGCTGAGAGCTGCTGGCTTGATATAAGGTGGCAGCAAGAGCACAGCCCTGGTTGCAGGAAACTTTGCAACAGGTCCCCAAGGTCTTTGCTTATATAGGATTAGGGCGGTTTGGGTTACAAAGGGATTGATATCATTTCCATAACATGACCAAGAGTGCAAAGGAAATAGGAAATGCAGCAAAAGTGTTTGAGTTTGTTTGTTGGGGTTTGTTTTGGTGGGTTTTTTTTTTTGGGGGGGTTGTGTTGTTTGTTTTGGGTTTGTTTTTTTTTAAGGATGATTTTTCAACTTCTTTTCAAGTTGGGAATGTAAAAAAATGGTTCTGCTCCTGGGGCCCAGCCTTTCTCCCTCCAGGTGGGTTTTGGCCAGCCAAAATCCACACCAGAAAGGTGCTGGCCCACTTCCTTGCCTTGTGTTCGGGGCTGGGGACAGGGTCAGGCAGCGAGCGGGGGGATAAGGGGGGTGAGCGGCAAGGTGGTGCAGCACACACCAGCTGTTCACCCCGCACCACCCGGTACTGATTGCGGCAGTCACCAAATGAGTTTATAGATGGTTTCCTCCCCCGTTCCCCTTCAGCTTGAGGAAGTAAAAACCAGCATGGGTCAAAGCTGAGACCCCAGCCCCATTCCATGGGTTGGTGCAGGGCATGCTGCTCGTGGGCTGACGATGCTGCCTTCAGGCACCTCCGGAGGGGATGTGGTTTCTGACCAAGCATCCTTGCTGAAAGGACTTTGAATTGCAAGAACAAATCTCTTTTTGTGGCACTTTACAAGTGGCAGCGGTGGGCATGCCCCTCGCTGACCCCACGTGTGGCTGCCCCAGAGCTCCCAGCCCGCGTTGGCTCGGCAGCTCTGCTGCCTTCGGCACCATCCCCGCTGCCTTGTTTTGCCTCCTTTGAAGTCTCTCTCCCCAGACTGCGCCTGCTTTTTAAGCACCCCCACAACATTCATTTTAATGGGATGTTAAATTCCAGGGTTGTTTTATTTTTTGCAGGCTGGGGGGGCTGGGAGGGGGGGCAGCATCGCTGTGAGCGGTGGGGCTGCCGGGGGTGAGGAGGCAGGGTGTAAGCAGAGCCAGCAGCATGGCTGGGCACGGGTGACAGAGGAGCTCTGTGATCTTCCTCCCTGGCAAACAAACACACACTGGGGATGCAAATGTTAAACCAACCCATGAGAAAGCGCCAAACAAACTTAGCTGGAGTTTCCTATCGCCACGGTCTCAAAACTCATCCTTCCAAACTGGGAATAACCAGAAAGGATTAATGTAAGGAAATGTACAAGAAAAGCCTACTTCGGCTATCACCGGTCCTTATCTGTGCTGTTAATTAAGGCTTTATTGTGCTAGATGCTGCAAAACAGCTGGTAAGGTGTTACGGGCATGCTGTAGGGTGAATGGGGTAAAAGTTGCCTGTTGACTTGGGTCTGCTTGGAGGTAACACCTGAGGAATATGGGGCAGAGCGAGCATGTCAGGCATTGACCTCTCCAGTTGTTACCCAGTGTGTACCTTCAGGGCTGGAGAGCCTCTATATATTTATCGAGAGGAGGAAAATGTGATGTAGATGAGTTATTCTGGAATAGTCCAACCACCGGGCTGCAGCAATGCTGGGATACAACACAAAAGGGGACACTCCTGCTTTAGAAAAATCAATAAAATGTTTCAGTCGGCGCTAAGTAGCAGCTGCCCTTAATATTTTTTTCAGAATAAATAAATGCGGCTAGTTTGGTTATTGCATTATGTCATACCCCCGGTACGCCCGCCTGCCGCACCAGCGCTGCGTGCATCCTGCCCCGTAGGCACGGGGCTGGGGACAAACAACAGCGAACAATGCAAAACGTGACTTGGGGGTGCACGTGTCGGCCCCCGTGCCTTCGGAGAGAAAAGGTCAGCATGGGCTGGCGTGAACTTTTGAAATGCCAAAGCAAGCAATTCCAGAAATCGGGCTGTTCTTTTTTTGATTAGGAAATGCCAAGCTGAAGGGGAGGACAAATCTCAGTGTCTTGACTCTTAGGCCAGAAAGTCTGGATTTGGATTGCTTCTGGCCAAGAGAGCTCTGCCTGGCCTGGCTACCGGGACAGCAGGCTGGATGCAACCCGTGGCAGGCGACCTGGGCTCCTGCGAGCATCCCGTGCTCCTCTCTCCCCACCTCCGTCACCCAACTCAATGCCAGATTTGCCAGCCAAGGGGACTGTCATTAAGACCTACGTGGCAACTTGAAGTGCAGAGGCCCGAGATACCCAGGAGGCTCTTGCTGGGGACAGAGAAATCACCTAATCTGGCAGAGGTTGTTACCACCGTGGGCAGGGTCCCTACACCAGGTGCTCAACAGCCAAATGCCCTCAGTTCACCCTTAACTTTGCTCATCCCTCCGCTCATTCCTGGGTGAGCCAGGGACCATCGCTCCCAGCTGCCTTGGGAACAACTGCTTTAAAAAAAACATATGGCAAATCTCGATGGAATATCCATGGTCAGGTCTGTACGCTTTGCCTTCCAGCCTCCTGTGTTTTGTTTTGGGGTTTTTTTGTTTTTTGGTTTTTTTTTTTTAATCTGCTCAAAACCTTCTGAAACTTACGCCACTTGAGCTGAAAAATTTCCATGCCCAACGGTCATTCCTCTTTCTGGTCATTGTTTTTGTTTTCTGGAGCCTGGGTAAAAACGGTCCAGCTGTTTCGGAGCACGGGGAGAGTGGAAAAGAGCCGAGCTCCAAAAATGCTGGAGGCTTCCCCGTGACCGTGTGCTGGAGGCTGGGACGGCAGCGGGTGGAAAGCTGAGAGGCAGCGTGCAGATCGCCCGGCTTGCAAACTGGACCTGGAGGAAATGAAGTTTGTTTTGACCTAGTTCTGAGCCTCCCAAAATCGCCTTCCAGCTACGCATGGGCTGGGTGTTTCTGTGAGCCGTACGAAGCAGACCTAAGGCAGGAAGCACAGCAAGTTATTCTGGCTCGGCTTTTACCACGGCGCCGTTGAACTTGCGGCCACCGCGAAGCAGCAGAGATGTGCTAGGGTGGAGGTGAGGTGGGGGATGCCGGGAGTGGGCTTGGAGCTGGACTCTGAGCAAGTTGGGATGTACATAGGCGAAATTTGCCACCTAGATTAGGTGACTTGTGTTCCCAGCAGAGTGCCTGGGCAGACTTTAGGAAACCAGCATGGTTCCTTAACCCTGGGAGGTGGGATGCTTCTTGCCTTCCTGCTGCCTGCAGGAGCACCTGGTGTCACGTCGCAAGCTGAAGTTAAGGTATTAAGGTATGCACACGCAGCCTTGCCTCCCTCCTGCCGTGCTCACACCCCCCCTGAGCCCTCCTCCGAAGGAGCCTCTTCACTTGATGCTCTCCCCTCTCTGCCTGCTTCACCTGCACAAAACCAGAGCAATTTCTCCACAGCTGAAGGCTGCCCTGCCTGTTCCTCGAGTTTGTAGAGAAGCTTTTGCTCTGCCAGTCAAACCTAGATGTCAGAAAGAGTCGTCAGAATGACAACCAGAGGAATTTTTCAAAGGCTTTTCAATTCTGCAATTCCTGTGCTGAAATACCAACTTGCATCAAAAAGCTAAAACCCAAACTAAAGCACATGGAGAATTTCAGCTGAATTGGTTAAATCTTTAGGTGTGATTGTGAAAACAGTCTTTGTTCTGTTTAAGGGTGGGAAGATGCTATCTGCACATTTTGCTTGTATTTATGCATGGTTTGGTGTATGCTCAAGTATTTTTACAGCAAAGTCAAAGGAAGAAGGGATATGCTGTTCTGTATACAGTGTTCATAAAGCGACTCACTGCAGGCATCGGCTGGATCTCTACCAAAGGGATGTTCTCAAATTATTTTATGCACTTGTCAACTGTCCCCAGAGCCAAAGTGTACAGTAGCGTCTATTTGAAATTTAAAACATTTCTGTGATTTGGATGGTGCAAAAATGCAACGTTTTAGGAAAGATCCCATATTGCTTAGCAGCAGTGGGACCTTTGCGAGCAAGTAAGTGCTTGTGCTCCCTTGAGGGAAAATCCAGTGTTTGGCAATCCCTGAGAAGGATGGGGAGCCGTACTTGGAAAGCCGTTTCCACATACCAGCATTTTGGAAACGGTCCCCCTTCCGCTGTTGGACCACACCACAACAGGGTGCCTGGGTGGGGGAAAAACAAGACAGCAGCAGTATGAGGTGGGACACCAGCGCTTCAGTCGTGTCTGCATCTAGCCTGCTGCCCCCACATCGGCCTTGGGGAATCACCCCGTGCTTGCCTGTGGAATAGTCCCTGGGGACACCCAGCTGCAATGCAAGGGGCTGGAGGACCTCTTTCTGAACATGACCAGAGGCAAACAGCAGAGGTGAGACACAACGGGGAAACTGAGGCACAAAGGAACGGCACCTTAAAATAGCAGAAATCCCTTAATTTTTAGGGTGTTTCTGTTTCCCACCACAAAAAGCTAAAAAGATGGGGATGGGGATTAAACACCCATCCTCGTGGCTGCTTCCTGCCCTCCAAGGAATGCTGGTCCTTGTGGCTGTGGCACCGAGCCCTCCGTGGGCCAGGAAAGGAGAGAGTCCAAATGCACGGCCGTCCCTTAAGCAATGGAAAAGGCAGCAGGGCCGGTCTGCAAGGCTTCAGAGGGGAGGAAGCAGCGGAGAAAGGAATTCAGATAATTGTGTACATGCAGGGGGTGTAGAGAGGGCCAAAATCAGATCTAATGCTGTGGGTACGGACAGACTGAAACCAGATACCTTGGCTTGTGTTTTTCTGCCTTTGCTGGTATGAACCCTTATCAACCATCCGCTCTTGAAGTCTCCCAGATGAAGGAAAGCCACAATTATGTGCATCTTACAGCTGGGAAACCATTTAAAAACATATCCCTCACAGTTGTTCATTCCTGAGCAGAAGGTCCCCCCCAGGCTATCACCAAACGTAGCCCTCACCATCTAGAGGAAAGCCTCTAATCTAATTTAGCCTAGGATTTTCAGACCTTGGAGGATATATCTGCCCATGGCTGCTTTGAGGGAAAACATCCTCCCTGTGTCCGGCAGATCCCTGGTTTGTTATCAGGAGCGTAACTAGCTGTTTGATGGGGACGCGCCATAAGAAAATGGAGGGTGAAGCCTTTTCTCCTCCCTCTGAGACTGTTTCTGTGTCCCCAGCCCATCCTGTGCACCGTCGAGAGAAGTCGATGGCTGGCTCACACCTCACTGTCAGAGAAAAATCGCAGCAGTGAAAGATCCTGAAGAGGCAACACCAGAAAAAGGAACCGACGGAAGAGCCGGTGGCCCTGGTCCCTCCTGCCCGTGCCTCACCCTGGCCAGCAGAGCAGGACCCGCGAGGCTGGGGACGGGACCGGCCACCAAAACCAGTTCCTCACCCACAGCCGAGGTAGATCTGGGGCACTTTGTGAGTGCTCCTCCTAAATAACTACCCACAGCAGACAGAAGTGGACTGATTCAATTTTTTTCAAAATAAGTCTGATGCCAGCCAGCAGCCAGCGTTGGCTGAAATGACTAAATAATCTTGCTTTAGATCCTTCTTTTTTCACCCCTCATTCTGCTGCAGAAATGTTCATTGCTGCCCATGGCCACCCATCTAAATAGGCATTATCCTATCCTATCCTACCTCGTCCTACCCCATCCTACCCTACCCTATCCAATCTGTGGGGTAGGTGGTCTGGCCATGCTGTCCTGGAAGAGCTGCCAGACCTGTAAGATGCTTGAATCCAGTTTAACAATGCTGTAATATATTTGTCACTTTATTTTTTCTTTCCTTTTCACCAGATTTTTTTTTTTTTAATTAAAAATAAATTAACAAAATGTAGAAAACTCACATTTTAGAAGTGCATGAGATACCATTTGCTTGCATGGATGCAGTGCAGTTGATGATGCTGTGTTTACCAGAATGGCCGGTATTTAAACTGCTTTATTAATCTATAATCTATGGGTTTATCTAGGAACATATTAATCAGCAGTTAGTTGACTGTTTTGACCCACACACACTTTACTCTTGGTATCAAGCAGCTGATCTTGCACGCAGTTCATAATAAAAAGGTGGAAAACGAGCTTTCACCTTCCTCCAGTTTCAGGTGTACCTCAGCAAGGCTAAACTGCCTGGAGCAGAAGAGGTGTCTCCAGCAGCAGGGGAGACTACAACCCTCACAGACAAGTTTACCCTCTGTGTGCTCTGATCTCATTTTTTCCTTAGGTCCTGATAACCGAGATGTTGGACTTCCCTTGGGGCTTCAGGTCCTTTCTGCTTGAGAAGAACAGAGAGGTGCTCACCAAAGAGAGAAGCTGAAGGGCTGGTGCAGCCCCATCCTGGACCCGTGAGATACCTGCAAGCTCAGAGCTCCTCTGGGAAACCAGCTCTGCCCCGATGTGGATTGGCATAGCTCATCCGTGCCCATCAATGTCAGAAAGCTGAGGTGGCCTCCATCACACCCAGAAACTTGTGGGCTCAACAAGTTCCCATGGAAAAACATGCCCTTTGGGGCCCTGGAGCACCTACAGAAAGCTGCTGCTCTGGCATTTTGGCTTGTGGCTGGTTGCCCCAGCTCAGATAAAATCAGTCACCTGGAGCTGGCCTCACGGTAGGGAGGAGAAGCGAGGACTCTGCAAGGAAGCATTTTGCTTCTGAGATGCTCAGAGTTCCTGTGGTGTGTCCAGCCTCTCTGCAGCAACCTCCGGGCAGTTAAGTAATGTTTGCTCTGAGGTGCTTGTGTCCCTCCCTTGCCAGAATTTTTTTTTTTTTTTTTTTTAAAAAAAGCTTTACACAGGAAAGATCTGCCCCAAAGGAACATTTCCCCCAGCCCTGCACTCCTCCACAGCCTGAGCATCGGCCTCTGCGGGGCAGTGGGGTTTGTCACAGCTGGAGGAGGAGGAGGTAAGTTTGTGGGAGCCCCTTGTTAAAATCTTGGCAGCACATCACTGAAAGCACGGCTAGAAATTGCCCAAAGGCGGAAGCTGCTAATGAGCACTTGGAGCAGGAAAAAGCAGAGCTGCTTTGACCATCTAAGCTCTGTCCTCAGCTCTGCCCCGCTGCCTCGTGGGTGGCTCAGAAGAACAAGCGCAGGGGGAACACCATCAGCATCTCCTGAGCCATGAAAGGGTGAGTGGTCAGGGGAGGCCAGAAGCTGGGGGCACAGAGGGACGGGAGGGAGCCGGCCACCACCAGCCCTCCTGGCTGATGGAGCAGCAGAGAAAGCCCATCACCGTTTCCTTGGTCTCATCTCCCCTCCCCAGAGGCACTCACACTCAAGCCTGGCTTTGCACAAGAAACGTGTGGAATAAAGGAGCAGGGAGAGGGGAAAAAGGCAGGGAATGAGATGTTCTTGAGCAGCTCAAGTGAAAATACGGGCTTGGGGAGGAGAGGTAGCACAGCCACAGTCGTGTCCTTCAAAGGTTGCTCTGAAGCTGGTGGCACTTGTGCCAAGGATGGGGGAAGTAATTTGATGTCTTCCTCTGCCTCGTGAGCCACCCATCCTGCAGTCTCTGGGCTTCTCAGAGCAATACCAGCTCCAGCTGCCAGACCACAAGCAATTCTGGGCAGGCACTAGGTTCTCCCTGCCTGAAGTGCACAGCCAAAGCAGTGCCAAAGCGATGGAAACATGTTGTGCAGACCTGAGGGTAAGGAGGGCAACGTTACCACGGACGGGCCATACACCGAGATGCTCACAGCAAAAGCCACGTGCAAATCTTACCCTGCGGGGATCCAGCTTGCAAGCTAAGGCTTAAGTTGCACTAAGCGGTTTGGAAAGTGAAATGCATGGGTGTGTAAGACAAACATGTTCTTGTAGGTTGATTGAGACTATCTGGGAGAAAAACGTCACCAAAACCACGGGTCTTCCTTGTGGGGAATATGTGAAGACGGTGGCGTAGGGCAGCTGGTGCTGCTTGCAGCAGGGTGTGCAGCATGCTCTGACAATGCTGGCAGTCGGTGTGAAATGTGTCTGGTCCCTACACATCTCTACAGGGATAAACACAACTGGGATATGGAATGGGCTGTAAAAATACCCCTCTGCCTCCACCCCATTTGAGAATAGCAGAGAGTATTGGACAAAGGGGAAACCTTTTCTCCTCCCTGTTGCGCTCCTGCCAAAATAATACAAATTCTAGGAAAAACACCTCTAAAAATAAATCTATACATCGGCAGCTTTATTCTTTTTCCAAGGGAACTCTTTCGGCCTGGCCTGCTCAGCCAGCAGTTTCCCTGCTCTCCTTATTTTTCCTGTGTGCAACATGGATTCAGCTGCAGTTTGCAAACCGCGTGAGAGGCAGCATCCCTGCGGGAAGCGACAGGCAGCGTTCTCTGGCTCTGGGACTGGGCACCGGCAGGTCCTACCCCATGGATGAGACCTCTCCAACCCGTTTCCCCACTTTACCTGTCCCTCCCCTGTTCAGATGAGGTATTTTGGGAGTAAGTCTTTCTGCATCTGTACGTAGCTGAGCACAAGGAGGAACAGCCTCCGCTTTTTCTCATCAGTGCAGTACAAAGACTCCGTAATAAAGTTGACTCCTAAGAGTAAATCAGCACGTGGATGATAGCGGCCATCCATTATGACTGACTCAACCACGCAGATTAATGCCAATGGAATTAATAACAACAACAACCCCCCTGCTTTAAAAGCATCCGTGGTTTAAACTCCTTACTTGGAAAAAAAAAAAAATCAAACAAAAAAAAAATGGAAAAGCCTGGGGCCACCCACTAAAAAGCAGAGACGGTTTGCATAAAATCAATGGCATTTCGTGGGCTTCTGTGAACAATCCATGGGACAGGTATGATTGCCTTACAAACTCGGGGTGCTTTTAAATGTTCAATACAGTCACTGACAAATAGCAGCTGAAACACCTGTAGGCCAGATGTGCGCAGCTGTACGTGTGCTGCTGCTGATCAATCTTCAGATTACATCACGCTCCAGATGCCTGACTTCAGAAACGCTTGGAAGGCAGAGCTGGGGCGAGGGAACTGCAAGCTTAGGCGTTTCTTTCGTCCTGACGGCGATGCCGTGCCTCCTCTGCACGCAATGCCGAGCCCCTTTGCTGTCACCTTGATCTGCACGATGCAACCTCAAAGCAAACAAAGGGGGAACGCCAGCCAGCCCTGTGGGGAGAGACATCGGCGTCCTACAGCCAGGAATAACGCCTCTGCATGCTCGATGTGCTGGGGAGATGGGCTGCATACCGTCCACTCTGCATTTTTACCACCTGAGACTCAACAAACCACCAACACCCACCTTTGAATTGGTTTATTCTGGTGTTTCTCCACACGGCACAGCTTTACCGTCTTCTCTACAGGCACACACGTGTGTGGGTGTGCGCTTGTGTAGAGGAACTGCTGTGAAAGTCGAGCAATTTTAATTCTCAGTGGATTCATTCCCTGCAAGGAGTATGGCATTCTTGCCTGTAACACTGGGAAGCAAAACTTTGCCTGCCTTGAGAGGAACTTGGAGATGACTGCTGAAAAAAGACCCTGGGGTTGTTGCGTTTGGAGTAGGGAAGAAAGTTTTCCCTGCACTGCTTGAAGTTGTGTCTGGTCTTCAAAACTGGCAAACAGATGCCGTGGCAGATCCCTGCAACTCGGGGGTTTTAAGCCTCAAGTTTTACAGATCTTTACAGAGCATCACGAAAAGCCCTTAACGCAAAGACGCAGGATTCCCCTCTCCCCTTGCCCAACATGCTCAGTGTCACCATGCCCGGGTTTTGGCAGAGCCGGGACTCGCATCCTGGGTGATGTTCCCAGCTGTTTGCAGAGGAAAGGGCGCTACTTTGGCATCTTCCCCCTCGCATGAGGCAGCGTTTGAAGAATGTGCCCTGGCTCACCACACCCCGGTCCCTGAAGTCGGTGATGGCAGTTGCTGAGCCCCAGCCCAGCAGCGTTTCAGGCGGCGGCAGGTGCAGGTTTGCGATAACCACCCAGGCTCTGAGTAACAGTGGTGATTCAGCCTACGTGTTACTAATCTCCCAGGACTTTCAGAGGGGTTGTACCAGGCCAGGTCTCCATCTGGGATTAATCAACACGGCTTCATTGAAGTCAAGGGGCCAAATTCGCACTTGGAATAAACCGGCTTAACTCCACTGCAGTCAATAAAGCTACTCTGATCTTTTTTTTATATATATATATATATAGCAAGAATAGTCCAACTCTTTAAAATACGTGGAGTTACAGGGTGATGCCCTCATGCAGAGGGAGTTACATTTTTATACGTCAAACAGTCCCACCAGGGTAAGAAGTACTTGGCATCGAGTGAGGCACTCCGGCACGTGCCAGTGATGTTAACCACGCTGTGCTTCAGAGACAGCCACCAGCTGACGCGCGGGGCTGGGGCGAGCACGGCTCGGGACAGGAGCACACCAGCTCGGGACAGGAGCACACCAGCTTGGCTGCATTCGCCTTTTGGGCACCCTGTACGTGACTGATTCTGACACTGGGAACAGCAATAGTGACTTTGAGTAAATGTGCTTATAGACCATGCCTTGCTTTGCATTCGTTATCTCCTAGTGCCCAGAGGCTCTTTCTGTCTTTGATGGTCTGGCAGCAACATTAACATGGACATGAGCTTGGCAAGAGCCATCCTGGGTCCTGCTTCTCTCCTGGGCCCCTCATCCCAGCCTACGCTGCAAGTACCACACTGTACAACCCTTCTGGTAAACTTTACAGCTTTTGCTTTCCACGCAGACGGCATTGCCCAAGCTTAAAATCAGCCCTCTAGATTTCAGCCCGAGTCCTTCCACCCAGGTGTTGCTCTTTAGCTTAATGATCCCCCTCCTCCCCCTCCTTGGTGTTTATAAGCAGCCCAGCCACCCCTCTCACCTTTCTTATCTCCCTGCCAGCCCCTTCCCGAGGCTGGTTCTCTGCTGCCTGGGGGTGCTCAACACAGCTCTGCACCAGGGGACCTTTGCAGGACAAGTGGCAGCAGGTAAGGTTACTGGCATGGCTAGAAGGGGTTTTGGAGTCTGTGGAGGGCTGTTTTGTTTGAATGTGCTATGCTTCAGTATGATGGTCTCATCTGATTTGCTTCAAACCTCTTGGCTGGCTCTGGTTGATTGAAAGCTTGACTGTCTGCCTTGGGTCTGGGCTCGGTTTGTGCCCCTCGGGCTGCACTGGTGGCTACTGAGCCACTCCTGGCCCAGGTAATGTCAGAGCTTTCTGGTGAGGAGGGCGATAATACAGCAGCTGTGAATGTGCCTTGGGGCTGGTCATGGGTGAAATATTTTATCTTTGTTTTTGTGGTTTCTGATGTCACCATCCTATTTCGGGAGCACGGTCTGCTGAGGAGATCGCAGTAACCCACCCGTCCCCGTCCGGGCTCTGAGCAACCGTGATTCACTCGTTTTTCCAAGACTCATCAGGCTAGCATCATTGCTTACAACTCGGCTTGGGGCTGGCTGCAGCTTTACAGGCTTTCCTGAAACTGTTATGGGGGTGATGCCAGGCAAGCAAGTAACGGGAAGCAGGAGAGGGAATGATCTTACTCACAACCTCTTTAGCAACACGTTTCCAGCCTGGATGGTGCTGTGAGCTGCCCAACCCGCTGCTCTGCTCCAAGAGCCTGCGCTCCCATAAACTAATGTCCTGAGGGTTTTCATTTCCTCTGCAATGACTAACAACTTACAAATTATTTTTTTTTTATGTGCATCAGTGGACAAACCTGGGAGCAGACACAGAAGGTGGTATATTCTGTGTGCTGTCTACCAGCCTTCTGTGTTGCTGCTTTATGTTTCTTTCCTATAAGTAAGCTACATTGCTGCTTTGTGTTTCTTTCCTATAAATAAGCTGTCTACTTCAGAGATCTCATGTCAGTTTTTCATCACTTTTCCAGAGTTTATGGCTTCATGAGAGGTAAAACAAAGTTGATTGCTCCCTTGCTGCTATTTTTCAAAGGGGAACAAACAGTTTTGCTGCAGCAAGTTCAAACCCATGGAGGAAGAAACATGCAAAGATGAAATCTCTCCACTAAAGGAGCAAAAGAGTCAGCATGTCCTTAGCTTGTTTCCATTTGCTGAAGTATTTAATCACACACTAATGTCTAAGTGCACGCTGATAGCTCTGTTGATGCCAGTGAGATTTAGCACATGCACTAAGGATGTGCAATGGGCTCTGCTGAATCAAAGCAGGCGAGCAAATGAGTACCAAGAACTGGATTTGTATGCAGCGTGCACACAGAAGCCTAGAAAAGGCTCTGGAAAATTGGTTTCCATGGTCTTTTCTAGTCTGTCACTCTGCAAAAAACAGATGTGTGTTTCCTTGTCTCCAGTTGTCAGGTTTTTTTGGGGTTTCAGTGATTAAATGAATGGGTTAAGTCAACATTTTCAACCAAATTAGTGTGGATGACACAGCTCAACGCCAGCTGGCTGGTCTTGTTTAGGTTTGCCAGCTGCAAGCTGGACTTGTTTGAACCTTTGAGGCTGAACTCTGCTAGGTTCCCACTGAGCTAATAACCTGTGGTACTGTGGTACTGATGCAATCTCCTTTGGGGGGGGGGGGGTGAGGAAGAGGAGCATTCTGCATCTGGTAAAAACAAAGACTTTGTGCTCTGACTTTGGCTATGCTGTCCCTCTCTGAATTTCACAAGCTGTCCTAGGATGTGCCTGACCTAAGCTTGTGCTCCTGTGAATCAGGGGCTTGATCAGAAGCTGCTGGTGGTGAGCTTCTCATCTGACTGCCTGGGTTTGCAGCTGGTCCTGAACAGCTTTTCTGCCCCATACAATCGAGTTTTACATGTTTTGCTGTTCTGCCAACATAAGCTATGTTTCCTTGAGTTTCTTATTCTCCAGGTTAAATCTGCATGTGTATGCCTGTGAAGTGTGAAGGAGCCTGGATGTTACCCTGAGTGGTTGAAATGGAAGCTTTAAAGGCTCATTAAGAAATCAAATTCCCTGCAGGTAGGGTATAGGGAAGTGTCTCTGTCCAGAGGACTGTGTGTGCACACTGCTACACACAATACATAGATCATCTGTGATATCATATTTAGACTTTAAATACACTGTAGCTGTGGAGGGGTGTAGGATGTCTGTAGTGACTTTAATTTAAGCACTTTTCAGTTCTCTGTGCTTTTAAGCGGTTAAAAATGCTTTTTTTTTTTTTTTTCAAATTTCTGGTTGCTACTCTTATTCAGGCATTTGAGATGCCATAAGGCATGATGAAGTGTCTTATCATATCTATATGTACATGTCTGCACCTATAGTACAGCACTTGCCTGTATTGGTAAATACTGGCGTGCATGTAATATGTGAAATACTGTGAAGCTGGTGTTCATTTATTAGGGAGCACAACCATGGGTGCATCACTGACAGCCGAAGAGGTTCTGGTTTTACACATCGCACCTTGTAGGAAAAAAACCTCTTCTTCCACCTGATCCTCAGCTCCTAGCACATGTGACCAGCTGTGTTTCTTACTACATCCTCACTTGAAAGGTAAATAGATTTCTAAGAATCGGCACTTCCTCAGCTTAAAGGCTCCCCGAAACCAGCAGTTATTTAAATCAATGTCAATAAGTGAGTGAATGAAACGAAGATGGGCAAGATTGGCTGCTTCTCGTGGGCACATGCGTTTTCCTTGAAGGAGTTAAGAAATGCAAAGGCACTCGCAAGTTTCCCCTGCCTGAATACGAGTGCTGCAGCTGGGGAGGGTAAGGACCCTTACCCGGAGCACAGTGCCTGGCTGGAGCCTCTGCAAGACGGCTGAAGCTGCAGCCCGCTTGATCCGCAGCTGGAAACCTTGCAGCCATGCAACGTGCTGCTGTCCCTGCGGGACTGGCAGGAAGTCTTTGAAAATCGGCGCTCCCCAAATGAAAATAATTCATTTGCTTGTGCCATGCCTGCCGGCTGGGGAGGTGTCCTCAGACTGGGGGAGCTGTTGGGCCACACTCATCTCCTGGAAGTGCAGGGATGCTCCCTACAGGAAACATAACCTGACATCCCACACGATTTGGCCGAGCAAAGTGATCTCTGCCCTTTCCATACTTATTCATGTTTCTAGTTGACTGCATAATCTGGCCCTCTAGAAAGTCCCTTCAGGAGGTCACGCAGCTGAAATAATAACTAATGAATTTTTAAAAATGATTTGGGAGTTGTTAAATACTTTCTTCTTCCCTTCCCTCGGTCCTTCTCTGGCAAACTCTCCTGGGTTATTGCACCACAGAGCTTTCCCTTCCAGGGCAGGGCATGCTGCAAACGCATCCTGGTGTGTACGAAGGAAGGATCTATGCTCACCTCCAAGTGTTTGCGTGCTGGCCCCCAAATCAGGTAGGGCTGGAGTAAGAAAGCTGCTGGAGGGTGCCATATCACAGCAGCTCCAGAGACTAAGGAGAACTGTTGGCATTGCTATTCCTTCCAGAGATGTCCTTATTCCACTCCCGTCACCTCACTTGGCTCTTCCATTCCTGGTTATGGTCTTAAATCTGGGAATGGGGCTCTTGGACTTCTCCAGTATCAAACCACCCAAACTATTTCCATCTATGCTCTGTTAATGAAAGGAGCTAAGTTGATTCCTCACAGTGGAGCTGTGCCTGGTTACACAAGCTAGGCTCTGACTGCAGAAATCGGTGGTTTGTATCTGTTCTAGAGGTATCTGCTCCCCCTTTCCATGTCTGCAAGATCTTCCTGTATGTGGGCTGTGGATGAGATGCTTAGCTTTTTGGAGACTTGCTGTGTGGTCAGGGGAATCACCTGATGAGACTCAGCCAACTCGTCGTGTTGGCTGAGGATTGCTCCTAGGCAGAGGAGAGGCAAGGGGATGTTTGGGGGCTGCCTTTTCAGGGAAGGGAGCTGCGGTCTCCTCCAGGGACCAGAAATGTCCATGGAGGTGGTTTGGGCCACTGCAGTAGCAGGACATGTAGGGGCTGTTCTGAACCAGCTTGCATCTTCTCCTGGACTTCCAACTGTATACATCAAACTTGAAAATATCGCTGTATTCTGACTTCTGTTGGTCTTGTATGTTATGGGCTCAAGTTTTTTGCAAGAGATTCAAAGAGCAACTAAATGATAATGACTCTCAGATGTGAATGTAGGCTGGTGTTCTAGAAAGGATTCAGGAAACCTAGGTTCTTTAAAATAAAGAAATAATAATCTTGCCTTTGGAGGGGCTCTAAATCTCCTTGGCCTCACCTTTCCGCTCCAGTCTGTTCATCGGACCCCATCACTTCCCTAATAACAGATCAGAGGAAGGTGGTCTTGGTTGTTTGAAGACTAATTTCAATGCAATGCTCTGGTGAGGGGTGGGCACTTGCACACAGTGAGTGTGAAATAGTTTTATCAGGCTTCAGCTTAATGGAGTTTGACCATATTAGTCATGATCAAGCAACACAGACTGGCTCTCTGCCTGGTGGGCAACTGCAAGACCATCAGGGTGAGTTTTGTCACAGCCCCGGCTTGGCAGCAGATGGGAGCTGGGGACCTGCTGCTCCTGTGGGAGTGCTGGTGGGGGTTCAGCTCAGCTTGGGGTTAAGGTTGGGACCAGAGGGGGAAAGAAAGTGGGGAAACCTCCCAAGTACCCTGCAACTACTCTCTAGGAGCCCTGTTTGTATCTTTTATCCTTTCCTGGTTGTTGTTTTTTTGTACTCCTGAAGGATGTGCAGGTGTGAGAAGGGTGGTGTTGGCTCCTGGGAGTCTTTCTGCCTCCAGCCTGTCTCTTTCTTGACCCTGATGCTTGTGGCAGGTCTGGCTGCTGCTTCTTCATCCCAGTCCTCATGCCTGCAACATCCATGTGATGCTGTGCAGACCACAGAGCACTGCAAAGTGGAGATCTTGACTGAACACGCGTTAGTGTGATGCCTGCTCAGTCTCAGCCTCCCTTTGTGATAATCCCAGCCCAAGCTGCTCGTTCTGCCTGATGCCTCTCCCCTGGTCTCCGAGGCCCTTTTCCTCTACTGTTCCTCTCTGGGGGTCCTTCTCCCAGTCTGTTCCTTCCTCTCCCTCAGCTCCCTTTGTGCTCCATCACTTGCCTTTGCTGAGATGAGAACACATGAGATGAACCCCTATCCTGGCTGAGATTCCCTCAGCTTTGTGTTGTGGCTTCTCGCTGTCTGTTGGGCTCCGTACCAGCAGAAGGTAGGGAGATGTGTGAGAGCACACGAGCTCCTGGTAGCTCTCTCTAATATCACTGATTGCACTTAAGGCTCTTCCTAGCACAAGGCTTCAAAAGCAACATGAAATTCTCCTGCTGTGTAACCAGTGTGGATTTGTCCTGCCTTGGAGGAAGATGATGCTTAAATCACCTCTAATTCCTTCCCACCACCAGGCATCATCTGTTATAATTACACTGCAAAAAAGTGCATCTTCCCTTCAAGATCCCATCCTCGTTCTCAGGAGGGGCTGCAGCACGGAGGAGAATCCTGCAGTTCTACCTCTAGCTGTAGCAAGCGAATACCAGTGTGTTAGGAGCTACAGCAAAGGGAGGGAAAAGGAAGAGAGGAAGATACAGGAATGCATCTGAAAATGCCCACAATCTGGGAGCACTGCTGGCTCAGCATCTGTAGTGCAAAAATCTTGATCTTTTCTGCTTTTCTTCCTGTACCAGAAACCTCTCCTGCTGTTGTGATGTCTAGCTTTAGCCCTGCTTTACTGGTATTTTATTAAAGTTCCCTGAATTTTTTTTATGATGCTATTAACAGAGCATTTAATGTCTTTTTTTAATCAAAAATTGTATTTTTAATACTGTTACTTATATTCAGACTTTAGGTGGAAAAAAACTTGAACAAATTATTTTTGAAGAGTTCAAAACAAACGAA
This sequence comes from Microhierax caerulescens, assembly GCA_035590215.1. NCBI lineage: Eukaryota > Metazoa > Chordata > Aves > Falconiformes > Falconidae > Microhierax > Microhierax caerulescens. Next base: position 6,665,276 of record JAVJGJ010000061.1, read on the forward strand.
TAGAACTTGAAGCATGGTTTTTGAAGTCATGTCTGACGTGGGGGGCTGGCAACTGCCTGGGAATGGGGAATAATCAAGGACACAGGCTGTTCAAAGCTGCAGAAACACAAGGGGGCCTTCACGGCAAGGTGGAGGGATGCTCCCAGGTACAGGTGTGAATGGAAGACTGCATTTATTTGTGAGAAATCAACAGCCATTATCACTAATCTACAAATGGAAGTGATGAGTGTTGCATCCCTGATCTGGGAAGGCAGGGGGAAAAACTAGTCCAAAAGGTGTTTGAATGCGACTTATTATGCATCAGCGCTACGCAGGCAGTTCTGTTTCTGCCCTGAATCTTGCATCTGTGTGGTGACTTTTTTTTAAATGCATCCCAAAAATCTCTGGTGGCTTGCGAACCACAGCACTGCTGATTTCAAGCATGCCTAAATATTTAAGGAAAGTCTGATTTATACTGTAAATGCTTGCTCATCATTTTTCCTTTTAATCAGTGCAACTGTTGGGACTCTAAAGCCCCCTTGGCTCCCCCAGTCACTTTGCATGGCTTTTTAGTGATTCTGCTTTAACTGGAGACCTCGGGATGGCTCTGGCCCAAGTGAACTCCTCAAGATCCTTGTGCAGTATTCTCCTGGTGGTACCCTGAGATCAGCAGATGCTGGCCTTTCTCTCAACTCCCACTCAGTGCCTCAAATCCCAGGGAAAGCTCTCCTTCCGCTGCTACACCCTGTGCTTTGAAGACAAAAATGATTCAACAAGATCTAGGGGGTTTGTATGGTTGGTTCAGCTGCCATCAAAAATTCACAGGGGTTTCCAAAGCTAAGGATGCCTCTATGATCGGTGTCCTCAGCGCCAGCCTTCTGCACAGCTTCCCCACCACTGATGCATGCATGCTCCGCCTGCATAGTAAGACTTGCCTGCCTGTGGTCAAGCTAATTCTCCCACGACCACTCCTGTCTACCTGCAGGTGATGCCTATTTGCGATTATGCACTGAGCTCTTCCTCAGGTATGCAGCCAGGATGTCCTCTGCCTTCAGCCTGGTGCTTCTAGCCCCAGAAAAGCAGCAACCAAACTGCCTGTGGGTAAATGATTTGGGATTGTAATGGACGTGCTGAGTCTGTGCAACCCCAGGGAATATCTGGGTGCAAACCACTCTCCTGCACAAAGTGGGTGCTGGTGCCCATTGAACCAGAGTCTTGCCGTAGGCTGGAGCAGGGTATAGGCTGTATTTTGTGTTTTGGGTTTATTTTTTGTTGTGCTGTGGCTGTGCAACCTCCCTCAGCTTGTTTGGAAAGCTGTTGCTTGCCTTTGCTGCGTTGTGCTGCCTGGAGCAGTTCCCGGAGAGCAGTACAGCCTGCTCTCTTCGTTATCTGCTCCACTAATGCGTGTGCCTGCCTCTTTGCCTTTCATGTCTGTTGCTCTTTCTTTTTTTGTGGGGGGGGGGGGGGGGGGGGGGGGGGGGGGGGGGG
>JAVJGJ010000061.1:6672450-6683183 GCA_035590215.1 Microhierax caerulescens
GATCTAAAAAGGGAAATACATTTGATGACTGTTTTGAAAGCAAAGGCTGTTTTCTCCTTTATTCTGGCATAATTCACAGCTAAGAAATAGCTACAATTTTCAAAGCCACATCCGTTTCCTTAGGCTCCTCAACCACTGTAAAATATTTACCTTTTGCCACCCATTGAGAGTGAAAGTATCGCCTGGTTTACAAAATAACAGCGCTTATGAGTAAAATTTTCAGATTAACTCAGTCCTATTGAAAACCAATGTGTTTTGAGCTCCCAATTCACAGCTGAAGCTGCTACCCTGTATCCCCAGCCTTCTGGGCACATGGCATTGGCCCAGGGTACCTGTATTTGTGGTGCTCCCTGCTGCTAATTCCCCTGGTGTGAATATGTAAAACAGCGGTGAGTTACTCTTTCATGTGCATTAAGCTATTGCAAGAAATACTGATTGCTAGGTTGTGTGTGTTTAAAAATTCGGAGGGGTTCACTGGAAAGAGATGCCCTGATCTCCCCTACTCTTAAGGCACAAACTGCACCTTGAACAGTTCAAAACCCTGTGCTCTGAACCACCTCTCTGCACTGAAAGCCAGGTACAAATTCATGGTTTCTTTACAGGGAAAGGTGGTGAGAAAGCTTAGCTGTGCTCCAGCTCCCCTCCAACGGCGAACATCTCAGACCCGTACGGTGTAAGAGAGGCTTAGTGCTAGCAATAACGGGAATCTATTAGACAGCCCTTCTTGTGGCAAGGGATGAAAAACCTCTTGCAAAATATCTGGGTTTTTAGTGCATAGAGCCCCATGGAGCTGGAGGAGAGCTTTGAACGCGGAGGTTGCAGGGCTGTGCCTGAAGCATGGCACTTGCAATTAAAGGCAGCAACAAGGACTCGGTGATATTAGAAATTTCCTAAACTAATCAGGCAAAAATAATAAATTTCTTTAACAGATGCAGAATAGCAATCTAGTCTAATGTGTAAAACTACACATTAATATATTGTATGTATAGATATTTTTTTTAAAAGACACTATCTCATCTAGCCTGCTTTTATCATTTGGTTTTATGCCCTGATATCTTACTGGGAAGTTTCCGTGGCGGTGACCCCCTGGTACTGCCAGAGGCACTGCCGTAGCTGAAAACTCTGTCCATGCAGATGCTCTTGCACGGGCTCAGTCCTTGCCACCCACCCCACCCCATGGCACCCACTGATGGCTGGTGTGCCACAGCCCACGGGGCAGGCTTGCCTGTCTCTTTGCGGGGAGGAAAGACTTAAGCTCACAAGCGCTGTGGGATGCAATTTGGTGTGTACGTGGCATGGAGGTAGTACTGGGTATCCTGGTGAGACAGGGACAAGGAGACAGGTGCTCAGTTTTGAAAAGCTGTTTTCCCTATCCTAACTCCTTTGATGCTTCAATTATGCCTTAAATATTTTGGTGTTTTTTTTTCCTGGGAGCTCTGCTATGCCTGCAGCAGTGCCGGTATGAGGGTGTATCGCTCACATCCAGCAACGTGCTGCCAGGGAGGATGGCACCCTGCTCTGCCCTTGTGCTCAGGGTGGTGGGTGGCATCGCTGAGCACCCACGGATGCGGGGGCTCCTCCCCGGCTGCACTGCCTGTGCAACCCAGCCTGCAGCACCGCTTTTCCCCTTTTTTTCAAACGGTCTTTGCTCTGAATGCCCAAGTAGGAGCTTAAATTTTATATTTTCGTAAATGGGCAGCACTTACATAATTGCTATTGCGTATATGTTGCCCTTGGCGGAGGCGCGCAGCAAGCACAGTGGGATGGGGCTGTTTAGATGTCGAAAGGAAAGCGGTGAAACGCAGAGGACCAGCAACAAGTGTTTTGTTGCTGGTCCTCCACATTTCACCACTTTCCTTTCGAGAGTGAAACGCTGCTTTATTGCTTCTCTGTCCTGAGCAAATTCAGGGTGGGTTTTTTTTTTGTGCTGCAGGGCAAGCACACTCCTGACAGCATCTGTGGGGTGACGGCGCGGGGATATCGGGGTGCCACAGTGCTCCCCAGGCATGCTTTTTGCAGAGGGTTTAACGTTCTTTGTTGTTCTTAACAGGATGGTTTATCTTTAGCTACCAATGGCAAATTGTATGCCGGGAGCCGTATGCCTGTTTGCCTTTCTCCTGAGTGTGCCCTCGCTTTTTGTGGTGGTTTTGTTGTTGTTGTTTTGGTTTTCTAACATCCCCATGATTTTCTGAGCTTTCCCTCCCAGTCAGGAATTTCTTCTAACAAGCCATATTACATAGCAAGATTTCATCATGGTATGCGTGAAAAAGGGTCAGTTTTAAATGTGTGTCTTTGTGGCTGTGTGCGATATCTCTGAGAGGTTAATTTTATTAAGGAGCTTGGCATTGGGGACGCTGGATGCGGGTATGTCGGGGAATACCTAAGCCACCCAAAACGCAGCTTTCTGTGTGAAAGCTTCACCCTGGCTCCATCCCACCCTACTGAATTTTCCAAAAGTGATCAGCTGATTATTTTTTTTAACAGGAGCCTTAGTACAGCTGTGATCCCCCCACAACTCTGAGCTGAGCAATTAGGTTTATTTACGTTTAAGCACAAACACATGATTTTTGAAAGAAGGCCCAAACAGCTTAAACCAAAGTCATAATCACAGAAACTACTTCATGAGGATTTTTGGTGCCTAAATTCATCCAAAACTTAATTCATACGTTTTAAAGCGTGCGTTTGGCAAGACTAATATCTCTTAAGGAAATGGTAAAGCTTCTTCTTGGGGGTGGCAGTTAACAAGGCAAAACGATCTTATTAGGAATTCAATTAAAGCTAGTACAGGCTTACTGGACCTCTTCCAGTAAATATATCTCAAGCTGAACCAGTAGACATCTGTCTCTTCCCCCTCCTACTTTTTCTGTTTTCTAAGCTGTGGTTAAAAGATGGAGAGGAGAAGATGGGAGGAAGAGGAAGGACTATAGCTCACTTCCAGCTCACCGTACAGCACAAGGCATAAGGCTTATTCTCTTTCTGACCCCTGATCACTTTTGCAAGCTGTAGGCAACCGGGTCTGCCGAGCTCCCACCCCTTGTCAAAACACAGAAAAAAAAAAATTAAAAAAATCCTAAATCGCACAAAGGGTCTCAAATGGAGCCCCCATGAGAGGTCCAGGGGTGCCCTGCTTCCCCCTTCCCAGGGAGACCCCATCTCGGGCAGGCTGAAATTAGGAAAGCGCCTGAGCTGCCTTTCTGGGTTCAGTTTGGAGTAGATGAAAATGCCCTTTCCACCTGAAAGGCTCAAACCGCGGAGGGTAGGGGGGGGGGGATGGGGGCAGCAGGGTGATCAGGGATCAAACGGCCTCTTTGAAACCCTGTGTTTGCAATAGGCTTTATCGAACATTTTTATGGGAGTGGTACCAACAGCCTGTCCCTTCTGCACGCTCCTCCAGCAAGGTCCTCCTGTCTCCAGGTTCGTGATGCTGCTGCCCATGATGTGATGGCTCATTTTTCTAGAGGAGAAAGGCTGATTTTTTTGAAAATTTTTTTTTTCCTTCCCAAGGGAAAACCCTCCTTACTGCTAAACACTGAATGCCTCGAGCTCTAAGGGTGACAGATTGTGGAAAAAGTTTAGAGAGATGCTCTATTTTACCAATCAACCCCCCAAAGAAAGCCCTGCTTTAATGCAGGAGGAGAAGCACATCCTGAAGCCCCGATGCCCACCTTGCACAGCTGTCCAGGTGCATGCCAAGAAAATATAATGCCAGCAGTGCCATGGAGGTTGAGCAGAGCCTAATAAAAAGCCCAGCCGAGGGGGTGATTGCTGGAGAGGAACATCTTTGCTGCTTAACTGGCTCCCCTTGCTGGGAGAAGGACAAGGACATTGCAAAAGCTGACCCAAATGGCACAATTGTGCCCCGGCATCGGCTGGGTGGACTGGCTGCTGTCGGCTGGGTCTGGCATGGAAGTGGTTGAAGAGATGGGTATGAGGATAAGGGCTGCCTTGCTTTGATTTATTGGCTGGCTGAGTTAATTTGTTATTTGTGTATGATTAGTTGTTGCTGAGTGGTCATCTTCTGCAACTACAAATCTAATTAAATGCTGGGGTGCCTAGACTTGTTTTTTGGGTTGGTTTTTGTTTTTGTTTTTTTTTTCCCTGGCAAATATTTCTACTGTTTTCATCCTTGAGAACTAATCATTAATTAGCACGTCTGCTAGTATCCAGCTGGAGGACTTCTTGTCTTTCCTTGCCTCTAACTTCGCCTAAGTAAATCACAAGCAATGGTGTATAGCCCTCTCCAAGTCACCTACGGCAACCCACGGAGATGTCTGATGGCATCTCAGATAGCAAGGAGCAGCAGGGCAGCTCAGAGCCAGCTGAGGATCTGGCCCAGTATGCTTTCCATGGCACAGCACTTTATTCTAATCAGCTTTTCTTCCCCTTCCTAATCTTCCGTGAAGCCAGCAGGGGTGGGGGGAACTGCCCGAAACGTGCGCTCTCCCTGACCAGCAGCTGTAATTCCCTGATTACGTGTGGAGCTCGCTTTGTGCTCGGGGTCGTGGTGGCGTTCCCTTACATGCTCATGGCCTCATCAAACTGTTCCTCTGGCTCTACAGCAAGACATAAATTCTGGAGATTTCAAAGTCGTGTTGAACCACGTGGAAATAATTCTCAGAGCTACAGCTATAAAAATAATTCTATTGCTGGGGGAAAGAGTGACAAGAAATGTCCCCAAAAGAGATTTCAGCAGTGGTTACAGTGTCTGTCCTGGCTCTGTAAGAGGCTGCTGTGATCTCCAGGTCTAGTGTATTACCACTACCTGTAACTCTATGAAATATGCCCCCAAAAGCACCGAAGGAAGCAACGTGAAGGGAGCTTGCAAGGGAGAAGCGTTGCAATCTTCCTCTTTCTTTCATGAGGATGCTTCATATGCTCTTAAAATTAGAGCTCCTTTGCATGGATGACCGGTGTGAGGGTGACTAATCTGGAGACAAATTAGGGCTACTTAGCTGAAACGTATGCCCTGGCTGTTCCCTTAATGACCCTTCAATGCACATCTCTCCTGATAGGACTTTTACCACAGCCCTGCCTCCAGCAGATTAAGCAATAACATGCTTTCACTGCTCTTCCGAGCGGTCCGTCGGTTTTGATCCAAATTTTTCCCTCCACCGTATGTGTCTCTGAGTCTTTCGGCTCGGTAATTGGTGTATGTGCATCTAGCCCATGGCAGATGGCTTTTGCATGTCTCCTTCTCCAGAGCATTTCCCTTGCACCCTCTTTTTCAAGGATCTCCCGAGCGTTTTCTGGCTGACTGCAACGCATTTGGTGTCTGCCGCCTAACAGATTTCTTCTTTCCCAAGAAAAGACACGAACGTAAACAGAAGATCTAACATGCGCTTTGCTGGGCTTTTAAATGCACTAAGATGAACACCCCCCCACCCCCACCCCCCACCCCCTGCTACAAGCCTATTAATGTAAATACCAAACTTTACAATCCTTCCTGTCAGGGAAATATATTTACATTTTTCTAAGGGTGCATATAAAAAAAAAAAAAAAATAGGGCTTTGGGGACAAGAAAGGCTTAGTTCCAGTGTGACAGCACTCCTGGTGAACTGTACTGCTCTCAGATACTATAGAATGAGGTTGTTCCCAGGGCCAGCAGAGATAACATCTGTTTGCTTCTTTAAGGACAAAATGAAATAGGATGCTGGTGTTTTATACTGGAAACAGCCCTGGAAGTCCGAAGGGGCAATGGTGAGAGGGTTGCGTATCAAATGCACACATTGCGTGCAGCTTCCCCAGCACAAAAAAGATGGGAAAGGTGTGACTACATGTCAGTGCCAGCCCAGGGGAGGCAAGGGGCTCATCCCAAGCCCTTCTGCAGCCAGTGGGAAGGAGGAGGTTGCTGACAGACTGGTCTTACTGGCACGGCGGTCAGGGCTACGTTGTCCTTTGCACTTCGCTGATGCTCCTGACATCCCAGTTGGGTGGGATTTTTCCTACTAAATGGAATTGCAGGGAACATTTTTTCCCTTGATTATTTTTGTAGTTTAGAGCATCCTGAACATTTTGAAGGAAAAAGAGAAAGGTGGCTGTGAGGGAAGGGGCACAGGTGCCAGCGATGAGGATGGGGAGATTGGAGAGGGGGGGAAGGCTCAGCTTGGCATGTCTGCTGAGACACCTTACTGTGCTAATTGAAGTGCAAAGCTGCGCCCGTTTCTCTTGAAACTACAGGAGTAAGTTGTCTGTAATTATGTGAGCAGAACAGGAAAACCTCTCGTGGCCAGAGGAGTGAGCAGCAGTGACCTGCTGGTGTTCGCGGAGGCCAGGTGGCACTTTACCAGTTCCCAAGGCTCTGATTTTCTAATCAAAAAAGCTCCTCTGATATTTTTTGCAGCTAAAGGGGAACGAGCGTTCCTCCAAGTAGAAAACCTTTCCTTGCCTGTCCCCAAAACCCAGGGAAACGGGGAGGATGGCTGCAGCAATCCAGCCTGAATGGCACTCAGCCTTTCGTGCTCACCCAATATCTGCAGTGCTCACTGCTCCCAAGGAAAGGCAGAAGCTGATTCCAAATTCAGACACCTATTTCTTAAGGGTTGGGGGGGGGGGTTTATCAAGAGCGCACGGGCTGCTCCCCTGTAAGGCATAAGAACTCCTCTGGCCAGGACAGACCCATGCAGAAGTCCGTGTCTCACCACCCAGCTAAGTTTGGTCGCTTTTAGAGGGTTTCGCGAGGTTCTTGTCGTATTTTTTTATTTATTTTTTTTTTTTTTGCTGGCAGACGTAATTTTTGTCGCCATAAATGACAGAATTTGACACCGCACCACACCAGGCCATTTGTCAACAACGTTTTCAACAGTTCAACCACATGCGTGTGCATGCACACACGAGCGCAGGAAGGAGAGGCGAGGGGGGAAAGTCTGGGGTTCGGGGAAAGGCGACCGACCGTCCTCTGAGGCACGTGAACGCGGAGCAAAGAGCCACCTCTAACCACTGGGCTGGAAGCCGGGTTACAGCAAAGGTGCCCAATGCCGGTTCACCCCGAAACAAACCAGAAAAGTGTTGGGTTTGGCTCTACGTCCTGGTTTTCTGTGCGGTCTGAAACGTCGCTTGCAATTTCTTTTGGGTAGGGATAAATAGGAGCACCTACGTATAAAATCTGCCTCGTTGGAGCAATGGTAATAATAATTCAACCAAAGGTGGTGGGGTTTTAAACGTGCTTTAAAAAAGCAGGTTTTACTGCTAAAGTACTGTGTGATAGAGAGGGAAGGGTTGTGTATTAGGTAACAGTTTTTAAAACATCATTGACTAATGGCAGCACATCATTTGGGAAACAACAGAATAAATGCATTGTTCCATCCCAGCACTTCACTATTCAGCCAATCTAAGCTGTTGAAGAAATAAGTGTTCAGGACATTTTACATCTGTTTTTGACAAGAAGCCTGGGTTTTTGCGTGTGGGTTTAGTTTTTGGGGTTTTTTTTAAAATCTATTTGCAGCTTTTTTGGCCAGATTAGCATGGGAAAAGGCACTCTTTTATAAACGACGGGGTTTATCCTTTTAAAAAATGACTCGAGTTCATCTTTTTTCAGCTGAAATCAGGGCACAGCATGCAGAAAATAGTAACATCAGCAACAGCCGTAAAACCCACAGCAGCAGCGTTACCTATTTAAACAAAACTTAACAACAGACAGCTCGTGCAATGGATAGAGTAACCAATTTTTGACCAGCCTAACATTTTAGGGGCTCCCTAGAAGTGCACGCAAACCTTAACTGCAGCACCAAAGTACAAACCGTTTTGGGATGCAAGTGGAACATTTACTTGAAGTGGTTTCTAAAATGGTTTTAAGTCTGCTTTTTACACCACTAGTAAATTTGGTCGAACGCTTTTCAGCTTTTTCAAACCAGTTCCTGCAGTTGCATCAAAGTTGTTGTGTTGGGTTTTTTTTTTATTTGTTTTAAACAGCCTGTTTATTGCTGCTAAAACAAAGATGGATTTGCCTCTCTTAAAAAAAGCCCGGCCAATGGGCTGGGATAAACTTTCTTTTCGTCCTTAAGGAGCCGATAGTCTGCATGATGAAATTATTTCATTTTACATCACGCGCAACGTTGCGGGAAAGGGAGGGGGGGGCGAATTTCCCTTTTGGGTGTTTGCTTGGCGAAATGGGTTTGTGGGCTCTGCTTTATGTACCGAGCCCCAGAGAAGGACCGGCTATATGCAAACTCTGGCTGACACAATGCAGAGCTGCTCTGCTTAATTAGCTTGAGATGAGGCTGTTATTAAGGGCCTTCCCCCCCCCCCTCCCCTTTTCTTACTGTTTATTCCTCCCTCCCTGAATATTACAAAAGGAACTGAAGAGGAAGTAGTTTTCTGCTAATGGAAAACTATGAGGAAGGGACTAGTGATGAGAGTAAATAAGAAACTACATCTAACACCAGGCTTCGCTTTACCGGCACTTTGGGGAAGGGAAACCGAGTAAATACAAAAATTTGGCAAAGTTTTTTCTATCTTTGTTTGCTTTTTATTGTGTGAGGGGGAAGGGGCACAGCCTGGGGTCGCAGCCGACATCTGCTGCTGGTTTCTTTTAAGAGAAGCACAACCTGGGGCAAACACATTGCCTAGCCCTGCTCAGGTCCTGCGGACCCCTTGGTTCCCCCCAGCCAGCAGAGGATGCGGCTGCCCCGGCACCGGGGTTTTTGGGCGCAGGCACTCGTGGAGTGGGGCGGCAGCTGTTTCGGATCCCCTTGTCAGCCGGTTGTACTGATCGCCTTTTCCTCTCTCAAAAACCTTCCCCGAAGCAGCGCTTTCTGGCAAATCTCATGCAGCGATGGTTTCCCCCCATCCCTCATCAGCCAGCTCTCAACACCAGTCCCCTCTCAGCTCCCCCATCCCTGCAGAGCAGAAACATACTGATTTTTTTTTTTTTTTTTTTAAATGGGTCATATCTCATTTTTGTCTGCCTGGAATTTTCTTTTTTTTTTTTTTTTTTTTTCTAATTTTCACAATGCCGGGAAGCAGGAGGAGGCTAGACACATCTATGCTGTCCGTCTCGCCTCCAAGTCACTGGCCCCAAACCCCTCACCCAGCAGCATCCCCGCATCCCACTAAGCCGTGCCACCTCTCCATGGGCAGGATCAAACCCCACGGCAAAGCCGGGCTGGTGAAAGGAGCCACCGGCACCCCGTCCTGCAGCCAGACGGACGCAGAGCATCATCCGGGAGAAGAGAAATCGGTACCTACCCCTTCGGCAGCTGGGCTGGCCTGGCCCGGGCGGTGGCTAGTGGGAGGCCGACATGGACCACGCTCCCTCCATCCTCCATACGGAGAAGGCATAACTCAGCCTCTCGTGAGCCACGTAACTGCAGCTCGTCATCTTACTGTCCATCTCGTCGCTCTGTAGCACCTGGTAGAGGAAGTCTATATACCGCGCCGCCAGCTTGAGGGTCTGGATTTTACTGAGTTTGTCAGAGGGCAAAGTGGGGATGATTTTCCTCAAGGCGGCAAAAGCTTCATTGAGCGATTGAGTCCTCTGCCTCTCTCTGACATTGGCCAGGATCCTCTGGCTCTGCAGTTCTTCATAAGATTGGGAGCTGGGACTGGACTTTTTTCCCCTCTTCCCTGGGTTGGGGCTGCCATCTTCGCTGGACTTCTTACTGTATCTTCTCTTCCTGCCAAATCTCTTTGGCTGCCTTTCCAGCTCCTCTTCACTGGTCCCCAAGCTATCCACAGGGGAAACAGGAGAACTGGAGCTTTCTTCCATGCTTTCTGCAAGAAGGGGAGGGGAAGAGACTTTCCCCCCCTCCTTATGTTATGTGAGTGTGTGTGTGTCTTAAATGTGCTTTAAATTCCTGAGACAGATCCTTTGGAAAAAAACAGGAGGGCTGCTGCTTGCTTTTTTTTTTTTTGCTTTTTTTTTTTGGTTTTTTTTTTTTTTTTTTTTTTTGTTAACAAAAGTTTTCAGGTTGCTTGAAGGGCTCTTATTTCAAGGACCGGGGTTGTGCAAAAAATTGAGGTCTTGGAGAGAGGAAGTTATTCTAACTTTTTGGAAACTTTAGCTGAGCTCAGTTGCTAAATAGTTGTCAGAAGTGAGGGAGGTGCGGGGCTCCCTCCTGATTGGCCGGCCAGGTCAGTGGGAGGAAAGCTTTTCCCCTGCTAAACTTTCACAGTTTTATGTTACACTTAACTAAAATCTTGGGAATGCACCTCGAATAAAAGATAGCTGACTGCCACCCCCCCACCACCCCCAGACATGTTGATTTCGCAGCACCCCTCCAGCGTAATCCCCTTGCTGGGGGGTTGGGGGGGGTGGGGTGAGTTGGGAAGGGGGGTGCTGAGCGCTTGCAGGATGCATCCAGCCCACGCTGCTGAGGGTCCTGCTCCCAGCTCCATGGCTGGGCGGCAGCGGTACCCTGCCCCAGTCGGGGTGCACCCAAGAAGGTGCCCCGTTTTTGCAAAATGACACCCTGTTTTGCACCGCCGCCACCCCCCCGTCCCTGAGAGCACCCTGCTCCACAGACCCCCTTCCTTGCAGAGATGGGGTGGGGACCTGCCTCAGCATCCCACGGGGTGACACCAGGGTGGCAGAATTCTCCGGGGGTGCGTTGAGCTGTGGGAAAGGTGGAGGTTTGGGAGCAGCCAGGGGAAGCTCCTGCAAGAGCCCTGTTGTGGGGGGGCATGGAAAGACCCTCCTGGACTAACCCAGTGGAGCCCAAAATACGGGTCATCTGGAAAGCAGCTTGTTTCTATAACTTATAGAACCCCCCCGGAGAAGCAATGCTGGCCACACAGCC
>JAVJGJ010000061.1:6684473-6696975 GCA_035590215.1 Microhierax caerulescens
GGGGCACCTCTGCTTCATAGCTGCAAAAAGCACGATTCTCCCAGTAAACAGGTTCCCTGCTACGGCAGCGGCTCGTGGGTGCTCGCCCCGTGGCAATGGTGGTAAGGCGTCGTGGGTGTGCAGGGATGCGCGGAGCGCGGGCTGCAGGGCTGAGCACCCACAGCATGCTGCCCAGAGGTGCTGGAGGCGCCTGCGAGAGGCTGCTCGGGGAGGGGGGGGCTGTGTTTGAGAGCACCAGCGGCAAGGGGAGCATAGCTGGGCTTGCGAGAGCTAACGGAGCTGCTCGTTGCTGCCTCTCCTCTCCCCGTACCCTGCAGACGTGCATGCCGATATTATTCTGCATCTTTCTTCCTTTTGCCCCGCCGTGCCACCAAAGGCAGGACTTGACTTCCTGGGGAGTAAGGTGTTTCCACGGAGAGGAGCTTGGTCCTTTCAGGGGTTGGGGACAGAGGGGTTTTGGGGGGTGTACCGGGTGGGCGTCTCTCAAAATGCCCAATCCTCAGCTGGCACAGGCATTTTGCCTTTGGGATAGCCCCCGGGTCCATCCCATAGTGGATAGCCATGCAGCTCCTGGGCATCGTGCTGGAGCTGCGGTGGTAAAGGATGCGGCTGCGTGGTGCAGACCTGGTCCAGCCGAGTGGCTGCTGCTCCTGGCGCTCTCGGCCGTGCCTCTCCAAGCTGCACAGCACAGAGCTCCTGCGGCACAGCAGCCCCTCGCTCCTCCACACACCGTGGCTGTATTAAATAAATAAATGAGCAACCCCAGCCCCCTGCCTGGCTTCTGCAAATGAGACCGAAGGAGCGTTTGCACGACAGAGTGAGGCAGGATTTCTCCCTAAGGGGGCTGTTGCTGTGCGTAACCTCTAAATGTGCAAAGCTTTTTAGTATCAGGCAGGCTTCATTAGGGGAAATTTATGGTGAAACTTGGCTGTGTCGTAATTATGAAGTCTATAAGCCCGGCTCCAACGAGCATCGCTCCAGAGCTGCTGTGTATGTGTGTACTCTTTACGGCCGCCGAGTCCCCTAGCAGTACTTAGTGCCAGAGCTAAGTACAGTGTTGACAATACTGCAAATATCTTCCCTTGGAGCAGACCAAAGGCATGGTCTACGTGTGCACAGACCCGGGTGAAATGTGATCTGGCTCTCCTGAAGGAAGAGGGAGTTTTGAGAGGCTTGTGGGGGAGGCACGCGCTACGAAGGTACCGCTGGCAAAGAAGGATGGGGTGCATGCATCCTTCCTGCTACCACTGCGGGGTGGGAAAGAGGTTATGGAATAAAAACTGCTATATGAAAAATAGTTTTGGTGAAAGTTTAATACCCTCTTTAAATGTGACATCCACCATGTTGCTGCTGCTGTTCCATTGCCGTTACCAGGCTCCTAAAATTTCTTTCTAGAGGAAACAATGGACACAGACTGGGCTTTGGGGGCAGTGCTTTTTCTCTGTAGGGAGCCAGTTGCCCACTTGTCCCTGTGGCAGGGCTTGGCCAGCAAATCACCCTTCAGCCCCTCTGCACTGCAGAGCAGAACTTTTGTGTTTCTGCCCCCTGCCACCCTTTCCTCTGCCCACAGCAGAACTGGGGGAAGGTTGGGTGCCCTGGCAGTAAAGGCAACGGCGCTTCCATGCACTCAGACTGCTCTACCAGCTCCCCTCTGCTGGGGGACCTGCCAGGGCTGCAAATTTTTGGAGCAAACCGAAACAAGAAAGATGCTCTTGTGTTTACTGCCTTCCTCCTCCTCGCTACCTGCAGCTATAGAGAAAAGCATCATTTATTTCGCCTTTCAGAAATGTCCCTGTTGCAAATAGCATCCAGTGTTGAATGGTCTCTACTGTAGCCAGGTCTAATTAAGCTGATTATCCCCCCCCAATTGCCTTCAGTGTGATTTAGTGGGTAATTCTTTAGTGCTTGTGAAGCAACCACTAAATGTGATCTGGTGCGTGCATCTTCCACATGCTGTCTTTGCGAAGGCAGATGCGTTTCCCCTTGCACTTCTGCTTTCTGGGCTTTGTTTCCTTTTTCCTCGCCTTGCTCCGCAGCAGCGGCCAGACGTGGCAGGCGGATGTTTCCCGAAGCATTCACCCTGCAGTGACAAGTTTATAATCAAAAGCAAAAGAGCGGTGAGTGAGCAGCGCAGATAAGAGGCAGGAGGTAAAGGGGAGCGAGGCTTTAGGGATAAGACAGTTGGAGCGGAGCATGGTTTCAAAGTAATTGGATACGCTAACATCGGAGTTTTGTGCAGGAATGTACATCTGTTTCTGAACTGTTACCAGCTGATGTGCCCGCTCTTCCTTTCTGCTTCCTCAGTTATAAACCCTCAGAGCAGCAAGACACAAGCAAAAGGAGAGGCTGACCCGGGGACAGCAGGTCCTATTGCCTGCTAATCCTGCCAGTAAATGCAGTCAAGGTCAAGGGGTGCTTTTGATTTGCAAAGACGTTGCTGGGGCAGCTGGGTGTGCCGATGCCTGCCCTGTGGGGAGGTTTGATGGATCCACCTGGCTTCCTCAGCTTTGTGCTGGAGGAGGCTGCAAACACGGACCTTTTTAGGAAAGGCTTTAGAGGAGAATGACAGAAAAGAGAGAAGGGACTTAAAGATTTCCCCAGTGGACATCTTTCTCCTGAGAAAGCCCCACAGGCCCTTTGTCCATCTACTTTATGAAGGAGGCAGCTCCATCCAAGCTGTGACCAAGCAAGGTGTGAATTGCAAGGGCCAGCTTGCCAGCCTTTGTTTTATTTGCCCTGTTGTACCGTCAGGACAAACTGTCTACAGTCCAAGTTATTTGCATTTATCAAAATTTTCAAAAAACCACTATGGTGAGTCAGATAGTTAAAATGCACTGCAATTCACAGCTTTTCTGAGTCCCAGGTTCTGCAAAGCACTGGAGCATGCCTTGGAGAAGAGAGGGGCATCTGAGTCCTGCTAACATCTGTGGGATGTAGGCAGGTGTTTAAAGTCATGTGTATGCTAAATACAGGCCTGAAATTCTGCTCTGAACCCCCTCTGAAATAAGAGATTATTTTATTTTTTTTCAGTGGCTTCAGCAGGTTTTGGAATGAGATCTCAAACACTAAGCTGTTGGAGGATCAGTTCACATCTCCTGGTCATCCAAGCTCTGTTGTCAATGGGACAAGGATAATTTAGACCAGACACAGCCCTGCCTCCAACGCTGGATGCGGTGTTTCAAGTCTGATTAGAAATCTGTGCAATTTCTCATGTTGGTAGCATTGGAAAGATAGCGTGTCCTGCTGTAAGAAGAAACCAAAAGGCAGTGGCATCGCAATTGTGGATTCTATTTTTAATGATAGTGCAAAGCAAGAAGAAGAACTGGCATTTGGGGGAGTAAAAAGTAGTAGCTATCATGATTCCAAAAATAACATTTCTATTTTAGATCATTTACCCGAGGCTACCACTAATTGCAGATCAGAGTGGAATGTCTCCCTGGGAATCCGTGGGGAAGACAGATATTTTTTTTTTTTTCCCTCTTTTTGGAAGGTGAAATATTAATTGCGGCTGCAGCAGTAGTAACTGTAGCTTAAAACCTGGGCTAGGAAGACTGAAAGTATTTTTTCATGAACTAGAAAATCAGCTTGTGAAATAAACTTTTCTCCTTGCCTTTTCCTCCCCCATGTCCAGCCTCATTAAACTGGGAAGGAAGGGCTTCCCACCAATGTCAAGGAGAATCCAAAACCAGCCTGGCTGTTCCAACAGTGTTTGGGCACTGCTGGGAAGGGTCAGGCTTCTGTGTATTTTTTTGGACTGCAATAGCCGCATGAAGTCAGGTATGTTGAAAACAACAAGTTTGTCTTCCAGTTTTGGGTATTGCTTGACAGCCATTCCATCTCCAGAAGATGGAGAACTGCTTCCACTGAGGTGCCAGGGCTTGCTCCTGGGATGAACCTTTGGTTGACTTCAGCTGTGCACGTGCGCACTGTGGGGCTGGGAAGGGTTTGGCCAGGCTGACACCAGTGTAGGGAGCCTGACCTCATCTCCCTGTCCAGGCCATGGAGAGAGGGACTGTCCTTTCTGGGTCCACATGGTGGATCCCCTCCTTGTGGACTGCAAAACAGGTCTGCAGAAGTTGACGGCCTCAGGTCAGTGTTTTGTCTTTAATCTGGGAGGCCCTAGAGACAATGTAAGGAAGGCGCTGATCCCACAGAGGAGTTATAAGTCTTGTAAGTCCTGTGTCCTAGATGCCTTCCACAGCCCCTTCTGAAGGTGTCGGCAGGACCCCAGGGTGAAAACTGTTCCCGCTGGGCACAGGGTGCCTTTGCAAGCACCATGCTCCTTTGCTTATCTCCTATTTTGGAGCCAGCCACTGACTGGAGTGGTGGGCACAGCAGTCTGTGGTTCAATTACTCTTTTTACACATCTCAAAACCCACAGTTACTGTGAACCCACGTGGCTGGGAAGCCCACCAAGAAAAAGTCCAGAATACTGTTGCTTGTGTTCCTGCATTTCAGTATTTTTGAGGATTAACCATGACCCTGGAGGGAAATCAGCCTTGTAGTTAAACTGTGTTGTGAGGTGAAAGGGCAGCAACAAGGTACTGGAAAGTAAAACCCCGGTGTAATTATACTGCCATTTAAATAAATGGCTTTTCCCATGGTCCGCGTAAGAATCTTTCTCAAAGCATATTACAAATCAGCTTTCCCCTTCTCCACTCAAACCACGTCGAATGCTATGTCAGGGGGATGCATGGTGCTGGTGGTATGTCTCCTTACCACTGGTCGGGGAGGGGGGCTTCACAAATGCCTCCTAACGGCACAGATGCCACCTGAAAAATTGCACCCGTTGATGCGTGCGAAGGCAGATCCAGAAGTAGCTTTGTTTGCCTGGGTGCTTTGCTCAGCAGATATGCACGCAGAGAGGAGGGATTCGTTGCCCTGAACCTTAGCTGGCTAAGTTTTAACTGTTGAGGATACCTCTAGAGCTTAACCACCAAGGCACGGCGTTCTGCAGTTCAGATCTTGGGTAAAGGGCAAAGCCAAAATGACGAGCCAGGACACAGACAGCTATAAGGTAGCTCTGCCTGGAGAAGGCAAAGCCCTGCCAGGAGCTGGGTGCATCTGCTGGCAGCCCCAGGAAAAGCTGTGGTGGAGCTCACTGGGTTTTTCGGAATTGTCAGGATTTGGAAAAAATCACTATTTTCAACGCCAGGGCAAAAGAAGGGGGAAATTGTTAAGGTTTCTGAAGTAAGAAACCCTAATTTTCAAGGAGAAGAGGATGGGGTCAGTTAAAATAAACTATTTGTAGCCTCTTTGGCCAGCTCTGGACTTTACCTTGGCTTTGGCTGATATCTGAGCCACTCAGTTTGCAAACCCCGGAGCCCTCCTTTGCCCAGACAAAAATGGACATCTGTCCTCATTTCTCACCCCGCAGCACTATAATTCTCCCATCATTTCTTCCAGGGCTTAAGCCATAGTTGAGGCCACCGTATCGTGTTGCATACGTCTTCTGGTTAAGGGAGACTGCTCATTAGCAGCGCTCGTTGATGGGCTGGATGGGTTGCTGCTGAGTGACAGGTCATTCATCATGGTTCCCAGCAGTGAAAAGTCCCACCTTTGAAGTGTTCCCACTCACCATCAGCCTGGTAGTGGGATCCCACAGATGGGACCTTGGTTTCCTGTACCAGAGGGGAAGAGCTTTGCTGGTTGGATCGCTGACACCCTTGTGCCAACTCAAGCAATTGGGCTAAACGTCCTCTAATATTCATCTACTGAAAACAGTGAGCTATACTTTCTGCTCCCAAGGCTGTGGAGCCAGTTACGAGCCAAATCGCAGCTGTTCTCCCACACCTTGACAGAAACCCCCCCAAATGCCTACAATGTGTTTTCCCTTTCTTGGAAACACTGCTTAAAAGTCTTTCACACTCTTTCTTTCTTATCCATCTTTTTAAAACGCGTTTTAACAACAATACTTCTCTGGATCTTCAGACATTACTGATGCTCTCGCAGCAGCAGGATAAAGTATGGCATCCCAGAGCCCAGCCTGCTGCTTGGGTTTTGTTTGAAGAATATGGGACTAACCCACAGCCCCAGGAGGGCTGTGGCTCACACTCTTTGAAGGGTGATTGGTGCCGTTTAATGTATTCAGTGGTTCAGTTTCTTGGCAGGAGGGTGGGACCTGGTAAGGATCCCTTGGATATCAGCTGAGAAGTGAAATGAGTTGGTTTAGGTCTTCTGTGTCTTGCTTTCATGTATTTAAATGGCCTGGAAGAGGGCAGGGGTATCGCCTTGGAGAACGCCTGGGTGGCTGGTGGATCTCTTGCAAAGTAGATAAAGAAAAACCTGGCAGAATTAGTTATTGAGGGGGAAAATACTTGTTTTCTAAATGGAAGAATGTTTTCTGAAACTTGTCGATGTTCCTAGGAAAATACGGTTTCTTTGGGAAAACAAGGCACCCTAACTCTGACTCCTTTACCTCCACGTGGTGCAGTTTAGTTTTACTTGTGTGCCCTGGTACTTTAGCTGCCCGCTGCCCTTGCTCCCTGCTTTGCCATCGCTGACAAACCACGGCAGCTGAGCAGGAGGGGGTTTGCCATGTCCTGGGTTGCCTGGCCACGAGAGGAGTGGGCACAGAACACCAGTGGCTCCCTTTGATTTCTGCTGCAGCAATGGGCTGGCACCTTCTGATCAAATTGTTTGGTTATCATCTGGTTTGATTTCACTTGGATATTTGCTTTGATGCTGAAAGGTTAAAATCTTCCATTTAAGAAAAAAAAAATCCACTGAGTACACTTAAAACATCAGAAGGGACAGTCAGCCAAACCTGCTCAGCTGAGAGAGGAAATTGTTTTTCTCAGACTGATTAAAACTTCTGCTTTTTTCTTTGTCTTTACCAACACCTGTTTAACTCAAGCACCTGAATAAACTTTGAGGAGAAGAGATAGCTTTGTTAAAGATTCAACTGGACCCCGAAAGATTGAGTTCCACTTCTGGGACCCTCAGCAAATCCAGGGGAAACCAGGCTTGGCATTCACAGTGAGATCTGGGGAGAAAAAGCAGGAAAAGCTCATCATTTCTTTCAAAAAACATTAGGTGAAAAAGCCCCAACCCAAACAAACAAATTCTCAGAAGTTAAGGTTGGCTGAATTTAAAAGAAGCAACCATAAGATTAATAATTTAGCATCATTGGCTTTGGATTGATGTTCCAGAGATGTTAAGTGAACTGGCTGTTCTCTCAAGGGTAGCAGCCTTTACCTTTGTAGACCGTATTGTCTGCCAGGACCATGGCACAAGTCTCCTTTACGTAGGTGTAAAAACACGACTGTATATAGACACTAAAGCTGGTGTGAAGGAACGTCCGTGTACTAGCTGAATCACTGGAAATGCAATTTTCAGGGAAACAGCTGCATCCCACAAAGGCCCGGGAAGAGCATTCCTGCAAAGCATCTGTGGATTTGCACGTGTAGTGTCGGGGAAGATGCGTGTTTGTGTGAGGCAGCGGGTATTTCAACCCCCCAACCCTGCTGAGATATCCTTCCCCACCTCCATTGCTGCCGGGCTTCGTTGCATCCCTGGTGTTCTTTGCTGGGCAAGGGTTAACTTGCTCAGTATTATCCTGAGCTTTGCTGTGTTGGGATTGAATGTTGGGAAGCAGTGCTCCAGCGGCACTGGAAGAAGCTGGGCTCTAATTTTTCTGTCCCAGCTGCCCCCATCCTACCTTCAGCATCACAGATGGGAAGTGGGCTTGAGAAATACTCCTTCTGCTCAAGCTGTAAGGTGTTCTATAGGGCTGGATGCACCACTGCACTCTTCGTGGTGAGACATGGTTTGGTCTTTGTGGGAGAGAACGATGTCCTATATGGTCAACTGTAAGCATTTGCTTCCTTACATTGAAATTAAGAGGGTGATGCACGTGCTCAAACCTTCTCCCAGTTCAGGAGGTGACACGGGCAGCAGCTGCAGCCTAAGGATATGGTCTACCTTCCTTGTTGTCCAGTCCTTGAATTAAAACAATAACACTGCATAGTAGCTCTCTTTGCCATGAGGACAAGAACAGTGGATTGCAAAAATATTGCATTTTTGTGTATTTTAGCTCAAGAGGTCTTTTAACTTGCATTTAATTGCTGAAGGAGGAAGAGCTATAAAGCATACCTGTCCTCAGCCTGAACCTCCCCCAGCTTTTTCATTATCAGTTGAGCTTTGCGATTTTTTTTTTTTTTTTTTTTTTTTCCTGGCATCAATACTACTGTGATGTTTCATTTCCTTCTCTTTTGCGCTTTTGGCAAAGATAAAATTTACTGTCGGTTCCACTATATGCTCTATCAGGTGACTCGAAGTCTGATCCACAACTTGCAAAGTCAGCAGAAAACTTTATGTTGCTCTCAGCAGGCTTTACAGCGACCTTTAATAATTCTGCCCTCCCAAGGGGGCTGAAGTACGAATCCAGTAGGCATTTGTCGTGTCTCAGTCTCCTAAAGGGCCAATAATTTCTTGCAATATTTTTGTAGGCCTTTGATCCATCACTGTTGCTTGATTGTGCTTTGAAAACTTAATAGCACCCCATATCCCACACTTATTAAATTCAAATTCTCCAGTTGCATTTCCCTGGAAGATACATAAAAATAACACATGGAGGAAATATAACTGGAAGATCCTTTGTATAAGCTGGCTTACGTTTCGTATGTGGGGAAGACACTGAAACCATTGCTTTTGCACTCGTGACAGAACCATCTGTATAATTTTGATCTAGCGGAGTATTTCTGAAAAAGCAATAATAGGCTGGGGAGCCGTGTGCTGGCTTCAAAGGCTCAATTTTCAGTATGCCACCAGGCAGCCTTTCATTTAGAAAGAATTAGCATTGGAGGCACCTAGCTGTAGAAATTGCCGTGGGCTCTGACTATAGATGTCTCTGGTGGGATTTTAGTGCGGCTCTCCTGTAGTTCTACCATCGTTGGGAGGTAGTTATTTCGGGGGTGGGATGAGGATGTCATTGAAGGCTCCCAGAAATGCTCAGCTGATTGAAAGGGAAGGGTGAAGCAGGGTGGTAGACTGTTTTCTGGAGGGTGGTAGAGTGGGAGACGCAACCAGGTTTGGGTGGAAGTGCTCCCGCAAGAAGCAGGAGGACAGATGATCCATTAGCGGATGGGAGAGGGAGAAAACTGGAGTCCCTTGGGGATCCCCAGTTTACAAGGTCCCTTTACCACCCTGCGCATGTGAATGAGCTTCTGCTCAAGAGTGACATCCTGGGGACAGCGCAAACCCACAGTGAAAATGGGGAAATACTTTTAGTTTCTATTTGCTGGGGTCTCACCAGGAGGCAGATGGGACATCTCCGATAAATTCCAGTAGAGCCATCTGATTCCTGTGCGAAGTCCCTTGCAAGCACCAAGCTCCCCACAGGCATGCGAGCAGCCGTTTGCTGGGACCTCACCTCCGTAAAAGCATGTTCTCCACGGGAAAGCTGTTCTCCTTGCCTCAGCCGGGAAAGAAGCCTGAGGAGAACAGAGAGCTCGGTTGCACCAAAAATAAAACGGGCACCGAGCAGCCTTGGGCAGTGTGATGGAAACGCTTCCATTGCCTCTGATTCGCCCTGGGTCAGCCTCACCTTGGGAACGGAGATCTGGGGGGCTAACAAAGAGCCAAGGTCTCCAGCTCAACAGCGCACAGGCACTAACAGCACTGTCTGAACCTTTGGCGGGGCTGGTGGGGTGCATAACCCTCTAGCTTACGAGGCAAAGCTTAAATTAAAAGCTAGAAACATCAGTGTCTCACGGCATATTGTGCAACCGGAGCTCAGTGATATTTTGTAATTAGAGTTGCTCCCTGCTTTTTGTGTTGTGTTCTGGTTTTTTTTGTTTGTTTGGTTTTTTTTGGTCTGATCTGGTTTTCTGATGGGAGCACAGGCTGAAAACAATTGATTCAGAAAGCAAATAAAAAAAAATAAATTGGTTGTTTGAAAATAAACAACTTGTTTTCAAGGAAGCGGAGAACTTCCTAAAGGAAGTTTTCATAACCATGAAAAGTTTTATTTGGGGGAAAGCAGGAGGCTAAATGCAGCAGCACTTACTGCAAGTATTACAAAAGATGAATCTTCAGCCTGACCTCACGATACAGCACTTTTGAGAGCCTCAAAGTGTGACTGCTCTTTTAAGATAGTCGTCTTTCTCTGAACAAAACCAATTTTGTGGGCAAGGATGGATTGGAGGTTTTATCATGAACACTTTGCAAGGTTGGTGCTGCCTTGGCAAAGGTACATAGAAACCAAACGTGCGGCTGAGGAGATGCAAGGGACCCTGGAGGAAACGGCTTTTGGGTGCTTTCTTGTGCTGGCATGAGCATATTAACAGCAGAGTGGGCTTTTCCAGCAGCACTTTTGGGGCAATCAACAAGTCAGATGTGCTCAGCCTGTCGGTGCTGAAGGGCCAATCTCAGCCCTAGTGCCCCCAGACCCTTCATCCCAGTCCCCAGACATGGGCTTCGTGCAGGAACTTTCCAGCTTGGGCACCTCTCACCTTGGCACTTCATTCTACGGTGTGGCAGGATACCATGAACGCAGAGGAATGAGATGGGACAGGGTGGGTTTTTTTTCCTCCCAGCACCATATCCCGCAGCTGCCGTAGGGGTTTATATCCCCGCAGCAGGAGGAAGGAGGCAGGACGGGCAGACTGCATCGCCCCGCACATGCGACGGGGGTAAAACGCCCGGCGAATGCAGCAGGAGCAGAGTCAGGCCGATGCAGACAGATTTAGAAATTTGCAAGCAAACATCTGTCAGGCACTCAGCAGAGATAAATAACAAAATCAGACCGGAGCAGACATATGACGAAATCCTTCCATGTGGAGGGAAGGGGGAGGGGGACGGCAATCCAACGTGTACTAATATTTTCATTACAATGCAAGGCGTATCAGTAACAGGCACACGTGAAGCCATGGAAATGTGGGGTGCGTTGTTCCATATGTTTTAAATAACATTAAGTAGGCCAGGTTTGTCGTATATTTGATATTCTGGCTGTTGTCGCTAGGACTGGACCAACCGTTTCATATGGAATATGAATTGGCCTTGAACTCAGTCTCATCGCTGACCCAAAGAGTTTTGCAAAATGCATTTCTAACCTGAGAAACGATAGGCTGGATCTCGCGCTGTGGGAGGAGGGCGGCTGGTCCTACACTTGACCTAGATACAAATCTCTGGGGTTAAAAATAAAGAGGCTCTTGGATAGCAGGGACCAAAACATGTCACTGATAAGATTAGCTTTCCTTTTTCGTTGTTGTTGGTTTTGCTGGAAAAGGCATCTCGGACAAAAATCACGATCATAGTTTTTTGGAAGTTGGTTTTCAGTATTTTCCCCTTAGTGTTTCACAGCAAGAAGGAAGCAATGAGATGTTGACACACCTACGTTTTTAATTTGGAAATTCATGTAAATCTTCCACTTTCTTTCAGATTCCCCACAGTTTTTCAGGGAACAATTAAATATGGAGGAAATCCTACTTCTTGTATTTTTATTTCTTACATCTAAAAAAAAAAGGAAAAGAGGGAACGCTACTTAACCCCCCGTTTTGAAATACTCATGTAAAAGTCTCTTCAGTCTAGAAGAGAACCGGGGAAGTATTTCTGGGGACAAGTCCTTTCACTCCTTTACTTTGCTCCTTTTTGCTTTTCCTTTGCGAGGCTCTCCCTGTCAACAGAAAAAGGGACAAAGCAGAGAAAATCAGGGTGTTTAGAAAAAAAAAAAAATAAATAAAAATTATGTTATAGAGCAATTCCTGATTATTTCCTTTTTTTTTTTTTTGACCTTTTGAGAAAAAGAAGGATGAAGGAATCTCTGATACGGGGTAGCGGGGAACACCCATGCAGGACAAATCCTCTCCTCTCTCACTCCCCCCTCTTGGCGAGGAAATTGCATTCAGGGCCATGGTGCTAAGGGCTTTTTGGGGTGGGAAAAATTGGCTGCCTTGTCTGGGCAGCCCTGGTGTTCCTTTAGCAGGACGTGGGCTGGGACCCGAACATCTCGCAGGGCTCCTTCCTGTTCCCACGTCCGTGCCAGGAATCGGACTCGGCGGGAGGATTTCGGATAACGTGTCCTGGGAAGACGGCAGCCAGAGGGGGATGGAGCTCCCTCTCGCAGAGCCGGCCCGAATCTGCAGCTCCACAACATGCCCAGGAGCACAAAAGCTGGTTCTGTTGCTGGAGCTGGCAGATACGTGTGCGAGGATCGCAGCGGGTGACTCGGGAGGTGCTGGTTTTACAGCCACTTTGCTGACGACGAAGTCACTCAGAGTTTTTTGCTATGCCCTGAAAAACCCGTATGTAGAACGCGCTGCCTTTCCCCCAGATCTGTTTTCTGCCAAATCTGTTTGCTTTCAGATTTGCTCTTCTTTGGTGCTGTTGGTAAATGCCGAATTAGCTCGTCGTTGAAGCCTAACGCTTTCAGAGACGTGAAGATTTGCTAGCTCCCTGCATGTTTCCTTTTATTTTCTCATCAGCTTCTGCCGAGGGAAATCAGCGCGAGGTAGTGGATGCGCCGGGCTTGCCTGGCTGTGCTTCGCCTGCAGCTTGGTCT
>JAVJGJ010000061.1:6696992-6757508 GCA_035590215.1 Microhierax caerulescens
AGTGATGCAGAACAGAAAGGGGGAGAAAAGCATCCAGCACCCTGATTTTTAGGCTCTGGATTGATCAGTTGGGCTGCTCAATAATAATATTTGCTGCCGGTCCTCTTTGCTGAGACCGCTTGCAGTTCGTTTCACAGGTTAGCGTTGGCTGTAGGAAGCACCCAGAGGGCAGAATTTGTGGGCGCTTCTTTGCACAACGGCCTTCTTCTGAGCAAATAGGGGATGGGCCAAAATCATGCTGGCCTGGTGAAAATTCAGGCTGGCCTGCTGGGAGCCATTAGTATTCTGCACTGATTTAATCAAACGTTCAGAAGCTTAATGCCAAAAAAGCTTAATGCCCGATGACTTTGACCTGTTTATGGCAGGCTGGAGCACTTTGGCCAGCCACCTGCGCTGAGTCCCCTGACACGCTCGCCTAAGATTTTTCACTCCCTACCTCCCTCGTTCATCTTTCCTTTTCAACTTTACCCATTTAATTTTTTTTTTCCTCTGTTATTTTTCCTTTCAGTCCTTTAAACAATACCCCTCTGCAAGGTCCCTAGCGCACAATGGCACCCCCGCTGCGGTGGAGATGTTTTGCCCAGCCCCATCTTGAGCCACTGCACAGTCCACTTACCAAATGTGACAAGAGCGATCCTGGCTCCTTCACTACAGTGACTCATAAGGACAAGTTATTAAGATATTAAGTCCCAGGACAGGGGCCAAGAGTGTTCAAACACTGCCTGCTTCGCTGTTGCTGTCTCTGTCCTTCTCCACGGTGTGTTTACATATCAGCTGGAAATTTCCTAAATAAGCTGATTTTAACCATCAACAAATACCATTCAGATAATGCACTTTTCATGGTAGTTTCCAGTATTCGGTCTACAGGAGGATATAAAAACTTCTTTTGTTATAATATAGCCTCCTTGGCAGCTTGTAACTCAGTGGGAAAGGCTCTGGATTCCTGGAGGAGCACACTGTGTCAGCGATTTTGGGTATTTCAGGGAGCGTGAGGCCTCACTGGGGAAAAAGGAAAGCCCGAGAAAAACTCTGCTCTCCTTTTAAGATGCGTCGGTAATCAAATTAGGTCGAAAATCAAAAAGTGCAAGTAAGGGGTGCGAAAAGACATTCTCCCTCTCGGCAAATCTGTTGGGCTTTTATAGGAAGCGGGAGCGCTGCCAGTCGTCTACTGTGTGTCTGTGTCATATTTAATTTCAAAATGAAAATTCAAAGGAGCGAAGGCTTCTATTGCATGCTTCTCCCAGGGCTTTTGTTAGCTTAGTGAGGTGGTGGCAGAAGTAGCTCCATCCCTGGGTGGACGCGCCGTGACAAGGGATGCCCAGTAGCATCTCAGGAGCAGGGATGCTTTGAAGGCATCTATGGTCTACCTCCTCTCTGAGACGGGCATAAAGGTGTCCCCAGCCAGGATTTATTCCATCCAGGGGATTTTGCATTCTTCATCTTCCTTCTTTCCACCCCCCCACCCCCACCCCCCAGTGCTGCTCCGCACAGAAAAGTGTCTTTTCAGACCAAGGCTGGAGTGTTGTAGAGTAGGTGTTGTGTATGTGCACCAAAAAAAAAAAAAAGAATTATTTTTGCTGAAGTAGAAAACCTTTCATAAAAGTGGAAATCAGTAAAAATGTTTAAATGATGGTTTAAAAAAAAAAAAAAATCTCTTGTGCTTTTTCTCGAACCTGTGGCTTGTAAGGTGAGCACACCTTGGATGCTGTGCTCTTTTTGCGTTCAGGTGCGTAGCTCTTCCATGCGATGGTTGTATGCGGGAAAGAGGCAGGCGATCCCTGCTCTGAATATCGAGTTGAAAAAAGGGTTTGAAGTGGCATTAAAAGGTGGAAGAAGAGCCCACAAGATGAATTTAGGATGGAGCTCCCTTCCAGGGGTCATCCCAGCCTTCTGCTCTGGGAAATACTAAAAAATCCCACTAAACTCCTTGGGGAATGTGCCTATAAGCTGTGTTGTTGGTGGTGGTGGTTTTTAGCTGTTGTATTAAAAACAAGAGAGAATGATACTCCAAAATATTTTTCAATAAAGGGCCTTCTTTCAACAACAAAAAAAGACAATTCAAAGGAACATTTCATACATTTGTTTTTAATTAACTCACGTGATCAGCTGGTGGAAGAATTAAATTAGTGTTGCTTGATTTTATTATGGGTCCATTTTATCTAGACCAACAAAGGTAAGAGGCAAAGCCTCCATGGAGGGGCCTGATCTGGAGCTTACTGGGGGCTTGGGAAGTCTTCCTGAGACTCCCAGCATCTCTCAGCTGGGCTCACTGGTAATTTGAAATCTGCTTCTCCATTTATCAGCTCCATATCTTAAAACAAGTATATTCTGCAGGAATTTATTTTTAATCTTGTGTTGTGGTGCGATGGGCTGCTTGGCGAAGTGGCTTTATAGACCCAACGTGTGCGCTTTTTTGGGAAGATAATTACACGAGTTCAAAGTCTCGTCAGCCAATCGCATTTTGGTATTCATGCAAGCTGTTTCATAATGCTGTTTTGAACCCTGTTGGTGGCATAATTAAGATTTAATTAAATACAGGAATAGAAACATGTTGTTCATTTGACCATCTGTGAGTCAATGACTACAGTGGTTTTCTAAGTTTCTACGCTACATGCTGTTAGTGAGTGTTTCATATTATTTTCCATCTCCCCAACCATACTTGCACGTTTTCAGAGCCACCGAAGAGCCAAAGAAGATATTACAATCTTGTGCTGATGATCATCTCTTTCTGCTGTTCTTAGCTATCGATCGTATCGAGCAGAGGCAAACCTTTCAAGTGTAGCAAAAGCTGCTAAGATAGATGATGGGGAACGGGGATGCCAAAGAGACGACAGCTTAATCCAAAGATAAAAAGAATCGAGGGGGTGCATTTTATTGCCTGGATTTTTTTGATGGTTGAATGTCCAAGCCAGCAGCATCCAGGCTTCCATCATAATAATAACGATGATGATGATGACGATGCAGATACTTGTATTTTTTTCTCAGAGCCTTCCTGCAGCACCTAGCAGAAAGCAGCCTTGCTCTCAGCTGCAGGACAGGCAGGCAGCGATGTTCAAACTGTGGCAATAAAGTAGCCAAAGTGCACATCAGGGCCCCAGAGCACCAGCTTGTACACAAACCAGAGCTCAGAAGATGTTTCGCTGATGTGTCTAAAATACGTGTTTTTTGGTTTGACAAAAACTATTTGTGAGTTGGTGTTGAATATAAGTTAGATTTAACTGAAAAGGGTGGGGTTTTCCCTAATTAAAACTGCTTTTTGCTGAAACTTTAGAAGGGAAATATTTTGATTTCAACAAGATATTATGAGACTAAATTTGGTTAAATGTTGTGTTTTTAAATAGTGCAAAATTCACCCCAAGCCAAAACTGAAACATTTTGTTTCAGATACAATGAAATGTAGTGTTTGATCAGAACATTTATTTCCCTACTGTTTTCTGGTTTAAGGGATAAAAGAAAAAAATAAAAGTTTGAGTTAACTCAAACAATATTTATGTTTTCTTGGATTTTTCTTGGGGAGAAGAAAGAGGTGGGGTCAACCACCAACCCCCAAACTAAATGCTTTACAAAGCTCTTGCTGATGCACGTACAAAAGCAAAGAAGAGGGATTTGCCTTTGCTGCTGTTGATTCCCTGTTGTACAGTCTACCAAAATAGGTTATACATGTTCTTTTCTTACAATACAGCTTTTAAAACCAGAATTTAAATACATTAGACTAATCTCTTTTTCTGTATTTACATGCCTTTTATTTCTTTTTTTTTTTTTCTTCATTCACTTTTTTGTTTTCTGCTTTGGGGCACAGATGAGGGTGACCGATAAAGTTAGTAACGGTAGAAGGAGACTTTCAAAAATGTAAAAAAAAAAAATAAAAATCTGAAAGTGAACATTTTCCAGAAGGGGAGGAAAATGGGGGCAAAACCCACTAATGGTTTATTTCAGCCTCAACAAGAAGCAATCCATGTGCTTTCACTGTCATCGTCTTGATAGGCAAGAGTGATGTTCTTGCTGGTGATGCTCTCTCATGAGCATGTAAAGGGTATGACTGCGCCACCTTCTCTGACTCTAAATTTATCCCGATTTCCACAAATTTTCAGAGCTCCAGAAATTACTATTAGCTGCCATATCCTTCCAGCTGATTCTAGCTTCTTGCTAAACAGATTGGAGGTGGGGTGGTGATCCCGGTGCTTCAAAGATCACCGATGGGCATTTTGGTCCACACCAACATCAAGTGGTGACAATAGCCCTGTGATCCTAATTTCCCAGACCCAACCCTATTCTTCTCTTGCTGCAGCGTGTGCCAACCATCTCTGGCTCTGCTGCTGTTCTTTGTCCCCTTATCATCATCCACGTCGCCTTGTGGAGAGCTCATGGCTTCCAGCGCACCAGCAGGTCTTGGCAATGCGTGACAGGGTGCTCCAGGGAGCTGCGGGGAGTTATTAGCACTTTGCTCCGAAGGCCGAAGGACATTGCTGAAAGATGTCTCTAAAGTAACAAGGAGTTGCTTTCATCCTTATGCCTGTCCCCTATTTTAACGATATTTGCAGGTCCCTGCTGGTTCCAGCCCCACTCTGTGGCAAACCTTGGGATTTTGCAGGTGGTAGGGCAGCGGGAGTTTTAAAAACGTTTTGCAGTCTGTCTCCGCTCCTGTTCAAATCACTGCTGCTAACATCGCCGGCTCGACACCGAGCGCTTTGGGAAAAATCCAGCCTTTGTTTCCACAAATGCAGGTTGTGCTAAAAACACATAAAAGGTCCGTGTCGCAGCTGCACCCCGGTCGAGCCGGTGAGCCGATAGCGCGCCGCTGGCGCTGATTTGCAGCAGACGGGGCTCCGGCTCCGCGCACTGTGTCGGACGGTGCCTCCACCCCGCACCGTGGGGATGGACACGAATTGGGGAGCCTTGACCCCCCTGGCCCTGCAGGCACTACCTCCTTTCCAAAGAGCCCCCGGGGCGAGCAAAGCGATGTGTAACACAGGAGCTCATCGACACCTGAAGTCATTTTCAAGGGGCAGATATAGAAACAGGTATTACTGTGGCATATCGGTAATTTATTTCAAGGGACCAGCCTATATCCGAGTACTATTTCCATTTCAAATACCTTCTCGTTTAAAACAACCACAGTGAGTGAATATTCCTTGTCCTTAAAGTAGAGCTTAGCTACGTCTTGTGGCTCGACCTAAGTCTCTTTTAAGTTGTCCTGACGTTTGCGCGTTTACATGCTGCGCGTAGTTTTCGTCGTATAGCCGTGGCTGTGAAACAGAATTGCCTCCAGTAGAATTTGCCTCTGGACAGATGTGGTTAAAGTCATCTTTCTGTCTGGCCGAGCTGATGGGCTCCTGCCGTCTCTGACTTCCCTAGGCAACTCACGGAATGATGAGAGAGGCAGAACCCGGACCTGTGTTTCTGCCTCATTCAGCTCTGTACCTTCTCCCGGTTGCTGTTAGAAATGCTTGGTCAGTTTTCAATATATATGTATATAATTATTTTTTTTTTAAAAAAAAAACAAAATTAAATTTTCCATGGGAGAAGGTGCGTGTTTTTCCCTGCATTTTCATTCCAAAATTAGGAACATACAATCAGAAAACACCATTGGCTATAAACAAAAGTAACCTCAGTTGTTATAAAACGTTTTTAGTGTGCTGTGAAAGCAGCGACTGGCTTCTGGAAATGCAGGTTTTCAGGTGGAAAACATTACTTTTGGGGACAGGTACATCCAACTCCATTTTTTTTTTTTTTTTTTTTTTTTTTGTGAATTGCCTGACACCAGCAATTCACATAGGAAAGCAGATAGGCACTTCCCCTGCAAAAGCTGCAATTTTCAAGGAGCTCAGAGCATTTTTGAAGCGGTTGCTTCCCCGTTGACCTAGCGGAGGGGAGCGTTTCAGCCTGGCTTTGCTTCAGATCCCACTTAGCCCCACATTGTGTGTGGAGGGTGTTAAGACCCTGTGAGCTGCATTTCTGGGGTGTCAGAGACCTGGCTGAGGTTTTTCCTCTCTAACTTCTTGATCTCTAACTATCTACGCACCGCAAGGAGCTTCCCTGAGCTCGGAGGAGCTGCTCCGAGGGGATAAATATTTTCTTCTACCGTTTTTTCTCATCTTTGCAGTTTGTAAGTGGAAGGGACAGATGTTTATTTGCAAACCAATGAAGAATACTGTAGTATTTTCCTCTTTTCTTTTTTTCCCCTTAGATGTTTCTTTGGCACAGCTATGAAGTGATTTTTAAAAAATAAAAATAGTTGCAAATGCTTAAAATTCTGCTGGTGTTGTGGTTCCCGGAGGAACCTTTCCCAACTGCAGCCCCCATGTGCTGTTACCATGACAATCTCCCATTTTCCTCTAAACTCTGGCACACCGCATTCCATCAAATTTGCACAAAAAAAAAAAAAAGTGTCTTTATTATAAGCAAAATCTGGTTAATCAGGTATTTAACATCCTGTATCAATAAACAAGCTGGTAGAGCTGACTTTCCTTTCTCCGGGAGAGCTGGAGGGGTTGTGTTAAATATATCTACGAAAGATCCTGAGGGCTGGTTTTCTGTGGAGGTAGGAAAGGGGAGGGTGTGTGTTGGCTATTTTTTTTTTTTTTCTCTGCAGTGAGATACTTGGTGTGTGTACCTCCAAACAGGCTTATATTTGCGTGCTTGTATTTATCTGGGTTTCCCTTTGCGAACGTGAAACTGCGGGATGGCAGCAGCCTCGTGTTACAGCCTTGTGCCTCTATCTCCGCTGATAAGAGCGTTTCCTCTCTTTAGGTGTGCGATTTAAACAGAGCTTGCCACGTGAAATAAGTGGTTATTTCGTAAGGGAATGATCCCTATGTCATGATAAAGCTCATCTGCAAAATATCCCATCCCACATCCGAACAGGCAAAACTCAGTTCCAGATCCAGGCATTTTCTCAGATGCCAAACAAGCGGGTCCAGCCGCAGGGATTACAGCAATAGACCGACCCAAGAATTTGGAAACACCAGTTCTCATTACTGAAATCTGCATTTATGTCTGATGTATAATTTTGGATAAATTATCAGAGCAGCAGGTGTGTTACTCAAATGCTATCTTTCATTTGACGTGCAATTTTTAAGTGCTCGCTTGTCTCCTAGTGAAAAAGATCATGCAAGTGCAAAGTATTGTGGTTATATTGAATGTAAAATAAAAATCAAAGGTGTGCTATTTTGTCTTTTCATTACAAGAGGAAGGAGAGGTCTTCTCGAAGAGAAGTATTTTTATGTTAAAAATAATTTGTAACAGAAATAATATGGTGCTTTGGAGCACCATAACAAAGCAAAATTCCTTTGCAAGCTTCCCAGTAGAATATATATATTTTTTTAATTTAATGGAGTTAATCCTTGTTTGTTTACCTTCCTGATTATATTAACCAGCAAGGTAGTGATTAAAGGCAGGAGTGTAGCTCATGTTAATTATATTTAAACCCATTGAACCTGTTTCTTTTTAGTGGGGGATGATTACAATAAACACACCTGCAGTATTTTACAAGCAGGCTGGGTGCTGGCTTGGGATGCCACGCTGCTGGGAAAAGCCAGCACTTAACCCTGCTTGGAGACACCTTCATACAAAAATAATTAAAAAATAAAAATTAAAAAAAAATAAAAAAAATCCCAGGTTTGTCTCCAGCATCCTGGGAGCCGCTGCGTGCAAGGATGTGGGCACGCTGCATCCCCGAGGGTGTTGGCGGCGGGAGGAGGACTGCTCTGGAGGGACTGGAGCAAGCAGTTTGTTGGGTCAGGTTTGAAAATTGATTAAATGCTATAATTAAATTTGCTAGATCCCTCGGCATCTAAAGCAAAAGCTAAGCGTGCTTAGATGTGCGCGTGTGTGTGTGTGTGTCTGCGCCGCGGCTGTCAAAACTGACTCTGAAGGGCCTGTTTTGGTGCCAGCCCAAACCAGTACAAACCATTGGCGCTGCCAGTTTATACCCGCTCAGGAGCTGCTGCCTTGTTATCGTGGAGCATATAAATATTTTCATGGAAACTAGATTGTCTTTGTGTGATGAGTTTAGATTGATATGTGGCAAATTTTTTAAAAAAATATATAATAATAATAATAAAAAAAATAACCCCAGCAAAAGTTAATTCACCACGGCAGAGTGGTTTGGGGAGATAACATCTTATATTCCTGCAGTTTAATTAAACCCAGATTCTTATTTGCTATACCTTTTAATTAAAGAGGAACAAGATATTTGCCCTTCTAAGGCATCTGGTTGATTTTATGAAATTGAGGAGGGGTGTGTGTGTGTGTGTGTGCGTTTTAATTTTTAGTTTGAGATTGAAATGCACCAAACCGCTCCACCACAGTTTGTATCGAAGGGAGGCCAGACAGCTTTCTCCTCAGCTCTGGAGGCAGGGAGACAGCCACAACCATGAAATTCCCCTCCGGATTCAAGCTGATCTGCTCACAGAGCAAGAGGCCGGGGGGGGAAACCCCTCCCTGCAGCTTTGAACTTGAGCTAGCAATAAGTAGCAAGGTAACAGAAATTGCAAAGAAAAAGAAGGGGGGGTGGGGGGGTGGAATCAAGTAAGCCAAAAATCACTTCCATCGATGTTTATTCAGGGTCTTAAATTTATTTAAGCAATGAGAGAGAGTATTGTTAAGACTTCTTATTTTGCATTCATGTGCTAGTAAAGAATTAAAAGTTTCCCTGAATACTTTCTCAATGCAATTTTCTAACTACTTTTTATTACTTGAAAAGGTCAGTACTTACCATGAGTTTGGACGCACTTCTGTCTGTGCTAACACCTTCAGAGGAGAGAGTGCGTGACTTCTCCTTAGATAATGTTTAATTTAATGAACGCTCTCAAAAGATAAGGGCAGCACATTTTAACATCAAAATAACCAGGTTTAAGATGGCTACAGATTTCACTTGAATGTTCCAAGAGCAATTATTTTGATAGGGTGCAATTCTTCCTCCACAGTATTTAAGATACCTTGAAAGCCGATAATTTCTAAATCTTTTTTATCAGGTGGGGGAAAAAAAAAAAAAAAAAGAAGGGTTTGCCGACCTCTTTCACTGATTTAATTTGGCAGTTTTGTAGAACTGTTAAGTTACTATTGATTTTTCACATTATTAATTCAATTCTCTGGGAAGATCCCAGCCACGTATTACTTTCATTTTGCAAAGCAGTTTGGTTTCAGTGCTGAGTCGGAGTCGCGTGTTTTGCTGATGTTTTACCCCACGGAGAATAGCTTGGCTGTTGGAGAGCTGCGCTGGGTTCACGAAGACGTAAGTGGGTAGAAGAATATAATGTGGAAAAGGAAAATGAAGTTATTGAGAGACCTTTTCTGGTTTTTGTTTGGCTTGAGGATTTTTCACCCCCTGGAAGCAGATCCATCATTTTGCTGGGGCAGTGGAATGTTTTTAAGCCTGAACTTTTCGTACTGTCACAACGCTGCAGAAATCCTAGTCTGTGATGTTAGAAGGAGAGAGTTGGATAGAGTCTGTAGGAAACTTACTGATAATGTGGAATTACCTTCCGGGAAAAGGTTGATTTGAGAGTGCAGCACATAACAGCAGTAAGGAAAAGCGATAAGCTACTCGACGTAAGGTGTCGATCCATCAAAACCCCAGATCTACCCTTCACACTAATCGCACCCTCAGCCCCGCTACAGCCAGCTCAACCTGAGCACAAGCTTCTATTTAAACACATGCTGCATCACCTTCCTGGACTGATGAACTGGGATTAAAAAGCAGAAATGCTGCAAACCAGCCTGTTAGGTAGGCAAAAATCTGAGCAAAGGCATCTGCTAGCTGGGAAAGTCTGTCTTGCTATTGCAAGCTTGTCTGGCTGCGTCACTCAAGACTCTTCACCGCAGTGGTGACTTTGTGTGGGTCGATGCGTACCTCCATAGGAGGAATAAAATATGGGATGGGGGAAATGAGCACAGTGATAGAGGTACGTGCCGTGCTTTGGGGAGGCGCTTGCAGCAGGGGTTGCGTGAGTCGAAAACCTTGGGAATCGTGGGTCTGAAACGCAGGTATCTGAATAACAAGAGAATTTGCTGTTTGTTGAAAACCAGGTCTCAGATTAGCTCACTGACTGGGTCTAGTGCTATAACATCCAATAATGCTTGCTACAGTTCATATAACTTTATTGTCCTCCGGAGAACTGCATAAATGTTAGCTTGGGAAATCTCTTCTGCGCGCTCGAGCAGGATGCGTGCGTGTGTGCACGCCTGCGTGCGGCTCAGCGTTGGGGGTATCGGGATCAGGTTCCCTTCTGAGGAGCTTTGTGGCCATTTAGCAAAAGTCCCTCTCTGGGAATCCCAACTTAAACCTCGCTGCATGACCTAGGAAATGGGGTTTTGATAAGCCTCGTCTGTGAGCGTGACTTGTCGCTGGAGGGGCAGGCAGGAGGGAAACCTGTCAGGCATGGAAAAGCTGTGAGAACACTTGCTGCAAGGAAAGGTTCACCAGGCTGATGCTGCTTCATGACTGATAATAATCGCTGGTCGCTGTATGTGAAGTTTTAATGTTCTCCCTTTCTCCTACCCCACAGTTCCAAGAGACAGGGACACACAGACGAGTGTGTATGCACACTCCAAACAGCCAAACCCATGAGTGCCCTTCCCACTGCTTTGCTCCGCTTTCGTCTGCGTACAGCGGTGTCTAACGGGAACTGCTTGGGCTAAAATTTTCCATGCTCGGTGTCTGCCTCAGCTTGATTATTTTTGGAAAGGGCTTTTGGAGGAGATGGCTTAGCCATTCGCAAGACTCTGATGAGAGAAAAGAGGCGTCTCGCTGCAGCGCAGGCAGCCTGCAGGACGAGAGCAGGGAGCAGTGGGAATGGTGTGTTGCTTCCTCAGGGTGTCTGAGATCAGGGGATCCGCTGCCTGTAGGTTTTCCGTGCCAG
This sequence comes from Microhierax caerulescens, assembly GCA_035590215.1. Classification (NCBI taxonomy): domain Eukaryota; kingdom Metazoa; phylum Chordata; class Aves; order Falconiformes; family Falconidae; genus Microhierax; species Microhierax caerulescens. The sequence continues at coordinate 6,707,855 of JAVJGJ010000061.1, forward strand.
CTCGTGTCGTCCTGGCTCACCCGGGGCTGTGTGAATGCTACACCACTAACTCTGAGCGCTCAGGCGCTGCAGACGGGAGCACTGTGAAGCTAAATAATATTTCAGGCTCTTTCTGTATGCAAGGTGTGCAAATAAGGACTTGGAGAGAGGGCAGCAAGATGTATGAGAACGGCTTGGGAAAGATAAAACTTATATTTTGGGGGTGAAGAAGGCATAAAACAATCCAGTTACAGAGAGCTATGCACACGTTTTATCTGTATGGGTTTTTTTGTTTTGTTGGGGGTTTTTTGGTGGTGTTCTGTGGGTTTTTTGTTTTTTGTTTTTTTGTTTTTTTTTTTTAACAGCTGTTTCTGCTCCCTGTGTGATCCGCTCTGCTGGGGCAGGGATGCGGGCAGGAGCCATCCTCCGCTTTGGGAAGGGCGAGATTTTCACCTGCGCCACGAGGGGGCAGTGCCTGCAGCTGGATTTCCCTCTGCTCGAACACCCTCCCACTACACAAGCCTTGCTCGCTGGTGAAAAACTGTATTATCTAATTGTCTTCCCGCCCCCGCCCCCCCGTTCCCCCTCTCCTGGCACGAAATTACCTTTGAGATTGGAATCGCTTTGGCTGTGGTGTTTCTCTCTTCAAACACACTGGGACTTAAGCAAACAGGCTGGGTGGGAGTAGGAGTCATCTAAAATTAGACACAGTGGTTGTAATTACGCTTTGTTCCCACAAAAGGAGCTGATGTGGCTTGGGAGGCTCTTCCCAGAGGTCAGGGCTTGCTGGTAACCCCGACAGCAACGTGCCTGGACCCTACCCGTGGATTTATTGAGGGTATCCAGTTGGGAAAGGAGGGCAAGGTGTTGGGCTGTTGTAAGGGGACTTCCACAAGGCAGTAGGATGTTGACAATATGTATTTAACTATCTCTTGAAAGCCACTGCAGACTGCCTGTTTGCCGCCTTTTCTACTTGTGCAAACCAACTACCTGGCTCCAAGGAGTGTCAGCAGGTAGAGTCCAAGGTCCAGCTTTGACCCAGGAGTTGGCCCTGGCCGGGCTGCTTTACGGCCATGCAAAGGGAACAGGTTGGTTGCCTCCCTCCCAAAGCCTGACCTAGGAGAAAATATCTTCTGCCGTAGATCCCAAGGCCCCACAGGACAACAGCACCTACGAGACACCCTCAGGCTGTTGCAGTCTCGTCCTGCAGATTCCTTGGACAAGCTTCCTGCATCATGTCCCATGCCTTTACGCCAGCCTGTGCTCAACACAATGAGAGCGTGGTCCACAGCCCAAGAAGTCCTGCACAAAATGATCGTTGGTTTTGAAGGTGAGTGAAGGTTGTGGCGAAGTACCTGTCATGTGAATAACGCATCAGCTTTTTGGTCAAGAAAGTGGCCAGCAGAGCTAGGTAAGAAACACAAATTGCTAATAACAGGCCTGCTGCTGCTTCTGCTTCGCCAGCTGGTCTTACGTGGCCTGAGACTCAAATGCAGAGACCTTCAAAGCTGTACAAGTGCAATCTAAGAACTGTCACCAGCACTGGCTGCCACCTCACCTGCAAATATGTCCAGGGCAGACCATGGTAGAAGCATTCTTAAGGCTAGGGAGTTTTGGCATGAGCGGTACAGAGAAACGCTATTCCTTTCTGTAACAGGAACACGGTGGAGAAAAGACCACCTGGGAGCTCCCTTGTTGACTGCCCTGCTCCCGAGGTACTACGTGTTCCCGTTATTTGAGGAAAAAACATGGCGTTTCCTGACCAACCGATGCTCAGCATCCAAAAAGGGACTGGTGCAAAGACACAGTACTTGGTGTTTGGCTCAGGGCAGAGTTTTAACACATCCATTCCCTGCAGCTCAACCTTCTCCTCTATCTAGCAGGATGCGTATGGTTGTATGAGTGCAGACAGTTACAGCCTGAGGTAATCCATCATCATGACAACAGCTGTGGAGGAGCCACATCCATCCTTCAGAGACTGCTATCCATGTGCAAACTGGAACCAGCCCCTGTAACTGATCTTGTATTGCTGGAGTGAGTTTTGGAAAGACAGCCGTGAACTGCAGCAGGAGGATGTGCAGAACTAGGTACCGAGCCAGTGTAAGGCACCTCCTCTCATCCAGCAGGACTGAAGCTGCGAGAGGGGCCGGGTTCTCCAGACTGCTTTACAGGGTGCAGTTACCACCACGGGGTCTCTTCTGCGTGAAATGGTGTCTGGCTACTGAATTGAGGCATGAAACCTCTCCATGCAGTTGAGCTGTTTCTTCAGGCTGAGAGGTTTCTACCTATTAGGACCACGTCTCTCTTTCTAACAAAATGTGGTGGTGCTGCAGCACTTTGCTCTTGGGGTCTAACCTCCTTTCTGTAGCCCCTGTCCTGAAATTTTCAGTGTAGTCCATCAGGGACTTGACGAGCACCATGCAAAGTGTCCAGCTTCTGTCCAGGCCATATGGGAGTGACCCAAAGAGGGTTCCCTTTAAATTAGGGCTGTAGGTTACTGGAAGGCAGGCCTGCCTCAGTCATTTCAAAATCTTAAACACCACAGCTCAAGCAGCTTGTGAATCACAAGATCTTCAATGGCCAAGCTCTAGGAACACTTAAGAAGCAATATGAAGTTGTCCAATTACTTGTCCAGTCTTGTTTCAGGTGAAAAAGTCCTTTTTTCCATGCTGGCATAGTAGGGCTCTTGCAAATGAACCTTGCTACTGTGAGTCTATGCCAAAAAAAAAAAAACAAAAAACAAACAAAAAAACACAAATTGTCCCTTCACCCCCAGGTGTGTCTTGTAAAGAAACTACCAATGCCTTCTCAAAAGAACTCCTTTCTTCACAATAGGGAGCTGATTTCTTTTGTTCCAGACTCTTCCGAGCTGATGAAGGAGAACCATGGTGGATTGTTTCAGAAAGAGTAGTTTAGTTTTGAGGGAAGGAAGGTGTAACAAATAATTCTCACTTTTCTTGGCAAGGACCCTGGTGAGCTGGAAACAGGGATGTGTTTCAAGTGAACGATTCTGCTGTTGATGGGCCCCTAAGCTGGTCCTCAGAGGTTGCAATACGAGGGTACCATTCTTCAGCACCTCCTGGCTTCCTTCCATAGGAGGTTTGGCCATCAAATTTCTGGTAAGAGAATCCTGCTGCTTTGTTAGACAACAAGTTAAAAGCGGAGCCGATCTGTGCTGCCTGGCAAAGGAAGCAGAACTGAAAAGACCCAGGAAGGGGGAGCCTGGCTCTCCAAGTGGGAAAGTCACCGAGACCTGCTTTGAAAGTCAGTGTGCTCCTTTGGGAATGTGCTGACGGACTGAGGAGCCTCATCTAGGTCTCCATCTTCATAAAGTCATCTCAAAATCTTGACCTGGACTAGGGTGTAATCTACTATGTACGGGCTGCTGCACAATCAGCTTGTGTGCGTATAATGGAATTTGTATAATTTCTGGGAACTCTGTAGTTGTTGTTCCTGGAATAAAATTTCAGGGTTCAGGAGGAGAGACGAAGAAACTGAAAAATGTGGGTAAATATCAGAAGTAGTTCCCTGGCAGAGAATCACGCTGTGCTGCCAGTCAAGCCTGTTGACAGGACACAACTGGGTGAAGTGCTGCCAAGTGTGACACAGGAATGAGCCAGAACTGGCAGGAGAGAAGATGGGTGGGCAAGGAGCATGTCTGCACACAGCAGTTACCCTGGGCTGATGTGGAGGGCAAATGTAGAGCACAGAAATAGTTTCCCTCCTGGGTCTTTCTGCCTTCTAGTCCACATCCAGGAGCTGAAGTTCAGTTGGAAAAGGGCAGGCTTATTTAAAAACAAATGTGCCTAGGCCTGGAGCTGTTCAGGAATGGCTGTCCTGGAACAAAAAAAAAAAAAAAAAAATCCCTGAAGAGACAATTTGCCTCTGTACTGTTCAGCAGGAAGAGGGCCATAGCACCAGCTTGGCTTCATTCAGCTGGAGAGAGCTGATACCCTCTTTATTTGTTTTTATTCATTCCAAATGAATGGGATCATCAGAGAGGGTGAAACAGAGACTGATCTGATGGCATGACACGTTCACCGTTTTAGCAGCCAGTTGCATCCAAATGACATCACCCAAGAAGCATCCTTTGGTTTAGCACCTTTGGCTGGTGCATCAGCTGTAATAGCCTGTCAGACTCCAGGTAGCTTGGGGAGGGCAGGCAGAGGTGGACGGTCCCCTCCAGCCAGCATCAATCAAGTGTGGCTCCGCTGAAGATGATGCAACAATACTGGTGTCAGAGCAGAGTGTGCGTGAGGAGAAACAGCTTCATCAGTTTTAATGGTGGCAATAAATGTATTGACTCCTACTTACTGACTCAAGAGCCCAGGATTAGAGTTTTAACTCCCAAAAGGAACATTTTTATTTCTGGTTTTGACTTCAACCCAAACCCCAATCCTTACGTATCCTGCTGCAGGATTTATTGGCTACAGTTTTTCCAAGCTTAGAGTCATCATCAAATTCCAGCAGCCCGTTCCTCAAAGCCATGCCTTGTGCAACGATTCCTTGACAGCAGCAGCGATAGGTGGGAGTCCCTCTGCAGCAGGACATTTGGCAGAGCTTGCCAGCCTGCAGACCACAGGCCAGCTGGAACTGCATGGTGGTGTTGGTGGAACGGGGCTGCAGAAAGATCAGCAGATAATTCTCTTTCCTGGCATCGCTGTTTGGGCACGGAGCATCAGTCACGGGTGGCTGCATCTCAGAGGACAACTTCGGCTTCAACTTCCTTCCTTCGCTGGAGTCGCTATACTGAGGAAAATCTCTTCGTTCCAGGACAGTTCTTCCTGCTTTTGTCATTACAATGCTTTTGATGCTAATGTACTCTCCAGATTAGTTGTCTGTCCAGGGCAAGCGGTGCACAAACCTGAGAGAGTGCCTGACATAACCTTGATATGAGTGTGCTTTCCTGCTGCTACTGCACACCCCCAGCCTGCTTCAGAACTCATTACCCAGGATTTCTAGGCTGGAGCAAAGGGCAAAGAAAGAGATTTCCGCTTGTAACCAGGTGTCTGCAGCAAATGTGTATGTGTTTCGTGCTCTGGCTTCAATGTCTTGTATCCAGCACAAACCTCTGCTGCAGTGTAAAAAAAAAAAAAAAAAAAGCAGATTGTCCAGTCCCTGGTACTACTGAAATGGGGCATATCTGGAGCCAGGGATTTTGGACACCCAAAATGAGCTTGCTGTGAGTGACCTTTTATAACATATGTTCCCAGTTGGAGGCTATTCCACCACTAGCCGTGACAACACTGGAGAGGCAGTTACTGCTCCCTGATGACTGCACTGTGTGACCTGTGGAGTCAGTCTGAAAGTGTCTTGGGGGTTTAGTCACAGGTCCCTGTTGCCATCAGTAAGGACTTTGAAGAAATACATCCTAACGAAAACTTGCAGAAAGCACTGTCAGGTCTATTTGGACACTTTCTAAATAGTTGGCTTGACACAGATTGTGCTGTTTTTGCAGGCACGGCATGGTAGTGGTGTCTTCAGGAGGTGGGACCTGCAGATCTTTGCATTTCCCATTAGCACAGAGCTGGAGGCTGGCAACCAAACTGTGTAGGTGGCTGAGCATCACACCTCGGGCTGTTGAAAGAGCTTCCTCTGGCCAAAGGTGCTGGGGGCTGTGGCCTCAGGACAGCCTGCCACCTTTGGTCTGCTGTGGGAAGTCCTGTCCAGCTTTGGAGAAACAGCACGTGGCTGTTCCTGCCCCCGCATGCCCCAGTGAGAGCTTGAGCCAACCGATCTTGGCTTGCTGTGTGACTCTGAGGTAAGTATGGGGGTGTCTCAGCCCTGAGAAGATGGCTGTGATCCCACTGATGAGACTGAGCCTGCCTTAATCTTGCCGGGAAGATGGTGATGTGACCACTGCTCCAAGGTGTGTCGCAGAGGTTTAAAGGTGAGGAGCTGGATGGTTTCTTCTTTTTTATTTTTAGGTCTCAGACAAGTACTTGGGCACCCTGGACCCGAGCACCAAGCCATCTCTGACCACCCATTGCTGCTAATGTGTGATGCTTGTGTCACCTTCAGTGACTCAGAAGATCAGCATTGCCAGAGCAGGTGGGGCAGAGTGGCCTTCTCTGGGTGCCATCACACGTACTTTCCTAGAAAAACCAGTCTCCTGCTTCTGTCCCTCTGCCTGGATTGTGGTGTTTTCCCACCTCTTCACAAGTATAGACACCACCAGTGAGTAGCTGTGGGCCAGGAGGACAGTGTGGAGACCCTCCATGCCCATCACTCATCCTGCTGCTCTTGCACAGGGACCTCTCAAGGCTCTGAGAGTCCTGTTGACCTCCTTATATTACTTTTGTGTGAGTGGATAGTCAGTAGGTATTTAAAGCTCTTCTCACCTTCCCTGCTGAGCCCTGCTAAGCTCAGACTGAGGTGAGCTGAAGCAGGGTGATAACACAGACCTTGGTCTCTCAGGATGCAGAAAGGTGAACTCATACCTAAAAGATCAAGCAAAGCATCAGGATTGCTGCATTGATACACTGTACGTATTGTGTGGCCCCATCTGATGCACTTTACCATTGCAGGAAGAATAATAGATGTGACTTCAGTATTACCAGCTGGAGGTCCCAGCTGGGTTCCTGTGTGCTAGGCCTTGTCCAAGAACACACAGTGAAGCATTTGTGGGCTTGGAGAGACTGTCAGGTAAACAAAGGAGCAAGAAGGGAGCGTATGGGCCCATCAGTGATGTGCCCCAAGTCATGCAGGTAAGGTAGAAACAGGAACCTCAGCCACAGCCCCAGTTTCCCAGCCAGGTGTGTCTGCAGGACCTGCTGGCACTTCTAGTAAAGGAGAGAAACGGATTTGGAGGAACCAATGATTTCATATTTTAGAGATTTTAAAGGTTTATATTATTTACTTATTCAAGTAAAACCCAGTAGATAATTTTGTGCTGGGATTTTGATTTGTTTTGCTTTCTGTTTTTAAAACCATGGTGAGTGGAGAAGTAAGTAAAAGTGGGAAATTGCATTTTCAGGTGTTTTTTTATGATTTTCACCTTTTCAGGCAGAGTTTCCTATAAAAAAGTCATCTGAGTGTCTTAGATGAAAAAGCAGAGAGTCAGAAGTTTGACATAAAGTGTTTTATTCTAAACTGACTGAAATATATTGTTACAGCTGAGATGAAATTCCCCCTTTTGTTTTGACAGAAAAATTGAAAAAGTAAGATTCTTTTCAGGTTCCCTCTCAAAGGCTCCTCTTCGCCTTCGCTCCTACCCAAAACCAACAGAGTTCAACCACAGCACAAGCACGGTCCCTGACATGATTTTGCTCTGTAGAGATCAAAGCTATAACGAGAACTAATCAGTATGGTAAAATAAATGCATCCTCTTTGATCTAGATCTAGCATCCTACCTGCTGAGAAATGCCACGATGGTGCCAGCAGTCATCAGCCTTCTCACAGCGCAGTGCCTTGGATTCAGACCTCCCAGAGCTGTCACTTTGGGAGGAAGGCACGGGGAAGTTTGGAGTGACATGCAAACAGACAGACCTGTCTCTCACCCTCTGGAAAACCAGGTCTTTTATGGTCTCCATGCTCTGAATCACTGGTGATTTGTACAGTTGTGGCACAGGGCATCTTAAGCCCATCAATACATTGCAACAGGTGGTGCTTAGTTTTTTCTTGTGATCAGGGGTGGGTTTTCCCACCTGCTAGAAATGTGATTTGGACATAGTTCTCACCCAGTAGAAGAGAATACTGTTGTTGCTGTGATTGCAATGACACTGATTTTTAATGTTTTGTTATTTTCAGGCAAAAGCTGTCTATCAGTGTGTGAGAAACTAGAAGAAAGAGAAGCAGAAGGCCCTACACAGCAATGGATTAACACCACAAGGGGCTGGATGCCTGACATCCAGCCAGAAAGCGATCTGTGGCCGTAAGTAAAGTTGTAAGTGCCATGCTTTTACTTGCAGTACTGAGAATTTAACAGCCGGTATCCAGCAGTCAGGTCATCGGGTTTTGCAATATGCTGCCTTTAAAGATCTTTCTTTTGGGTACTGCTTAATCCCACTTTACCCAGGACAGGCGGGCTGTTAGATCTGCACAGAACAGAAGGCAGAAAGGGAAACAAAGTAAAACCACACTGCATGGATTGAAAAACATTTAAATTAGCGTTTAACAAGTTAACTATTCAGCATCTCCAGAAAAGCAACCTCATTCATTTAGATCTTTCCAAGTGGAGCTCTTAAGAAATATTAGTTAACTACAAGCCTGAAAAAAGAGGTGATCCCAATGAGAGCCATTTGTGTAGTTTTAAAACCTGTTTATCTATTAAAGCTGGGGGCAGCTGGCAAATAAAATGTAAATGTTTTCTGTAGTCAAGAGTTTTGATCAGTGGGTATATCAGGAATCATTTTCCCAGTCATGTAGCTAATGAAAATTAATAGGAAAGGAGAAAAGACTTGATTAACTTTTCCTCTAAACTGATTGATTGGGTTTTACCTGCAGACTCTGGCCCTTTGACGCTGAACTGTGAAATGAAGGGGGAATATTCTCTGGCAATGACTTTACTTATGCTGCACTTTTAGAAGGCTGATATGCTTCAAGGCCCATTTCCAAAAAGTGATAAAATCCATAGGAACTTAGACAGCAAAGGGACAGAGTTGGGAAGGGTGTTAATTACCTTATAATGCAAAGTGCCAAAAACTACTGAAAATCCCCCTCTGCTCCTCCCTGCACTGCTAAGTAACACAAACCCTCTTGCCTTCTACCTGGGACCTGAGAGCCTGTGTGGGGCACTTGGGCAATTTCCCGTCTTCACCATATAACGGACTGATGAAACAACATACTCTGGTGGAAGCAAGCACAACGGTCAAGCCCACATAAGTCAGAATTTAGTACAAGCCAAATAGAAAACAGGATAGCAGTCCTTCAATTTAAAATAGAAATACTTATAGAAGAATGTAAATTGCAAATAGGCATTTGCTCCCCTGTACTTTGAAACAAACCTGGCATTTCAATGTACTGACTTGTGTATCCTGGTTCTCAGTGTTAAACTGTAACATCTCTGAGAAACTCTCGGCTACATGAACATGCATATTTGAAAAATGAGATTGTGTTTATGTTCAAAGCTAGGTATTTTTTTCTCAGTGAGGTATAAGCTAAAGAAAACTTGTAAAGAAAATAAAGATCATCTCTACAGGCTCCGTCAGTTTGCATTATATAAGAATATCTTTGCACAAAATAATAATAAAAAATTCTACAAATGTATTCTGAGAATAAAAAAAATCTTTAATCTTGTTTGCAAGAGGAATCATTCACATGAGCTTAGAAAACTGGGGGGAAGAGGAGTTTGTTTTTATTTAGCAAAAATCCTCCTTAATGAAGTTAGAAGAAAAGGTTTGATATTTTTTTCCTGTTGTGATGCTACTCAGCTACTTTTTTTGAAGGCGAGTTGTATGTTGTGAGAGCCATTTGGACGCGACAAGTGGGTGTTCAAAAGCAATTTGACCGATTCTCTCTCACGAGCAACCCAAAGCGTTTCCGTGACCTCCGCAAAGCCAACCCTTCCTTCACTCACCGCTTGTATTCCAGGTTGCCCGCTGTTGGCTCTGCAATCCGTTCCTCAGGCACTGCTCCACGTAGGACTTGGGCTCGCACCCGGAGAGGAGGATCTCACCCAGGAGCGCGATGTAGGCGATGGCCAGCCGGAGCGTGTCGATCTTGGAGAGGCGCTTCTCGTACGGGAAGGTGGGGACGTGGCACCTGAGCTGGTCGAAGGCCGAGTTGATGCTGAGCATCCTCCTCCTCTCGCGGAGGTTGGCGGCGTGGCGGGGGCGGGGGGGCGCGGGCGGCGCGGGGGAGCTGTCCACTTCAGCACCGGGCGCCCGCGGCCGGGGCGGCTCTGGCGCCCGGCACCACTCCGCTAGGATGTCATCCAGCTGGGCGCTGGGATCCGCCTGCTCCCAGAAGAGGAATTCAGGAGCGGAGCCTTCCTGCTCGAAGCTGTAACAAAGTTCCTCCATCCTCCCACCCACCAGGCTGAAGCAAGCTGATGGGAATATTCGCAGATTCAGGCCGATTCTCGAGAAAATGGGACTCTAATTTCACTAATACACCCCGCACAAAAAAAAATATCACTGCCAGGGAGTCCTGGTTGTGTCTTTGAGGAAGACTATCGCAAAAGTTTCCCCAACTGCAAATCCAGGTAAGGCTCATAATTTAAATACTTTGTGGTTTCTCAGCAGGGGAATGATCCTATTCTTCTCCACTCAGAACTAATTAGTGCACATGCTTCTCTCTTTATTATGTTGTCTACAGAACAATATGAATGAATGTAATGGGAGAGAGTGAATTTCCTATTGACTTTCTGCTAGAAAATCCACTGAAGCAGCTCTTGAGTTCTTCCACAAGTTCAGTCTCTCCACTTGCTATTTAGAGTAGGGTTCGCACAGGGATTTTGTTGTTATTGTTATTGGTTTTGGTTAGGAGTGGTTAGAGCAAGAAACAAAACACAGACCTTTTTCTTTTTTGCTTAAGTGTTAATAGACCCACATTCTCCTATGGCTGGAGAAACAAAAACCTATTATAACGCTGTCAGAAACACATGATTCCGCCCTCTTTGACAGCAGAAGTTAGTGACACCTTCTGCACTTCTAGCAAGAGAATAGTTGGGATAAAAATGTGGGGTGCGCTGCTGTGTTAGATTGGAGCACAGTGGTATCTCTTGTTAAGTAGGCCAACATCTGCTCATTTGCTCACTGCGTTCCCTGATTCACAATGAAATTGCATGGGTTTTGGGCAATGCAGACACTCGATGCTCTGTCTCAGACCATACTAAGCACAGGAAAAATAACAGCAGCTGTAATAACCACAATGGGTGCAGTCCTAGAATGGTGGACCAGGTGGGCCACATCTTGAGAAGTGCTGGAAACTGGGAGAGCAGGAGGTGTCCAACATCTCTGTGATGCTGGACAAATGGGGTGGAAGGTGTTAAGCACCACCAGAACTTTAAAGCAAATGCATAATATAAGTGGGTGCGTCAGTCTCTTTGATTTCCACAATACTTCAGCCAATGTTTAATTTCATTCAGAAGTAGTTTAAGTCATATTTTAAGGACTTAGATGAATGGAATGGAAACGTGTTTTAAGTTAGAGAAAGCCTAAATGTTTTCCCTGAAGCGTGTCATAAAGAGCTTTTATCAAGACACTTAATCAAATGCTTGACTTCACGCACAAACTCACATCATGCTGCTGTGCGAAGTTTCAGGAGATGTCTGCTGGGAAGTTTACGAGCCACATGCAGCTTCCTGATAGGACAGCTGAAAGAAAAGTCTCGGTAGCTTCAGATAAAGAGCCAGAGAGCAGAAAATGACAGGCATTTTCCGTGTACCCAAAAGAATGATCAGGTCCTCCATCCAACAAGGACTTAGGATGCGGCCCTGGTAGCTTTGCCCTGTGAATAGAGGGATTTATCTAAAGGTAAGACATAGGCTATTAATGACTCTTCTTAGTAACCTGGGGTTTTGCCTTGTGACAATTTTACCTGCTCCAGGAAATTCAAGGCAACAGAAAACAGGGTGCAGGGAAGTTTTTTGCAAGGAGTAGATATGAGAAGGTTGCAGTATAGGAAACACTAGAACTCTTTTTTTTCTTGTTGTGCAAATTGAGCAAGAAACCCATTATCTGTGAATCTGCTTGACAAAGGAAAATACCAAGTGCAACAATACAGGGCAAATAATGGTTAAAGAATGAGAACACACCTTGCTTTCTCTGGTCAGCTCAGGGCACAAATTTTGTACTAGCTTTGTACAAAGCGAACAATTTGTCACGATACCAGAATAATAACAAAATATTGGTGCTGTGAAAGCCCATAGTGATGGACAGCTTCTGCTCCAGATGAATCCCAGCAAGGGACGAGGCAACTGGCTACAGGGCAGGAGGGGTGAAAGGAATGGCCGTAGGCACAGGTGGCAGATCTGAGACTTGAACTCGGACCAACCGATGCAGAGTTTGTTTTGCAATGGTTTCTTTTAAATCGTATCACTATATTTCCCAGTGTCATGTGTAAGTAACATTCCCAAAATAAACCATTTATTACAGTTCCCGTGCTTGGCAGTGGGGCTGCATGTCCAATCCTAGAAGCCCCTTCTACACCCTTGTAAGCAGATTTGGGCTCAGTTATACAGAGAAAAAAAAAAAAAAAAAAGGCAGCAGAAAAGCCTTCCTGCCTGAGCTCCCTACCTCTGCCCGTTGCACTACCTCTACCCAAAGCCCGCCGGCAGCACTGCTGCTGCCTCGTTGGCCTCCGGTGGATGCTTTGCCGTTCCCACATTTTAGATTCTCTTTTAGATGTTTCCATGGCTCCCCAGTCACTGCTTAACTGAGCTGCTCATTCGGCCACCTTAGGCACAAACGTAAGACACTTGAAAATACTAAAATCCGCAAGGGAACAGCAGGTGTTCTCCTGAACAGGCCTCTGGAGGAGACAGTTGTTGTCCACTGGGAGCAATGGGCAGAGACCAGGAGGCTCAGCAAATAACATGGTTAGGTTTATGTGCTGGGTTCCTCTTTCTCAGCAGATGCTTCTTCAGTGCTTAATTTTCCCTTCCAGATCCATCACTGCTAATAGTGTTGCCTGGGGATATGTCTGGCTCCACAGATGGAGAGCAGATGTTCCAGCAAACCTACTTTTAGTGTGTTCAAGGGGAATTTGGCTTTCAGAGAGACTCTGGACAAAGCAGAAGGGGGGAGGGGAGGGAAGAAAGAGAAAAGCAAGAAAAGATTTCCCCTTAGAAAGCCAGCTATGAAAGAGGTCAGATCTCCGAAGAGAAGCTGAGGTTCCCATCGCTCATATGGACAACCCTCACCACAACTTCAGAACTGTTGCGCTCCCAGTGTTCCTGCAGCTCTGTCAGAGAAGGAGGGAATGTACAACTAATTGGATTAATTTTGCACTTGTCCAGAAGATGTGGGTGGAGGAGTCTCCAACAGGGAACAAGGTAGCATGGGCACCACGCTGAGTCAGGATGCTGTTGATTATGACACGTTACTGTAATGTCATGATCTACTCAACCACCATTTCCCCTAAAACCTCTTCAGATCCACTGGGATCCAAAAATAACATTTGGCTGCTGGTCATTTTTATTCAGTAGGGTCTAATGAAAACAAATTCTTGAGTCAGAAATTTTGTCCTGGGTTTGACTGTGATAGGCAAGGGAGCCAAGGTCAATTTGGGTTTGATTTTTTTCCAGGTTTAAATATCTGCATCTCCCTTTATAATTTTCCCTATTTGTGCTGGGAACTACCTTTCTCAGTCCTGTCCCCCTTTCCCTGTCATCTGAACAAATCCATCCATAGCAGACTCTGCAATTTTGCGTGTTTCATAGAATTTTGGGTGGAATCCTGCTTTCAGGGAATATTTCCGCTGCATTTTTTTTCTTCACAGTGACTCAGCAGCTGAAAGCTGTTACCCTGTACCTGTATCTCAAAGATAACAGGGTCTCCCTGAGGTTATTTTGGAGGTAGAATTTTCTCTCCCCCTCTTTCCCCATGGGCCTTATTTCAGACTCAGCTTATGGAACCTTCCCAATGACGTTTTTAATGGAGTCAGCAAAACCTCCTAGTTCTGGCAAAGTGGCTCCCCACACACCCCCTTTTTTTTTACCCCCCTGGAAATTCATTTTGAGCATGTTTCCATCATCTTTAATTGCTTAATAAAGGGAGTCAGTCCTTGGCCTGGACAAAGAACAGATGTAGAAAGGACCAGATGCTTTACTTTCAAGTTAGATGACTCCACAGAACAAGTCCATCATGTCATTGCTGCTAATCCAACATTATGCTGTGCAGCTCATCATCCGAGCTGGGAATTGGGTCCCAGATGAACAGAGAAGACCAGATGAAAGAAGTCAAAAACCTTGGGGAATGCTTTATCCAGGTGGGACAGTGCAGCTCCTGGTGGTGTGGCTCACTTAGCATGTGTTAGTGATGGCACTGCCAAACTAGAGCTACGGAGAGGGATCTCCAGGACCTGAGCTGGCCTCTTAATTGGCTGGTTGAGCTCTTTACAGCCACAGCTAAAGGGTGGATTACCAAGCTTCTATACCTTCTTTTGAGCCACATGGCATGCCTGGGATACCTGAATTACTGGGCACATCGTTTGTGAAGTTCTGGGGGCAAGAAAAGTGCAAGTATTATCATTTAACAATGGAATGTGCTTCTTTTTAACCTAAAACAATAGCAAATGTAATGATGTAATGAAAAGCAGAACAAGGATTTCCAGGGCAAGTGAATTTCAAAGGGATAATGGCTATTTCTGAGATGCTAAAATGATTGTGAAATGAAACCTTCATAGCATATGCAGGATGTTGTTTTTAAGCGGAAAAGGTAACAGGACCTTTATTATTCGCAGGGTAGAAACATCAGACGTCAAAGTTTCTGGAAGAAGGCACTGGTGAATGACTGTTAATGTAACTTTGATTTATTTCATTATTCCTATAAACTAGTCGAGACTGTCTTTGCTTTAAAAGTCTTTGGTGTTTAAAAGTGAACACGGTCACTTTAACCTTTCTTCAGGGTGTTTGCAAAGCTACAGAAAATTAATCCCAGTCTCTAGGAGAAGGAAGGTATTTTCTCTAATAAAAACACTCACTTGTGGTTTCCCCTTTTTCACGGAGCTTTTTATGAGTTGGGGGATGACTTCTGGACTGCTGCTGCCAAATAGTTCCTCATCCAAGTCACTGCGCTGGGGTCTGTGACTGCTCATTGGAGTGAATGGTCATCTTTGGGAGATGACGTGTACAGTTTTGATCTTACAGGGATGGAAGTGCTCATGGGAACCTCTGAAGGAAAGTCATGTTCTTCATGCAACAGCCTTAGGAAGGCTGCTTGCCCTGCATCTCTGTGACTTCTTCGACCATCTGAACCATATCCCTAGCAAGGTTAAGATAACGCTGCATTCAGGGATTGCAGGTAGTGCCCATGAATAACTCTGCCTCTGTAACTGATAAGAAATATCTCTAGGGAGAGGAAAAACTGTCATTCATGTGACTTCGAGTGCTGTTATTAGTGGGTTTATCTGGATGTCTCAATGTGGTAACTTTAGATACCTTGTTCCCATTCACAGGTAAGACACTCAGCCACCAGGAACTAAGAAAATCATTCTGCCCCCTCCTTCTTGAGGAAAACAAATCTCAGCCCCTTTGCAAAACCACTGTAGAAAGCAAGTCTTCTGCAAGGTGCATGAAGAGCTTTTAAAGGGGTGGGTTGTCCATTCGTGGAGCTACAGGTGCCCTTTCTTTGAGTACAAGAAATCCTGAATATCTGCATTGTTTGTATTCATGACAATGAAAAAAAAAAAAAAAGCTTTTTTTAAAAAAAAATATTCTTCCATACCTGTACTGAGGCTCATTTTTTCTTTAGCCTTTCTGCCTTCCCTAAGGAGGGAGCTGATGAGGGGACACAGCTGGGCCCAGCCAAACAGATGGGACAGAAGAGACCCATGCTTGTGCAGCTGCAGCTTGCACCCCTGTCAGAAATTTCATGATATTTCCCATTAATGTGTCATCTTTGTGGAATTTTGGAGTCTGAGGCTCTCAGATAGCGGAGCCTGAAGTGCAGGTTGGCGTGGCTGATGGCAGGGCTCTGGCTGGGCTGGGACCTGGTCCCCAGCTCCCTCCAGCCCCGCTCCCCTCCTGCTCGCTGCACCTGCACAGCGGTCCTTGGGACTTGTTAATCACACAGGCGGCACCTCATAAACCTGCCTGGAGACCTCGGGTTTGAAAACAGAGTCACTCGGGCAGATTTACAGAGTGATGTCTGTTTGACTGACAGCTGTTGCCACTTTATGGGGAGCCAGCACATGTTCGCACTATAAAACAGGAACAATGGCTTGGGAAAACCTCTGCCTGCGTGAGACGCTCCAGCCCCGCTGTCCATCCGGGAGGTGGTTCTTCCTGGCTGCTACCAACCACTTGAGATGTGCTTTGGATGCAACTCAGTTCCTCTTAGCCTTGGTTGACTCAGTGGACACAGTGGCAGGACAGAGCACGCACGAAACCTGGTTTTAATGGAGAGCTGTCACACCGTGTTATCATGATGCTGCGCTGGGGGAGGAAAGTGTGCCTCTTTTTTTCTTTTTTGTTTAATGAGTTGCTTTGTGTTGCAGAAACATTTCTAAGAAATCAGGAGAGAAAAAACAAGAATCTGGGAACAAGATCAGGTGCCAGCCATGACAACAAACTGGTCTGGAAAAGAAAACTCTCAAATCTGTGTGAGGACAAAGACGGCAACAGATGGGGACAGCCAAAGGACTGTGAGTGGCTTGCTGTACTCCATGGAAAATGCAAAAATTAAGTCTGGAAAGGCAATTTTGGAATGACCTGGATTCTAAATTCACTGAACGTGGTTAGTGAAGACACAGGTCTGCAGTTGGACCCCACATCAGCCTGCCCTTCCTGGGAAGCTTGGGATAACCAGCATCACAGTCCCCTTCCAGGGATGATGATGATCCTACTCTGTTTTTTCCAGTGCTTCTTCCTTTTTTCCTGCCAACAGGTCATTGCTGGATCAAAGCCAGGAGCCAGGGGTCTCTGTGTGAAAGGTAAGTGTTTCACAGCAACAAGGAGGGACCCAGAGTCTTGGAGAAATTTTGGATCAGATGAATCCCTCTAAGTCAAAAGCAAGCTTAATTCCATCATTCTTCCCTCCCTGCTCTGAATCAGTGGTGATCAGCAGTGATACCATTTTCTGAGGCAGATGTGCAGAAGAGCAAGGTCATGATTACTTGACCACATAAGAGAAAGAGGCAGTGGCAAACAAATGAGCATCACAATGAAAGACCTGAGAACCATTCCCAGCAGCACGGATGCAGCCTCCCACCATAAAAAAGGGTGAGGTGTTTAGATGCGCTGTGGTGGCTGCCAGTCATCTTGGGCAGGGTCCCAAGCGAATTCCTGCTTCATGAATTCAGCATCAACATGAAGGGAGTTTTCATAGGATTTGAAGCCAGAAGGGAATCATTAAGATCCTCTAGTCTGATCGCTGTGATAACACATGCCTTTGGTGGTTACCCAGCAGCTTTGGCCCCAAGCCCAGCCGGGTATCTTGTTGTTGCAGTTGGAGATTTTTTAAAAGGATACATCTAATCTTGATTCAGAGTTTCCAAATGACAGACCACCAAAGGATCTGCATATGCTGGCAGGCTGTTACTGCCTTTGCTGGAGGTGTGCATCTGATTTCACGGCAGAAGACTGTGCCTGTATTTACTGCCAAGTGCCCCGGCCGCAAAGGTCAGATTTGAAGCATGGCTTGGCACTGGGGACCAACTAACTAATCCCCTGGAGGCAAAGGGCAACCTCCCCGATAGCAAAACCACTGGGAAGAGGCAGGACATCTGCCAGAAGCACCTCTGAGAAGCACAGCAGCAGCCATAGGAATGAGCAAGTGGACATGGACCAGGGAAGGACAGGCCAGTGCTGCTTCCCTAACGAGGCACCTAATTCCTACTACCTGTTAAACGGGGACCTGCATGGGAAGCTGGGTCACAAAGTCATCTTCTAAAGCTAACTTGAGCTGCCTGTGAAGATGTTTCCACTAGAAGTGGCTGAATGGGTTGTCTTTACTGATGCTGGCAGGGAATCAGAAGCAGGCAATGGAGTGGGATGAGTTGCCTACGAGTGGGAGAAGGACAATTCTGCACCAGCTTCCAGGAGATGAGTATCTCTTACAGCAACCACAGCTGTTTCTGTGGCAGTCTCTAAGCTGGCCTACAGGCTGCTGAGCCGGGTCTGTCTTTTCACTTGAGTATTCAGCAGGTCCATTTACTGAAGCTTTGGGCATGGGAGTTTCTGCAAATGCACGACGCAAACCTACGCATGTCTCCTTCACTGCCCAGGTTAATGCTGCCCAGTGATACTCAGACAGCCTCTTGAATCCATGGGGAAAAAACAACTGACATTTTGAATAGTTGCAGCCTCAGGAAGATCCAGCCACAACTCCAGAACTCCCTGAATTGCAGGTGGTTGGAAGCTGGGGGAGGATGCCAGGGAAATTACTAGCATAAGCAGATTCCTGTGCTCTTTCCGTGAGGGTCTGGTACTGGCTACATGGGAGCCAGGAGAGAGCAGGTTCCTGGACAGGCGTAGAATGTTCCTGTGAAACCCATAGACAAGTCTCTGCTCCTGCCTAGCAGAACTGACCAATTAGGTCATGAAGTTAGCTTAAAAAGACTTCTCTCTTCCATCTGAAAGCATTTGGGGGAGGCTAGTTGTCTTTAGCCTTCAGGGGCTGTCTACTCTGGTTTTCCCAAAAAAAAGAAAACAAACAAACAAAAAATCCACCAAAAAAACCCAAACCAAAACACACACAAATACCCCCCCCCCCCCAAATTAAAATAATAATAATAATAAATAAATAAACCAACAAAAACCACCTGGGTTTCTCATGAAATCTTTTGTTTCAAACTTTGGCACTCAGAGAAATCCAAAAATTACTAGCCTTGCACTGACATTTGAGTCAGCCTTTAAGGAATCTGTCTGAAATTTCTAGCCATAGTGAGGAAGACTTAAATGGGAAATCTCTTGAGTAACCTGTATGCTTTGGGGAGTTCTGCTACTTCACAGCTCTGGGAGCCAATGCATTGTGATGAGAGCAGCTTTTTGCAAAATCTGCCCCCGCTGTTAGCTGGAACTGTGAGTTGCACAAGCCACTGACATGAATAATAACGTATGAGAAGATGTTGCACAACACAAAGACCTCAAAGGCTCTGCAGCTCATGCCATTCATGGGCAAAGGTTGGGTGCATTCCTTATTCTAGCCTGAGAGATGCACTTAACTGTGGTGTCACGGCAAAAGCACGTGGCTGAGATGTTTTGGGGAGGTAGGTCATTAAATGTTGTAGCTGTGGCTCGGGAACAGAGCGCTGCAGCTCCCAGGGGGGCAGCAGGCAGCGTGCAGTTCCCCCTAGGGTTTATCTATATGCTGTGGTGGCCATTTAACATGCAGCTGTTATGCAGAACTTATGGAAGGTAGAACAGTATTTTAAAGGTGCTGCATGAAAATCCTTTTTTTTTTTCAGATGGAGAAACCAAGGCACACCATGGGTACCACCTCAGGAGGCCAGCAAGCCGACCACATGGAAGAAGGACTAAATCTCATCAGGCTCTCTCTGCTAGGAAACACCACTGCCCCAGTTCCAACAGCCAAGCTCTTAGTGGGAGCCCAGAAGGTACTAGCTGGTTTGTGTCTTGCTGTTGTAGTGCTCTCTGTGTAATATGTCCTTTCAGAAAAATGCTATTCATTTAAAATAGCGAGCCCCTTTTTTTAAAACATGTTTTGTGTTTTGAGTGCAGGTCAAATAGCAGACACTTTTGATTAATGCAACATCAAGATATTAAAAAAAAAAAAAATCATGTGCTCGATGGGAAAAGGTATAAAGGACAAACACTCAGTGCTGTTCAACATTTTGGAGAGGTGGGGAAATGAGCAGGAAAGATCATACCTAAACAGAAAGCCAAGCCAACGCTTACAATTGCCAAGGCATCAGCCAAAAGGAAAACACAACTCTGATCGCAGTAAAATCATGTATGAGTCACGATGGGCCAAGAACAAGTTTGCTTTCTTTTCCCTCTCATTGAACAGATGATGATTAAAAGATAAATCATGCTTGGAGTCAAATCAAGTGATTGGATTAAAGTTTAGTTGAGTATTTAGAGACTGTTTGGGACACAATGGAAAGCTAATTGAAAACTTACATTTGTGAGACCCTTGAACTCTCCAGCTCTTAATAAAATACTACTGCAAAGTACACAAGGGTTCCCTGTGGGAGAGATTCCTCTCCACAAGTGCTTTTATTCCTCAGGTATGTGGAAAAATGGTATTCATTTTCTCTACAAGTTCACCAAAGAAAAGTATGCTCATGATCGTAATTCAACTATTGCTCATGATGCAGTAACTTAATCTATCCAGCTCACTGAAAATCAGTGAAGCAAGACAAAGGAAAGTCACTTCTTTAAAAAATGATATTTTAAACACTTCATTCTTTGAAGTAGTCTGTGCTCTTCTGAGCAGCTGGTATTCCAGCGTGACTGGCTGCCTGCATTGGGCTGAAGTGACTCTGGAGTCTTAAAAACTATGTAAAAATTCTTTCTAGATGTGCTGTAGTAGGAAATGTCATGCTTTATTTGTACTAATATTATAATTGCGTTCTGGAATCACCCCCAGTTCTTAAGGAACATACCCAGCCTCCAGCATCAAAGCACTGTCCTTTTCGGTGGAAATTCCAGTGAAACCCACAAATAAAGAGAATAAACTTCCCCATGTCCACAAACATACACACGTGAACACACAGAAATGAAAAACCTTGTTCTTCATTTGGCCTCTGTGTAATGGAGCACAAATCTCTCTTGGCAATGCTTAGCACAGAGGCAAAGCTGCAGAAACTCTGTAGTCAGGTTCATCTGCCCCCTTGCACTCTCAGATTCTTTGTCTGGCTTTTTACTGCCCTGGAGGAAGGGAGATCCTAGGTGGCAAGTAGGTGTTTTGCAGGCAGCCCCTGCATGCTACAGGGCGTTACAAGACAATGGTCTGGTTTTCATGAAAGCCAGTCCTCTTTAAGCTACTACCGCTAGAATAGAGAAGCAGGGTTATCCAACAACCCTCACACATGCAGGTCAGATATGAACCCACACCACCCAGGTTTGCTTCCAGGGGGAGGAAGGAGGCTGCCCTCAGTCTTCATGATGGCAGGACCTGGGCAGGCTGTTGAGTTTCATGGCCCATTGGTCCAAAACTGGGTGATGAATGAGTCCTAAGAGGAGTATGATAGAGCTGTCTTCTCCATGTGCAGAAGTTTATTTTTCCTCCAGCTAGCTTGACCTTTCTGCAAAAGGATGTGTGTGCAGAGACCATAAGTGAAAAGCTTAAGTATAGAAGGTTGGGGGGAAGAATGAGAATAAGTTATACTTATTTCAGATGATGAATGTGAACTACTTTTCAGACACGCTTTTCAGATTGGCACAGATATATCCAAGGTAAACCTGACCAAGTGGTCTAGTTGGTGTGATCCCAGTTGATCAACAATGCTTTAAACCCAGGGGGTTTAGCATTGTTCATAGTCCTATAGTTCAGCCAGAAGCAATGCAGTACAACTAGAGAATCAGGTATGCTGCAAAAGCAAAAATCCTAAAAAAAATCCAGAGACCCCAAATCCCCCAAATATGGCATTTATATTGTATGTCTTCCTCTTGGACAGTGTGGCTGCACAGGGCTTCAGTAAGCCATGTAATTCTTCTTTCCCTAACACATGACCGATGGCACCTTTTCCGTCCTAACAGACGTGCCTTACCCGTTCTTAGAGGCTGGCAGTGACTGCAGCCTCGCTTGGTGCTTTCCCATCCTTACTAACAGAAGGTGTTTCCTAATGTTCAAACTGATTTTCCCCCACTTCCACTGATACCTGTGACTCCGCAGTTTGCCCCCATGTTCTGTCATCTTCTTTGTCTTTTACTTAGTTGATGGGCTTAGCGTGGCTCTGTTTGACTTTTCTACACGTGTCATGTATCCTCAGCCTCTTGCCATTCCCTTTCCTGGGCTACACGTCAGACCATGCAGTCACAGCAGAGCGAGACCAACAAGAGTCTAAGTCCAGCAGCTCCAAGCACTGCATGGACTGCCTCACCCTGGCTGAGGTCAGCGTGGCTAGCTCTGCAGTACATGGCTTTGTGCGCCTTGGCCGTATCTGACGTAGATAACTGAGACAGAGGTGAAGACAAGGCATGTGGGGTTAATGTCTTGGGACTAATTCAAGTTACCAGGATGGGTTAAAAATATCGCCTGTCGAAGAGTTCGCCACATTGCCTAACTGTTGCCTCCCACTGACTTCAGTGGAGCTTTCCTTGAGCTCATCGCTCTTCAGCATCAGTCTCTCACATGAATAAAAAAAAAAAAAAAAGAAAAAAAAAAAGAAAATATTAGAATAATTATAAAGCTAACATTCTGTTTGTGCCAGTTAACGTCAACTGCATGCATCAAAATGGGAAGTTCGCTATAGCAGCATTGCTGTATGATATGCCCACAAAAGCTAGCCTAGCATTTGCTTTTTCTTAACAGCTGTAGTTTGTTCTTCATTAGAAAGCTTTATTATGTCTTAAAGTGATTAATGTGTTCTGGGAGGAGTGGGTAATAAGCCAGCAGTCACAAGCTATAGGACACTCCTTGGTGGATTACAGGAAGATGGATCAGAAAGATTAATATGTTTCTATTTGTTGTTGCAGATTCTGAGATGTCGAAGAGCTGAAGAACGTGGGATGGACACAGCACCGGAGGTGACACTGTGTCTTGCTCAAGGTCAGTTGCATGTGTGTGACTTCTCTGTGGGGAGCTGCCGAGAACATGTTAGAGGGAGGAACATTTTGAAGATGGAGAAATAGCTGCTTTGGGCGTGATGGTACTTACACGGCATTGGGAAGAAGTGAGAAGGCTACGTTTTGTGATGCCTCAAATGACAACTGTGTGAATGAACATCCTTTTGCTTGGGGAACCTGTGGTTTATACCAATTTCTGGTCTGAAGCATGATTGGAAGGTGCAACGCAGATATATGTGATCGACTGAGCTTGCGTGTGGCTATTCTGGGCAACAGGAACGCTTTGTGCCCGTGTTGGCTGGGTGACGTGGCTCAATTAGCACTCACCCGAATACTATGGTAGCAGTCTGAGAAACACTGTGTCTCATAGGATGACAGGCTATGGTTTTGCTGTGCTTGCTTCAGCCATGAGCAGATGCTCACTCTGCTTACCCTGACTCCTCTTGCTGCCAAAGATGTCCCTTTGGCTCTGCTAGCAGAAGGCGTGAGTCACTGCTCTCAAACCAGCATCCCTGCACAATCCAGCAGCGGGAGCAAACCAGAGTGGGGTTTGGTGTGCAGCTTCTAGCTTCCTGCTTTCATCTCAGCAGCTATGGTCTTTATTTTAGTGCAATAGATACCCCAGCTACAAAATTATTCAGTTTCAGGGTGGAATATTTTAATTGATGGAGCTCATGGTGTCAAAGCATTGCCTTGCATGGGAAAAAAAAAATGCCTTGCGTTTCTCCCTCACTCACTGTGGGGAAACAAAGAGTTGAGGAGGTTTTTGATCTGATCTTGAACAAAAGGGAAACACCTGCTTTCTTCAGAATAGGCAGCATTTTCTGGAAGGCACCCCTGGGTGCTCTGAAATAACAAGCTGAACATGGACTGAGAGGCAGTAGCTCTCTGCAAGAGCCGTAGCTGGGAGTAGCTTTGAAGCTCCCTGTGTCTGAGGCCACGATATCTCATAACGTGGCATTTTATCAAATAACTTGTAGGTCTCTCTCCACTACTACTGCCGGATTTGATGAGATAGGCTTTCTGGGTGCTTTCGCTCGCACCACAGTTTGTATTGGGTGTCATAAAAAAGGTATGCATGATTTCAGGCTCTCCTCCCCTTATGGGTCTCTCACCTCCTCTACTTTCATTAAAGTAACAATAATTATAACAATAAGATGCTATGCGTTATCCTAAGGGCCTGCACGCTGCGTGGTAAGCCAGGAGCCTTTGCGTCACCCTGAGAGCTCTTCTGTCAACTGTTCTTAATATTCCTGCACTCTTTGCAACCCTTATGGTTAGCAAACCTCCACAAGGGGGAAACTCCTCCAGCTACATGCAGAAAATATGACCAAGAAGCTGAACAGGATCACATTAGGGACATAGGGCCCTGGATGGATGCTAGGAGGACGGCACAAATGTCCTCCTCCTCACCTCTGAGAACAACTGTGTTCGATTACATGTTGCGCAAATTCATTCTGGTTTGGTTTTCCCTTCTAAAAGGCCAGGGCAGATGTTGTCTTATGAGGCTGCGGTGGGGTTCCAGCTAACATCCCTGGGCTGCGTTTCAGGTCTAAATCTCCTGCTTTGTGATGCTGCTTTTGGGGGTGGGCAGGCAGCTGAACAAAAGGCAATTAAAGGTGTTGGGCATGTTTGCTACCCACCGAAACACTGTGCTTTGCGCCAACAGACTCATATTTTGCAGAAGTAAAGGCAGTTTGAAAGAAGTGGGATATGGGACCAAGGGGCACTGAGCATCCGAAGTAGCTGTGATATACAGCAAGAAATTAGGAAGAAGGTCTCTGTGCCACCTCCGTGGGAAGTGCAACAGGAGAAACGAGCATTACAGGACACTAATACGTGTTTGCCTTTGGAAAAAAAGCCTCCTAGCTGCAGGAGCGCAGGGTTTGTGCTGTATTCATGGAAGTCCTTTGAGAAAGCAAAGCACGTGTGCTGGCCATTTCCTCAAAGAAAATATTCTTTGTGAAAGCTAATAATTTTAGCAGGGATTCCTTTCTTCCTCTTGAGGAGAGTTAAATGAAGTTATGGGTCAGTGAGAGGGCATCTGTACAACGCAGAGGAAGAATTTCCAAAGCTTGAATGTAGTCCCTTTATTTGGAGAAGACCTGGTCAAATTGGCTTTCCAAAACATTTTCTTTATTAAAGATTTTATGGGTCCTTTTTGCTGGTTAAGCCACTCAGAATCGGTAAGCCTCAATAGATGGAACCAATAGAAAGCTTAGGAAAGATTTAACAATTTTCCTTCCACAAAGCTGAACTTCCCAGTAGTCTCCACCATACTTGTCCAGGTTTCTTGGTACAAATACTGTGTGATTTCCAGCTGTGAGTGGCATTGTTCCTCCTTCCAGCTGATAAAATGGCATTGCGTCTAGGGTCGTGAAATGCCAGGACAAGCCTAGTATGCCAGGACCCTTCTGCATTTATATTCTCAAGCTCACTCAAAATCCCTTTTCTTCTGAGGTACGAGATGGGAAGCTGTCTGAGCAGCTTCGCTGATAACATTCAGACCTCCTGTGTGTAGGAAATGGGCAACTGATAATTCTCTTTTGGGCTGTAATTTCCTCACTCAGAAATCACTTTAAATCAGACTCAAAGCTCGATGAGGACTGTACATTCAGAAGTGAAATTAACAACTGGCTGTTGAATTTGTAGTTCCCTTGAATGAGGGAACCCTTGGAAAGGCATTAGGTAAAAAAAAAAAAAAAATTACTTGTGATGGAAGGGCAGGGGCCAGAATCTGAAACTAATCTTAATGAAAAAGGGTATTCAACAAGCGGCTGCAGGGCTGTAAAGTCTGCCTGCTCAGATCTCCACTGGACCATGCTTCTTTGCGTCCCAATTTTGAAAGCCCAATTTCCTGAGAGATTGCATGATTATTATTTTTTAATCTAAAATGTATGGCTAAAAGAAAAAGCATTTTAAAAAACAAAAACCTGGCAATGCAAATGAGATCATTGAGCGGTTTGCTGGAAATGCCGTACATTGTGTTGCCCAAAACTTGGCATTTATGGAAGTGACCAGAGGGAAGGAAACAAAGCTGTTCTCATGGCCGGTGTCAACTTGGATCATCAAGCCACACCACAGATTTGGCGTCTCTGATGGAAAAGAGAGGCTTTCCAGTCCGGTACAATCCCGCTGCACAGCGTCAGTCATTGCGTAGATTGGGGTCGGTGAGGATTGACAACTGGGTGGGACAGCATTGTATAAGTCTGGCACTTTCTTGTCTCAGATTAATGATCTTCAAATCTGGTTTTCAGGCACACAGACTCACTCACACGTAAATAAAAAACAGAGGGGAGCTTTTTAAAAGACTCAGATGCTTGGTATTCCAAGCAACAGCTAATGCAATGCCTTGCTAAGAAACCCCATAGAGCAAGCATATAGCGATCCTTCTGCATCTTACCTATTCCCTAGGTTTTTGCTCTGAAGGGACTCGAAGCTGCTTTTCACACTGAGCTCTTGATCCTGGTTTCCTGGCTTCAGCTAAAAATGTAGCTTCCCTTTAGCAGGCTCCTGCAAAAGGCAGGTGCCTCTGGAACGTAGTACAGCCTGGCCAGGGTCTGACTCAACCCCTGGAGGGGTCTCTCTATCAACAGATGAAGCCTAAGGAAGCTTCTTTTACTTAATTTAGCTGCTAGAGAGAGGCAACCATAGCTGGGAAGGGTGGACCCAGGGTCAACTTCACGCAGGTCTGAGCAGTTGTGGTCCAGGAGAAAGCACCTGAGCAGAAGTACAGTGGCTGAAGCTTGTGCAGCCAAGGTAAAGAAGGTGAAGCTGTTGTCATGTGGCCCCTCCTGTGTTTGGTATTTCATGAGCCTTTGCTGAAGCAACTCC
Source organism: Microhierax caerulescens (assembly GCA_035590215.1). NCBI lineage: Eukaryota > Metazoa > Chordata > Aves > Falconiformes > Falconidae > Microhierax > Microhierax caerulescens. The sequence continues at coordinate 6,733,965 of JAVJGJ010000061.1, forward strand.
ACCTGGTCTGGTCAGGCTGTGCCAGCAGCATGGGCCAAGAATCAATAAAGTTGTTGTTTCCAATTGAGAAAAAACATATTACAGCTATACAAACTGAGAAGCCCACATCTTGGCAGAGGATGGGCTTGAACACCATTTCAATGCAGTAACAACATAAAAGCCCCATCCTGTTCCCATCGAAGTCGGTGGCAAAGCTCCCATTGACCTCAGTGGGAGTAGGATCAGGCCCCCATACGTAAGCATGGTTGGGACGGATCCACCAGGGCTTTACTCCTGGTTTGGAGTCTGTGGATGTCAGCGGTGTTTCCACTAAGGCAGTGGCGTGGGTCAGGACCGGAATAGAATCTAATCAGTGCCCTGTGGCTCTCCCTGCATTTATCAAATGGAATTTCAGGCCGAAAACAAAGGGATTCAAAGGTTGAAAAACAACGAAGGAATGTGCGCTTGGCAGCTCTGCTAACCAGATGTTTGTTTCTTTTTCCTTGTTCTTAACAATGACTAAAAAACTCGTGAACAGTCTCAAGCCCAGCGCAAGGTCAGCCTGAAAACTAGGTAAGAGGTGTCGCAACAAGGCGGAATGAACATCTGGGAATGGAAAATGTTAATTTGTACCAGGATCCAGTCCTGTGGCTCAGAAAACACAGCCGAACCTTCAGTAGGCTGGGTACATGTGTGCTTTGCCTTCATACAGCAAGCCACATCGGTCGTGCGAAGCCCTCGCAGAAGTTTGCAATATTCCCTTTGTGCTGTTGTGTGAACTGCTTCCAAGAGCAGTGGAGCTGTGGTGCTGGAGACAGAGCTGAAAGAAGCCAATGGTAAAGCGAATATATACGCGCATATAAACATATGCATCCATTTCGTGGAAAATGCATACCTACTAACGGAGCATCGAGCTGCACGCCGTACTTCGTGGAGCTATTGAGGGAGAGGATAGCCCTTACAGAGTTAGTCTTACTAAATACCATTTGCCACTACATTGCAAGAGTTGCCTTTCTGCAGAATTCCCAGTTGGTTTTGATAATATCGATCTAAAAAGGGAAAATGACCGGGAGGGAAGCAGCAGTATAATGTCCTGAGGCTGCAGAGCAGTAAATTGAATCTCTGGCCTCTCTGCTCTGTCACCCCTGACAATATGCACTTCTTCAGCAGCATCGCCTGAAGACTGTTCCCAGGACCAGCATCATTTTGCCTTGTTTCACAGAAAAACACCTCATTTGTCAGTCTGCAGAACATCACAGCGAAGTAGATTAATTTTTTTTAAAAAAAAAAAAAAAAGGAGAAGATAAAAGAAAAAGTTACTCATTTTTATTAGTAGTGAAACTAAGCCAGAGAGGTAGAAGTGACTCATTTGACTTGATCATTAATGATGGGATTAAGAGCTGAGCTCTTGTTATCTGACCAACTGGCTTTTTTTCAGATCACATCTGTCCAGTAGTGATCCACAGCCAAACAGCATGCTTGGCCAGGAGGCAGGGTTTTACTAAACCCGTGTGTTTGAGATTGTGATTGCCTGACCTTACTCTTACTTAAATCAGTGTGGCAAACAAATCATCTTTTAACAACTGGTTCTATCAGGTACAACCATTTTCAGGGGAAAAAAAAGTAGTTGTTATACTTTAGCTTGAGTTATATAGAAGCACTCTGTTGGGCTGCATGGGCAGTGTGTACCAGTGAATCAGTTTAATTGGTTTAGATTTTTAAGAAAACTGTTCTGTCAGCAGGGTTAGGGCCAGCAGGTGCTCACTGGTACGACTCACAAAAGTCGTGCAGCTCAGTGCATATGAGCATGACATTAATTAATCTGTGAGTAAAACCGGACTGCGCTGCCAGAGGAGGATAATCCTGGACAAAATCAAGCTGTAGTCCCCAGAAGAATATGCTACGAGTGTGGTTTCAGCATGGGAGGAGCCTGGACGAGGGCAGTGAGGATGCTCTAACAATAGCAACAATCCCAGCAGCTCTTAGGAGGAAGGAGAGGAGGAAACTATTTTATTAAGCAGTTTCTTCCTGAACAACTAGTAGCTTGCAGGTCTGCTTAGAGTTTCCAGCTGGGCAAACCTGCCTGACCACAGGTACCGGAGCTCTCACAAAGCAAGGTTTGCTCTCAGCCCTTTCATCTGCTTTCGCTGCCTTCCCAGCAGCTGAGTGTCCTCCCAGGCTCAGCCTTCACCTTCACTTCTGAGCCGGCTCCTCTCCGTCTCACAGCTCCGGTGTGACAGGCCCATGGAGCAGCACGGACTCTCCTTTTGCTACCCACCAAGCTCAGGGACATAATTAACATGCTCAGCGAAGAGCAGCTGTTATCTGGGCCACCAGAGAAAAAGTTCCTTCTGGAAGAGCTCCTGTGTAAGAGTCCAAGTTGCTCCATTTCCATGCATAATCCAGCAGGGATGTTGGATGTGCCTCCACACCTGGAAAAGCCCTTGCCTGAAACGCTGTGACGTACTCAAGCCTGTCCACCCTTCTGGTGGCTGAAGCAGCATGTTTCCTCAGGCTAAGCACATTGAGTGCACTTGGCAAGGAATCTGTCCCTTGCAAAGAAGAGCACCTTGCTGTCGAAGCGGGATGTCGCGATGGTGTAATGGGCAGGAGATGTGGAGGCTCATTTTTGTTCTGTCTTTGGGAGAAGCGCTCGCCAGCGCTGAGGCTGAAATCCTCCCTCCTCCTCCTGCTCCCCAGATCTCTGGCTCTCTTCAGAACCACATTGAAAAGAGATCTTTGTTTGTTTATGGAGTTTCTGGGAGCCTCAGGTTTGTTTTCCTCCCTCCTCCCTCCTGCCAACACTGGAAGTGCCAGAACATTAAAAGAGAGGCATTTCTCTTGGAGTTGCCGGCCCTGGTTGGAAGGAAGAGTGCCAGAAATCTCAGGAGAAATCTGCTCCTGATCTTCCCAGCCCAGGCTTGCAAAGCGGAGGGATGGGGAGAGTTCAGCAAAGCATCTGGGCTGCTGGATGCCAATGCAGCCTGCGCTCCAGCTGGGGATGTGTCATTACTCCTTTCGATAAGGACAGTGGCACGCAAAGCCGAGGCCAGAGGCAGGACTGCCGAACGCTCTAGAGGTGGTAACCATCTGCTTGTGGATTTTCTGTATGTGAAAGGGTTGGTTCACCATGTATTTAGCACAGATGTTCAAGCCAAAGCCTCCAGAATCCACACTTCAGTGGTACGCGGGCTCCAGCCACAGGCTGCCTTTTTGCTGCCGTGTGTGGTCTTGCCCAAGCCCTGCTGTGCCACCTGGCTGGCGTGGTCCTCCATACCCAGAGCTGCTTCGAAAGCAAAGCTCCACTCCCCCTCAGAAGATCTGAGGAATGAGGGTGACTCAGAAAATGAGTTTGATTCTTCCTCGATGGACTTCCAGAGCGGAGTTAAGCCTCCTTGTTCCCAAAGAGATGCTGGTAGGAGCCAGTGAGACATAGGAGTTGTGGTGTGAGCAACACAAAGGTGTTGAGTCCTTCCAACAAACTTGTGTCCGAGCTGCTGTTGTGCTGGCGTACCAAAGTTCCCATCATAAGGCATAATACAGGGAGGAACCAAATATTGTTGCAGTCCAATGTAGATGGCCACAGAAGACCTCAGGTTTTAACTTGGGGCTCATGGGTGGGACCAGTTTGAATTAAACACCTCACATGCCAAAAAGCAAACTTTTGCTCTTGTTTTGATCTGTGTGTTACTCTGGTAGGTGGGAAGGATACTGTGAAGATGTAGGAGCTTCAACCTCCAGCATCAAGGTCATCTGTGAGCACAGGAGATCCCGCATGGGAAAAGCTCTGCTTCAGGCCACCAAGGACTTAAAAGAATCAAACAAGAGATGAGCTTTTGTAGGTATGTTGCTTCTGTATGCTGGAAGACACGGGGGAGATTGTAAGCTGGTGGCAACACAGGGGAGCATGGTCTTCCTGTGTCAACCAGTTGCTGTGAGCTGTTGCTGAGGGTGGCCAGGAGTTGAATGGATTTCTAACTGTGAGTGAATCTTTCCTTATCTCACTCTATTTCCCGTTGCTATTATCTCATTGTGTGGATTTCCTTGGCTGTGGTCCCAGCACAACTCTTCTGAAGGGGTCTTTATGTAAGCTGAGAGAGGGGCACCATCCTCAAAGGTGGGTGTTGGGAGGGATTGTCCCTATACCTTATTCCCTTGCAGCATTAACATCTGTCAGGATTGGACTTCTGCCTGACTTTCTTGCTCTGCTATCCAACCCTCCTGCTACCTGCCCCATCAGAGAAAATGATCGTTATCTTTAAGCTATGGCTCAGAAGACTCAGAAAGTCATGGGTCAAAATCTAGATCACCTCCTCTTCTTGACTGGTACACAGGTAACTTCACTGAGCTGTCCCCCTGCAAGCTCCCAACCCTGTGCAAGAAGTAGGGTGAAAAGTTCAGCAAACCACAATCCATTTTACAGCAGACCTGCAAAGCACAAATATTAATACCAGTGAAACAAGGAGGGGGGTGACGGTGGAATTCAGTTGCCAGTGGCTGATAGACTTTCCAATACTTAAACTGTGAGCAAGGCTTTTAATCCACACACAATAAACTGTTTTACCTCCAGCATCAGAAGAAAACTGCTTTTTTAAAGATGGATTATCACAAAAAAACCCAAACCCAAAAATAGCAAAAAAAAAAACAAACCACAAAACAAGAACACCAAAAACTTGACATTGCTGAGCTTTCCTGTAAGCCATCAGTCTGGATATATTTTATGATGTGATTTATAGAGAGTTTGTTTCTTAAGACTCAAAGCAACATTGCTATAAAAGTATAAAAGATGCATGTTTTGGTAGTGGATGAATGCCATTGCTTTTTTTCCCTAGCGGGGAACCTGCTGAGCGGGTTAACGCCACTTGGAAAGATTAATTCTTCATGTGTGGGCATTCGTTGGCAGCCTTGAAGCAGCGCAGATTACAATGCCATCATCCTTCTGGTCAAGAGCAACACCATAGCAACTACTCAAGCTAAGAGATTAATTAATGAGTTGCAAGACAAGGGGAATGTGCTTCCTTGGACTTCCAGCACCAGTTTTGCTGATTCTTTCTTCTGCAGGCATTTTCACAGCCCTTTTGCAGTGCAGTTTTAGTGTTGCTGTTCTCTGTTCAAGTCATGGAATAGATTAGATGATCCCAAGGCCTTTTCCACCTCTAACACTTGTGGTTCTGGTTAAATAGCTGTCAAGTTCTGAATTTAAAAGAGCAGAACAAGCCAAGGCTTTTGAGGTTCTGCTGGGAGGATTACAACTTGTAACACATTCCATAGCCTTCCAAAAGTGCCTGCGCTTTTGGGTTTCCGGATGAAAACTGTTGTTCAGCTTTCTGTAGAACTTCTTTGTAGTTCACCACATAATCCAGCTTTTCTTTCTGCATGAAGATACTGCTAGCTCACTAAGGCTAGCTGCAGTGGAAGCCTACCCTCCCTTTCATTGTTTATGACTGAAGATGCTTGCCTATTGCTGAAGCAAACAAATTTCCTTACAATAAAAAATGGTCTCTGCCAATTCACTTTTAAATGTGGCTCTTGGAATTTATAGGGAAGTAAAAAGTCCCAGGGAAATGAGTTGTTGTCTTGTACCCTTGCCAAGTGTACATAAAAGAGCTGATAGGTCTTTGGCCTACTTGCTTTTATTGTGACCTATAAGCTGCACATAAATATTGTATCTCAGATGGTGCAGTTTAGGGCTGTGGGGTTTTCGAGGTAAGTTAAGGAGCTTTTCACCTCCAAATCATTTCTCTGAACCTGGCTGGCTGCTGCTTTTTTTTTAGTGAGTCACCAGAGCAGAGAAGCAACTGATTTGTGGTCTTGATAGAAAATGCCAAAGAATTACCATGGCATAAGATGCACATTGGGGTAGCATCACTGGATTCAACAGGGTTGCACCGATGCAGCTGGTGGATCTGATCTCTCACCTGGAGACATTTCCTGGTGGAAGTGCTGCAGGGGGACAGGATGGACAGGCTTTCTTCCCTTGGCCTCCAAGAGATGTCCTGTTTTGGTCTCTCTTCTGCTGGGACCCAAGTAATAGCCAGCAGAGCACTGCTGGGCGGCAGGAAGCTGTGTCACGATGGTGCTGTTTGGTGCTGTGACACAAGCGTGACTTCTCAGAGGTCTGACCAACAGACTTGCTATTGGCCAAGTGTTGAAGTTTTCATTATCTGGCCTCTTCCTTTCATGGTGCTGTTGGTTTATAGCACAGACATTTCAGCCTTGTCTTTTTGAGAGGCACCTCTATGCTATGAGATATGTGCACAGCTTTGTTAGCACTGCTTGCTACTCCTTTTTTATAGCAACAATAGGTATGTGTTACATCCCAGCCACGTCAGGTGCACGATAAACACTCCACCGGTGTGCAAAAGGCATGTGTCCGCCTTCCTTGGGAAGTAAAAAGTAAAAAAGTAAAAAAATACAGAAAATTCATCCCCGGGAAAGAAGGGGTCTCTTTGTGGAGACAAGGATCCTGACAGCTTTGTAGGTTTGAGCTTGACAGCCTTTGGTGACTGTGAGCTCTGTGGAAATAGGGTGGGTTGCCCTGTCCTAGGTGAGTGGCTTTAGCAGGCTTTCGTGGTCAGTCGTTCTCTCTGTATAAGTAAAACCTTGAAGAATTTGGTGGCGAGCCTTGGTCTTTGAAATTGTGCGTGTCTGAGGGAAGGCTTATTAACTTGGCAGCTGGAATTGGGGTTGTTAATGCACCGGAGGCTGTAGCCAAAGAGTGTGGGTTTGGGGAAGGGAGGGGTGGTTGGTTTTCTTAGCTATATGCCACAATAATTAATACAAAACATATTAATATTAATTGTAACATTTCTATTATATTCTACTATCACCTTTAGCACCGCTGGGGGTAGTTCGTTTGCCTGTCGCGACAACCACACGCTGTTTGCTCCCGATGGGACTGTTTTCCAGTCAGTACCCTGCATCTATAGTGAAAACGGGCTCTGAGTGGTTTGTTGGTTTTTTTTTATTCCCTAGGCAACCACGGGGCAATGTGATGGGAGTCAGGGATGTTTGGGGACAATGTGGGAAAAAGGCTTTATACATGACAGCATATATCATGTGCTTGGTTTCTAATTCAGCTAACCTTGCTAACCTGGATGACCCTAGGACAATCTGGACCCCATTTCTATGTCAGTCATAAAAGTCCATTAGACTGGCTTTGGCTGCAAATCGGAGTAGTTCAGGACACTCAGTGTAACGGGAAACAGATTTGGGAGACAAGGGTTCACAAATCCTACACCGAACTTATGAGATGTTCACAACACTTATCTCTCTCTTCTCCATCACTTAGCTGTAATGATTAAAATTGGGATTCTCCTCTTAAAGCAGACCTGGATTTCTCACTCAGAAGTAAGGAGTTGGCTTCCTGCTTTTTTGCAAAAGCCCATGACTGTCTTTCTCAAATTAAAGCTTTGAGATGGGTTGGATATCCTAGCTAATTCTGCAAGTACACCTGCATTTAACCATTTGGATCTTCACTGAAGCCAGGACCCTCTTTTGTGTTCCAGAGGATCTGAAGATGGGAAAATGTGGACATTCCAAACTTCTGATGTGAGTAAAGTTGTATTTTTCTTACTCAGAAGAAATTTTACAAATCAAAAGTTCAATTATAAGAATAACAACGCTTTGGGATTACAAAGGCAGCAGGCACAATTTCCTCTGAAAGAGGAGGCTACAGAGAGGTGAACAGGTTGCCCTGTTTCTCTGACAGCTAGTTTGCATGCAGATACTCTTTTTTTAATAACACAGGGAACGCATATGTAGCTTTGCTGCAAAGTCCCCTCCTGACTCCTCATCTCCAGAAGTGTTTGGCATCAGTTTAACTCTTTTCCTGCTGAAACCAATAGCAGCATAAAACTGCTTCTACCTTGCATTCCCTTGCTGGTATTTTGATAATTATTTTTTTTCCATTGACTTTAAAGAATGATGCTGACTTGTTGCTTGGTCAAAAAGACTTGGCTTCTTCCTTCGTACTTTTTTCAGTAATCCACATGCATCACAGGGGTGGAGGAGAAATAATTGGCCTATAACTTTGCACAGCTCAGGGAAAGCATACAATTAGCATTGCTGCAAATTGCTCCCGGATGAAATTGGTGAGTTGAAAAGTAGAAAAGCCAAAAAGCCCTTGAAGTTGGAAAATTTCCCTGTTTGCCTTGGGATGTTTATGAACTTAAGGCATCAGCTGTATCTCTGGGTCTTGTTTTCATAATGGAGTATCTCTTGAGATTTCTTCCACTAGCATTGCCAGTGTTAGCGTGGGAGACATCAAAGCAAAGTGAGATAACTGGCAACTGGCATGGCAGCGTGGGGTAAAAGGTGAACGCCTTGTGAAATGATGCCTGCAGGCTGTATATTCCACATCAAATGCAGGCTCTCCTGAGCTTTAAAACCAGAGCACCATAAAACTCTAGGTGACTCCCTTAATGGGTTTAAAAATAATTCTCCCAAGCTTGCTCCCTGTTGTTCACATAGCCTCTCACCTGTGATGGAGAGCAACGGCAGGCTGCGATGAAGGGGCGAGAGGGAGAGCAGACGCAGAGCAGGAAGGAGCCGGAGGCAGCTGGTAGTCTCGCAGGATAACATAACTGCTCGGTGCTCCCCAGGGCCAGGGGCCAGGTGCAAGGGTGAGTGTTCAAAGGAGGCTGAGGAGGGAGGTGCCCAAACCTCAAGTAAAATCATTGCAAATTGGCCAATTATTTGCCTTAGGCTTCCGTGGTTTCTCGCAATCGATGTGTGGGGGAGAAAAGGAGCGTATGTATCTCAGGCACAAAGATGGTAGTTGGACCGTGTGTCTTCCTCTTGTGGGGTTTGCTACTCCCAGCTCTTTCTTTTACGATCCTGTTTTTGTTCCACATGTGAAGTCTAATGTGGTTCAACCAGCGAGGATCATGCACGAGGGGAGCAGTCCATTTGGGACACAGCCGGTTTGAACCGAGACTTGTATGGGCTTTTGAGGTCAGGGGATTGGGAAAGAGCAGTCCCAAAGGATGCAAAACATTTATCCCCTCAGCTCTCCATTTGCACCCCAATGTGGTGGGAGGATGCCAGCCTTGACCCACCCCACGGCAGGGGATAAACCATTCCCTAACTTTGCCCTGTTCCCTCGTGTCCCCAGAATACACCCAAGAACAGTTGAAATGTCCCTTATTCTCAATGAGCGCTACCAAAGGTCTCCCAAGAAGCACCATGGGGAGCCAAGACACGGTATTTCTAATAGAAACAGAGACCTGGGAAAACTCAGGAGCTGCCTACAGCTGGAACAGACTGCCAGGCCAGATGTACCTGAATGCTTGCACCAGTGGAAAACATCCCAAAGTATGCCTTTTTTTTTTTTTTTTTTTTTTTTCCCCCTGGCCTTTTATTTTTTGTGTCTTTCTAATGAATTGACTTGGTGGTGGTGGAGCTACTTCATGGCACAATTTTTTTCTTTCATGGTTGAGCTCTGCCCTCCTTACTTAAAGCAGGGATGACAGTCACAATTACCAAGCAATGTGATGCCAGGTCTTGCTGTCTCCTAGCCTAAAGCCCTGCCATCAGCTCCCTCATCAAAGGAGTGATATGCATGTTTCCCTGACAAACAGAAACTGATTCTCTGCTGCCCACAGGGTGCTCTGCTCAGGAGCACTTTGCAGGCAAAAGGTTACTTGTCTCGGGAGCAAAGGAGAGGAGGAGTTAGCAAGGTCTGAAGTGGTGTGATGTGCACTGGCAGGACAGGACCGACTGTGGTGCTCTGGGAATAGATGCATCAGGAAACCTTCATTTCACTGCCCCAGCAAATGCTGGTTCTGAGGAAAAGGGTTTACGACCAGATAAGTGTGGGGATGTGAGCAAGCAACCAGTAAATGCAGCAGGTCCTGGATGCTCGGAGAGTGGGAGGTGATGCCAGTGACAGGGAGCCAGAGCCAGGCTCACTTGTAACTGCAGCAAGAAGGTGCCTGGTATCCGTGGCTCTGCAGAAATAACGAGTGGTGTAATTGGGATGAGAGAGCCGGTATGAAAGCCCCGAAGGCATTATCCTAAAACAGCCGTGACCACATAAAAATCAGCTCCCAAGCACCCTCAGAAGCCTTTCTCCCTCGTAGCTCTGTTCAGGGCTTCCTCAGGAGGGACCAGTCCTGCCATTCTCTCCTTCCATGGGAGTCTAATTGGGACTTTTTGGTGCAGCCAGACCATGACAGGACATATTACTGCGGACTCTGCCTAGGAAATGAGAACCATGCCCCTGCAAGATGGGTCTGGTCTGCCCGAGCCTGCAGCTCTGGGAGCAGGGGCAGGAGAGGAACAGGCTTTTGCAAAGCACATAAAAATGGTCATCTGGAGACAGCAGCCACTGTGGGGCTGAACGTGGGTTTGGTTTCTTTTTTTTTACAAAACTGAAGAGAAGTGGGGGTTTTCTCCATTATTTTCCAGGCTGTTGCAGTTATTAAGCAGAATGTTGAGTGTGAGAGGTATGGCACTGTCTTGAAGCAGGCAGGAGGGACTTCAAAGGTCATTATAGGGAAGAACAGTTCATGCATAAGAGCAGGAATCCAGAGGGCTGTCCAGTGGCAGCATTACTTAGAGGCAATGACCAGGACAGTTGTCTTAGGCATGACTGCCTTGTGCTGCACCTGTCCCTGGGGTGCTATGGCCACAAACAGATGCGAGTGCAGGACCACAGTCTCCACAGAAGGCAGGTGGAGGTGTCTGATAGTTGTAGTTCTTGTGTGATCTCGTTGGGTGTTGGATCTATGTAGCAGAGGTGGAAAGGCTGCTCAAGCACACAGTAGAAGTTGGGGCTTGGTCTTGGACTGCCTCATCATAGAACTACCTGGATTTCTGTGTTCCCAGGTTGGTGGGAGGGAGGGTCAGAGCTGCTAACACCTCTCAGTCCTTTCCTTGGAGCAGGTTTTGTCTGTACTGCGGAGGTATGACCTTGGACTTTGAGAAATATCATCTCCTCATCCCGTAAGTGGAGTCAGCATCAGTTAATCATCTTCAGACCCTGCAATTTCCTACCTCTACTTTGCAGTGCATAAAAGGATTTTGATAGCCTGTGGAAATAGCTCCATATTGGCACGGTTCTGCCTTTAAAGATGTACAACGCTGTGTGTTGTGGTTTTGGAACAATGGGTTTGGAGATGTGGAAGCCCCTTGACTCCTATCCCCTGAGGGGGTCCTCTGTTTCCTCTGGGGTCCTTGGCTGGGACTGGACCACGGAAAGAACCTGAACACAGATAGCATCCTGCCTCCCCTGGGCAATAGCAGTTGTGTCCTATGGAGCCAGCAGCATGAGTGGTGGCAATGAAGGCCAACTGCCGTTCACACGTTGCTGGTGATACGAGCTTCTAGCACACTGCGGCTTTTACTTATTAAATTCTGCTCCCCCTACCCCAAAGGAAACTTAGGAAACTGTTTAAACTTTTGTAGGTGAAGTCAAGCGTTCAAACGCTAGGAAATGCCAGATTTATAGTTGCCACTGTAATCTCACACATGTGCTTTGATACAGCCTTTAGAAACCTGACTCCCTGTGTTTCCCAAAAAGACTGCGTAGGGAGCTGAATTATGGCTGCCCACATAAGCTTGGGTGAAGCAATTCCAGCTTCTGAGTACCTAACTCTCCCACCTACTCAGCCCTTTGGCACTGTGTGACATAAACATGCATACGAGGCCAGCGGCATGGCATCCTGTGTTTCCTGCAGAGGGTAGCTCAGGGTGGTGCAAGGTGACGGTGTGCAGGTCACCCTGGTGGTGTATGACTTTGTGGGTGCAGCACCCAAGAGCTGACCCTCATCATCTGTGTTCCCAGAGCACTTAAATTTTGTAGGTTTCCTGCTGCAGTGGTTTTGGTTTTGCAGGCAGCTTTGAAATGTGGTGGGATCTGACCTCCACTGAAACCAAAGGCATGTCTCCACTGACCTCTGAGCATCGCCTGCAGTCTCCTCTCTGGAAATCCCCAGAGGAGCATTCCACACTGCCCCTGTCTGTGTGTGTTACGGTATGATAGAAAGCAAAATATTTTTTTCTGAGAGGATGAGGTTAATGTCTCCTTCATTCATGACTCTTTAGGAATTCATAGTACAGATATTACCTAATTACAGAGTCCAGTACCAGCACATTGTAAGCAAGCTGCGGTTGAGATAAGTAAGCCATGAGCACGCAGCCTGGATAGGAAGGCACGGAGGACTGGGAAATCAAGTTACAGGCTGGGAAATTCCACCTGAGGTTTGGTTTCTGGTTTCAGGATAACCGTGAGACCTGTACGTGTCTCCTTGTTCATGGTGTGTGTCGCCTGATGCAAGCAAGGGTTAAGGTCATTAGTGGTAGTTTCTAGAGCTCTGCCTTATTGCAGGCTGGGGCTCTGGGGTTCAGTGGTGTCCATCTACGTGGTCTCAATTTACAGTGTTGTGCTGAAAGTATGTGTGGGTTAGGCAGGAAACAGAGCTGCAAAAGTCCAGACCCACACGTGGACTGAGGTAAATGGGTTATATTGGAGTGGCTCCTCAGGGACAAACACCAGGGCATGCATACCAGTGCCGTGAACCCAGCCTAGGTCTCCTGTGGCACCTTGCTGGCTTTTTAGCTGATGGTCTTCATGGTCAGCTAGTGTTTCCTTTTATCTCTCTCCTATACGTCTGTGAAAAAAACCCTCCTACTTGGTACCTTCTTTGTTGTTGTTTTTGTGTCAGATTGATTGCAAGCCTTCGTGTATCTTAATCGAGTTGGATCCTTTCCTGTTTACACACTGCTGGATATAATAAGGCCTCAGCAAAAAGTCCTTTGCTAACAACTGTGTGTCCTGTGGGCAGGACACATTCAGGTGTTCCTTCTGTAGCTGTGCAGCGTGTCGTGGCAGTCAATGTTAGGAATATTTTTGGTATAACTTTACCCTGTTGCCTTTCTGACATTCAGTATGCTTGGGAGGTACTCTCCAAAGCGAACCAGAAAAAGAGCAGGAGGCTTTTTTTCTCTTGGCAGCTTCTGTCTCCTTTCTTCCTTCTGCAAAACCTTTGGATTTTGTCTATCCACAGAGGACTTGGACTAGAAAGACAGAGAAATTGTCAAGAGATTAAAGCTGCCAGGTGAAGGGCCTGCTTTAATTTCCCTGTGGTGTACACAGCTCTTGTTCAAGGACCGCAACATCTTTTTGCAGGCGTTGCTGCATTTAATTCTGCAGTTAACAGACTGTAGGACTGGGGTTAGCTGACATGAATACCCACACCGAGCTCCACCACTGCCCCACAAGCAGCTTCGTGCCTGCTGTGCCCTGCTGCAGTGGTGCTAAACCAGTGCCCATCCCTTGGTTTGAGAAAGGCAAACTCTGAGCCACCTAATGAAGCTGCTTAATGAGAAAGACGTGAGAGTTCCTCGGATGGGGTGCCAAGATGGCATGGGGTCACTCTGGGCTTGTGGACCTGGCTGAGTCTTGTGAATGTAAGCTGTGGGCCCTAACCACAGCCCGTGGGAAAGATGCTCCCTGAGAAGATGGTACAAAAAATGCTCTTTGCAGGGTGGGTTTGAGTCACCTCTGTGGCCGCTGGAAGAAAATGGAGACTGCTTGCCTGACAGACTCGTGTAACAGAAGAGGTCCAGGCGATGCTGGGGTTGCTCTGACCTTTGCTTCACTCTCAGGCCCCAGGCAGAGGTAAGAATTTTGCAAATGAAAGGTTCCTGTGTGTTATCCTCTCCTACCCTGAGCCTCCATTACCCTTCATGTCTCAGAGAAGCTGTGATTAAACTAGTGCAGAGGATTTATACTCTGTTCCCCACCTCTTCCCCCAGTAACCCAAACCTGACCTGAACTACCTGCATAGGGGTGTGTTAATGCATACAGTAACTTACAGGAGAAGATATAAATCTGATGAGCTGAGCTGATTCATATCCTTTAGAAGGAGAAATGACACATCTATTTCTTGAGAGGTGGAACGTATCCCAGTAATTCAAGGAACGGGGTGTAGGAGTGAATCAGATGGATCGATTGTGAATTACTCACAGAACAATCAAAATACAGCTCAGTTTCCTTTAGAAACTGGTCATTTGAAGCAAGTTGTCAGAAGGTCAACCGAAACTGATACGACCTTGTGTTGTCTCAGATCCGAAAGCTGAATAATTGTGTTGTTGACCTAATTACACAAAAATGTGAACATTAATGACTAATAAAAATTCCCCACTTAAAGCAAACATCTGCATGTTGCAAAATTTAAATTGGAGATTCCCAGTTAGGACCATCTCTGAAAAACATTTTCCCTGATTTCAGAACTTTCTTGGTCTTTAACAATGATTTACATTACAGCTGCTGTTTAGTTAACCATGCTTCCTTTTAAGCTGTCTGGTGGGATCCAATTCAGGCCATATTGGAGGATTCCCATCTATCTCAACCAGCTATTTGAAAATTGACTTAATTGTTTCATATATAATACCAGCAGTGAGAGTCCACTCTCAACTGAAGATACAATAAAAGGGAGAGGGTACAGGGAAACAGATGGAAAACAGAATTTCTTTGGAAGAAGAGCAAGTGTTGACTCACTCTCAACCTACAAATACCTCTTTGGGGACATAATTTTGGGTATGAAAGAGTTTTATCCAGAAGGTGAAGACATGGGGATGGATCACCTCTAGGAGAAGACCATCAGAAGTCCACTGATTCAACAGCAAGGAAAATATTTCCCATTCTCACAATTCCCATGCTGCTCCTGGATTGCACTAAAATTGCTTCATTTGGATGTGGGAAGCAATACACCTTGGGTTTTTTTCAGATTCATCTTAGCGCACTTTAGCACTAGATGAGCTGTCCATGGGGACAGAAAAGAGGAGGGAGAGTATTACTCAACTGAAAGACAAAGCTCTTGACTACAGATTTGAAAGCAATTACAGGGAGAAGCCATCATCAAGAAAATGCAAACTAAAATGAATCTGATGTGGCTCCTGGCCAGCCAGAGGGGCAGAAGCCACAGGAACCATCAGTGGATCTCTGTTGTGTCTTAAGGGTTGGTCTCCTCCTCTGTTCTATTTATGCTTAGTATAGTAGTCTTTATTGGGCTGTAGGTTTGGATGAGCTGCTTTGCAACTGTTCAGGAGCTCTTGGCACATGCATAAGGCAATTTGGGATTGCTTACCCTGTTGGTGCCTTAAAGAAGCTTCCCAGCATGCTTGTCGTTTCACTCTTCCATCTTTCTCTCTTGAGAAGCCTGTTAAATCACAATTGGAAACATCCACTACAATATTTTCATTTCAGGTATCATTAGGTATCTTTTCACTGAGTTGCAGTTGCCTTTGCTTTTAATTTACTAATATCACTCAGAGACCACATATGATGAACCAATATGTTCTGCTTGCACTGGTGGTGCTGTATCTCCGATGCCTTCCTGGGTTGTATGCTGCATCCGATGTAAAGTGTTGTGCCTGACCCAGGGAAATCCTCTGGTCTGTGTGATGCATGAGGCCAGGGTAGGTTGCCACGGTGGTCTGTTGGGCTATGAGCTATGAAACCAATGAAATCTTGTAAATGAAGGGCTGACAATGGAAATTTTTTGCCGAAAAGGGAGGTAGCAGAAGTTCTTGCTCACTGACATCTTTGAGATCTTGGCAACAGAGCAGGATGTGGTGGGCAAGGGGTAAAAGCATGGAAATGGAGAGTAAGTGCTCCATCAAAATGCCCTGGCTGAGCCAGAAAGCAAAGTGCATGTCTTGAGCCTGTCTGACGCTGGGGAAAAAGAGATCTGGTGGGGTGAGCACAGCTGTTTCACCCAAAGCATCCAGGTCAGCCATGGGCAAGACCGGTGCCAAGGGCAAGTGTGGCCAGGAGAAGCAGGGAAAGAAGGACTTGGTGCACAGAGCCAGAACACTCCTTTCTAACACCGGAGTACTTCACCCTGGTTCATGGTTGCTCTGACATGGCCAAACCCCTGGGCACCAAGTTACTTGGGAGTGAGTTTCAGAGCACTCCATGTATTTACACAACTGAAGTAGTGCAAACGGCAACAAAAGCAGAGCTACTGCTGCAGCCTGTCCATAACATTTGAGAGGGGATTCACCAAATTCAAATGACCCTGTGCTCTGGTGCTAATTATTTACTTCATTTCCATGCTGTGGTGAAGGACAGGCTAAAGCAAGCTAGGACTCCAGGACACTGGAAGCTATTGGATGCCCTGGAACAGAAATAGCAGGAAATACAAGGACAGTCTGTGGATCAAAGGGTATGAATCCAGGTTCCCAAATAAAGGGGTGATTATGTGAGCAGTTAAGTAGGGATTAGAATCGTAGGTGATAATAGTAAGCAGCTGGGAAGGGAGGCCATAAAGAGCCAGAAATAAAATAAAAGGCAGGTGGAAAAAAAAAGAACAGATGAGAGAAGCGTGATGGGAATCCTACCCCAATTAAAAGTATGAAATTAAGTGCTCTGATGCATCTCATGCTCATACAAAAGTATGTGAGTTGCTCTGGCTCCAGCTGATGTCTTGGCTTCTTCCACATCTTTCTGGCTTGTGATTTGGGCAGGAGACTATATTCCCTGGAGAAGGGATCTTCTTAGGAAGTGCCTTTGTGATAAGTGCGGTCTTCAAAGTCTTACTGAAATGCTGCTCCTGATTCATAGGACTGTGGTCGGGCAGACAACCATTCTAGATGCTTCCAGAATTTTCTTCTTAGATGATGCTTCTTTCTTAGCCAGCTGCTGGAGGCTCAGAGCGACCTGCTGGGATTTGGGGAAATCAGAACATGACTGTGTTGAGCTGGAAAGAAAAAGCCTCATGGATTTTGTCAAAAGCACTGAACATCCTGTGCCAGGAACTGGTTTTCATCTTTGCTGTGGGCTTGTAGCTGGGTTTGAACCACAGGGCTTTGCAGCTCATACAGCCATGGTTGCTTGAGCTACAGCCCGTCATTGTCCTCAAGTGTATCTTAGACCGAGACCCGGGTCTAAGTGCCGTGGCTGACCTGCCTGTAGATCCACTGTGAAGGGTGACTCCTACAGCAAGGTTGAGCTGTTCTGGCCTTTCAGCAAAGTTTTTCATTCTTACTGTGGCTGGTCCACACATAAGGTTCTTAACTTGCACCCAGTTGAGCAGGGTCACCCACAGCTCATGAGAGGAGTCTGTTCTGCTGGGTTCCTTTAATGCTTTTAAAAGAAAAGAAAAAAATGAGAGAAAATAAAAATGTAACAGGGACGCTGCATTTCCAGGCATCCAGTCTCTCGTGACTTTTAAAATGGTTCTTACTGCTTTGCTTCCCTTAAAATGTTTCAGGCAGCCCTAGGAAGTGGTGGTTGAAAGGGTCCAGCCCGAGAGGCTGGGAGTGATTCACTGTTGCACTTTTCCAGTTCGGGTGTAAAAAGGTGTTTGACTTTTAAGAGGGTACATCTGCCTGTGCCCAGCTCCCTGCAGGAAGCCAGGAGCAGGGGTCCAAGCTAGCTTTCCTCTAGCTTTTGCGCCGTGACTAATGTAGATTCAACTAACTGGATCTGCTGTCAGTTGCATCTGCCCAGCTGTTGGGCTGAAATCAGTGCTATGCCTCATTTCAAGTTTAAACTGACACTTAAGTCCAGCAGGAGTATTTGGCTTGTACCAAGTGATGCTTGGCCAGGCTTTGGACACTCTTTCCTACTGATTATATCAAGAAGTAACTGTCTTCTGTACCTACCAGGGTTTCTGTTAACTTATTCCTGAACATGGGTTTTGCTTTTGCTATCCCAGTGGAGCTAAAATGAGCAGCAGAGAGCAAGAAGGAGGTGAGTCTCTTGGTTTTATGTGAGCATTGTCTCAGTCTGTGTAAAGTAGGGCTTCAATTACCACTTATTGATATCAGTTCTAGTATCTACATTGAGTTTAACTTGCACTCTGTGGGTCTGGCTTCCATCAGTGATGGATGCATGAGCTGCAGCGATGCAACATGTTACTCCGCAGCAGCTGTGTCTTCCACCAGCTCCCTAGCTGCTTGTGAGGTTTTGTAAGAAAAAAAAAAAAAGGAGGAAAGCATTACAGCCACTTGTCCTGTGCTGCAGAAGGAGCTTTCCTCGCATTCTTACAGTTCTGCAGTCTGTCCAGTTATCACAATCCTCTGCAAGGATGCATCTACCTGAAAGGAGTCTGTAGTGAGGTGAACGCTGGTCTCTTTTCCCAAGGATTAAGTAATAGGACAAGAGGAAACAGCCTCAAGTTGCGCCAAGAGAGGTTTAGATTGGATAGTAGGAAAAATTTCTTCACCAAATGGGTTGTCAAGCACTAGAACAGGCTGCCCAGGGAAGTGGTTGAGTCACCATCCCTGGAGGTGCTTAAAAAATGTGTAACTGTGGTGCTTAGGGACATTGTTCAGTGGTGGGCCTGGCAGTCCTGGGTTAACAGTTGGACTCAATGATCTTAAAGGTATTTTCCAATCTAAACAATTCTATGATCCTATGAGTCTGTCAGTCAGTCTCATCAGAGAAATAAAAGGGGAGAGTTACAGTAAACAGTGCAAGAAGGAAAATGATGCTGGAGGGGTGATTTGGAGTGCAGCAGGACTGTGAGAAAAGAGAGCAAGGGCTAAGGGGCAGGCTGCACAGCCATGAGACTTACCACCCGTTGTTCTCATGCTTCATCCATATGGTTCCAGTTTGACTCCCTGGTTCTCACCTCGCAGTCCCAGCTCTGCCAGTCCCTTCCAATGGCAACAGCGAGTGAAGCAACTGTCAGCATATGCTCAGTCATGTTAAAGTGAATAAAAACAGGTACATCCCGGTTTTTGGTGGTTGAAAGGGGGTGGGGGGGGTGGGGAGCACTTAGTACAGGCTCCGGGCTGTGAGACCTTGGGAACAGGCAGCTTCGCATTTGCGGCACATGCTGAAGCCATTTTCCCCAGGCGGTGAGGTAGATAGCACCTTAAGGACTGCAGCTTGCTCTCTTGCTTTCGTTTTATTCTCTGTTTTTAAAAGCCTGGTGGCTGACAGCGTGTGTGTGTGTGTGTGAGCACTCAAGTAGGACACCTGGCTTCTCCGCTGGGGAACCCTTAGATGCAAACAGCTGGAGAAGCGGTCAGAGGGACTCTTGCTCCAGGGATGAAATTCGACTGTGGTTGAGATACATGGAGCAAATGGCATTTAGGCATCTGCTGGCCTAATTGCTTCACTTCCCTGCCTTCCCCAACCCCCCCCTTCCCCCTCAACCTGCAGTCAGTCTGGGAGACATATGAAGCATATTGCTGTGAGTTTTTAAATACTTGGCCGCGAGGGAAGTGTTGGTTGAAAGATAAAGCCAGAGGTACCTTTTCTTGTGGTGTGAGCCAAAGATTATTCCAGGTTTGGAGGTTTTGGGCAAGGATTTTGCAAGAGAATATATTTTGCAACTTCTTCCCCCCTCCCCCCTTCTGTAGACAACATGCTTAGCTGGCTCATTACAGCATTTACCAAGAATTTGTTCTAGGACAGGGCTAATTAATTAGACTGTCAACATGCCGGGTTTTGTACCACAGTTCTGTTTCACAGTCTCCCTTGGAAAAAAAGCATCTGCCATGGGGAAAATGCTTATGGTGACGGGCAGGGTGCAGTCTCCTTTTCCTCAGCAACTACATTTATTTCAGGGATGAAAAGATGTTTTCAATGCATTTACAAGGGCTTTAACCTAGAACTTTTTGGAAGTGGTTGCAATTTGGGACATTTGCATATGCCAGCAACAACTGTCATTTTGATTACCTTTTGTTCTGACTTGAGAGAGGACCCAGGGAGGTGACTGGAGAAAATATTTGAGAAAAAACAGCAGAGATCGTTCAGCTTTGATCATCCTTTCAAGTGTTGTGGCTGAGAATAAGCCAAGGCACAGGAAAAAGCAACAGCAGCGTCTGGGAGAGATCATCTGGCAAGGCTTTGATGAGATTGACCAAGGAGTCATAAGAACAGCATTTCTCTTTTCACGGGTCAGAGATGAAGCCAAATGCAGGACTGAGGAAGCCTGTGGGTTTGCCTTCATCCTTCTTTGCCTCTGAAAAGAAAAACTTGTGAATTAGAGCAGCAGCAAGAAAACAGGCGCTGTAGTTTTTGGTAGGGGTGAATGGGCAGGAGCAGAGGTGAGGACCCACTACCTGTGCCCAGAGGACAAACATAGTGCTGCTGATATCTGGGCCGGGATGTTCATGCTACAGTTTCTTCTCTTTCCCTTTCCTAAACTTGGGTGTGTGAGAGCTCCTGCTCAAAATGTTCTCTAGCAGTTTGTGTCTTGACCTCAAGTTTTCCAGCGTAGCAAAGGGAGGGCCACGTGCATCATCCCTGCTTGATTCTGTGCATACACCAGCCAAGTAAGCTCATCAGGAGAACGGTGCGTCACCGTCAAAGTGGTATGAGGAGGTGAGAAAGCAAATCGCTACTTTGCTCCTGTCTTTTCGTGTGACTGCAGTCAAGTCAAAGAGGTATTTTGCAAACCACTGCTTGCCAGGTTCCTGCAGCTGGGTCCTTCCAAAAATCCTACTCCTCATGTGTCTGCTTGTGCTCTCTCTACACAAACGGAAATATTTTGTCTCTTATCTTGAATTGAAGCTCTTGGTAGCTTCAGAGCACTCCGGCTCTGTGTCTGGACAGCTCCCAACAACATGGGTCCTCATCGGAGCTGGGTCTTTGCTGCAGTTTTCTTAGTACTATGTGCAACCAGGAGTGTCCGAGTTTCCTTCAGCCATGCTCGGCATGCTTGTGACTCATGGCCCTGCTTGCGTTTGGATCTGACACCACGGATGAGTGGGTCTTTGAGGATATTTCTGGAGTGCCCTAGCTGTGGCTGTGTACAGATGGTGCATGCAAGTCTGGATATGTTGTTGAGCCTGACAGATGCCTGGTACCTGCTGTCCCTGTGATGGGACCAGTGGAATCTTAGAAATCTGGAACAAAAGGTTAAAAGTCACTAATTCTACCCAGTCTAAGCTTTGTGGAGGGGAAATAGGATATTTCAGAATTTCTTTGCACCAGTGGGAAGCCCTGCAGTGCTCAAGCTTGCTGTCTTTCTCCAAATTTTCTCCTTAAAAACAGGTCCTTGAGATGACAGTGGCGAACTTTAATTAACACAGCTGCTGCTGCTACCTAGGTCTGTTAGCTGCTGGGCTTTTTCTGGCTATCACTGTCTCTTTGCCCCTTTCTTCTGTTTTTCTACCATCTTCCCACACATCTTGAGTAGGAAAGCCCTGGGGCTGGGACCAGTTGATGTGTTTATACACCTTTCACCACCATAGCCTAAGCTTGAAGGTACCACCACCTACAGGCAGCAGACAATGGTCACCTGCTGACGGGAGCTCTGGGGTAGAAGGGAGGTGCAAGTGGCACCTTAAATGTTTGCTGCTCTGTTGAGTTCCTTGTCCATATCCTAGAAGCTCTGGGACGTCTTTCAGAAAAGCTTTGTTTAACCTAAGGATCATCCAGTCCCAGTCTTCACGCAGGTATCCCAACTCTTTTTCACTGCACGTGCTCTTTAACCCAGCTCTCCAAGACATGCTCTCCTGCCACATATGACTTGCATTAGCTCTAATGAGAACGATCCATGCAAATCTCCCACTCGCCTAACAGTGATGGTTCCTGGTTGACAAGCTAATCTCATCCATGTGGAGAGCTATTCAATTAGGTGGCTTTATAGCTCAGTAAAATTAAAACTCGTTAAAAAAAAAAAAAGTTTACTGCATTATTTGTGGACAGCAGGCCTAGCCCTTGCAAATGCTAACTGCTGCAGTGTTTGATGGCCCAGGATAGACCTGTTGGTAGAGACAGGTAGAGTAGTTAAGGGAGGAAGAATCTAGAGATGACATTCAGAAATGCATAGCATTATTTCTAGCTTTTTTAGGAGAAGAGAAGATCCAGGTATCTGTGCATAGCAAATGTCTGCCTTTCCGGGTATGTTTGCACACACTTCTTGCATCTCCTGCTGCATGCAGCAGCATAACGATCAGGCATGGTCCTTAAGGATGCTGCACTCAATGCTAGGATGGGCTGGTAGACTCGGGACTGCAAGCAAGATTCAGAACCAGATGTAAGTATTGGCCAGATATTCTTCAGAATGAAAAAAACAAAACAAAACAAAACGTTTAATATTGCACAGAGGGCCACAGTTCCTGTCTTCTGTGGATTTTCTGTTCTTAAACACTTTGGGACTTGAGGTGGCATGGATGTTGTAAATGACCATGTGAGCAGAAACCATGCTGAGAAGTGCTCTAAGAATAACGAGCTGACATGTCCCAGGACTTCTATGTGTTCACCTTTATTATTTCTGCAAACCTCTGCTTTCCTCTTTTTCTTACAGATGAAAGATGCAGACGCAGAGGTTTAGGATGGAATTGAATGGAATTACGGTGTTCTGAACCCAGAATCACTCTCTTGGCATCTATTGTGCAACTACAGCCAGTGCACGAAGTACCTGTTCAGGCTCCTCCTGCATGTGAGTTTTCCTTTCTGGTGGCCTTGCAGCCACAACTGTTTGACAAGGCTAAGTAGCTAGATGCTTAACTTCCTTGACTGACAGAAATGTGGGAAGTGGGTATTTCTGGGAAGAGTCGTTGGGCAGTGTCGGGCTACAGATCCACTTCTTCCCCCAGCTCCAGCCAACAATGCTTGCTAAAAGATACCTCTCCATCTGGGTGAGCAGGTGGGCTTAGCCAGCCCTCCAGCCATGCCCAGAGCTCAGCCAAGCACAAAAATCCACATGCAATGATGGTGCGTGACAGGCCAAAGTCCTACCAGGTCAGGAGTGAGAAAGAGAAAATGCAAGAGAAGTGCAGCCCAACTCTTGCCACAAGCCCACCATCACATCACTGTTGAGCCTGTGTGTGTGTGTTGCCGTTATGGTGTACGGCCCACTGAGTGTATCCGAAAAGCCTGCGTGGTCCCTGGTGAAGGGATGTTCCCAGACGTGCTGCAGAGACTTTGCCCATCGTGTGATGTGTACAGGAATTTTTTTCCCTTTGTTCCAGAGAGGAGCGTTTCGCCCACGATTACTTGGACGTGTTGAAAAAAAATAAAGCATTGCGCTGTGAGAAAGGGAGTTGCTCATTTAAAAAAACAAACAAAAAAATATGCCAAAAGTCATGTCGAACGTGAAATAAATATAAAAGAAAAGAAACCCTGTACGAGAGCCAGCTGCATGAAAATCCCCATAAATTGTGAAGATTTCAGCGCTGCAGCGAAGTCATGCAGTCAGGAAGATCGCGGCGTCTTGAGGAATGACGCAGCCCGGCTTGCAGCCCACACGTAGCTTGCCTGGCCCCTGTCACAGCATCACATCACAACAGGCCAGGTAAAACCCTGCGGCCATCAGGATCCCCCCACCTGAGCCCCTCACTCTGCATCTTGGCTGCCCATAGCATGCAGGCCTGGGGATAAAGCTGGATGTGGTCAAGCAGGAGAGGGGACGCAAAGCCAGGCAGGGCCGTCCTGAGGGTGGTTTTGAGAAACAGAAAGAACACCTCAAGGTTTTTGCATTGTTTCTTTCCGCAGCGCTCACCGTGGCTAATGAAGATTACAGCCCTGATTATGACCCTGCAGGTCTGACCTTGTAGTGCAAAGAAAGACCCTGTGTGCTTTGCCCACCCCCTTTCCAGCAGAGGTATCCCTTCCTGGGCATGGAGAAGGGACCGTGTTACTCTCCTGGC